>OZ010583.1:80185140-80252640 GCA_963932145.1 Acanthosepion lycidas | reverse complement strand
TCGTGTCATTATCAGAATCCTATTTCTTTTATCAGAATGACTTTCTTCCTTAAGTATTTATGTTTCTTGTTAATGCCATCCTGAAATAATCCAATAATTAATTTGAATTATCAGTTAACTATACCTAGCCAGATTGGTGTTCATAAAACACTTTACATACTTTAGGACTCCACATAAATAGATCAAAATGCAAAAGCAATAGGTTTAGTATATAAAATTACCTCCCCACCCCATCCACCCAAAAAAAAAGCTGCATCACTAACCCTTCAGTTACAGATAGATAGATAGATAGATAGATAGATAGATAGATAGATAGATAGATAGATAGATAGATAGATAGATATAGCGGAGCTGGAAGGATTTGTGTTGAAATATTTATTTAGATATTTCAAAAATGTTCAATTTCAAAATTGATCTTTTCAGTGGTGGATAGTACCTTTTATAATTTACCGAAAGTTTTACGCAAAATTTTCGACACAAAAGAAGCTGAATTGTTTTGTAGAGAAAGCATCTACTCCTACCCATCAACGACGTTCGAAAAGAAAATAATTCCTTTAATCTTAATACTACTTAACATTCGCGATCCCGTGTGTACGTGTGTGCGCGCGCACGCGCGTGTGTGTGTGTGTGTGTGTGTGTGTGAGTGTGTGTGCGCACGCGCGTGTGCGTAATTCGACACGTATTTAAATAGCCAAACGGTTGCCTTTTACTCAAGCTCAAAAGTCATACACATACTTCATGTGAATACTTTCATCACCGGAGAGATAATTTCGAATAATCTTATTCCTCATCAACAATGTTTCTGCTTCTAATTCTTTTTCCTTCTTCCCGCATTTATGCTTGCTTACACTGTTTATTGTTTTGTGCTATTTTGATGATTGTGTTATTTTATAGAATTTGTTGTGCGGTTAGTAATTCCGAAAACGAAGGGATTCTATGGGAATAACGCTTATGATTGATGGAAGCTTCATATTCGGACTTCAAGGCCGAACTATGAACTTCCTGTTTCTGTTAAATCCGCAATTTTACTCGACAAACAAAACAAAAGTCAAAATGTATTATTTTATGTACATCAGTTATAAACTCCGCATGACAATTTGATTTTTTGTTTTACTGAATTGCATTTTATTATGTACATATATAAGAATATGCAATAAATCAAGAAGCCTTAAAATAACTGAACCATTTAATGATTTTTGCCCAAATAAATATGGACATTACACTACACTACGGTTTGGATAAAATAACTCCTTAAATACAGTTCTGACAAGGAATTTTAATGATGTTAAAAAGTATTTTTTTTATTTTTAAAATATTTATAATTCTTAAAAAATAATTTTAGCAAAATACAATAAATGAATATTTCTAGAGTCACAAACATCCTTTGTTTCTTTTTACAGTGTTAAACATTTAAAGACGTCCGCTATAGCATACAGTGTGGATGAATCTTTTCTATTGGTATCAAAGGTTCGATCCCCAGTAAAAACTAAGATCTTGACTGGGGCCTCTTTTGAAAACTTCAAATTTTGGTGTAACACAATCCTCCCTGTTCCTTTTCTACGCATGAAAATACTGTAGAAAGCTCTGCTAAGTAAATAAAGTATCCGATTTTAAGGCTAACTACCGTTTCACGATAATTTAAGAATGATTTGTAAAAATTATTTTATTTCAGTTTAAATGAGCAATAAGAAACTGTTTATTGCTTTCCATTTATGAGAAAAATAGTTTTTTTTATGGATGCCGAAGGACCAATTTTTAATTCGTTATGTGTTCCCTGGTTATTTCCTTTAGAAAATATATCTTGGACAACAGAACCAAAGTATGAAAAGTGACATCAGTAAAATCGAAAAGTAAATTATTTAATGTCACATATAATTTTATCATTTAATGACTATGTATCTAGTCTTCTATGCGTGTGTTATTGTATGAATGTATATACGTGTGCGTGTATGCACGTGTGCGCATATTTAAGAACACGTATATATGTATGCATAAATGTAAATATGCGTATACGTGTGTATATACATGTATACGTAAACATGTACTTTTATATACGGGTTTACATAAATGTGAAATATCAGTAAAAATAAATTAATTAATCTAAATAAATAGTCTTAACTTTAAAATCCGTCGAAGTCATACGTTAATGAAAAAGATATTGTGAAAAAGATAGATAGATAGATGGTATTTAACAATACGTTTAGCTATCTATAAATGTGTGACAACCTAACGTAATGTTAAGCTGCATGCGCCAAGTTTTAACATTTTTATTTCTCTTTCAGTCGTTTCAATAGTATTAACACATTAACTTCTAATCAAACGCAAGAAATGAAGAGGTATGCCTATGCTTGTGCCGCGAGATGCCGACTAGAATGACTCTGAGATAGCCGACTATTTTATTGTGGTCAGATGAGTCGCAGCAGCAACAGGTCGATCTCCGCAAACCCAAGGGAGGTAACCAAGGTGATGCACACCAATGATGTCGTCTGTCCAGGCGGTAACGAGGGCCATATCATGCCACGCCACTTCTTTCTGCAGTACGTCAGAGTCAGTGCCACCGCCTACATCGAGTTGCTGGGCACAGTGATGCAGCCCTAAATCGAGGTGGTAACTGTACGTGTTCTAGCAAGACTATCCACATTACTCAGAAGTAGCTGATCAAGAATTTTCACGATCATGACGCCCCAGCATATTCTTTCCTAAATCTCCTAATTTGAACCCTCTGGACTACTACATTTAGGACATCGCTGAGAGGAAGTCTAACCAGTGTCCCACAAATCCAAGGACTCTTTGACATCAGCAATTGTGGACGTAATGACCAAAATAAATGAAAACTACCTGATTCGGAGATGTAAACGCTCTCGATATCGCCCTCGAAGCTGGGGGCGGTTTTATTTAATCATTTTTCTTGATTCTATTTTTTCCTAAGTTAAACGTATGTATAATATTTTCCATATACAAATTTTTCCTATTGAATATCTTTTTTTTTCTTCATATACTTTATTCTCAATAAATCTAGCACACACTCTGTATACATAAATAATAATTAGTGTGTTAAAATTAGAATTTATGTTACATAATTTCACGCAAATACGAGAGGAACAAAAAGCAAATGAATGTGAAGTCAGTAAATCATGGGAAGTTTTTTTCATATTTTCCAATGTAAGAAGTGATCGCGATCTTTGTTGCTTAACTTTAGTGATTAGATAAGCAGATCATTTCTTACGAGTTGATAGAAAAATAATTTAAGGCGGTAAGTAGGTACCAGGATGGACAATGAGCTTATAACAACATTAATAATCTGTCCTACTCACAATTAAAATAGTAAATAAACTTCCAGTATTTATGGTAAAATTTAAAAATACAATTTATTTACATTTTTACAAAGTTTTTGCATACAAAAGTGTATTGAAGTAGATTTCTGCTGATGTATCTCTTCATAAGAAACAATATTATTTGAACTGTTGGTAGCAACGGACGAATATGATATAGAGAATGTTAATAGATTTTAGAAATCTAAAATCTATTTTACATGATAATGTAAAGTACATGCATGTTGGCTTCAACTGTCGGTGATTCTTTTGAATTCTAGCCATTCCACTTCCTTCTGTGAGTGAAGGAAGTCACTTCGCAGAGACTGTATTGACGTGACGGCATTTTTCACTTGACTGACTAAAACCTGTTGCAAACAATCATACTGATTTGTTTTTACTGTATACAAATGTAAAAGTATTCGAATTTACTCAAACCAAAGTGATTTGTTGAAAATTCTCTTTTAATACCGCGTGATTTGCTTTTACCACGTCCGCAAGTTTTTTTATCTTATTTTAGATTTTCAGAAGCTTTTTCTGGCGCCAATCGATTTGATTTGCGCACGCGCGTGTTTTTGTGTGTTGGTTCTGTTTTATGTGACTTTCTGATATTCCTCTGAAATCTTTGTACACTAGCTGTTTCAATTATTAAATTTTGAATATTACTACAATATATCCCACATAAATTTATATAGTTATAATAGTAGCAAGTTATTCGTTTACCCAGAAATTATTTCTTTGAGTTATTTGACATTTTGTTATTGTTTCTATCCGAATTACTACAACTAGTAATACTCAGCTTGTCAGCTAAGTCAAAATTGCATGCATTATCAGATGTTTGTCCTTGGACACTGGTATCACCCTTATATGTAAATAAACTATTATTGAAATATTATATAGAGAAGTTTTGTTAACATCATCCTTAAAATATACTTTTATTTTCTAAAAGGTTTCAATCTGCTCCATTATTAAATTATCATTCATTTCGATGAAGAAATTTTTGATGCCTACAGTAGAATTTTGTAGGTCCCTGTATAAGTTATTTTAAGGCTTCTTAATAAGATACGCACTAATAAACATTTTATCACGACATAATTTCACTTGGAATATGAGGTTTATTTTAAGTATGATAATTGCCTTAAAATCATTAAAATCAATTTATAATATGGTTTTACACTAATCATCTTCCATTGTATCAGAGAGGTCGATCAAATTTTGAGAAACCAGTTACAGCACAAAAAGGTGAGAAGCCTGATTTATTGTGCGTACTCAGTATAGAATACAATTTAGCATGCTGCGAGTTATGATTGCATTGAGAGATATAATTGCTGTCTCAATTGTCCTTTGTGCTGCCTATTACACTGTCACTAGTAAGCAGTTATTTTCAATTTATGATAACTAACCATTGATAGTTCTAAAAACAACTCATTTCTAAATTGACTTCCCTTGTCATGGAGTGGAACCCAAAATTTTGAAATATATGTATTTTCATAATTTTCAGTTACTAGAAAATTGCAGTTAATGGTTGAGCCACAGTCACCCGAATTAAACGGTCTATACACGTTAGAAATATTGATATGGTCTTAAATATGGATCTGGATCATTACAGGTTAAAGAAAGTTTAAACTGTCCATATATATATATATATATATATATATATATATATATATATATATATATATATATATATATATATATGTATATATATATATATATATATATATATATATATATATATATATATGTGGACAGTTGAAAAATAGTGAGGATAATTCAAATTTTGAATTGGAAATCTAGTAAGTTTATTAATTTTTGTTGACAAGATACAAACTCTATACAAAACTATTTTATAGATCTATCCGTAGTTGACCAATTGTTTTGTAATTAACAAAAATTTGATGATTCAATACCAGGATAAGAAAATGAAAGAAGACTATAAAAATAAATTTACGCTAAGATTTCGGTAGATAGGTTCTAAGATAAGAAGTGGATATATGAAATAATATTTAAAAATTATTACCTGACATTAATAACAAGGTCAGTAAGAGATTTTTCATCATTAGACAGTTCCTCAATAGCAAGTCAAAGACACATATTTGTATTGCAAAAAACACTGGCAACATAAAATCAGCTGCTATATTCTGACTAATACAATCATCTACCTTTACAAGAGACAGATCAGGCCGAAAATGGAGTAATTCTGCTATATATGGGAAGGAGCTACCTAGTCATCACTTACCAATCTCTATCGCTATTACTAGGGAACTACATTCCTTAGTTCCATCAGTTCTAGCCTTCACGGTTAAGACCCATCATGCCACGCACATTGTAGCGAACCAACCTCGTATTCCATTGAAGTATTCCACTTATTCAACTCAAGCAACTTCTTCCCACGAATCGCTGCTTTGTGGAACTGACTCCCAAGATGGTGCATCCTCGATCACTACAATCTTAACCTATTCAAGTCTAGGGTCAGACGTTATCTTTTCTTATGCTGTAACTCTTGGGCCTTATACAGGGTGAACATCATTGTACAAAAACGTCATAAATACACTCAATAATGACTGACAGGTGTCTTTGCAGGTGGTAAAAATTTGGATAGTGGTTTATGGTTTGTCGATAAAATTATGTAGCGACCTTTAATGAGGTGGAGAAAGAGAAACTACTTCGGCTGCTAGCAACTTTTTTCTGCGAATGAGAATACTTTGCCTACATTTGTGTTCACTTTTTGGAAAAATGATCCAATAGGAATGGATGTCCTATCTATTATTATAATGCTGCCCCAACAGTAGACTGACTATTATCAATGACCAGTTGATAGTCAGAGATTCCAGACAGCTAATGAACAATGACACATTACAAAGATGTTGCACGATATTATTAAAGGCGTGTTTTCAATATGAGATAATTTGAAAAAAAAAAAAACAACTGGAAGAATAAACTCATAATTTAAGACAGAGGTAGTACTATTTTGGCACAATTGGAGATAAGTCCGCGATAAAAACCTCGTTATACTCAGAAACCAATATAAACTCTTAGGATCTTTTGGGGTATGAAAAAAATTTCAATTCTTAGTTTGTTTTTGTTTTTGTTTTGTTTTTTTGTTTTTTTTTGGGGGGGGGTTATCAGATAATAAACGTACTTTCGCAAATGTTTGTTTTTTTTTTCAACTTGATTTCACGTAGAATTTTAAACACAGATTGTCTATCTAAATCATTTGTATGTGCTGTTTCATCAACATTAACCACAAAATCTATCGTCTAAATATACAAATAAACAGTCCTCCTTGGCATAAAGGGTTGGAATATTGCAGCTATATTTTTTTAATCTAAAAGGTATATAACTATATACACAGTCCAAAAGGTGTAGTTACTGCTGTCTTAGATACATTATCAAGCTGTTCTTTTATCTGGTGATATGCTAAATCTATTTCTGTTTTCGAAAAACAAAGTGTCATGGCAAGTTTAGAGGTAAATGGATTGAGATTTGCTATAGGATATCGATCACATTTGTAATATTCAGAGCACGGTAATAACTGTAGCATTGTTACTTCAGAATTTGGAACAAAATGGAGGGGATTTTTTTAATTAAATATTCACTTTTGGAATAAGATATTACTCTGAAATTTTAAGTTACTTAAATTCTGCTAGAGCTGCTTAAAAGTCTTAAATTTGGTAAAAAAAAAAAATGGAGTTTTGTTTCCTGTACCACTCCTGTGATAAATTCTGCAATATTTACCAACTATGTTTCCATAAGGCGAAGTAACACTTGAGTAGTATTCATTAATTCACATATAAATGGAATATTAACATTTCATTTTATCAAAGATGTAGTTACATTTACATCTTTTTCATAATATTGTCTTGAATATTTTTATTTTATAATCTGCGTTTAAGTCAAACTTGTTCAAACAATCGAAGCCCAATAAAGGATTATATTAAAAAATCAGCGATCATAAAATCCAATGAAAAGCTCTTTTTAAACAAGGAATTTCAATCTCCAGATTTGTTTGTCGTTAACATATTTGTTTTCTCATCACTAGCAAATGAGATTCATATAGAAGTGGAGTCCTAAAATTCTGCTTACTAAAGAAAAAGAAAAATACTAGCCCCAGTGTCAATGACAAATTTTATTTTTGTAGCTCCTAGTTGCGGAACTACTTCGCGAGGTTGCTAGTCTATCGGAGCTAATACAATCCACCAAGTTAGTTTATCGCGCCACTAGGAACAAGGTTTAGCGACCGAGAACTTTTGAAGGTTACTTTACTTCTTGGGCCATATGCACCAAGATTTACACGTTCTTGTTGGTGCAAAAATTGTAAACTTTGCATATTTAGGTCTTTGTTCTTTACAGTATCTTCTGAGTCCTTTCCGTTGTTTATTCTGCGCAATGTTTGCTCTGATTTTGAATGCTTCACGCTTTGTATTCTAATTATCAAAATTTAAATATTACTACACGCGCACTTGTTACAAATTGTATCTAGAGATTTGTACGCTATTTGCTCCTTGACTAAGGTCAGTTTTTTGGCTAGAAATCCTATAGTTTAGCTTATTCATAAGAATCGTCTTATACAGATTATGCTTTTCCTACTTTTGTGGGTTTTGTTTCTTTATACTACTGTTGTTATTTGTTTTTCATAACTTGATAAATTGAAAGCTAGCCTGACTGATTGCTTTCATAATGCAACTTTATCGCCGGCTGCAAAGTCGGCCCACAGCGCATCCAGCCTCTGATGGCGATCGCTTTAACAGGCTATTGAATTACTTTTACGCGCTTAATTTCGTCAACATTGTGTATACTCATGCGCGCCCACATACACACACGCGCGTACTCTTTCTCTCTCTCTCTCTCTCTCTCTCCCCCACACACACACACTTACGCACGCACGCACACACACACGCACGCACACACGCGCACACGCACACATACTCTCTCTCTTTCTCTCCCTCTATCTTACACATATACGCATACACGCCCCCTACACCTATACACGCCATCGTAACATCAAGACAGACATCGGAGCGTACATACATGTGCGTAATAAGTTTATAATTGATGTGAGTTATACATACCATTCGTTTTATGGATACAATTCGCTTCTTGACAATAGGATAACAAAAAAAAATAGTTGTAGGAAAAAATGGTAATTGTATCCAGTCAAGTAACATGTGTATGACGTGAATAAATTCTTTTTAATGAGCCCTTCCTGCTAATTATATTTAGATACATAATTGATATATACATATATATAATAATGTACTGTACATACGTGCATGCCGATTAATGAATACAGTATGCGCTAGATAATTGAGAACACTTCTTTAGCAGATCATAAATAGAAAATGGACTAATTTAATGTTACGCGGTTTGCGCCAACTTTTAATATTCTCATTTCTCTTTAAGACGCATCGAGAGCATTAACAATTTGAGAAAGGAAAAAACACCGTGCTCGTTCCATTGACAGATATTGCAGTGACTCGGAGATGGCGAGCTTCTTGAAAATGGCCAGGTGAACAGGAAGAAGGATGGGTGGCTCTGGGCCAACCCCTCGAAAGTACACCCATTAATGCACACCAAGTTCAAGTTGTCTGTGATGGTCCTCATGGTAGTGAGCAATAAGGACCATATCATACCACATCCAGTTCTTCGCATAAGGCCTTGCAGTCAATGTCACAGCCTACATCGTGTTGCTAGATGGTGTCCATATGTTCCAGCATAACTGAGGTCCTTCCCACCTAGCTCACGTTGCCCACTAGTTGCTGGCCGATAATTATTACGATGATGTTACCCCGACAACATGTGGCCTCCTAGCTCTCCTGATGTGAACCCTCTGGTGTAGTATTTCTGGAGCATCGTCAAGAGAGAGATCAACTACAGAATTTACAATACCGTGAACTATTTGAATACATAGTGGATGTGATGGCCAACATCAACGAGAACGATTTGAGTCAGCCATGTTGTCGCTTTAAAGGTCGTATTGAGTCCGTCCTCATAGATGTCGCAGAAGGTCAAAAGTATGGGACACACAGTTAGGATTGTATTCACTACTTAGTAACTGAGCTTGCTAACCATTACACCACGTTGAAGTTACCAAAATACGTTTCCGAGTGGGTAGGACGTTACTTACAGTACCAGGTGTTCCCAAGCTCCCACCATCTATGTACTAACCTGGCTCGACACTGCTTAACTTCAGTGATTGAACGAGAACCGGTGTGTTCGTAAGCGTTTAGGGCATTTTTATGGAATAAGCTTTTGTAGATATTTTTGAAAATATACTGATTTCTTCTCTTGAATATATTTGTTATTCTTTATCATTTCTCCTTGGTTACGTAGCGTACACTGTACATACCTACATAGAATATATATATATATATATATATATATATATATATATATATATATATATATATATATATATATGAGAGAGAGAGAGAGAGAGATTAGATATACATAGAATAAAAATATACACACCAATCTACATATATTGACATATCCATGTATTTGAAAAATCATAAAAATGCTTTTAAGATATTTCCATATAAACCTTTTGCATTTTCACCTGAATTTGATTCATATACAACTCCATATTTCTTTCTTTCTAACGGACGTGTGCAAAGGTTTACTCTCAAGAATTCTCAGCAAACAACACACGGATGAATGTCAAGTTTGTTTATTTTTTGTCTATCTTATGTGAATCATACATGAATTTTAACACTACTTCCAGAGCAAAATAATAACGTCTTCGTTTTCGTAATTTATTTTTTTAATTAACGATATTTTTAAAACTATATTAAGCACAAGGTCACTTGCGTGAGTCTCTTAGTGACTAGTAAATGGATATTTGCCCAAAAAGCTAATCATAGGCGAGTATGCTTTGTGCATTTTGGCTGTCCTTTTTTATTGCAGTCCTTAAATTTTCAGAAATAATGAGTGAATGAAATCAAGAAGTATAAGAATTAATTATTTTTGCGCGTGTGCATAAAAAAGCAAATTAATGTATCCATAAGTAAATATTGAATACGCATATTCGCTAGTATATATCTTCTTCTTCTTCTTCACCCCCTTTCTATCTATCTATTCTGGTACAGGAATTATTTTTATCTTTTCTCCTGTATATGATATTTGTACATAAAAAAATTAGGACATTTCTTGCGAAATTTAATCATATTTACTGTTTATTACGAAAATTAAAGTACTATGCTTAACTATTTTTGTTTATGGGATAAAGATTTTTAAATCTCCGTGTATATATGAGTTCTTTTCGCCTGTTCCTTTTTTCTTTTCTTCATTATCTAGTGTCCTTATGTGTGTGCGAAAGAGAGAGAGAGAGAGAGAGAGAGAGAGAGTGCATGCACATGCGCATATGTAATAGTCAATAGCTTTGCATTATTCAAGTACTTAGTTTAGTTTGGGATAAGGCTACACTTGTGCGGTATCCAACAAGGATCAAACTTGCGACAATAGCAATGTGTTGAGAGACAGATTTTGATAAGCATAACTTTCTACACTGAAATGTGCATTAAGCGCCTATTTAAACAGATATTATTAATCTTAGTACGGCACAAGATTACATGAGCATCACTCAATGAAGATCGAATTCATTAACCATGGTCTGCGAAAGTAGCTTCTTAACACTTACTTTTTGCAGATTCATCCATACGTTTGTCATTCTACCTCTCTGATCGTATGGTTCTCTTTTCTTTTTTCTTCTTCTTCTTCTTCTTCTTCTTCTTCTTCTTCTTCTTCTGTATGTGTGTGTCTGTCTGTTTGTCTGTGTGTTTTTGTGCGTGTGTATGTTTTACTCTATACTTCATGTATGTATTGATGTACACGTGTCTTTATCTTCCTGCTTCTGTAGTTTTATAAGTACTTCTATCATTCTTTTTCTACACTTTCTTTCTCTATCTCTTTCTTTCTCTACCTCTTTCTTTCTCTCACAACGTCTGTGCGTGCGTATGTGTGAACACATGCACATGTTCCACGCTTGACTTATTCTTTCTTTGATGCACCGCCTTTGACGCCGCTATGCTTGGACCCTGCTGTTCAACTCTGAAGAGGAACTCAATGAAAGTTCGGTGTTACACCAAAAGCTAAGCTAAGCGTCGGTCATACACAAACATATTTTATCCTATGTCTATTTGCACATGAGTTTTTAACAAACCATCTGGCGTTTACCTCATTGATATTTTATTAGGAATATTTTTAATGATTAACTTATAAAATACGATTTACACTTTAAATCATTGGCTTTGTGTCATCTAAATGCAACAATTATGATTAAACTGTCTCGATTAAAATGGTTTTTAGACAAGAAATCAAACTGAGAGTTGATTTCATGATTCATGAAAAACATCATGAACAGAGGTGACTGAAAAAAAGATAATATTTCGTTGATTACAATGGATTAGCACTTAAAATCCTGATAATATTTTTATTAATCTAATGAAATTTATGCGTGTGTAAACTCAATTTTAGATGTCCAGAAGATTGAAAATGAGTATCAATGTCTCAATTAACAACTGACCCATAACTTGTCTACTTAAAAAATACTAACAGTACAGATTGCCTCAGAAATATATTATTTGCTACTGAGCCAAGTTCTATTTACTGAAGCAAAAAACTAGAACAACTAACCAACTATTTAACTATCAAAATATAATAAATGAAAAAAAAGGAATACATTGCAGTGATATAGATTATGCAAAAGACAAGAATACATAATTATGAATTATAACGAAGATGCAAAAATGGTACGAAATTTCATATTAAAGTCAATAGGAAAGTAGAACTACTAGAAGTCAATCTTTAGCTAAGGCTAAAATAAAAAAAAATATTATCCAGGGATATCATCCTTCCTTAATGCGATTCATTTTAGCAATGATTTGGACTATAATTTACAAATATATAACAAAGGGTAGAGATTTGCAAAATCACGAGTAAAGATAACCTACTACATGCATATTGATGATCTCAAAATCTTTGCCAAAAAGCAAAACCAAAATAGAAGCCTGGATACAAACGAAGAGGACCTTCAGCCAAAAATCGGAATGGAGTTTGGGATCAAAATGTGTTCAGTGCTGGTAATAAACAATAGAAAAAGCAAAATAACAAAAGGACTCAAATTAGCCTACTAAAAAAATATTAGAAAACCGGAAAGAAATATTCTGGAAGCATATACGTTCAAACATAACGAAATGAGCGAAAAATCCGGCAAAGAATACCTCAGAAATTAGAAATTAAACCCTATGGCGGAACTCTGATTAAAGGAATAAATATCTAGACAGTTTCTTTTGTGAGATATTCAGAACAATTCTTAAACTGGAATTAGGAAATCTAGAAGCACAAAGAAGATGATAATACATAAAGCTTTGCCTCCTAGCGATGATGTTGATAATTTATATGTAAAAATGAGGAAGGAAGAATACTTAGTATTGAGGATTGGGTTGATTCTTCAATCATGGATCTTGGAGATTTACATAAGACAGAATAATTACAGTCAAAATTTATATGAGAACTAATAGGAGAACGAACAAAGAAGCATGAAACTGGAAAACGTTAATCACAAAATGTGCAGACAAATGTGTGGACATTTCAGAAGACAAATATTGAAGTAATTGTAGATGAAACAACATAGAGATGGTTGTGAAGAGGAAATCTAAAGAGAGAAATTCAATCGGCATTAATGGGGCCTCAGAACAATGCCATACGAACCATCTATATAAAGGCCAAATAGATAAGACATAGGCGAATATCAAATGCAGATTATGATGCGAAATATACGGTATATAGTATGGGAATGCAACATGTGGGCCTAGAAAGAGTACAAAAGTAGGTATGACGATGAGAATGATGATTAATTGGGAACTGTGCAAACAACTACAATTTGACTATACAGACCAATATTATGTGTACAAATCAGAGTCTCTCTTAGAGAATAGACAGCACACAATTCACTGAGACTTTGGAATTAAAATAGAGCATCCAATCCAAACTGGATCAAATCAAAGTGAAAAAAAATGGCGAAATAGCGTATTTCGCTGTTCCGGCAAAGCACAGAGTAAAACTAAATGAAAGCGTAAATTTACATCATTATCTGGAGTTCACCGGAGAGCTGAAAAAAATTATGAAACATGAAGGTGACAGATGTGACTATTATTGTTGGAGCGTTTGAACGATGTGGAAATGCCTATTAAAATAGAAGACTGAACACACTGGAAATCCTCCCGAAAACTCGAGATCACTACTAAAATCTGCTAAAGTACCGAGGAGATCGTCGGGGTGCTGAGGAGACTTTTTATCACTCGATTTCAATGACATCCACCTGCTGTGAACATGTGTAATAATATGAAGAATCATAATATGGAAAACTGTTAATTCTTAACCTTTATTGTAAATGTTATTGATATTTTCTAAGATTACTTTATTCTGCACTTGGCTAAAAGCAGACAGAAAAATTTTGTATTAGCTTAGTCTGACACAAAACTGTATAAGGATAAAAATCTCAAAAGTAATAATAGTGTAAAATGCTAACTTGCTCCACGTAGTGGCGTCCATTGTAAGTACAATTTACCATTGGAGCACCTGGCGTAGAATGGTGTTTATCAAAATCGTTTTATCATACATTTCATTAATGGAGTTAGTGCAATCTTCACGATGTATCACCCTTGTGACTCTGTACCATACTAAGCTAACCATAGTAAATAAAGGCATTCATTCTGAACAGATGATGGGTGAAGAAATTCGCACTGACTTGTTTATCTTACGAGTCTGCATTTACTAGTTTCCGCTTATGACAGTTGTAGAAGCAAAGTATATCTGTACGTGTGAAAGTCAGAGAGAATCGGGAGAAAGACAATTCTTTGAATGAAAGAAGAAAGGGAGTCTTTGTATGTGTAAGAGAGATAAAAAGAAAGTATAAGTACGGACATGAGAAAGAAATTAAATGAAGTCTCTGTATGAGACAGTGAGGTGGAGTGTGTATGAGAAAGAGAGTTAGCATTTGAAAAAGAAAAACGAAGAAAGAGTATTTGTCTAATACAGAGGAAAGGTGTAATGCGCGTTTGAAATAAAATAACGAAACGAAATGTGTAAATGTGATAAAGTGAAGGAAAAGATGAGAAAAGAGAGTATGTACGTGAAAACGAGAGAAAATAATGAGCACGCAAGCGTGAGAAAGGGAAAAAAAGAGTGCTATTAAAAGACTAAAGACTAAATCTATCTGTGATATAGAATGAAAATGGGCTGAAGTGACAGAAATGTGAGTCAGTGTTTCTGAGAGTGATTGAAAAAGTGAAACAATGATATAAACAAAGAGTGTGTGCGTGTGTATATGAGAGTGAAAGACTAAGAAAGTGAAACAGTGTGACAATAAGAGGGGGTGTGCGCGCATTTTCGGGATCGTAAACATCCAGGCTCCGAACATCAAATCTGTCTCTACCTCTTTTTTCTTGTTCGCTAGGAAATGTTGCGTTGGCTGCTTTGAAGCAAATGGGATATATTCGGAAAAAAAGGACCAGTTCGACCTATAAATTTTTGAAGATGAGTCGCAGGATTTCTAAAGACTTTAGGGCGACAAATAATAATTTCATTGTGAACGTTTGTTCATCATTTCGCTTACAAAAACAACGGGTTAGCTTATTTGACTGGACTTGCAGTTAACAGCTGGAGGCACCGAGGATATTTGACTATAAATATAACAGCAACGAAACTTTTGAATCTAATTACATTTACCTGCTTTCTATCAGGACTTCCTGCTTCCGTCAAAACGACAAATTACGTGACTAGTTTATGGTGAAGTACATCTACGTATAAATGTGTGGAATAAATTTGATGCACAATTTTAACACTGGTATCGGGTACCGCGTAGTAGAGCAATTTTTACCTCGTTAGTCTCGCAAAATATAACTACTGAAGTGAAGTTCGAACTTCACTAAATGTATGCAGTACTAAGCTTAGCAAATTCATTTGCAAATAGCATGCTTTACGTAGAGTGACGATTAGTAAGCTAATCTGTTAAGGTCACTCACAAGAACAGTGGATTTTTTCCTCTCGGGTTGTTCTACCTTTGTGAACCTGTGCTAGATTAAGCTATTTATTTATTTTTTTAGAAATATAAGACCTTCTTTGTGGGTTAGATAGTTACGCATTTTCCTTGGCGTCAGGGAATGAGATTGAAATCTAGGTGTAAAAAAGGCTTTTAAATGCAGATTTTCCATTCAGATCTGTCCCTATTAGAAGCCATTTAACTTTATGATATGCCAAACTAATAATAGTAATTTTCAATATCCTGTGTTAGCTTACAGGTTCCAACTGGATGCCTACTCTTACGATGCAATCTTTTAAGGGCTATAATCGCAGAAGGAAATCCGGCTCTTCCCAACTAGAACCTGTGGGACCTTTTGAGTAAGTTACTGCGCTCGTGAGACAGTAAATAACAGTAAAACGATGTTGTTAACACTAAAATAACACATTAAGCATCTTATAAAGTGACGAATGTGCCAGATTGTGAGAATCTATGAACGTATGTTAGGTAACTCTGTTAATGATTCATTTGAGGCAATGTTACGGCCTAAGGGACTAAGCATCTCAACCTTTAGATGATTTGCTTTAAAAAAATGTATTTTCGTTTTACTTTTTCTTTTTTTTTTTTGCATCCCTGGTAACATACGAATAAAGTTGAGTTCGAAACGAAACGCTGACTTATTTAACTTTGTATAAAATTAAAATATACACAACACAAATTAAACACGTGATATGTTCTATTCCAAGTAAAAAGAATGCTAATCGAATACTGATTTACAAAACTAATAGAGAGGCTTTTTTTATTTAAAAATTGGCGCAACAATTGCCTTCTATTCCGCATTCATCTCTGTTTCTCCCTTGTATCAAACTAATATAGGTTTAGTATATCTATATATATATATATATAGAGAGAGAGAGAGAAAGAGAGAGAGAGACAAAGAAAGAGAGACAAAGAGAGACAGAGACAGACAGAGGAAAATAGAGACACATACGTGCGTGTGTTTGTATGTGTGTAAACACGCATGCGTAGGCACATCAATAAAACTATAGCCTAATGATAAAAACGCATTTATTTTACACAACTATTTATTTTTTGAGTAACCTACTTAACTAAGTTTAATGAATGGATGGCGAAGCAAGAACAAAGATGGGTGGTAAAGAGTCAAAATTCACTATGAGCTACAAAAGACACGAAGATGTGAAAAGCCATGATCAACCACGTCTTGAAAAGAGATGGACATAAAAGATTTATTTATAGATTGAACATTATACATTGAAAATTTCAGATTCAAATTACAATAATAAACACTTTTCAGGAGTTATTGAGCCAACCTCATCTATTTATAGAGCGCCAACCATAGCGCGAAGGTTACTAAGTCTGTTCGGCACCTCGGCTTGGTGTAATGGTTAGCAAGCTTGTCTTGCTAGATCAGTTACTACTGAAAAGTGAGTTCGATTCTCACTGGATTCCCCATACTTTCGGCCTTGTGCCACATCTAAGCAACGCTTGGAAAATCTCTACTAAGTTAGTCTGTTAGGTTATTATTGACATAGTAAAGAACAAATTCAATAACCATCAAGACTAGCTTGCTAACTAGTGTTCCACAGTAAGACTCAGTCGATTAGTCATGTGTTCTTAGGTTGGTAGTTTTATCTAAGGTAAAATATAAATTTCCAAGAAACTGAAGAAGCAGCAGATTGATATAAACATGGAAAGAATGAGAAAATTCATTATATGGAAATCAACACAATTCACATCAACATAATGCAAATGAAAACTAATTAGGTATTGTAATTTTAAGATAAACTAGAGTTGAAATAGATATTTTTGGTAAGTCTAGGCAAAGTGGAAACGTGTTTATAGAATATCTGTGCATAGGATAAGGGATTCAAGGGAGGGAAATTTTGTCAGTCCTCTTCGTGTTACTGTTTGCTTCCACGCTGATATTCGATAACAAAACTCCTACAATGGCCATTGAAGTTTCTCAAAGACAATTTCGAGTAATGACTTTGGCTTCTTTGCATCTTGAGGGAATCACTGATCAACTCTTGAATTTCCTTTAATCTATCCAATTCATCAGTTTCTCCCACCTCGCTTGCTCTCTTTCTCTCTCTCTCTCTCTCTCTCTCTCTCTCTCTCTCTCTCTCTTTCTCCGCTTTGTCTCTCGCTCTCTCACTCTCTTTCTTTCTTTCATTCCCCATATTTCTTACAAATGCACCTTTTCATTCTTTTCTAGTACTATTTTCATTTATTTCCTTCTCTTCAGTATTCTCTTTTCCTCTTCCTCACTCATTGTCTCTAAATTCACCTTACATTGGGCTTGCTTGATGATTGAGACCGTTACACTTTTCCCATTTGTACTAATTATCAGTAATTCTGTATAGTTAAAATGTAATATTTAAGACAGGCATGTTCCTCCCACTTGTAATATTGACACAACACAATCTTACATTCTACTTTTTATTTATTTTTCATATTTTTCGTTCTTGTTTTCGTCTTTTTTTTCTTTTTTGTTAGTTTTCTTACATTTTTTATTAATCGTTTCCTTATCCTTTCCTTCTTTCTTGGTAATTTTATTCATTTTGTCTTTATTTTCATTTTTGTTGCTTTCTTTATTAATACTTCTCTTCTAGCTTCCTATTTTCTTTCATATCCTTTTTTCTCCCATAATAAAATCAAACGTCCTAAATGCTCTCCACTCCACACCAGTAAACATACCCAAATGAAGATTCCAGAATTTTAGTAAAATGACCTAAAACATTGTCAATACGCTATTGTTTTGTCTGCTCAATTTCTTACTTTCACTGTTCTGAAAAAATACGCTACGGGAACCTGATTTGTTATATTTTTATCTTATCTGTGTTGCCAAATTTCCCAGCATTAGCCTGATGAAAAGCAAAGGAAAAAAAATGAATGAAATAAATGGACGGATTTTCCTTTTTTTCAAATTGTCTTCTTCTGCAACAATTCGTCTTTTCTTAATAATTAGCAAGTTGGTCTAGTAGATCATTAGTAGTGAGTTATATACTCACAAGGTGTCATACATTTGTGGTCTTGTACCAAAAATAATCTATGTTAAGTAGAATAATTTTATCGTTTCGGTGTGGGTAATGTTTAGCGAGCTACTCTGTTTAGCCAATAATATTGAATAGTGAGTTTGATCCTCACTGGATGTCTTAATAATTGTAGCATTGTACCAGTCTAAGCTAAGCTTATTAAATAATTTCGTTTCTTTTCCTGCTGTGCTCTTTTTCTCTTAAATTTAATTTGTTTTTGTTTCTTATTTTCCTTCTCTACTTCTTATAATTTTCACCTTCCAACTGGAATGTACACATTCAACCTTCCTTACATTTTAAGGGAATGTTTTTTTTCCGCACCTTTCTGTTTTCTTCTTCAAAATAATATTCTTATTTTGTTCAGCCAACTGAATGTCGCTTCTCGCAAATCACTGCCAACACCGAAACTCACTATATTTTCTATCAACGTCGCATTAATAATCTGTCAAGCTAGTTTCAAGAATAATTTTCTTTTCTTTTTCCTTTCTCTTTTTCCTGCTAGAATAATGAGGAATTTTTAGACGAAAATTATCCGCCGTTGTCTTTTATTCCAAATTCAGAATCACAAAAAGAAAAAGGAAGGAAAAGTCAGATGGAATTAATAGATATCAGTTTTACCCCCCCCCCACCAGTTTCTTCGTGCCTTATTTCCGATATACGCTCCAAGCTACAAACTGACACACATACACACACGCGCGCGCGTGCGCTAAAACACATGTACACAAATATGTGTGTGTATGTGTGTGAACAATAAAGTAACTCTAGAAATTATATATACGTAACTAAATCAATAAGTCTGAACTCTAATAATGAAAAAGAAGTTATTATGCGCATTTTTTTCATTAAATTCTTCCTTATTAATGCACTTAATTTCAGTGGTGAAATTTAATTCTATAAACCGAAAACTACATAGTGAAAACTTAAAATCAAAAATGAAAACTTCAGATCAAAAGGTAGCACTACGTGTCATATATCATCGTACATAATCTTCGGAGTTACTTTTTTGTCAGGATATAATAGTAAGTTCCAGGCTTATATATATATATATATATATATATATATATATATATATATATATATATATATATATGTGTGTGTGTGTGTGTGTGTGTGTGTGTGTGTGTGCAACTAGGTAGATAAACGGGTATATACGTTGATATACCGAATATATGTATATATATATATATATAAGTAAAAATGTAGTTTTGAGGTTGTAAGTTTTAGCTTCTCTAAAAAATGACCTTGTACCGATCTTAGCTAATTAAAACTATACGTCAAATCAAATTTATATATATACTTAGATGTAATTCTCTTCGTGTACTTATATAGTGTCCAGCCTAGTAAAAATATATACTAGACATCTACATAAGCATAGCTTTGTTTTCACCTCTCTCTACATATGCAAACGTGTATACACGCACGTGTGCACATATATATATTTGTTAGAGAACATTTCTGTACATATCTACATACAGATAGAGGGAGAGATAACGTACGTGCCTATCAATTCATAAATTCCGTATACAGATCACACTGCAACATATATACGGCTATGAAGCACCTGTCGAAGAGTAATGGCTAGCGTGCTATTCTCGCAAACCATTGCTAGTGAGGATTTTCCTGAATGCTCCATAAATAAAGCCTCATACAAAATATCGAGATATGTGTAAAGAGTTCACACACACGCATGCACGTACACACGCACTCACACGTAAACGGACACAGATTTGTACACAGACGAATATAATTCTCCCACCTACACACATATGTGCATACAGTTATAGGTGCGCTCGTACACATTCTAATGAGTCCTCGCGTTGTTACACGCACCTTTCATCCACCCCAACGCTATTTCTCTCCCACCTCTGCGTCTCCAACCTAAGCCGCTACCCCTCCTTCGCCTGATCTTTCTGAACCATCTTACTGATTATTCTTCTGCCTCTTTTCCATCTGCTGCTGTTATTTGCTGCTGTTGCAGACCCGCTTTTCTTCTCTTTGTTTCTTTTTTTTTTTTTGTTTTTTTTGTTTCTTGTTTTTTTTTTTTTTTTTTTTTGTAGCGAGTGGCACATTTTCTGTGGAATTGCGCATAGTTGAGAGTTACTAATGAACTGACGGCCGGCTTTTAGGAGGAGCTCTACAAATATCTCCAGATTAGCACATAGAATCTGCTACAACTGGCTCGTGTAAGCAGACAGCACGGATAAGTAGATAGATCGGCTGGAAAAAGTAGATAGATAGATAGATAGATAGATAGATAGATAGATAGATAGATAGATAGATAGATAGATAGATAGATGAACAAAACGAGTTATCTATTTCCAATGCACAACTTTGTCTGACATAAGGACAGATGGTTTTTACCTGGACTCGAACACTGACTACTGGTAGTGTGAAATACGCAACGATCTCAGACACGATTTGGAAAAATACATGCACAAAGCCATAAAAGAAAAATAGATATCAAAGAAAAATAGGATTGTTAGATACTATGGCAGATTTTATGATGCAAGTCAATGTTTTCACAATAAAATTGGTATTAACCAATCAACGAATTTTCAATATCGTGTGAGTTTAAACTAATAATTGTCCTTATTTTTTAAAAATATTAATAAACTCTTTTGGGGACATCAAGATTTATTATACAAAAAATGTGCCATATCAATTTTATAAATTAATAATTGTATAAAAACGGGAAACAAGGGGAGCAATAGTAAGCATTGAAGAATGCGAAGGAGCACAGCTTTAAGTTTAGCTTAAAGTTTTTTGACTGAAACCTTTACCATTCAAAAATGTCTTCTCCAAAAATTTACAGTATTTTTGCATTTATCTTTATCGACATAAAAAAATTAAAAAAACATTATTCCACTTCCTTTGTTTTCCTTCTAAATTCCATCCAATGTAGTTCTATATTCAACATTGAAAACTATTGCTGATAAATCAGTTTTCATTTATGTCTTTGACTAACTTACACGTTTATTTTTGCGATGCTCACTTAAAGATGGCTTGGTTGCATCTTGAGTCAATTTTTTTTTTTTTTTTTTCATATTCGATCTCTTTCTTCTATCTACATTCACAAGACCAGTTTCTTCAAATATTTTCTTGCTGGTCAGACAACTTTTCTTCCTTATTACCCTTTAAATTTTTCTGAAAACCTTTATTGTGAAATCCTTAAGGCCAAATATGTTGTTCTTATTTTGCCAATATTATTTTCAATTCATTGATTATTCTGTAAACTCTTCTCAATATTTTCGCAATTTCCATCATTATGTTTCCATCACTCAATAAATTTACAATATCTTGCTTCTCTTTTGATGTTATATCTTTCTTATGACTAATAGCAATATATATATATATATATATATATATATATATTGATTTACAATATGATGACCATCAATAGAGTTTTATTATAAAATCTCATCCTACCAAATAAGTTATTTTTACTAGTTCTGATAATAACAATTATTATAAACTAAATTTGCCATGGTATATTTATCATATAAATATATCCTGAACATTTACTAATATCAGTTGCGGAAAACTGATTTTATTTTGAAAACATTAATTTACGTAATAAAGTCTTACATAATGTAGATAGATAGATAGATAGATAGATAGATAGATAGATAGATAGATAGATAGATAATGCGTGTGGTACAGCGAATGAGTTGGTGATGAGAAATGTTTTTAAGTGTACTTAGCTGAGAAAGATTGAATGCCAGAAAGAAAGATAGCGAGAAAAAGAGCATGTAGGGGTGATATTCTTCGTTTCTTAAATGATCTTACGGTTTGGTACATGTCTCATTCCTACTCTCTGCGACATTTGATGTCTTCCCTACTAATTAATTTTTCATTTATTTCATCACCAGAATTTGATAACTAAGATAGAAAAAAGTTAATAAAATAAAAATGCAAATTAAAGACTAAAAACTGGGCTGATATTCAAGAGATTTTTGTATATGTATTAGGAGAAATCAAGAAAATTATTGTTAAATATTTAAAAATCTGTTTTTTCCCTGTTCATTTAAAAGCTCGTTTTCATTTTAATTTCTATACAAATAAATTCATGCTCAGTTCTGTTCTTCGTGCAAGCTTAATTTTTCTAAAATTCTTGTTTTGATTTGATTTCTTCTTACTTATTCTGTTCCTCGCTGTCTTTCTATCTAAATGAATATTAATATATTTATATATATAAAGATATTTATCTATCTACACAAATACATACATGTACATTCGTTACATCCATTTACATCAGTGATTCCCAATATGAACGGTAACGTTCCCTTTGGGGGCGCTACAAACTCTCAAGGAAGCATTAATTGTTCAGGGAATTAGGGGCACTATAATTTTAACAGGGCAATAAGTTGATTTAACCCTTTGACTCCTGATTGGAACAAGTAACAGCATTTTATAGGCGCATATGTTTATAATTTTGCAATTATATTAACATTTTCAGGCGTATTTCAAACATTTAGATGCATTTGTTATATATGTATGGAGCAAAAACCCACAAGCTAAAAGTTCGGTTGATTCTATGGTTTGGCACGTTGCCACAGCTTCCTTCCAGTAACTGTCGCTGCTATAAGGCAACACAAATTAAACGCGTGACATTAATTCTGATGCATTAATTCTGTTCCCTTTACCAGTGCAATTTAAACAGAGGGGACACCAGCCCGCGCAAATACCTCTGAAACAAAGCGCTGAAAAAGAAAAAGTGAGAACCACTGATTTACATAATTTCATCCATATCAGTATCCGTCCGTCTCCCTGTAATTTATTTGTATCTAAAGCAACATTTGTAATTAGTTATAGTCACAAGTGACATGTAAAACTTAAAACTATAATTTATTTACAATTTTACAACAAAGATTTTTCTTTTAAACTTGTAATTTGATTTTTGTGGATGTATCTTTTCATAGTAAATATAGTCTTTTCTGAAATGGATATCTGTCTCATATACAAGAAGTCTTATATCCATACATTTTAGTAGATGTCTTTACTCACAGTTTACAGGAGAAAAGAAAGTACAAGGATATTATAATTTAAGAAGCTGTCATATATTTATATAGTTTCAGTTATAGGTGAGTAATTTGATTTCTAGTCGCTTTGCTTACCTCTTTGGTTAAAGGGATTTGCTTGGCGAAGTTTTGTACAGACAAGTTTTTTCTTAAATTGATTGACTATGATCTGTTGAAAATCTCGTATTGGTCTTTTTTCAATTGATACAAACTCGAAGGTACTTGAATGTACTACGTCGGCAAATTTTAATACTTAAGCAGCAACAATTAATTCAAACATTTTTAATTAAAATCGAAGGACATCATGCCATATTATATTCTTCCAGTTTGAGTATAAGTTGTCGAACATGAAATATGTGAAGAAATTGCCTAAAGTACATAATGTTTTTATTCGAGTAATTTCGACCATCTCTGATCATTATCAGGAATATCAATGTTATGCGTCCCGTAGAGAAAAGTTTTTATTAGCTTGGCATTTTAGAAACGATAAATTTATCGTTTAAATATACGTGTAACTTATACAAGTGTCAACATACATAGGACTGTTTCTTTTATTTAGTTCTTCTGAGATAAAAAAATAAAAAAATAAAAAATAAAAAATATTGACAGCACCTACTGACAAGGATATTATAATTTTTTTAAAGATATTTTAAAATGTGGTAAAATATATTGCGCTTAAGATTGTTTCGTTTGGATAATGATAGCAGAAAATAATGGGGCAGAGAGAGAGAGCCTGGAGAATTTAAGATTCACAAGACATACTGAAGCTAACAAAACCAGGGAAACAGCGAGTAACCTACAAAACAAGTTTATGGGAATGGATGACAGGACGGAGACAAAGAGGACTGAAGATTGCATTTAAGTTTGAAACTATGTCACTATGTAGTTTTAATTCTTATACCTAGACTGTGTTCGTATCTCACATTCACTCTCTCACTGTCTCCCCCTTTCTCTCTCTCTCTCTCTCTCTCTCTCTCTGTATCTATCTACACACACACACATACATATATATATATATATGTGTGTGTGTATATTACTTCAGACGGTAGTGTATACTCGTATTTGAAATAGGCCCCCCATTTTTATTTTTACTTTAAACAGTGTGCATTACGTCTATCGGTAAATCATAATAAAGAAAAGAGGGACACAGTTTCGATCGCTGTCAGAGATGATATTTTCTTGATTCTTGAAGTAATAAAAAGAAATAAATCAATTAACTTTAGAAATATATATATATATATATATATATATATATATATATATATATATATATATATATATATATATATATCAAGAACAGTATTGAGGAAATTGTATGACAAAGTGTAAAAGTTTACTTTTGATGTGTTTCATCCTTCAGTACTTCATCGGACTAAAAAATTTGTTATTTTGGTAGAACTACACATGCGCACGACGGAGGGGTGCTGAGATTTTTTTTTTTTTTTATCTAGCCGAATTCATTTAGGCTCTTTTTCTTCCTATCACCATTGTAAATAGCTATTCCACACTGATATTAAAAGATCTGCCAGGAATGGTGAAATGTTGTAAGAGCCACGGTGAAAATTTACCGTAGATGACCTTGCGATTACGGTACCCTCTAACAATTTACGTCGTAGTGGATCAAAGTAGCTTTTTGTATTGACTAAGTCTTTAATTGTTATGGATGTAATAGTAACAAATTTTATGTTTCAGTTTAGATAGATTCTTTTCGATTGTAGATGTGATAGAGTTCATTTTTTTATTCGTAGGATTTATCAGGAGGGGTCTTTTTTTGTTTTTTTCTGTGTTTTTTTTTTGTGTTTTTTTCGGAATATTTTATAGGCATTTTGTTTCACATTGAATATAAAATAATTAGGGTACTGGAGAAGGAATACTAAACAAAAGACTAACCTAAAACCTGAAGGAGAAGTTTACTCCATCGCCTGCAATAATTGTCACAAACAATTCATAGGATAAACTTCAAGGAATCTAAATAAAAGATTATATGAGCACAAAAGGGACATTTTACAAAATAATACGTCAAATGCGTTGGATAAATAAGAAAAAACTTATAAAATTCCCAGCACCCCTCTGTCGTGCGCATATGTACCAACATAAATTTAGTCCGATCAATCCTAAATGACGAAACTCTTCACAAGTAAACTTTTGCCACTTTGTCATACAATTTCCCCAATACATACATACACACATACACACACACACACACACACACACATATATATATATATATATATATATATATATCTGTTTTAATTTCTAATTTGCTGTCTTTACATTTATATTTATCGATGCATATATATATATATATATATATATATATATATATATATATACACACACACACCTGTATAGTATATTTGTATATCTTCGATAGATAGATAGATAAATAGATAGATAGATAGATAGATAGATAGATAGATAGATAGATAGATCTTAATTCTTCTCTACTCATTTCTTTATTCGTATCATAAAATCAAACATTCTTCACAACTCAGCTCCATTAATCATGTTCCATATTTACAGAAATACGCCAGAAAAATACTTTATCTTGTAATTTTGCAAATACAAAAATTTAGTAAAATATTGATCCCATTAGAATTAAACTGAAAAGATTTCAGAAGAATCTATTTTTCTCGTCACAATAAAAACTTGATCAAACCATATGAAATGAAAGTAAAGAAAAATCAAACAACTTTTTTTAATCATACTCGCAAAAAATGGCTATTTGTATTTTCTTTGAAATCTGCTTTGGAAAA
Source organism: Acanthosepion lycidas (assembly GCA_963932145.1). Classification (NCBI taxonomy): domain Eukaryota; kingdom Metazoa; phylum Mollusca; class Cephalopoda; order Sepiida; family Sepiidae; genus Acanthosepion; species Acanthosepion lycidas. Next base: position 80,226,477 of record OZ010583.1, on the reverse strand, counting down.
TGATTACATTTTAAGGCTGATAATAGTTTCCTTAAATTAATGCGTTTCTTTAAAAGGGTGTAAAATTAAATTGAGTTAATGTTTGTTTTGTTATGAGAATAACTAAACAAAATAGCTATTTAATTTTTTTAAAAATGAGAAATATCGAAGGAAATATTTACTAATAATGTCCTTTTCTACGACTTTCTGGAATGTATTTTCCAGCTCAACGTTCTTTCTCAGGTGTAAAAATCTAGTAGAATTAAAAATGAATTAAATATATATATTTTTTAAAAGAAAGTGCTTCAAATTGGTAGAGATATTGTTTCTTTAATCATCTAACTCAGACTCTTCCTTAATTTCTGAAAGGATCGAGGTGCTTCTACTCAGCACCATAAAATCATTCATACAGAAACTATACAAAAAATGATACGGTTGAATTGGAAATCGTTGATTTTAAAGAAGTGTAAATAAAAATACTATTGTCCCCGAAGGAAATTTTGTACTTGTAAAATCCAGTTCCCTAATTGATAGAGATATCAACAACTCCCATTGTTGAGCTGTAATAATTATACCACTACTCGATGGGGTCACTGCGAAAGGACCCCACAGTGTTAAACATCTTTGCTTTCTGATCTTCTACGTAAGAAAGGTATCAGGCGGCGTCGTATTTCCGGAAAAGATCTTGTTGTCTGCGTACGGTGGGCGAAGACGAACGATGAGAAAGGTAGTGGGTGGGGTCACATGACTGAGGGAGGGTGCTGAGAGGGTCGGGTGAGGACGTTGAAAAACGGGAGCAGCAATAAGTGTAAATATTTGGGCTTCGGTACGAGATTTGGGTGTGGGAGAAAAAAGGAATAAGAGAAAACGAAGCTAAGCGCCAATAAAAAAAGAGCAAGAAATCAAAAAGAAAAAGAAAAAAAGAAAGTGTTACCCATTTTCCCACCCCCACTCGTCTACTCTTCTTGAAGTAAGTAGTTTCAAAACAAGAATTGTATACTAGAGACCTGACGCCTCGAACATCATCAGGTCTATCCATCTAATCTGTTTGGCCCGCAGACACACGGGCAATTCAGCTGTACAATTAAACGTTGGATGATTGTTATAATTACTGATAATGTTCAGCGTCCGACATTTTCTTCCTAATTCTCAATTTATTATTAAAGATCTGACACTGATTGTCGTAACAACGAAATGAAACTTTCCTTTTTATATTTCTATGTTGTATTCGATACTAATTATTCTTCTTAAATATATCAAATTGTGTATACAGGTACAATTATAATGATAATAACCTAGTACATATGATAAATTCTTATCAAGCAAATACAACTTTTCTTATCACAGCTGCATTCAGAAAAAATAACTATAAAAGAGAAATACAACGGCACCTTTTGTTTTATACACACAAATACACCCAAACACACATTATCTCACCCTCTCTTTTCCCGCGCTCTGTGTGTGTGTATGTGTCATTCACACAATCACATAGATAGATAGATAGATAGATAGATAGATAGATAGATAGATAGATAGATAGATAGATAGATTAGTTCAGAAAATTGCTAAAGAGAACTGTAGTGTAAAGTTAAATTTAAGGAAAACGCATTCAGTTAATCTTCCGATTACCTTGAATATCAACATTTATTTGTGCTCGAAACCCGAGCGGTGATACCAGTGGGAAAAATATCAACTAATGGACCCACTAGGAAATCCTATACGTAGAGATAGCGATAGAAAATTTGTTTAAAAACTACTAGGTGACACTCAAGGCTAAACCAAATGCAATAAAAGGTCAAATAATATCGCAGCTGCAACAAAAATGCAATGAGGATACTAGAAGGAATAATTTGTAGCATACGTCATCTCAAAAATTTCATATGCAAATCAAAGATCAAATGATAGATTTCTCCAACACATAGTAGTTAGCTCGCATATACATACATACACGCATGCATAGCTTGGCTTCGCTTTTTTCTAAAGATCCTAGCACCAAATTATTTATTTATGAATATTCTTGTTGCTAGAAAGTTTATTCGCAACATGAAAATATTACGCAATTTTAAACTGGACTAAAAATTAAGGATATATACATACATAGATACATACATATGTATGTACGTACAAGATGGAGAAAAGTTAGCAGCCAGACCAAGTAGCAGTTTCACCAAAATATTTAGAAACTTAGACATTTGATTAGATCTTAATAAGACAAACCAAGAACTTTCAGAATTTCCTCTTGTGTGTATATATATACATCTGTCTATCTATCTATCTATCTATCTATCTTTCTGAATTTGTGTGTATGTGTGCGATTGTGCGTGCGCTCATGTGAGCGTGTGTATACACGACTACTATTTCCAACTCAATTAAAAGTAAAGAAATATATACATACGCATAATATTATTATTATTATTATTATTATTATTATTATTATTGCTCGTATTGTTATTCATTCTGGAATATCTGAACTTTTAAAGCTTGAAGAGATGTTGCTCGAAATCTGAGAACAGATCGATATATGGAAAGGATCGAGATAAGTTTCAAAAGCATTACAAAGATCTCATTATTCAATCAATATGCAGATGGACAGATGTGTGCAAGCTACATTTGTGCTAATCACCCAATATATATATATATATATATATATATATATATATATATATATATGTGTGTGTGTGTGTGTGTGTGCGTGTGTTTTCTTTATATATAGGTGCATATACATATAATTTGTATGCACTTTATATCATTCTACATGTGTATTTATTTCGTATACATTTATATATGTGTATTATATCTATAATTTGTATGCACATTGTATATATATATATATATATATATATATATATATATATAAACTTACGTATATTTGGTATAAAGAAGTAACTTATGATGACATCGAGCATACATTTCGTCCAACGAAAGGCTCAAGATTCATAAATGAAACACCTTCACCCAACTGTCACTCTAATCTATTAGTAAACATCGTAGATGTTTACTTTAATCTCTCATACAACAGTTGTTTCATATGTGTGAGTTTGTGCATGCGCGCGCGAACGCGCGTGTGTGTGTGTGAATAAGTTCTATGCAATGAAGGGTAATTGTGATTTATTTTGACTGCTTCAACGATTTCATCCTAACTTAGTGGACAAACACATAATTCTTCTATTAGGAAATAGGGTGTTCATTCAGTGCTTATTCTGTGCTTAATCAGAGCAGAGGAATAGTTTGATTTTAAAGTGGGACCTGCAATATACCTTTTCCAAAACAATTATCTTACTCTGCTTGATATTCAGGGTCTGAATCGAAATGTCATTCTTTTAAAAATATATGATACTTTTGAATAATTTCTGTATTTTTATCTTAAATTACAGGGTTTAAGGATTTGGAAGATATTTTCGAATTTTAATTTTCATAGAAAAATAGCTCATTTTGTCGTTTTTTTTTTGTTAATTTTTTATTTGCTTTTTTACTTCACCTCTAGTGTATGTATGCACATACACACACACACACACACACACATATCTATAATTCTTAAAATGTGTCTGCGTATGTATGTGTGTGTGTGTGATTGGATGTTGTTTATGCATTTCGACAGTTTTCATCCGATTTCGATGAATTTTTTTTGTTTTATAGATAATACTTCACTGCCAGTTTTGAGTCCAGATTGTTAGCGACAATGACTGTCTACTACTACTTCTCCATTATAACTCTCAGCAACGTTTTACTGTTTACTATCTGTTCTTGGATATATATATTTCATAAAAAAAAATAAATATAGTTTAAATTATTACAATAATATTATATATTATTATACAGTTCCCTTTTCAGGGCAACCCACCTTCAAATTGTTGTTACTAATATTGATTTTCGGGTGGGCTGAGTTTAAACTTAAACTACTCCAAGTGAACGTCAAAAATTCCCAGTAATGAAAGACCCTGTCAAAGACAGGTTATATTGTTAGTACAGATATATATATATATATATATATATATATATATATATATATATTTCCCCAAAACATTGTACACATTTTAACTCAGAGAACTAGAGAAAGGTTATCTAGTAAAACTATCCTCAGTATCAAGGACATCATTAATGCAACCTCAGAAGCGACTATCTGGTAGGATCAGGTGGTTCCTATTCACTTTAGCCATCAAGTTCAAAGTGAATCCTTTAGTATTATGGGCCCGCTGGTTGATTGCTATCGTGATGTCTCTCAGCCATTCCTAAGTCGAGTCATGTGGTATATGTGGGAATGAGCAGTATCTTGCCTTAAAACGTATGGCCACCTTTGAGACAACTTACATTTCTCCAGATTGACTACTATCCAAGACCTCGTTTTAGATGATATCATTGACTCTCATTAATTTCCAAGAATTTAGGTTGACGATGCCCTAGATCTGCTAGCTTGAATTCGACTATCATTAAGACATCTGACCTTTTAGAGTGTTTCTTTCACTTGACCAGAGATGAAACATCTACGCCAAAGGCGTTCAGCTTGTTCCTGACCTTGAACGTCTAGGAATTGGCCACTTTCCTCGTCTTTATGATTGGCGATTAATGCTACTAGCACGGTTTACTTTTCATTTCCTATCTCAGATTTGAAGCTGTCATTCTAATGCTCTCAAAAAATGAAATGTTAATAGTTGCTGCGTTAGACGGCTTTCAATGTATCGTCTGTTAATGGTGAATTTTCAAATCCCTGGCGCAACCTACATATATATATATATATATATATATATATATACATACATACATATATATGTCTGCGTGTGTGTACATGCGTGCGTGCATATATATATATATATATATATACACTTCTTTATATGCCCGTTATACTAAACTGAATACTTTATATCTTTACATACAAAGAATTAACAGAATTATTTCGCTCGGTCTATTGTCCCCATTTTTTGTTGTTTTCATTTGGTACATAGTGCACCATTACATGCTATGATTGAGATAGTGTGCATTGCAGGACACAGGCAATTGACCACTTTAAACAATTTACTTGTGCAGGTTTAGTAAAGCCTTAGAATTTACTGAGCCCTCATCCGTCGTTTTCGATAGGAGAATTCATATATATACATATATATATATATATATATATATATATATATATATATATATATATATATATATATAATGTCATCCACAGACAGACTGTTTCGCTGTATCACAGCTCATCGGTGCGGCTAGACATCCGGTTGCCTCTAGCTACAATCGAAACCCGACTGAATTGGTATCAGGCGGATATTCTACCACTAAGCTGTCGGGATGAAGGTGGATTTTTAGCGTATTTATTTTTGGAAACACGCCCAGTGACCGACAGTGACTCAATTCGGCTTGCGAAGAGTCTCGCTATATAGCTATAATAGTCACTGTTTACAAACCCATACCTCAGCCCATATATATATATATGTGTGTGTGTGTGTGTGTGCGTGTGTGTGTGTGTATATATTTATATATATATATATACACATATATACACACATATATATATATATATATATATATATATAATCTATTCTCGACTCATGCTTGCCAAGCAAATCTTGCAAGCAATTGCAAGTCTAATGAATTCAACCTACGTTAGGAAATTCACTGTCATGAAGCTATTTCAGACTAAGCAGCCGACACGGTGGCAGGCATTGTTATGTATTTCTAACCCATATCTCGAGTCGGTGTTCGAAGCTAGCTAAAAGTCAATATTTCACATTTTCATTTTTAAAACAAATGAGAGATGTGTGATACAACGGTATTTTCATACTTCGACTGCAGTCAGTATACTCATGTACTTGCAAAATCTACATTACTAGTCTATGCAACCAACAATCTGCAATACCAATGAGGAAAATCTGCAATATCAATCTCCATAACATAGAGAGAAAGAGGGGTCGTTGTGAAGAAACTATCTGTTGATATTATTAGCGATATCGACAATTGTCATTGCAACACATATAAGTAACGTGACACCACTCAGGGAGAAACCTTTATCAATATTCGCTTACAACATCTAATATCATGTTTGTTACACACGTTTTACGATGACAAATGAACAGAAAAGAAATTTCAATAAAAATAAAATAAAAATAAAAAAGATATTAAATAAAATAGAACATCTGTTGCTTGGCTAGAAAAGAGCCTACACAACGTATGCCTGGGGCAAGAAACAGATGTTTACTAATAATGGACATGATGTCCTAGGTATAACCCATATCTACTGCCTCTGTGCATGTGTATTTTAATTTAAAAAAATTTTTTTTTTTGATCGAATACCCTTGTGACTAGCACTCTCTCATCTTATATCAAATAACTTTTATATTGGTTTTCTCTCTTTATCAAGTTTTATTTGCATTCAGTGTTCCATGTCAAGTTAATTCTCACAAGCGTTGGCCTAAAACGGAAATAAAAGAAACCAATTTCAAGTCGTCCACCGATTGATATAATCACTCCTACATTAGTTTATCAGGCAGAAGGTACAAAAATATGCACACATACAAATTCGCCACCAATTATCAATGCAATTCCGTCGATACATTGACAAAGTAGATATTGTTGACTCATTTTTTCTTTCCATTTCTTTATATTGTTTATATTTGTCGACTTTGAACATGAATGTAATTGTTTTTATGCATACCCATTGACATCTTGAAGGAAGACAGAATTTTTCAAGGATATTTTTATTATTTTTTTATACAAAACGTTTCAACCAATGTCATCGACTTTTATCAGATTTTTATTTGCAGGTTGCTATCTATGCACCGCTAACCAGGCATGATTTCGATTAAATAATATTTATGACTTCTGAACGACTATATTGGTATTTTAGCAAATTCGATGGGGTACCTCGACGGGAATGGCCAGCAAACGTATCTTGCTAGATCAGTTACGAATGAGTAGTGAGTTTAATCCTTACTCGGTGCTCCATACTTTTGACCTTGTGCCACATATAAGCCAAGCTTAGTAAATCACTATACTGAATTCATGTTTCCAAAATTCACACTTTACTGTCAATAATATATATATATATATATATATATATATATATATATATATATAGTTTTCTTTTTGTCTCTATTTATATTGTCTTTTTGCAGGTATATTTTATTTATATCTGAATTTTTACGTGTATATATATATATGTGTGTGTGTGTGTGCATAAAATTCAGATATAAATAAAATATATCTGCAAAAAGACAATATGAATAAAGACAAAAGGTTTTTTCTTTACCAACGTGTTTAATCCTCTGAACTTTCAAACATGAACATTTTTAAAAATGAAAAGAAATCAGTTAAATCAAAATATTCTATTACTTAAAATAATTAAATAAATAAATAATCTATCAAATTAAAATACAATATTAAATAATAATTACATTAATAAAAAAGTAAATAAATAAATATAAACAAAGAAAATAAATAAATACTTCAGCAACGATAAGAAGATTTACTCGCTTATTAGGCTTTAAATTACATCACTTAACACCCTCCATATATGTATGTACATATATAACATATATATATTGCTTACATTTACTAACCTCATGTTTCTAAAGTTCTTATTAATTAGAAATATACATTTTATTGGCTATTTCAGATTTTATAAGGAAATATATAAATGTCTTCAATATTGAAGCGTAAAGTACTAATCTAAAATCAACATCGCTTTTCAGTGGATTCCAAAAGTATTAACTATTTTTCCAATATCACTTTTTAAGTAACAACTTTTAACCGACTAAACTAGCCACACTATGTTTTATGCTGAAACTGCTTAGTAAATTCGGTTTAAGTTCCTACATCACTCAAAGTTCAAGTCGACCCAAAACAGAAGATATTTAAAAAAAAAAAAAAAAAAAAAACGCTAAGGAGATTCACACACAAAATGGATCAATTACTATTGGATCGATCCCGTCCAACGCCCTTGAGAGCGCTGATCGTTTGAACACAAAGGGTAAGAAATGAATGCGCGTGTTGTGACATTATTTAATATCGAGATAATATATCAATGTGTTCAAGTGTCTGGGTGTGTGAAGTGAGCAAACATTGAACGAACGAGTTAAAACCTACTTCAGTCCTGCAACAAATATAACTTAATTGAAAATAAAATTATGCAAGTATAAGTGCCTAATAGCATTTATTTAGTAAGTCCCCAAAACAAAACATTAATAATCTCCTCTCCTAACCCTAATCCACATACATTAGCCATTGTGTTTTATTTCAAAATTCAAACTACGCAAAAATGTTTATATATAGAAAATGTTTTTTAAAGCCCCCCAAAATAAAAATAAAAATGAGGGTTTATTTTCAGTTCGAAGTGGGCGTGAAAATGGATTTTCAAGAAAAATTTTGGGAGACAATAACATTTATAATATAAAGTGTCTGGCTCGCAATAATGGATGTATAATTTAATCATTTAAATTAAGTTATATCTGCAGCGTAAGTAAACAAGGAGTTTACCAGATAAAGAAATAATTCTGCTTGGTGGCAGATATCTACCGGGTTTTATTGCTTGGTATTTAAGCTCAGGTGAAAGTCAGGACTTCAGATGATGATTTTCGGGAAATAAAGTGCTATCTAATTGGACGATTAATAAAACTAAAAGTGAAAGAGAGAGAATTAAAGAGAGGAGAAATCGAAGAAAACAGAATTAAAGAGCAGATCGAGAGGAGAGGAGAATTAAACAGTAGTGAGAAGTGGGGGGAAATTTAAAAAGGTTTTGTTATTTTACATATGTTTCACCATAGCTTCTAATTCGTTACTTTTATTTCATCAGAGCAGCCGATTTTCCGTTGACCAAGATCGAAAGGTTTCCTAATATCAAATATTTGTTAGGCTTGTCTAAATTTTGTTTATGTTCTATGGCTTCGAATGCTTTTTCTGTCTGACGTTTCTGTAAAACATTTGCGGATAGCCGGAGGCAATCGAAGTGTTTGTTCAGCGTACTTCTAACCTTTCATTCACAACAATTCAATTGCAGAAAAAAATATATGCAACATATATAATATAAAATAGATGACTGAAAAATCACGAGCAATACTTATAATCTTTTTTATTGTTTTTCGCTCAAAGACATCTGGTAATTTTGACAAATAGATTTGTAATCTTAGTGTTTCGCACGCGCATGAGTGTGTGTGTTCACTTGCTTGTTTGCCCTACTTGTACTCATACAATTAAATGATTACGGTGTAAATCAAACATATACAGTTAAAGTCAAAAGTATCCAACCCCTTCAAAATTTGAGATTTAAAACCAAGTTAAAAACAATTCCCAAATTGGCATACAAAAAAAAGAAACAAAGTAAACTGAAAGAAACAATATATGAGAAATATGAAAAAAAAATTTTTTTCTTGGAATATTATTTGTAATTTGATCACAAAAGGCATGTTATAAATTATTCATGGCCCTATCATAATAATCAGTTGCTAAGTCTATAATATTTATCACTGTTCGTAAATGTTTCTCATATTTCATCACTACTTTCAGACAAATTTCAACGGGGATTTGACTCTCCCCTCTTTTACTAAGATCACCGGATCCTTAAGAAAGGCTTCTTCACCATTATTTGTGTATTCAGATCTCTTCATTCTCTTCATAAATTCTCAGTTGGGTTATGATTTGAGCTCAAGTTTGGCTACTCTAAAACATTGTTTAATATTATCCATAAACAATTTATTAGCCAATTTTGACATACGCTTTGCGTCATTGTCATGTACTGCACTACCGTACTAACCTTACTTACACTAATTTTGAACACGCCTGTAGTAATATGTCAATTTCAGTAAGAAAAAAATCATAGATTTTACAAGAGTATAAATATTTACTAGTTCAACTGTTTATATTCTTAATTTCGAGAATCGAAACAGTGATTATCTGGACAGATGCTGCATCATTTATGTTAAAGGACATTTATGTTAACTGCAAAGTTTTGCCTATCCTTTCATTTTTCATGTACTGGTATTCATATTTAATAGACTTAAGAACTCGCTATAAATTCTTGCTTTATGCTAAACTAAGTTAATTATTTACATAAATAGCATTTATTTCAATCTTCTATACCAGGGTGCCTCTCTATAGAGTAGCGGTTAGCAAACTAGTCTCACAAACCATCAATACTGGAGGGAATTCGAACTTCGCCGATTTCTTGTCACACTAATCAAGCTTGAGTGAAAACATAAACTAAACAAGTATTTTTACATAATAGAAAATATATAGCTCCTTTTACCTGTCTGTTAAAATATCTTAAAAAATAAGTATATTGATAAAATTTCATAAAAATGACCATTTATTGCTGTTAACATTATTAAAATTCATATTAGAGGTATTTTTGTAAACTGTATTATATTTATTCGATTAATCAGAGCGATGAAATTTAACAAACAGGGATATCATTATGTTCTTAGCTTCTCCTGTTCTCGTCTGCCAGCAACAATTACTTCCACAGAAAAGCTGTTAAATCCGTTGAGAATTTTCATTTCAGTTTCTCGTTTATAAGACTCAACTTTTAGATTCTTCATGATTTATTCTCCGCAATTTCTCTCGGGGTTTTCAATGCTGCATTATTTATAGCATCGCTTGCCTTTGAAGTGTTATTTCTGTTTCTCATCAATATTGCAATTCCTGACGAGTTTATGCCTTTCCGCTGGTTGAATATTGAGGAAACTCATTTTGCCAGCTGTTTCCCTCTTATGATGAATACGAAGCTTAGTTTGGTCTGGCACAATGTCACAAGTGTTGGACAACCAGTGTACCTTGAATTCACTTCAGACCAAAGCCAATTACAGTCACCAAGGAAAGGAAAATCTATTAAGTTTGGTTAGGTTGGTTGATTTTACGGCATATTCCTCTTTGGTCATTTAATGTCAATTTTGTATGGGGTATCAGTGAGGTTCGAACTCCCTATTCAGTAGTAATGTTTAACCAGACCTCATTAGCCTTAGCGCCCTGGGGTAATCTGGTAAATCATTAGCCCATAGAAGGAAACTGATAGAATGATATAAATAGGATCTTGCCTGCGGCTACTAGAATCTTTAAAATATGAAGGTGACAAACGTTGAGGTGCTTTGAATAATCCCAAAGAACATCGCAAAAACATTTAAATAGTTCGTCCATGATTTAACATAATTACTTTACTTTATCAGTAATAATAAGTTCTATCTAGATTGAATGACTTATTCTACCTTATTTTCAAAATCCAAGATTTTCTAAGACGTCTTCTGGGTTAAACTCATAACATTTATTTGTTTGTTTAGTCAAGCTAACAATAGTGTTAAAGCCAATGAAAATACTGAAAAGAATACTGGAAATTTGAGTAGACTTGTGAAAATAAAACAAATCACTAAAATTATTACTTGTTTTGAAAATTGGTGGCTTTCTGTAGCATTTAAGTGAAAGTAAATCCTCAATATACCAGCGCTCTCTTCCATACTCTAGTTGATTTTTACAAAGCTCCCCCTGGATGATTTTGAATTTTACAATTGTTTTGCAAGGACCTCGAGACTGTTCCAGGTAAGGATGGGTAAAAATGTCGACAATATTTTTCAGTCTCTAGATTTTCTCTTTCTTTCATCTATATCCATTGAGATGTCTCACTAACAGTAACTGGCACCTTTAACAGTGTGACGTCCCCCGGTGTCGCTGCGCCAAATGTGACGTCTGCCTGACTGCGTCCGTCGTGCTATCCTGTCCTGTGACGACCAACTGGCTTGGTATTGGTCGCGGCACCAAATGTGACGTTCTAACCTTTTGGTGATTCGGATGGGAATCTGGTTAGATTTGGTATCAGCCTTGTCGGTTCCCAGCTCGCCTCCAACGTCTGGTTACCGAAGTAACTGTTTTGATTTCCAGTCTAACCTACCCACGTTGTGATTTGATCTTAGGCAAACGAAATCAATCAGTCGCCGGGCCGTAATGCAAGCCGAGTTCGATCAAGGGTAACACCGCACAAGTATATGTAAAAGAAAAGAAAATAATAACTCGAAAAGTTCAAATATGTTAAAAAAAAAGGATAACAATATTTTATATCTGGTTGCTGAATACAGGACTGCGTCTTTCTCCCAAACCCGCTATATGGATTCGTGACACTTTGTGTTTGTTAGGCGAGTCTTAACATCTTAAGTTGTTTGTTCTTTAAGAAACTGGTTCTTGGTGTATCTTCAGGCGATATTCGTAAAACTTGTTTTGGTGGTATGAGTCTAAATCGTTCTTCAAAATTAAATTGTTCTTGGCTAGAAGTTGAGGTCCTGATGCATGGAATCTTTCAAGTCAGCTATCTGCGAGGCGAGTGCAACTCCAACTGCGAACTTGAACTCGAACTGGTACTGGTTTTCACTCGTTGCGACTCTGCTTATATGGACGCCGACCAAAACCGGGGTGGGCTTGTCGGGGTTTGAGGTTCCTTGATAATTCTAAACCCACAATCCACTTCTTTGTTTTCGGTCAGGAAAATTTTATTATTTTCCAATTTTGGAAAACTTTCGTCTTCCCACCTTCTTCTGTTCTCATATTGGTATCTCACCATTTCCTCAGAGGGTGTCAACGGGTTTCCCCTCTCTCTCACAGTAGCACCTCACACCTATCCCTTCAGGGGAGCGCAACAGGCCTCCCCTCCTTCTTCACATGATTACCTCCGCCTAACGCTCATGCCACCATCCAGCCAATGGGCGCTCAGCGGCGTGGGTGTGGCCAGACTAGCCTCGGGTTAAAAAATCTTGCTCAAAGAAAAAAAATTATCTTCCTTATTCTTTTTTTTTTTTCTTTTTCTTTTCTTTCTCTTTCTTTCCTTCTGCCTGACACAAACCTTTTGACTCTTATCATAGTCAAATGTCACTTGGAATTTATCACCAAACAAGTGGGTGGTCAATTGGACGTATTTGCATTCTGTTGTTAATTAACTGTTCTGATAAAATAATTTCGCTATCATAGCCAGCCCTGACGATAAACAGGTGTTTTTCCCAAATGACATGGAGGTGGTTCCACGGACATTTTGGTTGACCTAATTAATTTTTATCTCCCAGCACCCTGCGGGAGGTTCTCTTGTCCAACTTGAAAAAATCTTTTTTTATCATTGCCATGGGCAGATTGGATATATCTTACTCGCCGTCCCGTAAAATAAATCAGATTAAATTCTGTGTTTCGCCTTCTCGACAATGGAAATAAAAATCTTACCACTTTCCCTGTCAGAAAAATAACACCGCTTAGTGTCCTTTTCGTGATGGCTTCTTATCACCTAAATTTAATTCTCGCCTTTCTTTTTTTTCTTCTTTCTTTCTAGCGACGTAAATAGTGTCACAACAGGAAATCAAGTGATAGTAAGTTTCTTCAGTACTCAATCCACTTTCTTAGTATTACAAATCATTTCAAGATAGTATAACATCAATTCTTACTCGGATTTTCAATTTTTTGCAAGGTTCAACAGGACTGATCCAAGTATTCAAGTAATGATAGTCACAACAAACAATTTCATGTTCTACAAATTATTTCAGTTTTTACCCAAGTTCCAGATATTTTTCAGTGTTTCATTTTCTTTCAATATTATTCTGTAATCTGCTGGAACAGCGAAATACACTGACTAGTTATTTTTATCTTTTTTCGCAATAACTAGAACCGGTCTACGGATTTGGATTGGGTGATTTGTTTGAATCCCAAAGTCCCTGTGATTTTTTTTTTCTAGGCTCACTTGCTGCATTCACCTACCATAGCTCATCTATATCTCTACATAATCTGCTTTTAGTATTCGACTATGTCTTATCTATTTGGCCTTTATATAGTTAGTTTTATGGCATTGTTCTGAGGCACTATTAATAGCGATTGAATTTCCCTCTTTAGATTTTTTCATCACAACCATGTCTATATTTCATCTACAATTACTTCAATTTATCTCCTGAAATGTCCATACATTTGTCTGAACATATTGTGATTCACGTTTTCGAATTTCATGCTAGGGTCCTAGATATTTCACAATACAAACTATATCGTTTAATTTTTAATATTTTCTAGATCTGAGATAATTTTTGACAACTTTTTCCTTCATTTCATTCTGTTTGATCGTATTTTTCCAGGATACCCAGGTATTTGTATATTTCTTTCCAAATGAGCATTCTAATAATTACGCAGAATTAAAAGTCATGTACTTTTGTTATTTTGCTTTTTACATTGTTTATTACCCGCACTGAAAACTTCTTAATTCCAAACTCCAATCCGATGTATTAGCTGAAGATTCTGATTGTTTGAATTATATCCAAATCTCCTTATCTCTTTTCTTTTGAAGTTTGCTAAGGATCATCTTTCTGTAGTCATTTCTACTTCCATGTTTTCTACTGCCTTCATTGTGAAATTCACCATTTGTAACATCTTCAGGTATTCTATTATCAAGAATTAAGCAGTCATATTTGTATTCTATTTAGCTACTGCTTTTTCTTTGAACATTTTAATTTCTATAAATAAAAATAAATGTTTCTGTTTTTGTTTTACGATGTGGTTAAAATTTAAAAATTGTTAACTTTTTGCCCAGTGTTTCTATGTAAACATGTTTGTCTGTGTGTTTTCATCTACAATACATTAATTTCAGTCTGTTTTCTATCACGCATATCTGGCAGTGATAAGGAAATCTGCTTAGTGTAAATCCTCACTGTAAATACTTGAAAATAGAAACTGATGTTCTTATGATTTAATTGTATATTGACATTCTCCCCATGGATCTATTAACTGTTTCGTTAACGTCAGAATATCCTCTTGTTATCTAGAAAATGCATGCACGTTTATTAAATCGACCCTAATATTCTGCATTAGGCATCAAGAAAAATGAAAGGATCTGTAATTCAAAATTATAGGTTTGCAAATTGTGGCAATATTTTATCACTGGGGGGCATTTGAGTGTCAGAGTTTTCTTTTGTTTCACCTGGAATTTCGATAAATTAAGTTTTCACATTTACTACTTCATTATGATGTATCTACATGTACACGCCGAGAAAATAAACATACCCAGAAAATAGAATAATTACTAAGATCTCGTCAAGCAAATACTGCAACGTACATAATAAAAAAAATGTGCAACAAAAATAGAGATATAATAGAATCATTAAAATACATTCTCAGTTCAAAGCAAGCACCCTAATCACACGCACACACGTACAAATATGCATATGATTTTGTATGTTTTTGTGGTTATTCTTGTGTAGAGTACGTGTTGCCTGCTAGTAAACTATATAAATTTGGCTGTCGATAGAACAATTTTTAAGATTGTATATCACTATGTTTCTTAAACATTTTATTTGTGATTTGGATACTTCATAATTTCATAAATGCTTGTTAACTTAGTCTCAACTTTGATGTAATGGTATCTTTATATATATATATATATATATATATATATATATATATATACTGTACCAAACATTTCCTTCGCACATTTACGAAGAAAGACAGAAAAAAGGAAAAATATAAATAATTATATTTGTGTTCAGTATGTTTGTTTATTTCTCTTTTACGATTTCATCTTCGCTTTCTTTTATTTATCTATTTCATATCTATTCGAAGAAATTTCTTTTCTTTAAATGATGACTGATGTATGAATATAGAGTTAGAAAAATAATCTTTGTGTTTCGGTTTCTCAAGAGTCAAAGGTTAACTTACAGATTAATATAGGCACACATTCCTCGCAGGTGTTGTTAGACCTCATTTAAAAATATTTTGAATACTACTTTTTAGGTAATCAGAAAGAGTAGCAAAAAATAATCTTCCAACTTTCATTTTGCTTTTATTTATTTTTGTGTCGGTCGAAGCTAAAATTTATCAATTGTATACATTTACGTGTAGACGCCAACTTGTGTATAAATCAAATCTAGTTTATGTCAAGAAATCATTATATTGTGAAAAGCTTCGTGTATAAGTTGGTTTCAGCCTCATTCAGCAAATTAAATTACGAAGGTAACGTATTCTATGGCATAAAACGCATCTTGCGAAACTCATTAGAATCCTTCTACTTTCTATAAAGAGAAGGTTGATTGACCCGAAACGACAAAATTGTTTACCATTTATTACTGTGTAATCTTTTTTCTTGAAATGAGGGAACTCTACGAAAACATTTTATATTTCAACCATAATCTCAAGATATAATTCAACTAAACTTCTTTTCGTTCTTGGTGAATTTTCATGTCTGTGCAAAAATTCTTGGTGAATTTTCATGTCTGTGCAAAAATTACACCTTAACGCAACTGTTACCCATATATAGATTGAACACTAAATACACGAGTATTGACTGAACAACCGATCTATCTTTTATGTATACATAAATATTTATAAAGCTTAGCTAAATTGGACACAAAGCAGGATGATGGAGAAATGGTGGTGGACAGCCTTTAAAATTTGACATATGTATGATTATATACAGCAGTTATAAATAAACGGATAGAAACAAGAAACATTAAGAGGATAACGAGAGAAAGTGAGAAATCATCAAACAATGCTCTATAAGCTTTCTTTTTATCAAGAAACGTTTCAAATCAATCTCAACAATGACGATGACAGCGGCGATATGGAAGATAAACTAATTGACTTTAGGCTGCATTTTCGACAAACTTCCACTGCTCTTGCAACCAGCCTGGGACTATCTGGATACCCACTTTTTCATCTAATCCCAACACTGCTAGTGTCGCAATAGAAAATATGTTTCAGTTAATTAACCGAAAACATTAATAGGCGGGAAAAGTCATTTCAAGATAAAACTTTCAATGACTTCAACGTGTTGTCACTTCCTTTCTATGTGCGAACATTTTGCATTTGTTTATGGTGTCATTTAGTGACGAACACATTAATGAATTTTCTAAATCGGATGTTTGGATTGGTTTCTGTGATATTCACAATTAATGAATTTAACCGTCGCCTCCACCACGTCCACCTCAATAGGCAACATGTGCACATCCGCGTGCATTCATTGTCCCTGCATATGCTTCATCGGAAAAATAACCGCACGGTTCATACAGATGTAAAAGGAAATGCATTTGCGGACTTAGTTTTTTAGTGTTTTTATCTATGTTATAATAATTCTGTATTTAAAGAATGTGTACTTTCACTTTGGCAGTGCAATTCATCCTCATTTTACGCCAGGCTTTGTTTATTATTATTATTATTATTATTATTATTATTATTATTATTATTATTATTATTATTATTAAGGCCGTAAGTATAATTGTACCCCTATTCTTTCTTTCTCGCACCGGTATATACGTACATGCAGATATAACTGTGTATCATATGTACTTCCAATTTGGTATGTTCGACTATATATATTCGAGAAGTGCTGAAAAAAATCTCCAAGGCTTCTTAATGTTTATTTAGTCATTTGGTCGTCCAAGTATGTATATGTGTCTGCATACATCGATGTTTGCGTCAGTACGATGAAAATACGACGAAGTTTCCCCCACCACATCTACAATAACACCAATACACGCAATCTACATAAAACCAAAATTTTTAAAAATTAATCAGTTTGTCTGACGATCGCTAAAGCGTGAAACCCAGGGTCACAAGCTCTCATCTATCCAACCATATATATATATATATATATATATATATATATATATATATGCATTCTTCTTCTTCTTCTTCTTATTATTATTATTATTATTATTAGTGATGGTGGTGGTAGTAATAGTAGTGGTATACATCACTTGAATTTTCGAAAGAATACAGTCTGGATAAGTAATACTTAATCAGTCTCTGGTGGACAAACTTATTCGCAAATAAACCTTCATTAATCTCTCATTATTATCATTTTTCAAATGTCATGTCTCTTCAGTATGTAGGTTATTATGACTCGCCACAGCTTCCTTTTCTTTAATATGTGTAAATTGCTATGCATACATGAAAAAATAGTGACGCTTTCTCCCATTGTCTCATTTATGGATATGAAACCAGAGTTGATTGCTACCCAAAGATAGAGTTTCCTGTCTATCCCGCTATTTAACCCATAGTAGCGGGTGGGGAAGTGATGGAATGCAACAGACTATATCAGAATTTGAACTTAGTTCATCGATTCAACTTTCCACACCAATGACCATTATGCTAATTGCATATCCATTTGTTATCATTCCCCACTTTAACATTTAGAGATTTTTTAAGTTATCATTCTACAAAATCTTTATACATTACTGTTAGTAGTAGCAATAGTTATAGCTGAAGCAATGATTTGATTAATATGAGTATTACTATTACTATTAACTTTCTAAGATATATTGATCTCAAGATTTCTTTCTATTTCGATATTGCATTTCATTTCGCCATAATTTTAGATAAATAGATCTTGATAAAGAACAAACAGAAAATAAACGCCTTGTGTACCAGCGTTTCCACCATCGCTATCAATATCATTGTTATTAAGCATTCATTTATTAAGTTCTAGATAGTCCTTACAATCATCATCATCATCATCATAATCATTATCATAATGATAATAATATATCATCGTAATTATTAAAACATTTTTGTTATTCATAGGAATTAATAATAATAATAATAATGATAATAATAATAATGTTGCTTTTATTGCTCACACCAGAGATTTTGCAGCCATTTCATGGGACCAAGTAATATTCATATCAGTTATCTGTTATTACAGTCATTTGCAATTCTTATTTCAAAGTATTATTTAAATTTTACAACTTTTCTTTCGCATTTATACTTCATAGCTTTATTATTATTATTATTATTATTATTATTATTATTATTATTATTATTATTAGTGACGCTTTTTCACTTTCATATTATCATCATCCTTATCAATATTAAGAGAAGAGAGGGAAAACAGAAAGCGTAATGATGTCATGGCGAAATGCAGTTAGACATTATTATTATTATTATTATTATTATTATTATTATTATTATTATTATTATTATTTGTGTATGTTATGTTTCCTGCTTTGTATCCTGTAGAGCCGGGTCCAGACTATGGTTCTTAGGTCCTATAGGAGAATTGTCATTTAATTGACAGCACTTTTCTTATTTCAAGTATATGGGATGTTCCACGTAGGGCGTTCTTCAGGGCAACCTGAATGTTGATGTTACCTGGAACTTACGAGACCCAGAGCTCTGATTACTATTAGTACAGTCTTCATTCCTCACATCCTGTTAATCTCGATCTCGACGTCCTTTTATTTGGACAATTTCTCGATAATTTTCATGGATTATTATTATTATTATTATTATTATTATTATTATTATTATTATTATTATTATTATTATTATTATTATTATTATTATCTAATTGGGGGAAAGGAAAGGGACAGAAACTGTTCTGCACTAGCAAAAATAATGATGATATTAAACCTGCCAATTATTATTATTAATATTTAAAGTAGGGGCAAATAGTGTACTGTAGAAATAATAGTGATGACCTTGATATACTTTATTATAAATTAAAGAAACAAAAGGTTAATGTAATCATGGTCTGATGGTGTCAGAATTCTTATTACTACTCTTATCATTATTCATAGTTAAAGAAATCAAAAGCAGAGCATGTACTAGAGTAGTTGCAGTTACAGTGATTATATAGATAAACCTGCCATGTATTATTAGTTGTAGTCGTAATAATAGTATTTAGTTAAAAGAGAGGAAAATGTAAGCTATATTATAGTAGTAGTGATGTTAGACTGACATTTATTATTATTATTATTATCATTATTATTATTATTGTTGTTGTCTATATTTAATCACATCTGAAATTATTTTCCGCCGCCACTTCCACATCAGTTAAGTTTGAATTGTTGAAAGGATCAGAGCGCATATAAAATGCTACGCGATATTTCGAATGTATTTTTATTGTTAATATAATTATCCAGGCGTATCGATTTTTTCCCGCGCTTATTCGCAAGAATAAATGGAATTTCAAATCAGCCAATGCATGTCATCTTGTATGACATCACAAGTCAGACTACAGCACAGAATGGCGGAGCGGGGGACGGGTAGAGAATGAACAGTGACGCATGGGAATATTTTTGAATCAGTGAAAAGAAAATTGAAATAAAAGTCAGGTTAACTTAATCTAGGCAAATTAAATAATTCTTCTCCCTGCTCTGGGTCAAGCCACACACATGCATCTGATTGTTTGAATAAGACGGAAAAAGGAGCGTCTGAACTCGACACGTGGTCAAGATTCGAACATTTAAAAACTTTTGTTCTCTTGAATTGTTTTGTAAATTTGAATACATGATGATTAAGTAGTATAAACTAAATCTTGTATGGACAAGAGTGGGTCTTAAACTGATCCATTTATAAGAAAGAAAGAAAGAAAGAAAGAAAGAAAGAAAGAAAGGAGATATAGTTGTCTTTGCACTGAAAATCGGACATAAAACCTATTTTTGAATTCTTAACAATCCATTTTGAAAAACTCTCGTCAAAATTCTTAGTCATTTCTTTTTTGTTCGGAACATTTTCTGATAAAAATCCAGTAAAACAATCACTGTTATGTTTAGACATCTTGCTAACAAATGGAATGGCAAAAGTATAAATAAAATAAATTCAAAATCGTTTGTTTTTGAGTAATCCAGTGCGACATCAACCATGTTACACTTGTAATTCCATCTCGAATCCAAACTCCATGAAATCCAAGAGGCTTAATTCAGGTTATGGATATTGATTTTTTATTTATTTTTCCTGGAGTTCATCTCTTAAAAAACATGTTTCCTTATGTATAAAAACAGCGCATGAATCTCTACATCTTTCACAAAAAATTTTCGAAAATATTCCTTTCAGTCCGATCTTATACATTTGTCTATCACAGTTTTTCTTTCTTTCTATCTATCTATCTATCTATCTATCTATCTATCTATCTATCTATTCAACTTTGTGCATATTTTTTGTGTATATGTATATATCACGGTGTGTACATATATATCATGATATTTGGATATCTCTCTTCATATCTATCACCATTTGTTTCTATTTCTTTGCCTTTTCATCTATACTACTGCATCTTTCGAATACGTTTGTGGTTAAAACGCTATTGTGTTTACCTACAACAATAGTCGGTTATTAAAGTGAAGAATTTTCCTAATAGTTCTTTTTTACATGTGTGCACTTATAAAACCTGCAACACGCACAGATTGAGAGAACGATTAAGCTTAGTGAAATTAGTCAATGATTTGCTACAGAAAAGCGTTAACAATAACTTGATGACGAATGTTCTGTATCAAAATCATTGAAGATCACAAGCAGTTTTATTTTGGAGGGATTTTGTGAAATGTACTTCGAATAAGTACGTATGAACTTGCTAATGTTTTCGCTACATTTACATCTTAAACAATTGTTCTTATGCACTTTGACCACGAATATATAAATATATATTATGCGTTAGTTGAACGCTTTCACTATCAAATCTGCATTTATTTGCAGTTTGACAAAGTAAAGGAAGACAGAGAAAATGAGCGTGATAAAGTATATAATGAAGAGAGAGGGAAGAAATAAAGAAAGAAGGGAGAAAGAAAATAAAAAGGAATAAAGAAAAGACAGAGATGGAAAATAAGAAAAGAAAAAAGACGGAAGTGAATGAAATAGAGAAATAATGCAGCAAGGAAAAAAAAGAAATGAATTAGAAAGTTAAGGAAAAAGAAATATAAGATGGGAATAAGAAGAAAAGGAAGATGAAAGAGAAAGGAAAAAAGGGGAACAGAATAAAAAGAAAAGATGAGTAATAAGAAGACAAGAAGCAACAAACATATGAGAATGAAAAACAAGGAAGGATTAAAAAACTAAAATTGGAGGAGGTACAAAATAAAGGATGAAAATGAAGAAATAAGCAAAGTGGGTAAAAAAATGAATGAATTTACTCATTTCTTTTAATATGATTGTTAAGAATTTTAGCGTTCAGCAAAGATTTTTAAAATTACTTTCATTGAAAATATTCTTATTTAAGCTCTCTCGAAGTTATTTTATACTCCTTTCATCTTTTTCACATACATACCTTCCCAGTGTATATCTTTACTTCATATTTGACCAATCCAATACTGAGATACTAACTTTTTTACTGATGCAAACCGTAGATCTAATCATTCCTCAACACCTTAAATTTGGTACAGATGTTTGTCAGAGCATATTGTCTCAAGAAATTTTTCTATAGTTGGATGCAAGAAATAAATTTTTAGGGATTCAGGATAAAGAAACTTAGTCTTTTTTCTGAAACATTTTATAAAGAACATTTTTAATTACCTCGTACTTTCTGATGTTGGACAATGTAAGGTTAATAAGTTCGATCTTGACTGAGTGTTTCACGTTTATGGTCTTGTGTCAGACTAAGCTAAATGGCGTTAATAAATTCTGAGTTACACCTGGTAACCTTATTAAATAATCCTTTGTAGTTAGTCAACAAAGTCAGCTCTTTTAGTAAAAGAAAAAAAAAGTAACATAACATCGACATGTCAATTGAAGACGTGTTTGAATTGGAGCCTATGAACCCTGGAGCCCAACACCGTGTCAGTATGTATTCCATCTCAAGTGAACAATGTGTGTGTGAGAGCATTTGTTTCTACGCCGCCCTCGTTTGCTTTTCTTCTCTTTTCTCTGTTTTAACTCTCGTTCCGGCCGAGATGAAAGCCTAAAAATATTACGAGGATCAATACCTGATTATTGCCCCCGAGTCCATGTGTACGAGAAAAAAGCGGAATGGTGGCAGCCGGCTAAGTGAAAGGACGTTCGTTGTAGCGGTGGCGGACGGCTGGTGCTTGTTGAGGCAAAGAAAAGACGCCGCTATTCTTCCCGCGTTCCTCTTGCAAGAATGCTGCAGTATTATTACTTTAATAAGGAACAAACGAAGAACTTACGTTTAAGAATAAGGCTCTGGTGTTTGCTTTTAAGCCACTGAGCATGCTTAATCATACATATAACCAAAGTTATCTTTTTTGTAGTCTCTGATTTCTCATCATAATATTGGAATAATCAGAGAGCAAAAATTAGTTATTTTCATTTAGTAATGCTGAATATCTCTTGTTGGAGGTCAAGTGACAGCAAGATTTCCTAAATGCTCCAGCGTTTTTCTCAATTTTCTTTTCATTCTTATTTTCTTATTTATGGTGTTGCTTTGATGATTTCATTTCTTCTCCAGATCTCTAGTTCCTCCAATGTTTTTGTAAGAACTTTTGAAGCAATTCCAAATGCTCTAATATTTATTGGCACTATTGTTTGTTTGTTTGTTTTTTTGGTTTTGTTTTTGTTTTTGTTTTTGTTTTGTTTTTGTTTTTGTGGGGGGTTGTATGTTTATCTTCTTTGTTAATACTCTGGAATGGTCCCGATATTCATTCAGCTTTTACATCGATTTTTTATTTTTCTTTGAGGTCGGCTAGAATGATCAAGTTCACTAGTTGATAATTTTTCTTTCTTTAGCATTACAAGGTTTAGTTTCCTAACATAGAGTGGTCTGCTGTTTGAATTTGAAAGATATAAATATCTTAATTTTTCTGATTTATATTTATTGTTATTATTATTGAGTTTTGAGTCATATTTGTTTTACGAGCTAACTTTCAGAAACCTGAAGAGACTGCAAGTCAACACATGATTATTGGTACACTTGGTTGGATATGTAGCTGACATTTCCAACATCATTTTTTTAATTGTATGATTGTGTATATTAGTTTAAATCTTCATTAAAATGTTTATGTATATGCACAGACAAAAATTATGTACATTAAAAATGTGAAGTCAGATTAAATGTTGAGTTTGAAAATCTAGAATTATGTCATATGTGTAAAATTCACTAAACTCACAGAAGAATCATCAAAAGGTGAAGAAGAAATCATTGCAAAATGTGTAAGGTCCTATGAATATGAGAATGTGCGTGTAAATTCCACTAGCATTCCATGTGCATAAGCTGTCACATTGCTAAAATTTACCTGGGGATGTGGGAAATAACCACGAATGCAATTTTCTTCATTTCAGCCAAACTAGGCTTACCAGGTCGTTCAGAAATATACTTTTTTCTTATTTTATTTTGGCATGGTTCCTAGAGCACCAATATAAATTAAGTTTTGAGATGTCACGTCTTCTGAATTTTAGTTTCTAGGTCCTTGTATTTACTTAGTTTGTTGAACAATTTACTGAAATATTTGCATTTACAGGGATTGTGACCTCAATGAAAAAGCAGTTTTTCCAGCAAATCTTTTACTATTATATCCGGCTGACTGGTTTTTATTGTTCTGTCTGTTTGGACTGGAATATTCCATAGAACAAACACACTTTTATTAGACATCACAGAATTTGGTTTGTGTTTCCACCTACTTTTACCCGCGGTAGTTTGTACTTGTCACCTATTACCGAGTCAATATATTGGTATATTCTGTAATGACGTGGAAGGTATATCGTTGAGGCTAAGAGAGTACAACCTGATACTAAGTGGTCAATAGTTTCTGGAGGTAATTTTCTTCATAGGGGACTGACATTATTATTGAGAATGTTATGCTGATAGTTTCTAGATCTTGTGCTGCAACTATAAAGCCTACTGACTCAGATTTTAGGACAGATGTGGAGAGCTAATTATTATTATTATTATTATTATTAGCATTATTATTATTATTGATAGAAGAGATCACACGAAACCCAAATGTCTCAACACGGAAATGTAGGAAATTAAATCACTAAGTGAAATTGCATCAGTCAAGAAAATAGTAAAACAGAAACTGCAGTTAAAGGCGAAGAGAACAAGACGGATACAACAAGCGCTGTAGGGTTCTATAGCCAATATAAAATATTCCAAAGGGACGTAAAGAAAATTTTACAGGGAAATTGGAAAAGCAGTTTTACATGTCAAAAATCTATTGAAAAAGTGCAGAAATTTGGAGAGAATATTTGGAGCAGACCAAAGAAATATAACCCCAATGCAGAGTGGATCCAACGTGAAGAATAACAAATGCTGAATAAACCGTTATAAGAAGGGGAAAATATAACTACGAATAATGTTAGGCAAGCTCTAACGAAATCCCAGAAATGGAAATTCCCAGGAAATGACAAGGTGCCCAATTTCTAGCTCTATTATTTATCATCAATCCATAAAACCATTGCACAGACTCTATCAATGCTTATTAATAATCCCAGTGAAGTCCCGGAATGGATTAATGAAAGTATGACATATCTCATGCCAAAAACGAATGAAACAGATGATCCGAAAAATTATAGGCCAATAACATGTCTGTCCACCACGTATAAATTGATCACGTCTGTCCTGACGAACCGGACTTACTCTTTTCTGGAAACAAACAACATTCTCCCACTGGAATAGAAGGGGTGCAGGAGTGGTTCATATGGTTGCAAAGATCAACTACTGATAAACAAAATGATCCTGGAAAATTGCAGGTGTCGATTTAGAAATTTTAGCACACCATGGATAGATTACTGTAAAGTCTTTGATAGCGTGCCACACTTTTGGATCCTTAAGACTCTAGAAATGTATAAAGTCTCCCCGTTGATAATAAATTTCCTTAAACACAGCATGGGAATGTGGAAAATACCTAAATCACATCAGCGGCACTGCCACATCCAACCGCCTGAATATCCGACGAAGAATTTTTCAAGAAGATTCCTTGTCACCCCTTATGTTTTGTCTGTCCTTAATCCCCCTTTACGCATGAATTAGACAATAATAGCTATGGATACAAACTAAACAAAAAAGTATTCAATCACTTGCTCTAGATGGATGATCTCAAAGTCTTTACCAAATACGACAATCAGTTGAAGGGTCTCTTCAAAAATGTTTCAGTGACGATATGGATTTCGCATTAGATAAATGTGCAAAAGTAACATTCAAGAAAGGGAGAATTACAGACACACATTCAATAGATTTCGATTTTGTCACAAAGGTTAGGGTACTGGAAGAAGCCAAAAAGTTTTTCTCGCCTGAGTCCATCCTTCAATTCTACAAATCAAACATTCACCTTGCACGGAATACTGCTGCCATACATGGTCTGGTGCCCCCGCTGTTCGCCTTAAGGTCCTCGACAAGATCCAAAGAGAGATAAGCAATGTGGTTGGTCCTGATCTGGCATCTCGTCTTCAGTCACTCTCTAACACACGTGTCGTCGTCTCCCTCTGTCTTTTCTACAAATACTTTCACGGTAACTGCTCCGACGAGCTACTATCGCTAGTTCCCAGACTGCATGAATTTAAGCGAGCTACTAGGCTGGAATCACGGTCCCACCCTTTCACTGTCGAAACGGTTAAATGTGGCCGTCTCTTCTTCTCCAATAGCTTCATGTCCCGCACCTCCCGTCTGTGGAATTCCCTTCCTTTTACTTGTTTCCCTGATAGCTATAATCTCCAACTATTAAAATGTAATGTCAATCGATATCTCCAGATGCCCTGAACTATCCCCTCCTCTTCCCTTCATCCTTTTCTCCATCACACCTCTTTACTCTCGCTCCCACTCTGTGACCCCCTGCGTACATGTGGCATCCTGCCTTGCTTGGGGTGAAATGCTTGAAAAAAAGAAGAAATCTAGGAATTAACGAAGGAGATATTATATACCCAAATGAAGGAGAATGCAAGAAAGGAGTACTACAGGCGTGCGCATCTGGGACTGAATACCGAGATGAATTTAAAAAAAAAAACAGAATATCAGCCGTAAACACCTTGGCTGTCCCTGTGGTGCAATACAGTTTCAACATCCTTAACTGAACCATAGCTGACATTAACGAATGGACACCAGAACAAGAAAGTTTTTCACCTGCCACTGCATGCACTATCACAAGGTTGATGTTGATCGCCTGCATGTGAACAAATCCTAAGGAGACAGAGGATTAGTTCAACTAGAACTGTAATTAACCTTCAATGGAAACTACAGAAGAAAATGAAAGAAGAAACTTTATTCTGTAATAAAGACAACGAGTTAAAAATTGAGTTTCAAATGGGTGAAGAAATGCAAATAAAGCACAATACACTGACTACAACAGCAAAATACTTAAAAAACGAATGCAAAAGTAAATGCAACCGACCAAATACAGAAACGATAGCAAGATAAACCGTTTCATAGACAATACTCTGCCCGTACCAAACAAGCTGATGTTGAAAAAATCCGTACCCATCAGTGGCTAAGTAGTGCATGGTAAAAAGCTGAAAACCTAAGTCTCATTCTTGCTGCACAGGACCAATGTTTGCTAACTAGAAATTACCAAGCACGCATACTGAAAAATTGCTTTAGCCTAAAATGCAGATTTTGTGATAATAATCCACAGACAACTGATCATCTTGTATCAGGTTGCGAGGGATTGACACCCACTAAATATAAAACTCGGCATGGGAGTGGGCCAATATCTGCACTAGAAAATCTGCAATGTTTATGGAAAGGAAACTGCAATGAATTGGTATGAACACCACTTCAGCCCAGTTACGGAGACAGGACCTGTATCAATTTTATGGAACTTCACAATACACACAGAGAGAACAATCAAAACTAATCGTCGTGGTTAGAAACCGCAAAGACCAAATGTACCTCCTTATTGATATGGCAGTCCCTGCAGACTGGAATGTATCTATCACTTATTCACAAGGACCTTGAAATCGAAATCTCAAATTATGTCACACAAGGACATCAACAATTCCAGTTGTAGTTGGAGCCCTCGGATTGTTTGGAAAATATTCCGATAGATTGATTGAAGGAATTCCTGGTAACCCAAGCCTTAAAGAAATATTAAAAACATGTTCTCACAAGTACACCCTACACCTTACGAACGGCGCTATCTATGTAAAATATGTGTATTTTTTTTTTCAAAACTGTTCAGTGGAAAATGTCATGACGCCATTTCTGACCTTAGGTTCCTGGTCGGGACCCGTAAACAAACGCGTCTACACCAGAAATCAAAGGAAATAAAAATAATAACTGCTTTTTATTTCGTACACGAAACTTAGGGTAATGTAACATAGTAAATATTTGCATTCTGTTTGCACAAATTCTGATGTTACTTATCATTGTCATTGTTTACATTTTCTTTTCGTTGATAATAGTCTTTTGGGGTAAAGGAGCAGTTTCACATACTTCAAACTTTTTGAATCTGTTGTAAACAGGGAATTATTATTATTATTATTATTATTATTATTATTATTATTATTATTGTTGTTGTTGTTGTTGTTGTTGTTATTATTATTATTATTATTATTATTATTATTATTATTATTATTATTATTATTATTATTCTGGCAGTTGCATATTTGCACCAGATCTCATGTAGTTATCACTAGAGATTGAGTGAATGCAAGTCAGTCAGTATCATCTCAGACCCTAGCATCACTGTAGTTTTGTTAGAATTAATTATTCCTCGAATGTTCAATTCATCCAATCTTGATTTTCTTTGGTATGATTCCAAATGCGCCAACCATAATGAACACAGCCCTAACCTTCA
The DNA here is from genome assembly GCA_963932145.1 of Acanthosepion lycidas. Classification (NCBI taxonomy): domain Eukaryota; kingdom Metazoa; phylum Mollusca; class Cephalopoda; order Sepiida; family Sepiidae; genus Acanthosepion; species Acanthosepion lycidas. The sequence goes on along the minus strand of OZ010583.1, from coordinate 80,198,125 downwards.
TATTGCACATTTTTTCTGTTTCTGTGCTAGTATTGGAATTTTTCCAATTCTTCTCTCTTTTTTGTCTTCATCTTGTAGTTTGCTACCATAGGTTCTGATAGGTTTTATTCTATTTATCACTACCAGACTTGGTCTTCAGGCTTGGATCGAGTGACTATGGCTCTCATAATCCCAAATTATCTCATTCTTTTTATATTTTAGATCTGATTCTAGTTTGAACTGTTGCCATATTTTACATGGTTAAAGAAAAATATTTGCACAATTTGCAATATGTCTTACTCCGTCACATCAACTTTTGTATTACTTGACTTCATTTGCTGCATTCTGTATGTGTTTTAGTGTCTCATCTTTTCTCCACAAAGGTGGAATTTCATGCTTTTATGTATTTTCCCTATTTTCGTTTTCATAATCGACATTGAAGTATTCGTCTTGGGCTTCAATAATAAGATGTCTGTTTCTCATCAACTGTTCTCTGAGCGCCTATGTTATGAATATTCGTATGCTATAGTTTTTGCATTTAAATTTTCCATGGAGGATTTTCTTTTACCATTTTCCTGTTATACTCGTCACTATTTCTTAGTTTATCATTCCTTTTATTTTATTTTTTTTCAGCTTCAAGGAGTATTCATGATATTTCCACGACTGATTCGTATGCATTTTACTAATCAGTTAACAAGGAGATTTTTGTTGATTTTAAATCAGTGTAAAATAGGTACTCTGATAACTATTAGGATTACAAGTTACTAAGTGTAACCCGAGGATTGCTCACTTCGAGCTATTAAGCATGTCATGTTTTACCATAAGGACAGAATTTTTAATTTTATAACTTTTTACTTTTATAATCGAGTCCAAGTGAAAACAAATATTCCCAAGTCGCCAACATATTTTTAACAGATTCCAATATTGCAATGGAGAGAACATTCCCACCGTACATGTAATCTCCAGTTTCTCTTGTCTAATTTTTTAAGTTCCCATTGCACCGATTATTATGAGCATAACTCTCATTTTCTTGTTTCAGTTTCTTCTGTTCTCGTTTGAATACCTTTTTCATTTTCCCCCTTCCTTGATTTTCTACTGATAGTCTACTAAAATAGTAATGTCCATGACCTAACAGAAAAAAATATTTATCATTTTTTATTCGCCACTTTAATTGGATGGGCAGTCTGCTTGATGTTCGAAATCTCCAAGAATTCTAATTGTAATTTCTAGAAAATTCTCTGATTTGCGCTCATATATGAAGTCATTTGCACAATTCTGGTTGTATCATTATTCACAGTCATACCTGTTTTATATAGTTAATTTTTGCCGCATTCCCTTGTTGATTTCAATTTCATCTTTTTCTCTAAATCATTATTGTTGTTATCTATCATGAATATCATATGTGTAAAATAAGGTTTTGCAGAGCTTTTAGGACACCTGGCTTAAACCTAACCCTCCAAAGAAAAAAATCATTTCTATCTCAGATAAAATAATGTTATTCATTGTTCTAATACTGCTATAAACTATCAAGCATATTTATCAGTGCGCACCTACGTACGGGGTATATGTATATCTATATATGTGGGTACTGACATAATACAATATTAATAATAAGGCATATTAATAATTAATATATTGCTAATTATGAATATACATCTTTGGTGTGTGCATACTCACGCACACTTAGTGTTATCGCATTTTATTTAGTTTGTCTTGTTTTTTCTTATACACGTAAAAATTATCAACTGATGTCGGAAGTCTTAAACGAAAATTTGCTCAAGAAGCGCGCTTAAATCTCTTTTTGTTATTGCATAGCCTTTGTTGTCAATTTCATTAAAGTCGTATATTTAACAACATTATTTTAGAAAATAACTCGATTCAAATTATTTTCCCTACGCTTATGTACGTGTACGTTGATACGCGTGGAATAGAGATATTAAATATAGTACACTTAATTACTTCCCTTACTTCCCTGCCACATCATCTTAACAACTGGCCCTACCAACAAAAACCTAATTCATTATTATTATTTTTATTATTATTATTATTATTATTATTATTATTATTATTAATAATAATAATAATAATAATAATAATAATAATAATAATAATTGTTAACATTAGGGAATCTGTTGGCAATGGACTCTTTTGTCACACTGAACCTTGTTACAGCAAGCGACATCCGCTAAAGCTCAAACGCAGAACATTGCACTAGTAATAATGTTATTATGCCACAAGATGAGTGAAACTTGAAAAAATCTTTGAAAATATTTTATCATAATATTTATAAATCTCTTATTCGCATAGTCAGGATATGCTTACAACATAGTGTTCTTCGAATCTACCAAGAATCTGTGGCAGGCAACATTCCAATTAAAGCTAATCTAAGACCCTCATATGAAAACAAGGTCTAACCATGAATGGGTTCTCGTCCAATCTAAATGCAGCTGGATTATTTTTTCTTCGAATCAAAACACGCGAACACGAGACGGGTGCTGATGTAATGGCTCGTTCTAACTCTTTATAGCATTCAGATTACGTACAATAGAGTGAAAATACAGTTCCATGTAAGCTTTGAAGCACAAAATCGAGTGGAAGGATTACCACAAGCATTGCCATCGAACCACCCCGTTATCCAGTCATCGTATCTCTCGCCCTTTCCTAGTCGGTTTTCTTCTCTGTTGTTCGATTTTCTTTATTCTTTCTTGTTTGCGTTTGCATTTTCTACTTGCACATTTTGACATTTGAAACCTACTTTCTTTCACTCAAAGATTCTCTCCTCTGTATCTAGTTTTTGTTTTTATTATTATTATTATTATTTCTTTCCAGCGATTCACCTTCTTATCATTCTTATCTTTTTTATCATCGTATTTCTTCTTTTTACAGTCATGTAAGATTATGCATAGGTTGCCCAGAAATAAACAGTGTTTTGAAACAGGGCAACATTAGATTTATATAATTAATAAGACATTTTCGATTTATTAAGTAATTTTTTTTTTTAATTTTATTTTCGATACTGAATTTATTGAACAATATATTTATCGTTTTCTTTCGCTGTCTTCTACCATTTTTCAAGTAACTTCATAATTCCATCTTCCAAAAACATTTTTATCTTTCTGAGAAAAGAATCGAGTTGGTTACCTATTCCACTCTTCTAAAGAATTGATTTTTTAAAAGAGATTTCTATAAAGACCAGAATAAATGTTAATCCAAAGTTGCAATAACTTAAATTAAGAATCAGCCTGTAACATGACGTTTAGCATTATCCTGATGTCCTATTACACCCTATTAAATAATTAAAGGAGTTTTCGCTGGTGATTGGTCTATTAGAAGCAGTACTTGTTTGAATTATTTATTTGTTACTCCAGAAGACGTCAAAGTAAACAAGTAGATGACTCCTTTCCACTAGTACAATACACAGTGTATCACCTTTTTTGGAAGAATACTAGTCCTTGGTATGATTAGTGATGGTTAACTTTGCTTGACATACAATTTCATTATGCTCCTTTGCTCGTCACGCTTTCTTTGAAAAATGAGTAAATTTTATGTTTAAGTGGCAAATCGCACACGGGAATATGGTAGTAGTTTGTTTTTGTTTTGTTTTGTTTTTTTGTTTTTGTTTTTGTTTTTTTATCCTCTCTTAATCTAATGTTCAAAACGAATAACCTAACCAAGCCGGTAAAAATTATTTTAATTGATTGATTTTGAAGTTTGAGATATATTAGTTCTCTTCTGCCTTGTATAACATTAATTGTTATCAAGTAATGTCGTCTACTCGACCGTAGAACATTGTCCAGTACGAAAAATTGCTGAATAACCACATTTTAAACGCTCGGTCATTCATAGTACTTTTTCTATAAACTACACAAGTCCCTTAATATTTTTGTGCATGTCTGAGTATCATTTTTACCTTTTTTAAAATAAAAAAGTATAAAAATTAAAAATATTTCTCATTTTCTTCCATCTTTAATGTTAGAATACTTCAGTCTGACAGATAATGTACATTGACATGACAAATGTCACAATACAGTCAAAAAAGAATTTGGAATAAACTTAATTAAATGTAAACGCTTTTGTTGCCATTTCACGAAAAATTTCAAACCCACATTTTTGAGTAATCCGGTATTTACCTCTCTTTATGGCTGGCTTTATGGGTGAAAGTTTGCCATTATAAGTATAGGCTTTTGAATTCTTATATAGATAAGTATTTCCAACGCTGATTTTCAAGGTAGGCCAGTCATATCCTCAAAAGATAAACGCAACAAAAATATTTCTTATTGCGTAACAGTCATATAATTATAAAATCTGTAATACCCACTTGGTTTAAATTTTATAGTAAAATACATTATCAAATTATTTTTTTCTAATTTTGCTTGAACAATGTAAAAGTTAAAAATGTATGTAATAACTTCTTTTTACTACTGTTTTAACAGGCAGGGTAGAATTGTTTGCCCAAATGTTCACTTGCCCACTTATTTCTCCATTTTATATATCATTGAGGAGATCGATCTTTACTGATCTCCAGTGATTGAGGAAGTTAAATTCAGTCATTTTTACAGAATGAACACAAGCCACTTCAGATGGAACTCGAACTCCATTCACTAATTTCTTTTAATGTGCTTACAACTGTTACACCACCTCTCATTTCTCAACGTAACTCTCTATTCCTTTACAAAAATATGTACTAATCTGTTTACCTAATTACCAATACTTTTACCTCCTTCAGTATCTCTCTATGTACCATATATTATTCTTTCCTCTCTATATACCGCACCCTTACCTCCCTACCTTCCTGAACTACCCATTTAATCACCAAAGTATCTGCTTAATTATTTATCAGTGTATCTTTTTTGTTCACCGCTTTTTTCTTTCATTTTTCCTTTGTTGTTTGTCTTCAATGTATTCTGTACTCTGTGTTCTTCAATCACCCCCTTTCATTTAATGCCTGTTAATAATTCATTTCAGTACCTGCCCTCTAATGAAAGTTTGGTCAAGAATAATATCTGAAAGATTATCCCTAACCCCAACCAGTATCACCTTCAATTCACAATACACTCCATCGCCAGTGGACTCTGTTTCTTATTTCATTTTACATTCTCTGCAAACATTTTAATTAGTAATCATTCATGCTAGGACGCGTTTATTCACACAAAAACTTGGATTAATTAAAAGATATGAATTGCTACTATAGAATAAGACAGTGTTCAATCAGCCACTACTAAGAGTTCATCATCTGTAATCCGTTTAGATTTCACACGATATTTATTATATTTATATTACCATTGTATTACCTTTGTTCGCGTCATTTTTTTTCTTTTACTTGTAGTTTTTTGTTTGTTTTGTTTTTGTTTTGTTTTTTTTTACCCAGTAAGGAAAGGTATATTAATATCAACTAGTTTGTTACATTGTTTTTTACCGTTTTTTATATCGTTATTCTTTTTCAGCATATCTTTGGTCTGTTTGTAGAAAAAAACTGACTCTTTTTTTTTTTTTATCATTTTATTAATCGCTTAGTTGCGTAAAAATAATGAACTTACTCACCATTTAAGATTCCCTGCTCCATCGATCAGTTTTCAAAACATTTCCACTCATCGAAAAGATCTGAAGAAATGTGTTTCTGCATAGTGAAAAGTAAAAAGTTTCTATATTCATTGTTGGTTTGGCAATTGTAGACTTCACAACAACGAATCACGTTTTCGTTTAATTACAATTGCACGCGCATGCCCATGTTTGCCAAATATGAATATAGTCTGATACTGCTATAAAATTAATTGCTCAAAAAGCAATCAATGCAGTGCAATGGTTAGTTTGTTCGTCTTGCGAAATATTCTGGGTGATTTCATTCTTTGTTAGGTGCTCAATAAATGTTGCTTTTGATTAAGGCGTTTGTTAATATTTTATCAAGGGTACCAATAGTTTGCAGAATTTACTTTTAGTCTATTGTTATTCATCGTTCTACGGCAGGCGTCCTTAGACATGTGTGGATAATGCTGTGGCGATGTTTGATGTCCAGGGTGACAAGAATCGTTGTGATTTTGGTAAGTATTATGATGATGGTGATGTACCATTTATGATGATAAGGGTGTAAATGGTGATGGTGGTGGTAGAAGTTCTGGTTGTAAAGATGATAATGACAGTGATAACATTTAAATTAAAATATAATTACGGATGATGATGATGATGATGATGATGATGATGATGATGATGATGATGATGATGATGATGATGATGATGATGATGATGATGATTTCAAAGATGGTTGTGATCCATATGTTGAGAAAAATCTAAAAACTCCTTTATAACCTGACACTCCCTAAGGAATGAAATATTCGTTTTTATAATTCATTTTATAATCATTTCCTTCGTTCACAAGTTGCTGTTTGAAGGAATACAATTTGTTCTCCTTTCATCTCTACAGCCGCGCACGAATTGGTTTATTCCACGGTACGTTTACTTTTTCCCCCAGAAAGAGAGGGAGACGAACACACATCAGCGCTAATTCATAATGGCGTACTTTAAAGATCTAAGATTCTGCCCCCACCCCTTCACCTCACAGCATTATAAGTTGCGTTTGGCTGGCTCACCCAAATCCGAAAACATAACAAAATCGCTAAAATCTTCTTCTGAGGCAAGGTTTTATATCGATTCACTTTCTAGACATTTCGGTATTTCTTTCGCTGGCAATCAGTGTCATTCGGAGCCAACGAGTTTTTGTTTATTGTGTTTACGGATGCCGAATAAAGACGCGATTTACATGGATTTTCATTTTCCCTGAAGAGAAAGAAACATCTCGTGAAAATTTTGGTTATGAAAAATGATTTTTAATTAAAGAAAATACCTATATAGGAAGGAGAAGTTTCGGTAACACTACATATTTAAATTATTATTTATATAGAGTACTTTAAGAAAGAGCTTTTGTCTTGTCTGCTTTCGGTGTTTGTTTCCTGATTGTTTCTGATAATGAGTCCGGTTAAATTTAAGATGAACATGTCAATTTTTTTGTCATTAGTCTTTATATAGCATATGTTTCGTGCTTGAAAGTCTAGCTTGAAATTTAAGTATTCTACAATTCCTTTCGCAGACGAAAAGGAAAAATTGTAAAATACTTGTAGGCTAAGAATCCCCCCCCCCAGACAGCAGCTACCCATTTCTCTCGTAGAAATGCTATATTATCTGCAACTAGAACAAAATGATAAAGAAATGACCTAATGCCATCTTTTTATCAGGTGGTAATACGGATTTTCCTTATTGAAGAAGCACTCATATTTTGATAAGGTGGAAAATTAAAATGCACTTCCAGACTGGCAGGGAATAGACAAAATTAAGAAACTTATTACATTAAGAAATTATATTTATTTTTAAATAATTTGTCAAAATGCAATCCATTTTATGTCACTTGCCGAGATAGAAATGTCATAAATTTGAATTACATTTTTTTAATCAATCTGTTAAAATTTAAGTGTCAACATGCAAATTGAAGATCCTTAGCACTTTGGTAAATACAATTAAAAAATCCTATGGTTGCTTTTGACTGGCATATTTTTTCCACTGTTTTCCTTACTCATAAAAGCAGTAACTTTAAGCAAAAATATAATGGATGGATGAGTAACGAGCTTCGGTGACGAAGAGGTAGTCGTGGCTCGTGGGGGCACAGTGAAACTCGGATGAGTTCCACCACGGAATATGAAATCGAGCGGCGCTATATCGAGACTAATTCGTTACCTCTTCGTGAGCGAGGCCCGTTGGTACAGTTGGTATGACGTTTGCATGATATTGTAACTCTTCTGGTTCCAATTCTCGGTAGTGGATGCGCACTGCTGATGAGTCCCAAATATAGGACAAAACGGTCGTCGTGTGCTTTCTGCATTCTGTTGAGGTTTCTTCTAGACTCGATGAATTACTTAATCATATATATATATATATATATATATATATATATATATATATATATATAGGAACGCATTTTAAAACAAACTAAATGCGATATTGAATCGCTTTTGAGTCAAAATATCTAATCAAAAACAAAAAGATGAAACAAAAATTATGGCCACTCACAAAATTTTAAACTCAACCAACGAGATTATTTTTCTTTCTGATTATTGTTGAGTCTCCATTTTTCATTTTACCAAACGTGCACGGTTTTGGGGTGAACAATAGACAATTTTCTTTCTTCATCGGTATGCGTAAAATTTGCAGTAATTCACTATTAATATAAAATTTATAGAAATCATCTGGTGTATATTAATAGAAATAAACGATATCATAAAAGTAGGTACCTCCAATGATTCGCTGAAAAATGAGCGTATATGATACCCAAAACTTAATAACTTAACTTAATAAAAGCGAAAATTTACTGTCAAAATCTTTAAGAGGAAAGACCAAAGGATTTTTATGATTATTCAATTATATTTTTAATCCTTTTTGGAACCTTCAAAATTTTAGTTAAAAATGTTGTTTTTTCTTGCGCCAGAAATTGATACAGGAAATTTGAACGTCTTTTTGCATTGAAAAAACATTGATTTTTAAATTTTTGCAAAAATCAGATAACTGACTGATTTTAATGAAAATTTCAGAACTTATTCACAAATGAATTAAATTATTTTGGAAATTTTCTTTTTTAGAAAATCTTGATAAAAATGTGTTTTTTCATCTTTTAACGCACAGTTATTTAATTTTATGAAAAGCTCACTACAATTCAGCGACCCCTAATATTTTAAAAATAATTTTGAATTTTGTGTGTGTGTGTATAATCGTGCCGATTTTTGTAAATACGAGCATACACTATTTTATCAGAAAATAAGAGCAGTAACTATAGTAAATTTATTGGTAATTTTCTAACATTTCGTCAACAAACGCCTTCGTAAGATTATAAAGCCAAAGTACCTAAAATACAAGAAAATATTAGAAAGCTTAAAATGTTTATAATTTTTTAAGATTACTGGGTAGTGTAGAATTTATTTTCTGTCTAAATCCCACAATTGTCAGGTTATCAATACCTCATAAAAATGCCCACCTCCCTGTTAAAAATGCTTTTCTGCAATATTTTAAACTAAAAGTAAGTAATATTTCTTTTAATTCAAATTAAACTTTAAATCAGTTAATCTTTCTCAAATAAAGTTTCAGAAAAATATATTTTATTTTTGAAAGATTTACTTTTAGTAAAGAGAATTAAGTTCTCTTGACATATTTGTCAATATGTCAGATTTTAACGATTTCAAAAAAATTCATTTCAATCAATTTAAATTCGGTTTGAAATACAGCAAAGTTTTTTACTTATTGGAAATATTAAATTCAAACTAATAGCTTTGAATTAAAACTAAAATAAAAACTTCAAGAAAGATTATTTTTTTATATTTAAAATGCATTTTACACTTTAGGTATCGCTTTTTTGGAGGCACCTATATAAACATGGAGCATTTCATTGTTGCATTATATTTGTAATATTTTGTAACCACTGCTAAATATTTGCGCTGGTCCTACTATACTGGAACAGATAGCTTACAATAAAAGAATAATCTGTTCATGCGTGTTTGTATCTGAGATCGTTATCTTCGACGAGAATTTGTCCTTTTTGCCCTGTATTTCATCTTTTTGTTTGTTCCTTTTGGTCGACCATGTTCCTAAAAGATTGACGAAGCTGTTTCATCCCATTATTATTGTCCGAAATTATCAGTCAGATTACATAATTTCAATTTTTGTTTTCTTATTAGTTTGCTTGTGCACTTTTACGAACAAATCTTCTCTCAAGAGTCATCCAGATCTGTAAAGCATCCAGTTAGAAATGAATTTACTACATGAACAAATGATCTGATATATAATCTTTATAATTTTAGATCTACAATAGGCAACTTATCTCAAGAGAAGTATGTTGATTACTTATTTTTCTTTAGGCACTTTATTATACAAGCAATTGATTAGTTGTTTGATAAAATACAATTATTTTCCCAATTTACATCCGCTTTTAATTTTTAAGAATGTTATCTATATATACAGCTCTAAGTTTTAAATATTCACATAAAAATTAAGTTTTATTTTTCATCACAAGAAAAGTTTAGTAATTTATTATAAATAGATTCGAGCCTTTTTCGTTTTGTTTTCTTTTTTTTTATTTATTTTTATTTAAAGAAAATATATTAAAACTGTGTACTATTAATTTGGATATCAACATTTTTTCGAGATTAATAGTTTTCAATACTAAGGCGATCCTTGTCAAACGGTGAAATTTGAAATCATGTACGATTTCGGGACCGAGCAACATAATACCTTTTCTAGAACATCAAAAATCTAAGAAAGCAAAATCAATCAATTTTTCAGCATTGGCACAAGTACACTTTCAAATTTACATTCACCAGCATTCATTATTTTCCACCGCATTTGTCACATCGCAATCTTTCATCGTTAATAAAGTGATTGATGTTCATGATTTTTATTTTTATTTTATCTTTATGACATATAGGAAGAAGTTCATTAGGATGAATACTTTTCTGTTTGATTGTGAATGAGATATGAGTTAATTTGTATTTTCCTGCATTTAAGCTGCGTAATTGCAATGTTAAGATTTAGGGGCAATAATAAATTTGCTTCGCTTGTAAATTATTTGGTTTTGTACAGAATTCTGCTAAGTTAATTTCCGTCGCCACAGTCACATCTCTCATTAGGACAGTAACTAAATCATCAGTAAGAGAAAATGGGTTCATTTTACACTTACTCATATAAGCCAAAGAGACCGTACCTTCAGGGATATCTACTGATTCATTAGCTAATGTTTCTCCTTGTTAATTTGACCATTTGAAAAAAAAGCTTAACTTGGGCGAAATACTCTCTTGCTTTACATCGCAAAGCCAACCAATTCTGAAGAGGTTGCAGTTGATTATACGGAATCATTTTCTGTCAGAATTTTCTCTGAAAATAGTTGAACTATAACTCCTACAAAAAGCTGATACTTCTTCATCGATATTTAAATAACCACTCCTGTCTAATTTTGTTCTTACACTTTTGTTATACATATTTTATAAAGGATGAATATTAAATTTTAGAATAGATTGCATTTAACACCCAAGAGACTATTCTATATTCTAAATGGAAAAAAATTTATTCAAAAGAAAAATGTTTCATTTAAATTCTCACATATATATATTCCCTTTACGAAGACAAATATTTAAGTTCATTAGCAAGTACACGAATCTACAAGTAACAATCGAAATGGAATGTAAAAATATGCTCATGTCAATTTTCAGATCCAAAGCAAGAGATGGTCGTACAGTTATATATACACATACACACACACACACACACACACACACACATATATATATATATATATATATATATATATATATATATATATATATATAGATAGATAGATAGATAGATAGATAGATAGATAGATAGATAGATAGATAGATATGGATATATATATATAGATATATATATATATAGAGTGAGAGACAGAGAGAGAAAGAAAGAAAGAAAGAAAGAAAGAAAGAAAGAAAGAAAGAAAGAAAGGAAGAAATAAAACGCGCGCTGTGTAATATTATAACCGTTTTACATTCCTGTCACTGTTTTATACGTTAAGAAAGGCTTGAATTTAAAAAATGATTCTCATTTTTGTTGTCGCTTTTCCTCTCTCTTTCTTTTTTCATTTTGTGTATTAGCAGTCATTTCGAAATAGGCTTGTTGCTGAAAAAGCAGGATAGGATCTGAAAAGACATAATGAGAACGATCCAGCGCAAGTCTCTTGTCTACAATTTAAATTGCAGAATTTCAACAGCCACGTGGATTTAGGTCATTATCGTTATAAATATACACGCATCTGCAACAAGACTGAGACATAAACCTAAAAACTCATGTCATCTCCTTAAATATTTTCGTCAAAATGATACTTTCATAAGGATTCCATGCATGGCGTCAAACCCGTTCAAAATATCTGAATTGTCTGTTGTGTATAGCTGCTTTCTCAGATCGAAGGTTAATGATGGATTCGAGTAGAGTGCAACGTATAGGTCTCAATAAAGCCTATCCTTAATATAACAAATATTATAACAAAAATAACAAAGAACTGTGACAGATAACAGAAATCACATCACTTAAGGAATTTCAACAACAGCAACAACTAAAATCGTTAGCACATGGAACTCGAAGAGAGAATAATGAAATAACTAAGATACTGACGTTTCAAACTACTTTAAGCAAAAAGCAAAGAAGAAATCTTACATAAATACTGAAAAGATCAATAACAGCTACTGGACTTGATAAGCCTATTTCCATGAAATATTATTTTAAGAGAAATATTTTATAAATTTCAACCGACTGCAACACTTGCTGCTAGGTCAATGAATGCTGAATGTTACCTTATAAGGAAACAACTAATATTACTATAATCATTACCATATATACACACACATGGTGGCAATGCTTCTTATATTATTTCCACGGAAACTACAATGGATAAAGTGAGCCCAATAACACAAAACGAATTTTTTTCAGCTAAAAAATACTATTTTCTACATAGACACTACCATTGTTTATTCATTTTCGACAACGATGAACAAGTTCCTTAACGCTGCTCTTAGAAAAAATATGCTTTAGTTAGGGCGACCCACTTTTTCACATTCTCGAGAAAATATTATCCATGTAGTTCATCTTTCATTGATTAGAACAGATGAAACTCGGACGGTGCCAAATCTGGCATTATTGTTTCAAACACGATTTTGGCATGAATCTCGAATTTTGGGCTTTCAACTTCAAAATTATGATGTAACAGTTTGTAATTCAAAATTATGATGTAACAGTTTTGTCTGTGTTCCAGAAATTCCAGGAGATTCACGCATTTCATATCCCCAAAACAGTTCATATTCCTTGTCGGCCGATGTCTACATAGTGAACATTTTCTTTTTAATGAAGAATTAGCATATCGTTACTATATGGACTATGGTTCTGATTCCAGCTTTTATTTTTGACACAAAGTCTCCTTACCAGTGACAATACAGTGCAAAAGAATTGCTTT
>OZ010583.1:80085140-80180140 GCA_963932145.1 Acanthosepion lycidas | reverse complement strand
GCCACTTACGATTTTTCCACGATGTTGTAGGCATCGAACAACCCCCTTCTTTATGTTGTATAAATGATGAGAATTGAAGTTTATTGTCTACAGTAGGTTGTCTTGTGATATACAGATATCTTTAACCAGTTAGTTATTAGTGGATCCAGGAAGGTCAGCTTTTCTTTGGTTTCCTCTTTCCTTGTGAACTGGATCGAAGGTTTTATTGAATCCACATGTTCCGGCTGTTTACATGTGTATTCAATAAAACCTATTTTCCTGGTAAGGCCGGAGTATGGAGATGTCATCTACGTATCTCTGCCATATAGGTGACATTGTGGTTCAGTTTCTAAAGAGATTTCCGCGAAGTATTCCATGTCTATGTTTGCCAGCACTGAGAATATCAGTGAAACCATTTCTTTCTACTGGTAGATTTCAGAATGTAGTTGAAAGAATGTTTTCTGGACACGGTGTTAATGTTTCGATCAGGAACACTAGTACATTCCTCAAGGAAGGGTGTCCAATATTGACAACTATCTTTACGATTGATGGTAGATCATATTGCGACTCCTATTCACATATTTCATTTCCTTTAGTTCTCGTATTTGACCCTTTCAAATTCCTTATTGTATGACTTTCTATTGGATTGTGTTTTTATCCGCTTCAAGTGTTTACTGTTAAGCAATGCTCTTATTTGCTCTGATAGATCATATTGCAGCTGTTATTATAAAAAACAATTTCCTTATGACGGCGTACTCTACGCTTTCCGAAACCTGATCGACAAACACTTGAAATTTTGTTTGGATAATATGACATTCGGATAATCAGTGTTCGGATAAACGACGTTCAACTATATATATATATATATATATATATATATATATATATATATATATATATATATATATATATATATATCACTGTTTCTATATTGTACAGCCCTTTAGTATTGTTAAATGTATTACGTTGTCCGTTCTAAGCCAACTAATTATACATGCACACGGATGTTTACTTTTACATCCAAAGGCGTGAATACTTGATTATAAAGATATACACGCCAAACATACACACTCTCTCACACACACACACACACATACATACATACATATATATATATATATATATATATATATATATATATATATATATATATATAAGAAATGAGGGAATATGTCACACTTTTTCAATTAAAGGAACACAACTCTCTAACTTTTAAATATCTCATCTTCTCTTTGAAGCAGAGATCATTTCTGGTCGAGGAAAGGAAGAAAGCATTTTAATTCGTAGAATCCCCTTAATTTTTCTAGATCCTCCTAGTGAGTTCAAAAGACTTCAGTTTACAGTGAGAGTGAGCTATGTAATGTCAATCAATAAGTCCCAAGGATAATCTTTCAAAGTAACTGGACTTCATCTGACGGAACCCTACTTTTCTCAGGGTCAGCTGCATGCTGGTTTTCAACGGTTGGGAATGGAAACAAGCTATCTGTACTGATCCTGAATGTGGAAAGTCAAAAATGTCGTTTATCATGCAGCATTACAATAAGTTCCAAATAGACAAATATATCATTATTTTGATCAAAACTGTTGAAAAATATTGTTCGAGTTTAATAAAAATTTAATATGTACTCAATGCATGAAGCATCATTGTTGGGCTGAACAAAGTCCTCCGCAGGTGTTAGGTCGGCTTTTAAGCTAGTTTATATATATATATATATATATATATATATATATATATATATATATATATATAGAGAGAGAGAGAGAGAGAGAGAGAGAGAGAGAGAAAGAAAGAAAGAGAGTTTAGTATAGAGCCAAGTGAGGATATTGTGGGTATGAAAAGTGCTTTTTGGTCCTAAGGCCTTAAAAATCTGTATTTGAAATGTTAAGTCTTACCTAGACGCAAGTAAACAACCTAATATGCCTATATGATCTATGCAACAACGTCAACTGCCTAACAAATCCTACATGACAAAACTACTTAGTAAAAAATACAATTTTATTTTTGCTTTGGGTTAGGAATTTTTCCAGTTTCTAAATTTTATATGCCACATTGAAGTTCTTAGATTGTTTAAACCTATAAAATTCACTAGAAATACTCAAAACCTTTTTTAGTGTTTTACTGACACATCAAGTTTATACAAGCAAGTATGTGTTAATAACGGCTGCGGATATTGTTTTCTCTTCCTTTTAATTATTTCAGTAATTTTTCTAACGATAATCTGTCGACAGCTATCTTTATTCTTTTTACTATAAACGCTAACTTTAAGGTTTCAAAAATTATTAACTGTCGAATAGAGTGCCATCTACCATTTTTCTCTTCTCTCTGCAAACTACTCTACATATTTCTCTCCCTCCTTCTGAACTGGTTACTTTGACTGGCCACATATTCGTTTTTATCAGCAACACTTTCCTGTGCTTCTCCCCAGACACCATTTTATTAGGCATGAGAGCCTTAGGTAATTTGCCCGTGCCATCCTGAACTTTCAGCTGGCAATATATGTTTACATTTAACACGCGATTCCTTTTGGCATTAAAATATTGCAAGCTTTCTCTTTTTCCCTCCTTTTTAGGTCTTTATTCTTTGCAGCCGTTAACAATTTAATTTTTCGCCTAATTTTATTCACTGTTGATGCTGGGCGCCATTTAGATTACTTCCTGCTTCTACTTCCTGTACAATACCAAACATGCCAATGGTCTTACTACTTTTAAAATAGTAAGAATTATGAACACCTTTCACTTCATGATGATCATTATCAGTAGTAATACATTAGTAGTGTTATTAGTTAAAATATGCAAAGTATTGCTCATAATATTATTGTTATAATTATTATTAGAAGTCTTTATAACTATAATAATTTTTATTTTCTAAGCTTAGTACAACACAAGGCCATAATTAGGCAGCACGCTAAAGATTTAACACACAAAAGTATTAATGTTCTGCGAGATTAGATTCCTAACTATAGATTAGCAACAACGGTGCATTATTATAATCATTATTAGATGCCTGATAGTAATAATAGTAATAAGGACACTGCTATTATTATTATAATTTTATCTATTAACAGACAAGAGCATTTATTATTGTGAATATTAGTAATAGTAATACTACTGTTACTAGTGAAATTGTAATTATTCTTACTATTAATAATAGAATTAATACTTAACATTACATTCGTATGGCACAAGGACAAAGGAGAGAGGTTTCTTTTCCCACCATTCCAAATGCATTTTCCTACCTTGGAAGATGTGGCATTTTAGTTGATTTAAAACGCAGTTCGCAGCTACCCGTGGGAAATAATATGCAACCCTCTTTTTTTTTCTTTTTTCTTTTTTTTTTTTTTTTTTTTAAGCATTTCACCCCAAGCAAGGCAGGAGTGCCACTAGCACGAAGGTTGGTTACGGAGAGCGAAAGTGAAAGAAGAGAGTGGGTGTAGGCGGGATTTGGGGAAGGAAAAACGGACAGGAATCAAGGCAACAGAAGATAGAGATTAATGTTGCATCTAATTTTTTGAAGATTGTCGTTATCAGAGAAGCAAGTGAGAGAAAAGGAGTTCCAATGTCGGGAAGTGCAAGGAAAGAAATTGTTGGAATGGCGATTACATTTAACTATTTCAACAGTAAATGGGTTGGACCTAAATGCCAATCTAGTAGCTCGCTTAAATTCATGTAGTCGAGCCACTAGGCAAAATAGCTCGTCAGAGCAGTAGCCATGAAAATATTTGTAGAAAAGACAGAGGGAAGCCACATCACGTCTGTGAAAAAGTGTCTGAAATCGAGAACCCAATTCAGGACCGATTATATTACAGATCCTTCTCTGGATGTTGTCGAGAACCTCGAGATGAATGGCAGGGGAACCAAACCAGATGTGGCAACAGTATTCACTGCAAGGACGAGTGGTAGATTTGTAGATGTGTAAGATGAACTCTGACGAAAAATACCTTCTAGAACGACACAGTGAACCAATTTTCCTTGCAGTAGATGCAGCTATTGATTCAAAGTAGTTGTTCCACTTTAAGTCAGTTGAAAACGTGAGGCCAAGAAGGTGCAGTGAGACACACTCACGGAGACGAACATCAAAAACGCTAATGGGAAGCAGTGACGTTACTGTATAGTGGTTAAATGAGAGTAGTTCAGTTTTGGAGGCATTAAAATTTACAAGCCAATTCCTGCTCCATTCAATCTCTTAATAGGAGTCCTTTTCGAGAGTAGCGGCCAGGTTCACTTTGTCAGCGCTGCCCGGCTTACTATTGAAACAGGAGTATATGGTAGTGTCGTCAGCATAGATGCCTACTTGGGAAGTGATGACATCAGGGAGACAGGGAGATCATTGATGAAGATCAGAAACAGTATACAACTCAAGATGGAACCTTGAGGAAACCCGTGTTAGTATGAAAGGGACTGGAAGAGAGCCCGTTCGGGGCGACCTTCATTTCCCGATTAGATAGGAATGATTGGATTAAATGAAGTAAACGTCCTGTAATACCGTAGTCCTTAAGTTTACGTAGAAGACCAGCATGCCAAACCCTGTCAAACACCTTAAAAATGATGTCCGAGACCACGGGTTTATATAAATGTCGTTCAATACAGCGTCAGTTCTAGGGAGGAAGTCAGGTGTATGCAGATGAGTCACTTGTTGAGTCGGAAGAGATTTTACGAGCAAACCATTCAGCCTTATCTGCTGTAGATGTTAGGACTTCGAATTGATTGAATAGAAGAGAGGTTGAGGTTTTTCTGTTGTTCAGCACACTCTTACAGAGCTGCCAATAATCTCTAGAACCGAACTTGCGAGATGCTATACGTTGTTTCATTCTATCGGCAAATAGTAACTTTGCTGCCTTGAGGACACGCTTGCACTCGTTACAAGCACAGACAAAGATATTCGCGGACATAAACTCCTATGTGGATAATTAGAGTATTTTCTAAGTAGAGGAAGGTAGCCAGGAATCAAGAAATCAGAGGAAGGGATTGATGAGTAAAGGTTAGTTTTACAGAAAGCTAGGATGTATGGAGACTTTTCGAAGAGGAATGATTCCACACCGTAGAAGTTGGTACGAATACTACAAATGTTGAAAAAGATCAGGTTAAGGGGTTTAGGTAATTTTTGTTGAGCTGGTTTAGGTTTATAACTTTGGTTGTTTATAGTCATGATGTGTTATTTTGATAAGGAAAGGCCTAGAGTAGTAGTAGCTGTCGGTCATCAAATGTAACATGGGCAGATGGAAACTGGCGCAGACTGCAACATAATGTGGCCTCGGGGTTGCCCGCCGGAGGAGCTTGCAGGGGCACCCATCCATGCGCGACATGGCACTGCAAGAACCCAAGAATTATGCAGCTGTTGATCAGTGCAGCCTCTTAAGACGCTGCGCAAGAATTCGGGCTTCTAACCAGTCGGAAATAGCAACCAGAAAAGTGCCAACCCAGTACCATCAGTATGAAGAGATGTTGCCGCCAACTACGCACATCACAAGAAAATCAAAACAGCACTACTATTAAGGCCAGAGAAAAGGAAAGGAACCGGAAACCCCTTCCTAAACAGGGAAAAAGCAATGAGTCTCTACCCCTAATTCAGAGAAGAGGGAGGCGTATGACCCAGGCGACAGAAGGGTCTATATACTCCACTTAAAAAACAAATTTAAAAAGTAAAATAAAATATTTAAGTTTGAACGTAAAGTCCGAATGGCAGATCTTCGCACTGTAAAGTTGGTAGTTCAGAGGTGGGTGGTCAATACAATATTACTACCCCTTTCTTTTACGGAAGGGGGTCAATTCCAACTGCCTCTACTTCACTAAGGGATAGGAAGTGAGAAGAACTACCAAATCTACCAGAACACGTGCGACTTACCCGACAAGTATTTAGAAAACGGAAGAAATCTGACAAAAGATACGAAAACGATCAAAAATTATTAACAGGGTTATCACGATTAGTACAAACACGTTAAAATGTTATAAAGGAAACGAACGAAGACGTCGCAGATGACAAAGAAAAATAAAATAAAATAAATAAGTAATATTACGGAAAACGCTCTTGTTATTATTATTATTATTATTATTATTATTATTATTATTAATGCATCTTCAAACCACAAGTATCTGGTGACACTCTTAAAAGCTCAATTGACATCAAACCTCAAATCCCTAACCGATTCATCAGAATTCTCGCCGATTGCAAAATGATGCTGTGGTATGTATCGTTTTACTTTTGCTCGGATCTCCAATTTTGTTCATATTCATCGCAAAGATCTTTGACACTATTTCCAGATCTCCATTAATTACGGGCACAACTGTAATCTTTGTATGCTATAACTTATTCACATGCAAACTCACTATATTTCCTAAACTCACTATATTTCCTAATTTTTAAAATCTCTTCTATGTTCAATCTACAAACCGCTGTAAATCCACATTTACTATTTGAATTTCAAACTTACAAATAATTTTGCTTTTATCTGTTACACATGAGATCTTCTAGTTTGTGTTTATAAGATTTATTTGCATACCCTAATTAAAGACATTTGCACAGATCTAGGTGAATCATTGCTCTTACTTAACTTTATCTATGTTTGCATTCCGTCTCAGCTACATTGTTTATTCACAATTTCATTTTTCTCTCTGCACCAGCGATATTCGTTATTTCATGTCTTTTCTGTTTTTACTTTAATGCAATTCATTCATATTCACTTGTTCTGGGCTGATGTTACTAGTGATTTTGTTTCTCTTTATACAACTGCGTCCAAGTCATTTTCTCTGTGATTCTTTTTTGTTTTTCTCCTAAGTTGTTCATGGAATTGTTTCTCTTCCCGATAATGGCTTCTAGGTTTTGAAGTTTTTGATACATCATTTGTCCCATTTGTCATTGTTGTAATTTCTAGCTGTCATGATTCATTCTATTTTTTTCTGGCGTGTGTTGAGAGGAAGTCCTTTGAAACAATTTTCAATGACGATGTGTGCTTTTCCTCAATTCTTTTCTTTTTGCATAGATCATATCGCTATTTTTCCTGGAATGTCCAATTTCCTACACTACCGTCAATTGCTCGAAAGTTTACAATTCTTTTCTTATTGTATTTAAGAAGGGACCAGAATATATTACTGTAGGTATAGGTTTATACTTTTGAAAAGTGTTTTACTCTTTAAATATCATTTCCGATTTTTTCCCTTAATATACACTTTTTGGTCATTATTTTATAATTACTAAGCATAACTTACTACAGCACAATTTCAAAGGTAAGAGAAATAAATGGAAATAAAAAGATTGTGTTGCAAGCGTATACATGAGGAAAGTTTGTCTGCCTTGAAAATCAGCATTCGAAAACCTAGGCTCAAATAATGAACAACGGATATGCTCAACAATCAGCTTTTCTTTATCATTATTGATTTCTTTACTGATAATCCTAGTCTTATCTCCTCCTCTTCCTTCTCATTGTACTTATAACTATTATTGTTGTTGGTGGTGTTTGTTTTATCATCATTACGAAAATTCCCTTTTATCTACTTACTATATTTGCCTATTTTTACATTATTATTCGTAGTAGTTTACACGCACACACACACACATATATATACACGCATATATATATATATACACGCATATATATATATATATATATATATATATATATATATATATATATATATATATACACAGATAGATAGATAGATAGATAGATAATGCCCTATATATCCGCATCAAAATATACCTGATGGATCTTTTGATAAACATGGATATTCTCTAATTAAGATTCTTTTGACACAATTATAAGATATTCACTGTTACCTTTTTTCATATTCATTATCATTATTTTTGTAAAAACAATATTGGAACATATATTCACATATATATATATATATATATATATATATATATATATATATATATATATATATATATATATATATATATAGAGAGAGAGAGAGAGAGAGAAAACGTGTATGCGTGTGTGTGTTGTTTTTAATTTCATTGGTCTTCTATATTGGTTGACTGAGTATTACAAAGTATGAAGATATTACGCCAATAAAGTCTCATGCATTCTGATCAGGATTGTTTACTCTGTTTTATTTTTTTGTTTTTGTTTTTTTTTTTAGAGTACTGGAGTGAATTTAAAAAAGAGGTTTTAACAATTATCGTATTTTATATAAGTACTGTATTTTATTCCATTACCAGCAATAGGTCAGACTACAGAGAAATGGGCAGAAAGAGCTTTATAATAGTTAGCTTTCTTTGATACGAGTCAACATAAATATAGAAGGCTGCTTGTCTTTCAAGTGAGAAAGGTTCGATTACCTTGAAAATTAACACCCAGGATTTTGTAAGGCTATAAATACTCACCACAGGAAAATATAGAACTATCTGTATTAATGAATGACTACTGCCTAAATACCAGATAGATAGATAGATAGATAGATAGATAGATAGATAGATAGATAGATACTAATTTTAGTTTATTCCAGCAAAATAGAAATGTTAATAGGTGTAAGAAGAAATCTAGGATTTTATCTGGGTTTGAAATGCTTCTCTTCCTGCTTAGGCTTAAAATATCTCACTTTTCCAATATGATATTAACTTAGTCTAGTATGGTATAAATCTAGTAACCAGTTTTCGAGCACAGGTAAAAGCCATGATAAATGTATATAGATTCAACATGAGAAAATACACAAAATGTCTGCTTCATGTGTTAAACTATCAGTTGGTATTCGATTCTATGTCAAGTCATAACTTTGAAAGTTGCTTTTTCCTTTGAAATACTAACGAAACACGATCTGTCAACTCCAGTTTTCCTCGATTTAGGCTTGTGCTTCTATAAGCAACGTTTAATAAATGTGTGTGTGTGTGTGTGTGTGTGTGTGTGTGTGTGTGTGTGTGTGTGAGAGAGAGAGAAAGTGAGTGTTCTATGGAAATTTGTATTCTTCAATTTCTAATTAATTTTCCCTATTAAATGCAAATAAATCCTATGACTTATTAAACATGATTTGTCTCTATTCCAAATCTGGTATCTAAAATGACCAGTTTTGTTAGGTATCCAAATATTTGTCTTTTATTGAGAGAAAAATTGAATCCATGTAGGCCATGAATTATTATTACCAATCACTAACAAAATCCGTCTCTTGTGTTGGAGGTACTTCTGCTAGTTTTGCCAATCTTTCAAGGAAATTTACATAATGGCTGACTTCTATCAGTGACTATATCAGCTTTTGGCTGCAGACGCCTGGGCGAATATGATAATTTTAATAGAGTGTTTTGCTCATGCATATTAGTCAGGTTTCTTCTCAGCCAGCTATTGTAATATACCAGTGACGGAATTATTTACAATATCTGACGATTGGACAGAACAGTGAAAAAGGTGCATGATTATGCCGAATGTATTAATGCAAAGGGAACATAATCAGCTTGAATTCGAAGTCGATTCGGCAATTCCATTCTTTCTGATGATAAACACTATGTCATCTCGCATTTGCTAATAAGATCATTAACGTAAATCGATGTGAGCTTTTAAAATTTATAAAATACTTCCCACCCACCCAAAAAAGAAGATAACAATTGAAGATATAATCTATCATCTGGATTTCCTTTGTTCCTTTGCATTACGTTTATTGTCTTCTCACATTAATACGAACTTGGCTTCTCCACTGATCTATTGTTAGTCATAGAAATTTTACTCTCCGATCAAATGGTACTTTTAGTCTAAACTCTAATACTCACTTCCTGTTCGGTGAAATGAACAATTTCACGACACAATGATTAATAAGATTTATAAATTCACAGAAGTAAAAAAATAATTGTTCAATAATCAGATATCCGTAAAGCGCTCGTCTGTCAAATTATAACGCATTACTAATTAAGTCGTTTATTAAAATGTGTTCTACAGTAGTTATAGAGTGGGTATGCTTAAATAATAGATGAAATTGTATTTTTTAAATTCATTTTGGTATTAATGTGTGAATCCTTTTTTTAAAAAAAGAAACATTCGCATATTTTAACAATAATCTCTTATTTCTTAATTGTAATTGCATTTAGTGCATAAGGCAACTGTGCTTATGAAGGTATTTCTTTTCCATGCTTCAACCCAAATTTACAGGACTTAAATTCTGTTCTCATCATATTTCTTTTCAGATGTATGATACTTTTTACTCTAGTCTCATCAGCTGTGTTACGATTTCTAAGCCACATTCGAACTGAATCGCTGCACTCTCAAAGATTCAATAGAACACCTATCAAATTTATGATTAGAAGATTTGCCACATTTTTAACTTCGACAATTTCTTTGCCATCACAGAAAACCTTCATTCAGTCCCCACAGAACTTACAGCAATGGTATTAATTATACTTTTAGCTATTATATATTGGCTATTAATATATGAGATTATTAGATTATTTTCGGATAATCCAACAACTGGTTCGATATATTTTATAATTTTAAGAATCGGTTTGCGTGAACCAGTAGGATGCCACCACGCATATATATATATATATATATATATATATATATATATATATATATATATATATATATATATATATATATATATATTGGCTCAACCCACTCATTCTTATTGGTCAGGTCGTCGAGAACCTTTCAAACTCCCACCGTATATATGATAGATAGATAGATAGATAGCTGATTTTGCAACTTACAGACATCGTTAAGTGAAAGAACTCGTCGCACTTATGTGAAATTGAATAAAATGTAACTACGAACTACATAAATATATTTGTTTAATCAAATCTTGTCCAATGCTTCATTCATTCAAGTAAACTAAACTATTGCCTACCACAGCGTTAGAATGACCGCCTGTTAGAAGGACGCGTGGCTTTGGATTAACATCTAGTGTTAAACTAATCGCCTATCAAAAGAGCTCATTGCTCTGCTGCGAAAACGTGTGACAGCTAGCTTGAATCTATCTAAGAGATGAATCAGAACCACCAATTTCTTAGGTTATAATCGAATTCACTTATTAGAGTTTCACCCTCCAAGATTGATGCAATTGGATTTAGTGGAAGTGGGATACAGACATTATGATTTACTGACTGATGTGTGGATATATGTTTTCTTCTTCATCTTCCACTGGCCATCTGAACAAAAACATGGTCAAATGTCCGAGTTATCTTCTAAGTACAGGCAATAGAAATAGAAAATTAATGAAAACCGAAGATATGAGGCTTTTATATTTTCAAAAATATTTTTTTCTTTTTATTACTTTTTCGTTTTTTTTTTTCTCTCCCAGTTTCAATTTGTGTAGATAAAATATAATATTTATAATGAGAGAAAGTGGGAAAATGATATACTCGCAGAAAAATGTACAGAAAGGTAAAAAAAAAAAAAAAAAAAAAAAAAAAAAAACAGTCATGGCGAACAAGGATATTCTGGAAATTTCTCAGTCCGATTTATTAGGTTGGTGCAAAAATAATTTCGTTTTCTAACATATGTTACTATGTGAGAAAACGAAATTATTTTTGCACCAACCTAATACTTTCACAAATCTGATAAAAAACAATTTTTTTTTAAATCCTTTCTTAGTCGATCCCAGAATTTTTCAACACTCCTTCGAGTCTGTCTGTCTCCCTAATTCTCTCTCTCTCTCTCACACACACACACACACACTCTATGTATATATATATATATATATATATATATATATATATATATATGTGTGTGTGTGTGTGTGTGTGTGTGTCTGTGCGTGTCAGTATATATGAATGTGCCCGTGTGTATCAGTGTATATGCTTACATGTATACACATACGTTGTATCATCGATAAGACCCTCCATTACTGAAAGAAATATTCTTACATTTCTTAATTCAGTGTTAACATTTACAGTTCACACACACGCATATATATAATATTCATTTTATTTTGCTTTTTGCGCGGGAAAATTTACAACACTTCACGAGCAGAACAAGAAGATGCACTATAAATGATTTCCACTTGAGAAAGCCAGATATGGTAAATGCTTTCCCACTTTGTGAAAGGAATGCGCCTGATCTATTTTCATTTGAAGAATGAGATTTGCAGGCAATTCATCTTCTGAAGAATCAGAGTATTGCAATCATTTTCTGCTTGGATGATCTACATCATACACATGCTAGCCCGACACAGTTCTTGAGCTTCGCTCTGAGACTCAGACACTCTAGTGTTCCGATATTCTGAAACTTAGCTAATCATATGTTGAGACTGAAACCAAAATTTCATATCATGAATAATCCTCATCTTTAATATTTAAGCACCATATAATACTTTCTATTATAATATAAAGGGTGATTGTATCTTCCAAAAACATACCTTTATGCTATAATATTTGATTAGCGTTCAAGATGTTTTGGTTGACTTTTTAGATATTTTGAGATTTATTTACGTCATCGTCTGGGTTGTATGAATGGAAGTAATTTTCTTAGCCTATTTATAGGGGTCATTGTCTTACATCTGCCCAAACTCATATACATAATGTGTATTTAAGTAGCATTTTTCCATTTTTAAAGCTACTACAATGAGTTGCAAGACTAACATGCCAGCAATACAATGGCAAACATCCAGTGAGACCTATTGTAATCAAATTTTAGCTTAAGTTGTTCTTTTGCGTAAATATCAACCGAATATCAAATATTTGATTTTTTTAAAGTATGCCTTAAAATATTCAATTTTGAGCATTCATTAGACTGTGTATTAGATCTGTTGGTGATTTCAAATACACTTCATCGGCTACAGTTGATAGGATTGAATGTGTTCTTGAATTAAAAAAAAATATTTTCATTCTAATGAAAACCTTGTAAAGAATTAAATAATGCAAAATAAAGATGAATCCTAAGATGCGAATAAAATCAGAAATCGCATATACATAAGAGTGAGGGCATTCATACACACACACACGTGTGTATAAAAGCTATGTGAGAGAGAGGAAGAAAAAGAGTGATGATCAAATTGTAATTGATAGAAATGAACAGATTGAGACAGATGAATAGATATGTACCGATTATATTTAATGTTCCGTTAAAAACAATCCTAATATTTATACTCGCACACTTTCAGCCAATAAAAAAACTGCTGCCTAAAGACACATTATATATATATATGTGTGTGTGTATGCATGCGTGTATGTGTGTATGCATGCGTGAAAGAGAAAGAGAAAAATATAAAACAGATTGTGACACATATGGATAGCTTGTAAAAAAATAGTGAAAGATCACACATACTTACATACATTTTTACACTTGAATATTTCCCTTTTGTGTTTATTCAAATTCAAAAAGTAAAAAAAAACAGCTACGTCACCCATGCAGAAATCAGCAAGACACTTAGCATTTTTTTCTGAAGATGTGTAAAATGAACAGTACAACTCTTCACTCTAGATAACCCAAACAGGTTTCAAATGAAGCTTATGACTGTTACAGAAATGCTTGTATCATTTCCAAAAATATGCTAACGTATACCTCAATATGCACGTTATGTCCATACGTTTCCAACACAAAGATTTTACAAAATTAATCCTTTTATGAATCCAAACCATGCTTATGCTTTCGTTCGTGATATCTGAAAATATGGCCATCATCTTAACGCCGTGATAGAATCTATAACGTCGTCGTCACACAATTTCCCTTAAAGGTTATGCGTCACTCTAAAGTATAATCATCAATAATAGTAACATAGCTTTCATAAAAGAGGGACCGAATGCTCACACTGACGATATTTATATGACCTTGCATATATTGAGGTTCTTAATTGCTGCAATGGACTTTTTCACACAAATCCTTAATTCTGTTGAACCGATATGTTCTTAATAAGATGAAAAGTAGGTAAAATAATCATTTAGTGAATATTAAAGGTCAGATACATTATAAACCTAAATAAAGAAGGCCGCACAATTATCAGCTATAACGTTGCGTTAAAACAAAGATGAAGACATAATGAAGTCCGAAAAATATATAGAATAGCGGAAAGATGTCAGTTTTGTTTCTTCACTTTTGGTGAGCTCTCACTTAAGGACGGCAAGGGAGGATACGTGCAGCCAAAGAAAAAAAATGGATTCCAATCTCTGGCATTATCGTCTAACGAATTGATTAAAGCAATATTAGAATTATTCCTATCTTGGAACTTTTGTTCACATCAAGAACTTTTTGGGTTTTTTCGACGGACACCGCGAGTGAAAGGATATATTTCCTTCCTCCTGCACATAGGAAATGAGAAACCCAATAAAAAAAATACTTGGAAGCTTGTTTACGCATATTTATTACGTAATCTTGAAATACACGTACCGGAAAGAATTTTTTAAGAGTTTTGGATTGCGATCATTTTCTTTTAGCGGTTGGTGTTTTTAAAAGAACACACATATATTCTGTCACAAATGCACACAATTACACCGGCATACATATTTGTAGACATATATGCACATATATATCTACAGATACACGTAGAGATACATATGTACATAACACATAGAAGCATACAATATATACACAAATACATACGCACACGCGCACTAAAATAAACACACAGACGTATATTGCACAATTCTATTGTACTGATCAGAGTATAGTATACTTATTTAATTCATTTTTCTGGTTAGTGTCATCATCTTTGTTATTTTAATATATATATTAATCGAATTCCTTCAAATTTGCTCTCCGAAAACATTCTGTTGACAGTAACAAAGATGAAAACAATAGTCAGTAAAATATTTTATATAAATTCTGAAAAATTTAAACTTAGAACTTCAGTAAACAGAGTATATTTATCTATGTGATAGATAAAATAGATATTTATGTTGTGTACTTTCCCCAAAATTAACATTGGAAAGAAATTATAGATGTGATTGTTTTTATGCAAAAATCGTTAATACCGTTTTAATATATCTATTTTAAATGTACTTCGAATTGAATAATTGTTTTTTCAAATGTCGACTTTACAAAAGGAAAATATATTTTAATTACATTTTAAGTTATATATTTGTGGTTAACTATATACAAATGTGTCTCTCAAAGTATAATTATGAAATACGTTTTATATAGTGATTTAAGCTTAATTTATTCTGTCATAAGACCACAACAGGAGCATGTCCACTGAAGATCGAACTTAACTATGTGAATGATGTGCAAGTAACGTTTGTTAAATATTGCTATACAACAAGCAAATAAGGACGGCTATACACCCACCCACCCCATATATATATATATATATATATATATATATATATATATATATATATATATATATATATATATATATATATATATATATATATATATATATCACCAAAATTAAGCAACGGTGAGCACTGTCAGTACCTAGTAATGGCTAACGGTTCGGAATGAGGAATCAAAGAGCCGAGTTCAAATTCCAGTCGAGTTTGTTACATTCATTTACACGTAAATGCCCTTGGGAAAGGTATGAGTCCACCCTACTCCACCCCGCAGCTATGGACATACTGGGCTTTATAGCCTTGATTAGTAATCACTCTAGGAGAAGAAAAACTCTTAAACCAAACCAACCTGGAGAGGGTTAGCAAAAGATCTGATGAGCTTCTTATGGGAGCCAACATCCATCATGCAGCTAGGATATGAAAAACTCCAATCCAACAGCTCGCGATTGTAGCATCATTTGACATGTGATCTAGTCTAGTATATGGCGCTATGATGGAGAGAGTGTTTAAACAATTCATCTGCGCATGTTGTTCAATAAAAACCTAGAATTTACTGAACTTCTTCCGTTGTTATCAATGGGAGAATTCATCCATTCATCAATATATATAAGTTTAAATATACATTTTGAACTTTTGTTACTTTCGTTCATTCTGTGATCTAATTTGTTTTTTTTTATTTGTTTTTTTTATTATTATTATTTTATATTCTCGGGTAAAGAGATTAAAAACAAACTGCTGTTAAGTGAAGTTGTATGAAACACCTCTGGGATGCCGTATTTCGAAGAAATTCATTTTTGCATAAAAGAGACATCTTAAAATCTGTTTCGGTACGGTGCTGTTATTTACTATGTTCAAAGGCTGCAGTGCACGGTGTAGGAAACACAGTGAGTATCGAGCTCACGACAGGTGTACGAGCTAAATAACCATTACACTATAGATCTATTATGCTTTACTTCAATAGCTCTTCTTTCATCGCCAACATAAGAGGAGTATATTAATGATTCCTTTCAGATTGTCTATTAATTTATAATGTCAGTTCAAGCTAGCTGTTCTCTTGAATGACTTGAAAACGGATATTATTTGTAAGACTAAACCAAGTTTGCAACACAAGGCTATTGATAATATACATAGGGCACATAATAAAAAAAA
This sequence comes from Acanthosepion lycidas, assembly GCA_963932145.1. Classification (NCBI taxonomy): domain Eukaryota; kingdom Metazoa; phylum Mollusca; class Cephalopoda; order Sepiida; family Sepiidae; genus Acanthosepion; species Acanthosepion lycidas. The sequence goes on along the minus strand of OZ010583.1, from coordinate 80,163,888 downwards.
AAAAACAGGAGAGATTCGCGCGCTAACCACTGCACTGCGGAATTTTCACTTTACGACTTGTACCCAATGTCCTCTGCTGATTATGTTTACAAGTTTATATATCACCCTCCTACCTCGCTCCACCCTCTCGTCCAACGTTCCCTCCTCGACAATATCATCACCGTCGTCTTTTTCTCTCCCGTTTCTGGTTGCTGAAAAAAGGGCTTTGTGTCAAATGGGTGAGATACTACACAAACATTCAATAGCTGAATATTGTAACTGTGTGTGTGTGGATGTGTGCGTTCATGTGTGCGTGGGATGCTGAGTGTGCGTATGTGTTTGAGTGACAAAAAGTTGCTTTTCCAGTACAACCAGTTCGTACAAACCTGACCTCTTGAGAAAAATCAATGGAACGAGCTATGAAAGAAATAATTTCATAAATGTGTAGATATACCAGATCTCTCTCTCTCTCTCTCTCTCTCTCTCTCTCTCTCTCTCTCTCTCTCTCTCTCTCTCTCTGCGTACGTGTGTAATCTTACAACTGCACTGTTCTGCACTATTAATGTTACTAAATGATATATTTATTATTATTAATTTTTTATACTCATCATATTTCTTATTACTACGAGGAGGTGCTGAAAAGTACTCGACCTGATGCACTTTCAAAAATCTGACCAAACATCAGTTTGTTGTTCCTTCTTGATTAAGTCGGGAGCGTTTCAGCAGCCATTGATACTTCTTTTAAAAGTAGTTCTGGTGATAATTGTATTTACTGATGACAAACAATATTATCGTATTGTTTTGTACACTTTGATTTTTCACATCAATAATATCTGGTGCTTATCGCTAGAAATCAAATGACAGAAAGTCTCTTAAATACACCTATAGACTCTCCTCGATATTTTTACTGGTCTTAGAAATTCTGTGATCAGGATGGTTTCAATTCTATCTTGGATTTCCAATTCTACCAATCAACTGGCAAGTCACTTTGGAGCCGTTTAAAGAGTTCCATCAATAATGAGTGCATGAGATGTTAAAAATGGTAAAGAATGTTCTGCCATTTATTATATTTTATTTAATTCTAGATTTTACTATTTAGATACATTCTTTTACAAAGCAAGTAAATTTCAACAAGGTAACTAAATGTTAATTTATGTTAATTTATATGTTGAATTTACTCAAAATTTGATCATTTTGGAAGACCGTGTTCTTTTGGTTGAGATCTTCATAAGAAATGCCCATACTTGACATAGTCCATGTCTCAAATAACGACTATAGATGTTATCGTCTCTATATTCGTTGGATTGTGGGCCCCGTTAATTCATTATCTTATCTATTATTATTTATTTATGTACTTACTAAGTTTTTAAATCAGTTGTATCTTGTAGCTCTAACCGGGATGACAGAAAATCATGTAAATACTTCAGCACATTTCTCGGTATTACAGTTGAATTTAGTAATGCTGTTGTCGGAGTGGTTTATATTCTTATTCGTCCTTTTATTATTATTTTGTACTCATTGATTTTTTGCAACAGTAGTAAGAGTTGGATTTCACTGTAAATCAAGTGACATCAAATTTCCTACTGCTTTTGTCGGTGTGGTTTCGATTCTTCCTTGGATTTTCATTTCTTTTAACCTATTTGCAAGATTCTCTTCTAAGCGCTACTTGCCTTGTAAAAGAATGTATCAAAATAGTGAAATCTAGAATTAAATAAAATATAATAAATGGCAGAACATTCTATACCATTTTTATTGTCTCATGCAATTATTATTGATGGGTACAACTTTCAACTTCATATTCTAAAAGTTTTCAGTTTTCTAGCAAAATCCAAATATTTTCCGATTATTGTCTATATATATATATATATATATATATATATATGTATATATATATATATATATATATATATATATATATATATATATATATATATATATATATAATACGCCACATATATATTTACGTTTGTGTGTATGTGTGTGTAACATTTGAGTGGCAGTGTGCAAATTTTTTTCATGTAACAATTAAGGGAAAGTATGCAAAATGACCCACCCGCCCAAATTCAAGTTATATATATATATATATACATATATATATATATATATATATATATATATATATACATATATATATATATATATATATATATTTGAAAAGGAAAAAGAACTTTAGTTAAATAAAAATTATGAGAGACATATATGAGTTACGGGCAACATTAGTCGTGTTGAATAATTTTTTTACCAATTTAACTATATTTTATTTAATTAATTTAAAAAAAAAGGCTCGCTATAGATTTTGCTTTTATAAAATTTAATCTAAAATTATTTATTTTTTTTCATGTTAGTAACAAACCAAAAAGCAATGAAGTTTATTTTTTAAAGATTGAATAAAAATTATTTTCCATAACATAAAAATAAATTATTTTTCCGTATTTCGGCCAGGACTAATTCAAGATATTTTGCTTTAAAGTTGTTTTTGTAAAGTAAAGTAAAAAAGAAGAATAGACATTAAGTTTCCTTTTTAAAATCTGCAATAATGAATGAATAATAAAAATTAAAATAATTATACAAAATAATACGGAAATAAATTCAAAAGAATAGAAAATTTAAAAATACACAAAGCATTTCAAAATTTTCAGCAGAATTAAAAAGTAAAAACGAACAGGAATAATAATTATTCCCGTTCGTTTTTACTTTTTAATTCTGAGAATTTCGAAACGCTTACCTGGCTAAAAAATGGATTCTAATGTAATTATTGCGTATTTTTAATTTTAGAATATCTTCGCAAATACAAATCATACGATGATATTTTTTTGGCAAAAAGTGGATTGGATAATACTGAGTCTGTATATATATTTATTTTGTCGTAAATTATTGTATGTTAAAATTATAAAAATATATAATAAAAAAAATATATAATTATAATTATGTAAAAAGTATATCTTATGGTATTTGGTAATAACTTGAGAAAAATACCTAATGATACGTTGCTCTTAGTATAACAAGAAATAAGAAGAATGGATTGGATCTATGGACTGTCAAGGATTACTCTGACTTTCCAAAGTTTACACAGAAAATATTGTGCTTTGGAAACTTTTGCAGTAAATATAATTTTGTTTGGAAATATGTAACATTTATGATGATAATATACGGATATCTTTCCTTGGGTATTTATAAATTGTACACTGTTCAATTTTTAACGTTAACAACGAATTATTTTAAATTACAAACTTGTACTTGGATTAAAAGAAAAATACTTACAATATAATACATATTACTTATAATACATTCCTTCTTGCCGTCAATTTTGACGGTACGGGTACACTAATAATAATAATGGTTATTATCATTATTATTATTAGTAGTAGTAGTAGTATCACATCAGAGATAACTGGTGAATAACACTAAGGACCAAGTGTTAGTAATTCTTTGCAAGTCTATTTCTTTTCATAATTTTCGCAAATTTCTTACAAATGTCAACTTTGCTATGGTTTATATCATCTATATTCCACACTTTACGTACTTTGCAAGAAAGCTTCCGACATTTGACAATTTTGTTTAGTCGCTTTTCAATCCATCGGAAGCGGCCCCATTCGATAATTTTTACTTTCGTTGTCAACGGTAACTTGATCTAATCCCCTAGCCTAGATGAGATGATCTTTTTACATCAAATTACCAAAGTATTTTACTTTTGGTGTTTTTCTTCAACAGTTTTTGGTTTGTACTTATGCAATTTGTAAAGATTTATTCCCATTTTAACATCATTTCATTTTTGTTTTCATATTTAATGAAAGAGACTTGCAAAGAATTACTAACACTTGGTCCTTAGTGTTATTCACCAGTTATCTCTGATGTGATACTACTACTACTACTACTACTACTACTACTACTACACCTGTTATTTTATTGTTAAGAAGCTAAACTAGAAACGTATTGTTAATGACTTCACTCTTTAATTGGTACCGCATTAATAAAGTATTTTACCAAACTAGGCTAAGTTTTATGATATGATTACACTCTTATCTTTCTGATAGTTGTTTTTCTTTCTTTAATTCATTAAATTTTGTTATTAATATTTATATCACAGATAGAGCTATGAAAATAATCGCTTATAAGATCATTATGGTCACTTAGATAGTAATAGTTTTATACCTGTACGAGTGGTGAGTGATCGAAAAAAAGATAAAGACCAGAATTTTAAATGCTTATTTCTAATATAAAATTATTTTCTCGTTTAGAAGATCGATATAGCCTAAACTTTGTACTCCAATACTCGTATTTAGCCTTGTACTGGACTAAACTTTGTAATTATCCATAAGATATATCATTGTCATTTAGAACAATAATTTCACGTGAATTGGCTTGACGGTTAACAACCTACAACACGAAATCGGTAAGCTAAGTTCAATTTCCAGCTAAGATAGTTTGTACTTATTTCGCCTTAATACCCTTAAGGAAGGTATGAGTTTACTTCTTTCAGTTGGTTCGCTCAAGAATTACTTCTTGGTTCCATGTAACCGAGTACAACCTGTCGCATTTACTTGAAGTAAAGATGAGTACTACAAAGTAAAGCCATTTCCCGGATTTAACATGACACCCCAACGATCTACTCGGTCATGGTATAATTTGATTGATGATTATAGTAACCAATAGTCTAATAACGTTGACCATATTATGTCAAGACAAATAAAATCTGTAATACCAATTAACAAGATTTATTCTAAATTCAAAACTGGATAGAATATGATGCGCATAGGTACTTGCGTGTATGCGTTTCCCCTTGTCCAATGATAAGCACTCGAAATAGCCCTGCTAAACAGACACTAAAGAAGTAGAGTCAGTACAAGTACGACCGGAAATACGGTCATTACTTTAACTAATCTGGCTGTCAACAATTACAAGTGAATCAGAAAGTTACTGATATCAGATCACATAATCCTGACACATTTCGAGTAGAAAATGTGGTTTAATTTCGATGCAATTGTGCGTGCCTATTATGTGGTTTTTATTGATCGGTTTTAACCCGTTGCATTGACGTGAAGAAAAATTGTTGCCCATTTATATCCGAGAAAATGAGCATCATACTCTTCCAGACTAATAACTAAGTCATCATTCGCCAGTTATCAGTAACTGTGGAATACTGCTTAGTTAAATCTACAGGGGTGATTTCCATCATCATTCAGTGTCCCATACTAGTGCCATTGTGCTACGCTAAGTTATGTTTAGTAAATAGCTGTTGTTTCCTTTAGCATTGTTGTTCGAGTTTTCTTTATTAAAATACTCTGGAGGTAGTCAATAAAAGAAGTTGGCAATCAAAACTTCCGGAGCTTCTGTCTTATAAAATGATGAAAAGCTGTTTCAACTTTGGTGGTGTTTATAAATTTTACTATTGAAAAAAAAAACATAAAAATATTTTGAATTTAATAACCAAACCATCAAACAATTCTGGTGGCACATGTACATTTTTTCATATTTTTTTCTCTTCTCGCGTTTTATATACTACGAGAGGCTTTAAATTAATTAGGATGCTAATCGTCAAAATATAGTTAAGCATGTTCGTTTTCTTTTATTTGCAGAATGTTTCTTTTTTTATTTTCTATTATTGTTGTTTTGATTTTTTTTAATAACGTGTTCTCGAATGAAAAATTGGAATTTAAACTGTCCAACCAGTTACTCATTTTTCTAAATTCAAAAATAAGATTACTTAGTTCTGTACAACACCAAATATAGAGAAAGGGAAAATGAGTCTAAGAGGATTGAATTACGTTAATCGCCCATGTGGAAAAGGCTGCCTTCCCTAGAAATTTGAAATTCTTTTATCTGGGTACGTCAACTGATCACTAGTCCCACTGACAGACTCTTGCTAAGTATAAAGTCGACAGAATTGTATATTCACAAATAGTTATGAATGTATTCATATCTTGTTGATAGCTTGATATGTTTTTTTAAACGAAAATTGCATTGAAGTAAGGACTTTTTTAAAATCACCTTAAAATATAAAAAGTCCACATTAATTTTTGGCTTTGTTCATAAACTATACTTATGTGTATACGTAATTCATACACATTCCGAGTTTAACTATTCTTCCAATATGTCATTGTCATAAAAGTAACTTATGAGAAACATCTCTCATAATTCATTATTACAGTTATTTTCACTTGCGTCTCTTAGATTGTAGGGCGCGGGAGTAAGTTATACTCATTCATGTTTTCATTTCCCCGACCAACAACGCTCAATTCTTCTGGGCCATAAATAAACCTGTCAAAATTACTCTGCAAGTGTCTCCTGGAGCAACGAGTCGCATATCTTCTTAAAATGGAAAAATGTTATTGAGAGGGCATCGCCTGAGCTGTGTCTCTCAAGAAGCGTGTGTGTCAGTAGGTGTGTGCTGCGTGTCAATCTCTCTGACGGCTAATGATCTCCCCACTTGTGCACGCCACCATAATAAGATCACACGGCACCAGACGACAGAAACTCTTAACGTCACGACTTGGCAGACAAAAATGAAAAATATTTCATATCATTATGACGCAGGCTACAGCCAATTTTGAAATAATCTGCGAGATTTGGCAATAAATAACCTAAATAATAAAAATTAATTTCATTTTGTTTTCGCAAATATTTCGTTTAATATCCAAATCGGTCTGTCATTGTCAAAAATCGACACCGCTCTCCTGTCACGAACATTCGCATGAAAGTGAAGCCTTGGTAAATCAACTAGGTCGTCTGCTATAGAGCGATGATCAGAAAGCTTGTCTCACATATCATTGCTGCTTCAGGCAATTTAATTCTCACTGGGTGACCCACAACTGTTGTTTTCGACCAAACTAAGAGAAGATAACTAAATACATTAAACTAACGTTTTTATTCACTACACTACTGTCCCGTAGTACAATCAGGTAGCACAATATTGGCTCCCTAAACTTAAGATCTGTTATTTCCTAATCAGTTGCTTCTATAGGGTGTTCATTTCTGTGCTTGGCTTGCTGATTAGCTTATTAGAGTATACCACGAATACAGATTCTTCAATCAACTTGATTTCTAATATTTTTCTATTCTAATTTAATTTCAAGGGATAGAAACGGTGATCTACTGTTGACTAACCTACCCATTCTCTTGCCATGAATAATCAGCTATGTTTTAATTCATAGTTTCTTCGCAGATTATGGCTTTTCGATGTTTTTCGGGCCTTTAGTTAGTGGCCAGTCTTGTCTTTTTATTAAATCTCGTAAATGTATTTTAGTCGTGTGTTTTTCCAATGGAGGCTTTGCACTGTTGATATCTCGCCAAATGTTGGAATTGTTAATGAATCCTAGCGTTACATTGGCTGCAGATATTCTGAAGCCCTTTCGAAAGATTTCTGATGCAAGGTAGGCAATGGAAGTCTTTAGATTGTTACCCTCCAACCTTTTACCTCTACGAATGGAAGCCTATGTTATGCATGCAAAGTAGTTGTTACTCTGAGACATGCCTGTTATTTTGATCATCGCTACATAGTATATGTCTGGGCCGGCACATGGGTTTAGCTCGATGCTGTTCGGCAATGGACGATCCCTTTCTACACACTTTATAAGTGGTAAAAATTAATGTTGAGGGTTATCGGGGAAAAGCAGTGGAAGTCATCTACTTCACTTCAGAAGAAAAACAAAAAAGAACTGACTAGGAGTACTAACTTATACGAAATATCCCCTAGAATTTTCTTCCAGATGAACAGAATTGACATCAGTGGATTGAATAAAAGATTTTAGTTCCAAATTCCAAGCAAATTGTAAAACATCTGAAGACCCTCTGAAAGCTCAACAATCAAATGGTTTTGACTCATACACTAGACTAAATAGAGTAATGTACAATGATGGTAATTTTTCATCTAGAAAATTAAGACAGGCATTATTAACTATCTTCTTTCTAAATCAGATATTGTACCTGCTATTAAGCTTAGTACCATGCAAGGTCAAATGAAAGAACATTGTTTCGTTAATCTTCCTAAAAGACAGGAATTATTCTTGAAAATCAGCGTTCAAAATTATGGTTTTAATTAGACATAAATAAAAACAACAAAATAATAAAATAGTATTTTCTTTACAACACAAACAAAACTGACACGGAAAGAAAGCATTTAAGCAATTGGCATTATTCTTTATGGAAAGTTTTAAAATTATAAGAAGTATACAAATTCCTATTTTGCTTTTCTGGGGAATTCATTTATTGATTCATTTATTTGCTTATTTAGCAGTTCCCACAATGTAGTTATCAGAATTTTATACAATGCTAAATAACAAATATACCCTTGGAACATCTTATAAGGAGAATAATATTATTGGAGAAGTTTCTATCTCTATAAACCCAGAGCTAAAACAATACATAATGTAGCTTTCCTCTTTGACATTTTATACGTTGTTAACATCTCATACTTCAATCATCTCTATAGAATCATGGGATTGGCTAAAGAAGAAAAGAACAATAAAATTAGTTGAGAAATTCAAATATGAAAATATAAGTGGAGAGAGAGAGAGAGAATAGTAGGAAAAAATGGCAAAATCAAAAGGAGAGAGAAAAAAGGAAAAGATGTGTGAATTGAGAGAAAAAGAGAGATTCTTTTCTCTTTTATTCTTACAGTTGGAAGCTAATAGAGAAAATTCTATACTGAGAGCCTACAGCACACAAACAGGTTTTCACATATTTCAGTATGAATACGCACCGCCGGGTTTTGTCATACATTGATGGACACTATTTGATATGCTTGCTTTGTATTAGAAGAACCTTATCATTGAAAGCCTCCCAAGTTGATATGAACGTTGTTTATTGTTATTTTTTGTCATTTTTGTATCTTTGCTTGTTGACTATTTTTACAAATCAAGGGAGATAACCAACAGAGAATGTATACACGCTATCTCGCTCACCAGGAAAAAACGCAACATTTATACCTCGAATAACCTGTTTAGGATAATAAAAATACCCGGATGACTAACTATCGCTACAACATTCAGGCGAGATAAGATAATGTGAAGAATGGTAGGTATATTATGCTTCTTTGGTTCCTGGTGGGGTTGTTTTCTATCAAGAATAACTATTTGCATGCCATCAAATACACTGGTGTTTTCAACAAATTAGATTATGTGGGGCACATTACTCTCTAACTTATTTCCACAAATTAAATGAAGTTAGGCTGTAAATGCAAAGTGGCCTGTGGACAAAACTGATTCTAAAGATTAAAAAATTGATGACATGATTTAAACAATTAAGTTTCTATTAATTAAAGAATTATAATTGAAAAAGATTGCTTGGCATTTTATTTTTGATTGCATCTTTTCAGATACTGAATACTTTATAGCAAATATATTTACCATAAGATCATTTTTAAAATGCATTTATCGTCATCATTATTGTTACTTTTTTCTTTTGAGAAAGATATAGTACAACAGTAGTAATGATCATGATTATGTTATATCTGTTGTTTATTATTAGAATTACTGTCTGTGTGAAGAGGGGTAAGGGCAGATATTGTAATATAGCAGGTGGAGTAATTATAGTGTTAGACCTACTATTTTTATTATCATCATTATTATTCATCTCGACTCACAATTAACTGACAGGCTCTTCAGATGGTTAAATTACACGTTGTCACCCCCAACACTCTAGCTAGAATCTTTCCTTGTATTTCCATCGTTGCAGTTTGATTAGTTTCTATTTTATGATTTCTCTCTTATGCGGTCTCCATAGATTATGGATACAATTGTCCAGAATTTCATGATCTCTCGTGTAAAGTATTGGCAAAAGCCCTCTTATTTACTGTCTATTATTTTATGCCTCCTTTCTTTGCCAATTGTAGTTATGCTTGAACTTCTTATATGATATTATTATCTGTAATTTATCTGAATACCAAGTGACGGCAGGCCTGTTTAGTATTCCAACATTCTACCTAGGAATTCTTGCTGATCTTTGTTATGAAATTCACTGGATGGTTTTAATTTTTCTTCAAATTTGCAATTCTTCTAATCGTATTGCAAGTTTTTTCCGACACTTCACTAATAATGAAAAGTACAGCATTCACCTTAATAACACACAATCATTTCAATTATCTGGTAATAAAAACTTTACATTTCCAAGACAGCAACACCCGTTATCACTATAACTAAATTCGGTCTTATGACTTTTACTGACATATCCATGTGCACTGCAGTCTGGGTGTTTTTTCCTTATTTTTCGTTCTAACTGACAGCTTACAACTTGTACAAATGACAGAGGTCAGATCACAGTCGCTTGCACAGTTCCCAGTTGATCACCATTCTCATTCTGTTATAGTTATTTTTACTCTCCTTCTTGGGCAATTTGTTATATTCATTTATTATCATTGACAGCTTTGTCAGGAGACATTTACTGTTCTATTGTCTTGTATATCTTAATCTTTAATACAATTTATTCTAATACACCTGTTCTAGGATGCTATTAATAGGAATTTCGTTTTCTTTTCCATATGTCCTTTGCTCAAACCTGCTAATGGCATTTTGCTTGCGATTCCTATATCTCGTCTCTTGAAACTTTTTTTGGCATTTTTTTCTTTCATTTTTTTAGTCTTTACATTTTGCCATTTTCTCTTTTTTTTTTCCCAGCTGAAAATTTTGTTATAATCCTTTTGTCGCTACTTTAGCTTCGTAGTCCTCAATCCCTTTGATGCCAGAATAAACATAATCCACAATACTGATAAACCTTCTTCCTCATATTTTTCTTTTCACATAATCAATCATCATTATCTCTGGAATTCATGGATAACGATGCATGGTCAACAATTTCCTCATTCTTTGATCCAAAATTCTTCGTTTAAAAAAAGCCTACAAATATCTTGCTTTTTTTAATAGTTAAAACTTAGTTTACACAATTTTTTATTTTTTTATTCAGATTTATATTTATTACTTTTTATTTCATATTTTCTCTTTAATTAAATCCGCTTCCAGTATTCCAAGATATTCGGACTATTCTTCTTCGTTTAATGCTTTGATGGTTCCTTATTTTAGTAACCGAATCTCTTCTGTTTTTTATTTTATTTATTTGTGTGCGTGTTTGTGTGTGTTTGTGCGTGAACCATCAACAGTGTATATTTCTCGATCCCGAAATCAATTCCAATATCTCGGGTAAAAAAGTATTATTGTTATTATTATTGTCGTTCAGAATTTTTGTTCTTTTCCCTTCAGCCGCTAGGAGCAGTTAGGGTTCCAAAAATATCATTCATTGGTGACTGCTTGCTTTTTCTATTATTAATCAGTATTCGTAGTACTGTGTATAATTTCTAAAGAAGACAAAATATGACCTCCTTCATTTTATCGTTAAGTAAAAGTCCCATTTTTAAAATCTCTATTGTCTTTATATTGCACACTCCATCTGTATATAGCATTTCGCATTTTGATAGTTTTTTTGTTAATAGAAACAGTTTTCCAAATGATACAATATTGCTTCATTGTTTTTCTTTAATTACCATATCTTATCTGTCTCTTTTGATCTCCCAGCCATTGTATCGTGGCAAATGCCTTGCTACTGCAACCTGCTCGTTGTCTATCACTTCCTGCTGACTACGTACATAAATAGAGTTAGTTGTCATGTTTGCTTAGGCTTTCATTGTTGTCGATAGAGATAACCAGGTTTTACTGTTCCTCTAATCTTAACCCCTCCGTTATGTAATCTTTATTATCGCCATCGTCTTTAGTATTTGTGACAAAAGAAGAGATTTTATCTAGCCTCCTGGATAAATCTTGTTCTAAAATCGAGATGTTTGAAACCTCTTTAGAAACCTTACTAAGGATTTGAATAATGCCAGTTAATGTGATATTCTCTTATTGATTCCAACTAGAGATACTTTGCAAAGTCCTTTTTCTGAGTACTCATGACTAACTGATCCTTATCTTCAGTTTCTTGTGTCTATCAAGTTTCTCCACTTTCTTTTAGCACAATGTTTCAATAATCGAAGCTGTTTATATCAATCTATAGACAGCACTTCTCTCTTCCAATATACTGGATGAACAAAAGTTATTCTTAATAACCTCTGTTAAAAACTGTTCTGTTACCAGTAATGTAAAAATGTATCGATATCTGTTGCTGCATCTCGCTTTAAATAATAAAAAATACATTTCATTTTCAGTTGTACATTTTAAAAACATTTCCGCGGCAAATAAAATCAAAAATATTTTTCTTACCATACAGAACAAATATTTATCAATAAAACTTTGAAAGGATGGTTTGCGAGATTACTATACTAATAATATCCATTTGAAACTTTCTTTTGTAGTAAATGTTTTATATGAACCTTAAATCAAATTTAAAAACGTCACACAATTTAATTACAAGGCAGAATTCATTAGATTATTAAGCCATTTATAGTTTACAGGCCTTTACATTTTAGCCATCATGTCTTGCAATTCTTATCAAAGTTGTAATTTGGCTATAAGTAGAAAAACGTTATAAAAGACATTGAATATTATCAATACGTTGAAATTTAGGTGATGATTAATAAAGAAAATATTTTTAAAATATCTTGAATAAATTATGCTGCTTTTAAACTGGATTTTGACTTTTTCTCCTAATTTCCATCAAAACCGAGATACAATATTGACGGAACGTGCAACTGATTCATCAAGTTTATTGGCAATTACAAGAACATGGTCAAGCCAACAGAGCGTACGAACGATTCTTTAAAGCAACAAAAATGAAATCTCAGTTGGATAATTCAAAGATCAATCTGTAACTTGTTAAATCTGCATTCATTTTTTTTATTAATTAACGGCTTTAATGTTCATACAAGTGTTTAAAACGGTTTTTTTTAATAAATACACCGCCGTTTATCGAGAATTTGAAAGAATGAAAGCACAGTAAATAAATAATTTAGTTGACTTCTGTACTTTATGATATATGACAAAATACAAAACAATTACACATACACATACACACACACATATATATATATATATATGTATATATATATATAGTGAGCGCAAAATTGTGTATTAGTTATGAGCTCAAAAAACACTCAGTGAACACACATCAAAGCTTTTATACTGTATTCGTACTAATGTGCTTGGGAAAAGCATGAGCCTAAATCTTCCTACATTCTGTTCTGTCATCTTGATCACAGTTTTGTTGCTGTCACGCTATGATTCTTAGGGAAAAATAGTTAATACGACATGGTCAATATACCCTCCACAAATGACCTAACCTCATGCAGTTGCTATACAAGGATTGCTATATGCTTTTCGATTTTCATAATAATCTAGCAGTTTTATTTTATAGAAATCATTAATATTCGTTTGACTATGAATAAAATTCCATTTGTGTATGGCCAATGTTTAACTAATCTTCTTTCTGAAAATATAAAACATAAATAAAAATTTATCTTAAGTGAATGAGACTCACGACTTGTATTATATAAATATTGTTTGTCACTTATAAATAAATTTTATTCGGGTTAAATCTGTGTAACAATTAATTATATTAACGCTAAGATATTTTTTATATCTTATAATTAATTTGGATCTGCGTACACCTACGAACATGCTCATGTAATAATTTATACAATGGGGTACTGAAAAGATCTCGGCTCAACTCACTTGAATAAATAACCAAACGTCAGATTTTTTTCCTTTTTCTATTTCTTAAGCTCGTCTTAAATGGCTATGAACATTTCAGCACCTCTGCGTACTCGATAGGGCTAACGTCTACTTTTACATATTTTCTGTATTTCAATGTATCAAGCAATTATTCTTTTTCATAATTTAGAAATGGTATCTAACAACATCGTCTGCATCCTGAGGATACATCCTCAGAACAAAGTAGTTATATGAGTTAGAAATCATTGATATTTCTTTGTTCTTATCGTTACAGTTTATACGAAAGTATTGTTTTGAAATGAATATAACAACTTTTCTCCACGAATTCACTCCAATATATTATACAATTGACATTATTTGTATAATTCAAAATTGCGATATTTTTTGAAGTAGCCACTAAACGTTTGCTTTTAATATGTAAAGATGTGTTGGCCAAAATTATAGGTGTTGATATTGTGAGTAAAAGCCAAACACAACATTATATGTTAAATATTGTAAATAGTTTACCAGAGTCATGTTTAACTTACTATTCAAGTGATTGCGTTAACAAAAATATAATATATATATATATATATATATATATATATATATATATATAGCGAGACAGATAGATAGATAAATAGATATGTATGTATGTATAATACCAGTAACATTAGAATTGTATGTCGTATCCTTAAAATGACTGTAGACAGCACTCTTTACTTCATAGTAAAATCATCGAATGAAATGGTGATTACTTTATCTCTTTTGTATGATTTTACAGACTACATTGATGAAATTAAACGTCAAGTCAGTATTGAACAGGATAGGCTATGAAAGGTTTCAATGAAGAACACCTGCTTGTCTGTTTATAACTGTAGAGATAAACAATATGCAACAATTCAAGCATTTCTTAGGAATCATATCAACTTCTATAAGCATTATGTTACAGTTGCAGATTTACTGTTAGTTTCTCAAATAGCATATTAAACGTGCTATAAACATTCTTACAGAAAAGAAATGGACTTCTTTGTACATGTTTTTATTCTTTTATCAAACAAACATTTTATCACACACGTGTATGCTGTTTGTTTTACTCTCCGCGTATTTCTTCCAAACTTAATGCTTGCGTAAGAAAATCGTTTTCCGCCAAGCATGTAACTCACACTCTCCAAAATAGTCCGCATTCTCTCTCCCTCCCTCTCTCTTTACACACACACACACACACACACACACACACATATATATATATATATATATATATATATATATATATATATATATATATATATATATATGTACAGTAGAATCCCTCATGTCCGTAATCCCTCATATCCGAAGTGACTCATATCCGGAATCCCGCATATCCGGACATGATTTTGATGTGTATATTTGAACTATCTGGGTGATATGTAACTGATTTGACATTTCTGTTTTTCAGGAAATTTACTTTGGATAATTGCTTATGCTCATTTCACCCTAATGCCTTTTATTGGTGCAAAAGATGATGGGAATAAGAGATAAAGAACAACTTTGAAGTTATCGCCAAAAGTGGAAATTTTAAACAGACTAGACGCCGGTGAAAGTTCATTGTAACTAATGGCTGAGTTCGACATAGAAAATCAGCATTGTATAATATAAAATCTTCCAAAGAAACTATTTTCCAGCGTTCGCATTGTCACAACGAACAAGAAAATAAAAAACATGATTGCGATGAAACCTGAACTGAAATTGAAAAAGTTATTGGAAAGTTTGTCAGTTTTATGGAAAGAAAACCAGCATTCAGCTATGACGATCGCAATAACGCACGCAGAGTTATAAAGTGTCTTTCGTTTAAAAAATATCAAGAACAAAAGCAAAATGAAATGCGGAAAAAGTAGAGAATGACATTAGAAAAGAAAGAATCATCATGCAACAGCTATTTAAAAATCCTCGTTGCATTATCTGTTTTGCATACGTGGCATACTTAATTTAATTAATTTTCATTAACATTGCATAACTCTTTTTTTTTCCTTGAAATCAATTCCGTTATATTTCACTCACCATTAGCTTATTTTGTTTACTATAAAACATTGAAAATAAATGTTAAACATGATTTCAGTTCTTTTATTTTAATTTAAATATAACCCCTCATATCCGGACTTTGTAACCAATTCCTCACATCCAGAAGGCCTCTTTAGTCCAGATGTCATGGATTCTACTGGATATATATATATATATATATATATATATATATATATATATATATATATATATATATAATTGTGTATTTAAGCAGCAATCCCTCATTTATACATGTTTCATTAAAGACGGCAGACAAAGTACTGCGATTAAAATTTTTATTTAAATTTGTGTTTGAACAAGTGTTTTCTTTTCTGGACACAGTGTGTGTAGAAACTGTCCAAATGTTCTTTAATTCTGAGCGCATTCGGCTATCCTTTTATCCATTATCAAGGACGATTTATTTTTACTTTTAACACACACACACACACACACATATATATATATATATATATATATATATATATATATGAAACGTAGTGGTAGATCAGACCGGCAAAGACAATCCCACTTTATGTATGTGTCGTTAACTTCAACTTTATTTTTATAAACCAGTATACGGCTTCATCTACCAGTTCTAAAGCTCACCGTGTATTAGACTTTTCAGTATTTCACTCCAATTGATATCCCATTTTGAATCAAGAGTCCAAGCATTTTCATACACTCTTCAGCCCAATGCGTACAATACCGTATAATGTAATTGCCCACATCTTGCAACAATCAGCAGAACTGGAACTCGTTTATGTGACAATATCACAAGAAGTTGTGAAATAATCGAGAAGTAAAAATTTGGTAAATTTTCAGATGCTGACGGTATAGCTCTAGAGAAATAGAAATCTCCATGAATTCCTTTTCAAAAGCTGGAAGTGAGAAAATCTATTCCGAGGACGCGGGACATCACAACACTTTCCAAAACAACAAAATGGAACCGCTCTGATTGCGTGAATATTGTTAAATAGACTCATAACACAGATTCTCGAGAATCCCCTCCATTAAATCGAATATGGTTCTAGAATTAACCAAGGCACAACATGACTCCCCCTGAGACATATCCAAGGAAAATGTTAACAAAACAAACGACCGTATTTAATTTTTTTACTTGATAAAAACCCTCGATACGTTAAGGAAGTCGTACATATGGATAAGCTTAGAAAATTATTTAGTCCACGAAAATTTATCTCTATAGTTATTCCGATCCACAAGTATGAATAACTTAAATGCGGTAGCGACACATGTTGAACTTTCCCAATTGCAACCAAGCTGAAACAAGGTTGTTTTGGCTCTCTCATTGTTTACAATATTCTTTAACATTATATTCAAACAGATGACAGAATATATGGATTGCGGAAAAAATATGTACATTTCTACGCATAAAAATAGCAATCTGTCCAACCTGAAGCCACTTCGGATCGACCACAATAGAACGGTGCAGGTAGTCAGAAAGCTCCTGTTTGCACACTCAAAGTAATGCTACAAAATTCTTCAGCATGGAAGCCAGCTTTAAAAAAGCCACTCTCCTCGCATCAACCTACATCTAAATAGTTCCCAGCTGCCCGATGAAATTAAAAATAGCCCAGGACTTCACCTATATAGACTGCATTAGATCTTCCGTCATTCAGTTGGGCTAGATTCTTAAAAATCATTAAAAAAAAAATAATCGTGCTGCCCATTTGTCCATATGGAGTCGAATAGTGGGTCATATACCAGCGTCACTTATACATACTCGTGAATTGATCACAGCGTTTCTTCCGCATCATTCTGAATGTGAATGGAAGCAAGAATCAGTAGTGTTGAGGCTATTTTGTAAAAGGTTCACCTGCAATGAAGAGATCGCGTAGCCAAGATGGGAAAAGATAATCTTCAAAAGACCCTCATTAGGAGAACTAAGTCTCGAGATAGAAATAAGGGAATAAACTCATGAAAAAGTATACTGGTCTCCTGTGAAATCAACGCAGGCCAATGGACAATACAGGCAGCCAACAAGGAGACATGATGACACAAGGTCGACTATGTATTCTCCCCTGCCGAAGCACACTAGCACAGAAGAGAAGAGACGGAAGTACAATACGGGATCCTTCTTTAGACTGTAACAGACGTAGAAAACCCTCCAAAGTTTTAATTTGCAAGCAATGATGTTGATTAACCAGTTTTAGCATCCTTTACACACGCACACACTATTATATATCTTTTACCATTTTCTTTCTTTGTCTTTTTATTCTGTTCATAAAGAACTGTCAGGAAAATGTTGCTTTTATTCTATATGATAACTTCATATATATATATATATATATATATGTGTGTGTGTGTGTGTTGCAGCTGTTATGGCTGCTCTTAATTTTTCTGTAAATAATAATAATAAAATAATATTTTGCGACAACTTTTATGGCCATGAAAATTCCTTCACCTAAACGCTGCAATCTAACAAACCAGGTAACACTGGCCTTCTTGCTGGCGTGAAATAAATAGCACATAAAGAAATCTGAAGATGCGCCGATCAATTCAATAAGTTTATCTGAGAATGCAGTTTGCTTTTCTGACTTACATCCTTATTCCCATCATCGCCATTAGTAATGGAACCCATAGCGATATTTCTTAAAGACAATCCTTTCAAACCTTTTAAGTGAAATCCCACAACATCCATCTTACTTTAGTCTTGATTGTAGCGTGTCTTGAAGAAAAACCAGAATTATTTGTAAATATATTTACAAGCACTTGAAGAATACTGAGTTTTCGAAAGAAACTGAATGATCTATCCCGTTGTGCTTATAATAATCTTAAGTGTTCACGCTCACTTATTTTCACTGCTTTTACTGACACCCCTCCTTTACAACTGTTGTAACAACTGTACCTCGGTCCACTGTCACCGTGTCTGTTATTCAGTGCTAGATGACGCAACCACGTAACTTAACAAATTAAACCTGACACAGACAGAAGAAAAGTCCGATTTGTCATTATGGGTAATAATTGGTCTAAGTGTTGATAAAAGAATGCTGTTGAAGGTGCGACATTAAACTCTTTATCCCATTAGGCAATGCCGAGATATGAAGGGTGACGAACGGACCTACACGAAGCGATCAATAAAACCAACGCTTTTACTCTAAGCTCTTCACAGCTACCCTGTCACTGAGATCAAATTTCCACTCGCGTATCACACACACACCAAGTGTAGTTAGTATTGTCTGACTCGAATTAACGAATTTCCGCTGACGTTTTAAAATGGGTTCGCTGTTGCATTTATAGCAAATAATGTCGTAGTCATTTAATAGGTTATATGTCGAAATATTCAAGAATAATTTTTTCCTTTTGAATCGGACTAATCTACTTCCTTTTACTATGATCAGTGAAATCATGGCGTTATAGATGGCGTGATAATATCATGGTGACACAATAAAATTGGAATCAATTGAAGGTAATACCTTTTACAATAGTCAATACTGTAAACATGTGCACTTTAAATGATGTTACCCGTTCTTTTTTATTCTGTTACTTTCTGGGAAATATAATTATGGGTTAGTTATTTACACAACCGTTCAACTGTTTTCTGGTATGCCAATGATGAAACATTTTTTCAAATATCCGGCGAGTGAATACAGCGCGAAAAGTAGATTCATGCTTTTCGCAAGGGTATTAATGCGAAAAAGAAAAAAAGCTATAGAGAATCATGACTACCCAGGTCTTGGAGGGATAAGTCACAGGGAGACACAGAGAGGAGTTGTTAATGCGAAATGAACTTTAAATAACTTCGGCCAAAATTCTAACTTGGTTCAATGATTCCCTTTTCTGTTATTCTAGCCAGAGCGATAGTAATCCGTTTAATACTCTACATGTTCTTATTCTGTATTGCTTTATAAACTATAATTTTTACAAGTATATAAGTTGCAAGCGACGACCGTAACTTTAGATAAGCTTGCTGCATGCACAATGCAAAATGATACTATTTCTATTACAATCTAACCATGTCATTTGTATGTGACGTATTGATGTGGGCCAAAAGTCGGGACCACGGAAGGAAAACACGGAACACGGATTAGAGGTAAGAAAGATATATTAAACAAAAAGGTTACAAAGATAGTGTAAGTGTAAGCGGAGCTTACTACGTGCTAGTGTCCAATATTGGTAGTCGTACGCGGCTGATACTACGGTATTAGAATACTCTCTCTATCTCTTTCCTCCTCTTCTCATAGAGTGTTATATCGCATACTTTATATAGTCCTGGAAGAGTCCATGTTGTAGGTATGTTACGGTCTCACAGCACCCACCTTCCAAGAGTTTTCTTTTTTTTTTCTTTTGAAAAGGAGGAAAAAAACATAAAATTGTTAATACTTTTTTCTCTTGAGATCTACGTCGAGCGGTTGAGTAAATTTCCTTTTCCTTCCTGAGCGTCACACTTCAGGAGAGACTTGGGGCGTGTCGAGATCGAAGTGATCGAAAATTAAGTCGATCGGCTCTTCACAGATATTTTGTAGTGATTCCTCCGATTCCTTCAAACGGCATTTTTTGAGCTGGTTCCAATGGCGTTTGTGAGTGTTTTTCGGTCCTTGGACAATATAGACCAGTTCGCCAATTCTTTGTTTTATGGTGCCTACTTCCCAGAATGTTATGTTGTTTTTGTAAGCCTTGAAAAAGACTTTATCGCCAGGATTGAAATATTTCTTATGAGGCGATACAGTTTTTTTTAACTTTGCTTGCGGTGAAATAAGTTTGTCGAAGACAGACTTGATTTTCCTTGCGAACATTGTTTCTGCAGGCGAGTTTCCCATAGGCGTGTTCGGATTAGGGGTTATACGATACACCTGCAAAAACTGTTGCAATGCTCTATCTGTCGGTGTGCCTAGTGCCTTTTTAAAGCCGTGTTTAGAGTGTCCACGAACCTTTCGGCCTGGCCATTCGACCTAGGGTGGTACTGGGGCGTTGTAATGTGGTCCACCTGATATGACTTGCAGAAGTCTCTAAATTCACTTGATGTGAATTGAGTGCCATTATCTGTAACTACACAATCTACCACGCCAAAACGCGCGAATATCTCGTGTAGAAATCCGATCGTGCAGTTTGTGGTTGGTCTTTTGCATTCTAGGACCTCAGGCCATTTTGAGTGGCTATCCACAACAATGAGGTAGTACATGTTGTCTATAGGCCCTGCAAAATCGACATGAATTCTTTGCCATGGATGGTCTGTGTTTGGCCATGGTTTGCACGTCGTCTGACTTCGGC
This sequence comes from Acanthosepion lycidas, assembly GCA_963932145.1. Lineage (NCBI taxonomy): Eukaryota > Metazoa > Mollusca > Cephalopoda > Sepiida > Sepiidae > Acanthosepion > Acanthosepion lycidas. The sequence goes on along the minus strand of OZ010583.1, from coordinate 80,143,066 downwards.
GTCTTCTGCTGATACTAGACCTTGTGCGAAAATTAAGCACTTGAAATCATCGGCAGTCAGTTCGGCTAGTTTAAAATCATTACAGAGCTTGTTTACCGATGCTGCAAACGTTAGAAAATCTTGCTGGTTGTCTTTGACTGTGTTCAGGCATTTCCAACGTTTGTGGTACAAGGTTGTGTTAGGCCCGAATAGTTCCGATAGGAGCTTAATAGTCTCTGAAAAATCCAAGTCAGTGGTTTTCTTGGGTAGTATGAAGTCTACGAACCTACTATGCTCTGTAGTTCCCAGTTTTCTCAATAGTAGACGTACCTTTTTTTTTACTGGGCCATTGTTCACAGTCTACGTTGAAAATATCTTCGTAGCGCCTGTAAAAAGCCTCGAACGTTTTGTCGTTCTCGGGTACATATTCAAAGGTTTCCATTGAATTGTAGATTGTACTCTGGGAGAATATTGTATTTTTTTTCAGAGTTTGAGCCTTTTAATGCATTTACGAGTAATTCTTTAAATTGTTTCTGTTGTAGTTCAGCATTATGAAGCGTAATTTGTTGGAATTCCATTTGTTGTTTATGTAATTCCAAAAATAGTTGTTGTTGTCTTTCTTCTGATTTTTGTTGCTGATCCAGATGTATTTTTAGCATTTGGACGATTACTTGTGTTGTCAGTTTGTTTTATGAACAAAATCTTCCATATTTAGACAAACAAAAATGACAGCGATTTTTTGTTGCTTTGAAACCCGTGTACCAAGAGGAGGTACACAAAAAAATCTTGATAGATTTTTTTTTTTTTTACAAAAAAAAAAAATATGGACAGACTATTAGTTAAACTAAACTAATTATGTGTTTAGCTTTTTTGAGATTCCATGGTTCCGTTAATTTTAACGTAATTGTATAAATTTTCACCACACTTATTATGTTTTATTTTTTTAGAGAGAAAACTCGCCTCAGTGAATTTGAGGGGAGAATAATTTTATGCACAAAATTCAACTCAGTTGCATAAAAAAATTTTAGATAGTTTTTTTTCGAAAACTTGAGTCGTAAGTAGTACTTCGGCTCTTGTGTTGTCAGTTTGTTTTATGAACAAACTGGGTTTTTTTCTGTGTGTGGGTGTGTAAGAAATCGTTCCCGTAATGTTATTTTGGACAGACTTTAATATTCCATAGATGTCGAATCGCTAGTTCGTCACTGCTGTTTGGTATCGGAATATTTTTTTTTATATATGTAGGCGCTGGGTGTTGCGTTTAAATCGCTAATGTAGTAATACCAGCTTAATTTCTCGTTCAACACTGCTGTGGGAACGCGTGGAGTTTCTGTGTATTTTTCGAGTACTCTGTCGCTATTGATATGGTGAGAACGAAATTCTCGAATCTTTCTGTCGCCACTGATGTGGGACTGGCAAGGTATTGAGGTTTTCGACGTGAATGCGTTTCTCGAATTCTTCGTCGGCACTGATGTGGGACTGGTAAGGTATTGAGGTTTCGGCGTGAGTGCGTTTCTCGAATTATTCGTCGCCACTGATGTGGGCCCAAAGTCGGGACCACGGAAGGAAAACACGGAACACGGATTAGAGGTAAGAAAGATATATTAAACAAAAAGGTTACAAAGATAGTGTAAGTGTAAGCGGAGCTTACTACGTGCTAGTGTCCAATATTGGTAGTCGTACGTGGCTGATACTACGGTATTAGAATACTCTCTCTCTCTCTCTCTCTCTCTCTCTCTCTCTCTCTCTCTTTCCTCCTCTTCCCCTAGATTGTTATATCGCATACTTTATATAGTCCTGGAAGAGTCCATGTTGTAGGTATGTTACGGTCTCACAACACGTATGTTGATGAAACAATTTATATAACAGAATTTTGATTGTTTATCTGTTTGATATTTTTGTTTTTATTTTCTAGTTTTTTTAATAGGTGAAATAATTAACACCGCACCAAAATCCAACCTGAAAAATCAACTCTGCATCGTTGCTTGACCTTTGCAGTAGAATCTGCCTTATTGACTGCATTAGTTTGTTTTGTTTTCAAAGAATTAAAGATTCTTTGTTTTCATTTAGTTAGCAAAGCATTCTAATTATGAATGCACCTCGACTTCAAGGTTTTGACGTTTGCACATAGATTTATAATGAGACATGCAGAAGCTCTCACCTTCAATTTGCTATGCCTATCACGATGCCATGCCTTGATGATTAGCTGTGAGAAAGCGTTTAGCAATCAGATTTGAATTCAAATATGTTGGTTTCATTTCATCTTTGCTGCCCAAACTCATCCTAGAGGACGAAGATAATTGCTTAATATGCTGATAGAAAGGTTACAGGTTATGGACGAAGAAAACCAACCTTAGAAAATAAAGGTATATCAAACATAATATTGTTTGCTTGGTGGCTAATATAGTTGTTTATTACAAACTGGTCAGTTTTAGGGTCTAGGTAAAAACCTGGATTTTGAATGCTGTCTTTTTTAAACACAGCAGGTTCAACCCACTTGGCGCAGTATATTCTTCCTTCTTTGATCTGGGCTTTTGATTAATAAATACTGGCTGAAATAGTTGCGTATGTTGCCGTCAACGCAAAAGGTCGATATTCTAATCTAGATAACAATAAATGCTAATTTCTTTCTTTTCTTTTCTTTTTTTTTTTTTTTTTTTTTTTTTTTTGTTTCTTTGGTTTGTTTAAGAGGGTAACCACTTTTCATTTTAGGACAATTTTTCACTACTTATTTCCTGACACTAAGCCTTGTGCCCTACTAAGCTAAACTTAGTAAATATCAATATCAAGTATGACATTTTCGTGATTAAATTTTCATAAAATTCTTCAGATGTTCGTGGTTGGTGAAATGAGTTTAATTTTACATGCTGGCATCATAGTTTAATTATCTTAACTTACTTGTTTCTTTCCCGTTTCTATGAATGTATGTGTTAACCTGAAGAAAATGTTCGTTTTACTTTCTTTTTATTAATAAGTGAAATTTTAATTCGTTCCTATAAAAATGAAAGAAAATAATACTGCGCAACCTACTCTAAAGATAATTACATTGCAAGTTACTTCAATCAATATATTCCACCGTTTAATGGATTTTAGAATCCATGAACATTTATTAAGAATTCCTTTCGCTTCATTTATTGAAAAAGTTAATATTTGAAAAGCAGACACACTTTACAAAATTTATTTTCTAGTTGTTTTTTTAATTTTTAACAACCCCACCGCCTTTTTTCTATTCTTTCAAATATTTTGTCATTTATTATTGGACCTCGTGATTTTCTTTTGAATGGTACCTGTCGATAATTTGAATAAATAACTTACAAATGGGATATTCAGAAGATAGCGACAGCTAAATGCATTTCTAGGCGTTGTTCTTCGATACTTAATCCAAATCTATCGTTTTACATAAAGGAACTCGGCATGTAAGCTGGATGAAATAATTCATTCAAATCGCTAGTCAATTCAAAACAGTTATTTCTCATGTATTTTTAAATGATGGGGAAAGAAGCATTTTAAAATGCCTTTGCTGTTATGATAATTCTTTCTCATGAAAAGAAACTGAACTTGTATTGACTTTTAGCCTATTTGAAAACGTAAACAAATTTTCGTCTGACAAAAGCATCTGATGCGTGATGTAGAGAAAACATTCTTTTGCATTTTAAAGTCAAATAACTTACAATTACGAATCCTATCACAGCGACACCAAGTCTCTTCAATGGTTTATTTTCACGCAAAGCAAATAAAATTAAAACTATACTGTTGATATTTTGATTTAAAGCTAACTTGAGTGAACATGCATTAAACACCACATTTATCCACATTATTATTTCCAACAAATGGTACGAGTTAGTTGAATACTATCTTTCAGTACTCAAATTCATAGTTATTTACTAACATTATCTTGGTTTACCACAAGGACATGTGTGTAGAACACATAGTAAGACCGAAGTTATTACTGTTGTAATCTCTTAAAGATTAGGTTGATGACCATTGTTCCACGGCGAAATACCTATGGAAATAATCATTTTTTAATCATTTCACTCCAAGTAAGGCAATAAAAGTTATTAGGATGCAAGGGGTTACTGAGATTGAAAGAAAAAGAGAGGAAAATTAAAGGATTCAAGAAAACAGAAAATGACGATATTTTCATTATGCGGTTTGATAAGATTTAATCAAAGTAAAGAAACGGCCAGAAATACCCTAACTCTTCAACTTGTGAAGAAGACCAACATGACAAACCCTGTCAAACGTCTTCGAGATATCTAAAGTAACAGACTGAGCTTCGTCATTCTTATCTAAAACTTTACAAACTTTTTTAGTAATTTGTTGCTTCTGCAATGCGACAGAAAAAAATCAGTGTACTGAATTCTGCCTTTTACTATTTAGTAAGATTTTAAAAACGATAATGTTATAGAATAGTTGTTTGCTTATTATAGAAAGTCGGATAACCGAAAAGTTAAAATAGATTCCAATAATATCAGTAATTTTCACGAATACGTTAAGTCAATGCAAACGCCAAAGCAATTTCTGTGCATGAACGTTTTACGCACCTAATAGATATTTAATCGAATTTTGATTGAATAGTTAGCGAAATTAAAATTTGGATTTAATAGCAGTAGCGAACAAAGTTGATACTACCATCTCAAATTTATATTATGATTCAAAAGCTATTTTGCATTGTCTAACAAGATGAGAAAACTACTCAAGGGAATATGATGAATTTAATCAACTTATTAATACGTCATGCAAATTATCCCAACTTAAACAGTATTCAATATTCAAATGACTTCATTATTTCTGCTAATGTGTGATTTGACATAACTGACATGCTGAAATGGAGATCTTCTCCCATCATTATGATCTTAGCAACAACAACAACAACAACAGTGAATTGACTATTGCATCTAGAAAATCTTCTCGTGTGTACATCGATTAAAGAAAACTTAGAACAACCTGTTCGATGCTCTAAACGAATTCGGAAGATAACTCACTAGAATTAAAAAATAAACACATTTGTCCTTGAAACCGAAATTAGTTTCTATGAAATTTTCTTGATCAACTGACATTTTAAAATTGTTATTCTACATCCAAAGTAAAAGTTGATGAATTAAAGCGAGGTAAAATGTTGTTAAAAAAAAGAAAGATAGCTTCAAATAATTCTGGTAGACAATGATTTCTTTCTTAAAATAAACCGTTTGTAGTGAAAGAACATAATAATTCGAATAACTCATGGTATAATAATACTCTCAAAATTTCAGACAAAACTAAAACGATTGTAAAATGCACTGAAAATAATCGAAAGGTTAAGGGCATATCATAAAAATGATGTTACTACTCCGAATTACAAACGTGATTATGATAATACTTCTCAGAATTTCACTTAGAAATATTCGGGCGCCTAAGAACGGAGTAACATTTTTGTGAGATAATGTACTTCACTATTACTAATGTGCAATGAGTTTCCATCTTCACTGTGTCGCCCTTACTTGTGGCCTTATGACAACCTCAGCTAAGCTTAGTAAATGGCAACACTTAGTCTTATGAATGTTTGTCTTGGAGTATTTCGACTGTCCATCACGTGGTGCTCAACTCACTAGGAATCAGTAACACTGCACCATCGTACTTAGATACAATGATTATAGTATTCTCTGATGCACATGATTAATACATATTTTTTAAGATTTTATGCCGCATCTCATGTCATGTTCGGATATAGATAAATGCCTACTGAAGTGATAGAAAAAGTCCTTATTCTTCCAGCGAGTAGTTTAAATAGATTTAAACATTTACTACTAAAAAAAAATAACATCGTATAAGCTTTTTCGTAAAACGTGCATTTATTTAAAACATCCTTATTATAGATCAGTTTATTATTATTATAAAAATTATAAACGTGTTGATTTCCGAGAACATTGGCTATCGTATTTTTTGGCCTATTAGATGCATGTTTTACAAGAGATTTTCCTCAGAGCAACATATCTTGGCCGCATAGCTATACAGCTAGAGTTTTTGATGAACGCACCCTCTCCCGTTCATAATACCAGTGGACGAAGTATAATTTTTTAATACTTTTAAAAATACATTTTGTGTGACGTAAAATACGGCAATTTTAAAATCCTTAATACCTAGCATTGAAAAATATATGAACTCGTAGAGTATACTGACTCTACTCTAGCAACAATTATTGACATCTTGAAGAAACACTTCCATCACTCATAGTTTGTCTTAACTTTTAAATCAGTTCATACAACTAATGAAATCCTTATTAAGAAGCCAGTTACATTAGCCTTTGAGAAATCTGCAATGCGAACATATTTTGGCAATAATTTCTTGTCCCGAAACTGAAAATCCTAATGATTTCTCTTGTGTATGCCTCGAGCTATGCCAAAGGTTGCAATAGCTATCGCCTAAATGATTCATACTGCCAATTTTTGTCATCATCCATTACACTTCCTTCTGAGTGGCTTGTTTCCCCTGGAGCTTGGACTGGAGGAGAAAGTCAGACTAACAGTGAGAGAGAAGATTTAATACTCCCGTACGCAAAGTTTAGTAAATAAGACCATCGCTCATTGTGAATGGCACAAAGGAACAGAATTTTTCTATTCAGCTTTGATTATTAATTCTTCACTAATATTTCTAATTTTTTCTCACCAACGAATTTGTAGCTGACTTAAGAGGCAATAATATTTCTTCCCGACGGACAATCTTTGAATGGTTGCACAGTAACTGGAGCCTGAACTGTCGCGATTTGAGATTATTGCATATTTTTAAGGCATTACATTTAATGTACTGGATGATTGTGTATTTATCTATTTTTGAATTGATTTCTTTCTCATTCCACGGCTTTTAGAGTACTGAGGATTTGAGGATGATTGTCTATTGTACGAAGTACAACCAGACAATTTAGCACAAGATTACTTGTAGTAAGTGTTAGCAAACAAATGTGGATGATGATGATGATTCTATGTTTGCCTGCTTATACTTCTTTCTATCGATTAGCACAATAGAAAAAAATTAATTTTAGGCCAAATCTAATATACATCCTTCTCAATCGTCAATTTTTTATAAAATACATGATACTCTTGTAATGGAGCGACCTAATATTTTCATATATGATATACTAGGTTTATTCTTTTGCATTAATTACAACAACTACAAAATTTACTATGCTAACACACACAGACACACCCATACATACATACATACATACATACACATAGATAGATAGATAGATAGATAGATAGATAGATAGATAGATAGATAGATAGATACGCTTACAGTCTGAGATATGTAAAGAGACTTGTACATCTATGGAGAAAGACAGGGACAGGTAAAGAAAGAATGACAAAGCGTAAAATGTTCATTTCCTTCAATGATAAAACTATGAATGATTTGTGATGCATAATTATATTCGTCATTTCATTTGTGGAAGGAAAAAAGTAAATCGTCGTGTGTTCATGAAATGTATTAAAAATATCATCCTTACCCACACCACCACCCCATTATTCATCAGAATACAAATGGGAGTTTCGTCTTCTAAAGTTAATTTTCTACTTTTAAAAGATTCCGAAGTGTTGAAAATGATTCTCGTACGAATCGAAAAGAATTCTCTCGGAATAAATAAAATCAAATGAGAATTTTTTTTTTTTTTTTTTTTTTGAAAAATGAAGTTTTTTTTAATTTTTGAATTCGCTTTTTTGTTTACACTGATCATATTTGATTCGTCACTTTTTCAACATGTGAAGTTAGTGCTTGCGCACGCATGTGTATATGTGTACTATGTATGTAACAGTGTTTAAAAATGTCTCTGATAAAGTGTGAACATTCTATTCTGTAAACGTTTGGTACTGTGTGGGTGTATGTATGGAGTGGAGAAGTGTCTAATTTTTTTCTTTTTGTATCCCTGTGTATGTAACTAGTAGTGTGTGTTGGAAATGTGTGTGTGCGAGAGAGAGAGAACGAAAAAGAGAGTGCGATATGAAATTTGTGTATGTACTTAAATTTTTATGATTGTCTTTCGTGTATATTACTCGCGTTGAATGAGTGTTTAAAACGTGTGTATATAGATTTAACTTTGTGTATTGTGTATGCCAGGAAACTGGTTTTATGCTTGAATTTACTCTGTACGCTTATTGCTTTTTTCTGATTGACCAAGAGCCAACCAATCGAAAAGATCTTTGTCATTCAACAACACTGTAACACTGTTTCGCTTCGTTTCCAGGGACAATTAGTTGATTATTTGGCTATCATCCGCTTCAGTTCGGACTCTCTTAAAAGAACACATTATTTCGGCATCTTCAATGACGCGCCAACACTCTGGTTTGTTCATTATGAAGAATAGTAAATATTTATTTCCAAAATAGATTACTTTTAATTTAATATGTGATTATGATTAATTATCAGTTCATTTTTATGCAAGTATTTGTTATTTATGGTTCCTATGAGTTTCCTCGTTGATTTTCTAACTCTACAAACTCTTTTTGAAAACTCAAATACAAAAATTATTGTCTCTTCTTGTATAAAACTTTTATTATGGCATGGTTATTTCAATGAAAAAAAGATATTTTGTTAATATCAAAATATTTTTAAGATAAATTCAAGATTGAATTTTTTGGCTCATCAAGTACACTACATTATGTATACATTCCGTTTAATCACAAAATATTTTGTCTTGCTTGCATTGCTTCACGCTGTTCATGACTTGACTTCGTTTATACTTGTTATATATTCTAAACAATAAGTAAAAAATAAGTCGTTAGCACAGTCCCTAGTTTATTATCATAGCTAAAATCGAAACCAGCAGCTTATAAGAATCAGAAAATCGCCAAGTACTACTAGATAGTGTCCAAAAGAATATTTCCAAAATGTAGTTAGTGATTCAACCAAAATGGTTGTTTGACAGAGCTTTCGCCAATATATTTCTCTGATCGTTTTATGCTTTCCACCTGCTCAGCCAAACCCAAAACAAAAATGAAGATTTTTTTATGTTTTAAACTAAATTCATAAAGTATGATAGTAAAAATTGTTTACTTTTTATTCTTAGAAAGTGTTTATGCTTAATACAAGAATAAATACAATGCAATTAAGTATTTCTTGGCTTGAAGCCACATTCTTGGGACAAACATTGAAGAATTAAAAAATCATCAATATTGTTCCACAGTAGCTTCAAATACAATGTAATTAATTTACTACAATATGGTTATTTTTGAACACGCGAAATGAACTAACCTACTGATAATTGTCCCTTCAAAAATAATCAGGCAATTGTCATTTCATATCAAAGGGCTTAATCTGAAAATATATTGTTGTCACTCGTTCAAAAAATTAAAAGATTCACGATGTAGGATATAACAAGTAAAAAATGCGTTTTGCATGCTGAAAATGAGTAATTTTAAGCTGATTTAATATTTGTCTGTTTGGCCTAAAACTTTGAAGATCTGTTGGATAAACCCTGATATGCTTTGTTTATTTTCTCTCAGAATTAATTAGAATAAGTCGCGTAAATTTCTAAAGAGTAGTTGCATTGTGAACTGAATAGTAATGTTAAACGATTAGCTTGTCAACTCCCTGTAATAATCCGCGCTTAGCCGCTGCAACCTTGCACGCCCAAATATTTACATCAGTGAAACGTCCTTCCCAATTCGATCCTCTTCGGCGTTAATTCTTACAACTTAATTTACATGCTTCGTTTTCCTCACTGAAGGATAATCCATAATCAGACGCAGCCCAGTATATCTGATTTGATTCCTGAATTATAAAATGTATTTAAGATAATCGTTTAATTATACAGTAAAAATTCCCAGTCTATGTCGAAATTCGTATTTCAAAATCATCCCTGAAATGTACACATTGTTGTTCATAGGTTTTCCATGAATTCGGCATGTTTTTGTTTGGGATTTTTATTAAACTTTCCTCCTTTATCAAAACTAAAATCTTTACGGGCCCGGGTGCTTTTGTTTGAATAAAAATATATATAAATTTTTAAGTCGATTACTGATTTATTCGCCTGATTGGTGACAATAGAGGGTGTAAAGACAAGTATAAATTTTAATAATAGATTTGAAAACATTTTTGGTACATGATTCGTGTAGTATATAGATAAACGTAAAATTCTCTCGCAAACTTATCTTTTGAATCTGTTTTTCAATGCTCTTAACAAAATAAAATGTTTGAAGTTAGAATATCGAGCAAAAATATGATCATTTATCAAATTAATTTTCTGCTATATAAATATAAAGTTAAATGATGGAAGGTGGTGATAATATGAATCTGTTGATAATATACTTGTAAGTTAAGATCGATATGCACTTTTATAAATGTGTTAGGTAATGGCTGCGAAAATTACTCGTAACACAAGATATTCAAAATAGAGTGCAATGATTGTAATCCATTACCGGTCACTTTAAGTAACCTTCAGAAATTCAACTCTATACAAATTCTAGTAATACGAATGAACGCTAAAATCATTTACTGTTTTTTGCTTACTGGTTAGAGAAAATCCTGCAATAAAAGTTGTTCAGTTTTTGCATTATATATAACTATACCATTTGCAGTAACAGTAATAACTTGCTCGACTTCCTCGATTTCATATTTTTCATTTTTAAATGATATACCGTAAGGTATTCGCAACTTTGCAATCACTCATAATCAATTTCCGTTATTTGGGCAAAATCACATGATTACATTCTAAAATAGAACTGTAATTTGATTTCTAATAAATTGTGTATTTCTTATTTTATAACCAGCAATCTATTAAACTTACTTTAATCTGGAATAAAGCTTTTATAGTGGCATATTTAGTGAAGCTGGCAATCATAATCTATGGCTTGCGACATTAACCTCAATCTGCAGCAAGCGTTATTGCTTTTTTATCATTTCAGTCCAAGCAAGGAGGGAATACTACTAGTACGCAGGGTGTTACAGAGAGTGAAAGTGAGAGAAAAGATTGGGTACAGGGGGGACCGAGAAAAAGACAAAAGCTGAACAGGGTTCAAGAAGATAGTAGATGACGATTGACGTTGAATTTAAATTTTTAAAGATTGTAGTTATCAAGGAAGTAAGGAAACGGAAGGGAGTTCCAAAGACGGGAAGTGCGAGAAAAGAAACTGTTGATGTAGAAGTGGCGGTTACATATACCTAATTCAATAGTTAAAGGGGTTGGACCTAGATGCCAATCTACTAGCTCGCTTAAACTCACGTAGCTTATTTTATATATACAAAATTAATTATTGCCATTAGAAACATTAATTTTCAAGTAAAATTTTCTTGTAACTAATTAATGTGACAAACTTAACCATTTAGCTTTTATAATAAAATTTGAAGCTTTAAATTTTGAACCTTTCTGACTAATACCATGTTAGTCATGTATGTAAGTTTATATCTATAAATAAAACACGAAGAAATTGCCAACAAATAACCGGTTGTTGCAACGCTTTTCCTTTGTTCCATCGACTAATAAGTCTGAAATCACTGTACAGTTAAGAGAAATATTAAAGTTGGAACAGCCCAAACGTAAGCAATTCAATATCGGATATTCTGAAAGTGCTTAAATAAAAGCCCGGGCTAAAAAAAACAGGAGGGGACCTTCAAGTGACCCCCTCACACGCCAAATGTTTTTTTCTCGATGGTGACTACAATAAAAGCTGAATATATTTGAGATTTAGCCAATCTTTGAACAAGGCAAACTTAAGGGAAATGGTTCAAGCCAGAATGTGTTCTAATTTTTGCTGCAATGCAAACAGATTTTTGATAATTGTTCTCACTAGTTTATAACCTGGTATTGATTTGGATAGCTTTTTATGTAACCAAGCTTACTACGGAAGAAGGCCAGATTGAAGTACTGAAGGCGATATATATATATATATATATATATATATATATATATATATATATATATATATATATATATATATATATATATAAGGAATGAGGAAATAATGCATTTTAACCCGATATTATTATTATCATCGGATACACGATAAACATCCCTGATTCTGTGTATTTGACGTCTACAAGCCTAGGCAATCGAAAATGTGATTCTCAGCGAACTTACATTTCTCTTACATTGGGAAAACCACCTAAAGTTAGACCGCTCAATCACGAGTGACATTATATTATCTTTATTAAGATTTTCGATTGCCCATTAAACATCAATTCGTCCTCTTCTATGTAACGTGTCTCTTCAGGACAAGGGCAATCATGGCTCTCCACAAATTTCTATCTTTAGCAACGTTTTTCACTTTGCCAAACTCACTGCTCCCACACGTTCCACCATTATAAAAGCTCGTCCTATAGTTGGCTGGATGTCTTCCACCATTTCTTTTGTCCTCGATATGCCCTGAAAAGTTTAAGTATTTCCAGTCAAGACCATTACTGCTGTATTGAATGCGGTTCTCACTGAATAATTCACTGTTGTGATCCTGTACTAGTCTAATCCGGGTTCAGTAAATAATTTTATAGGTTTAGAGTGATGACCATAGAGCAATATCTCTTAAACTAGTCACATGTGCCAAAGTTAACAACTTTCTTCTTTACCGTGTGCCCCGCTATTGTGCCAGACTAAACTAAGTTTAGTAAATATATACTAAATTAGCTGATTTAAATAATATTACCTTCAAAATTCCCAAAATTAATTAACAACAAGCTAAAATTATACAACAATGGTACTACTGATTCAACAAGTACAAGATTTAGGTTGAATGTGCTTAAATAATCCTACTCCGTTCTAAAATCGGCATATTTTTTATTGCTTTTGGTTTAGGGTGTTTTTTTTTTACACTTGTAAATGTTTCCTAATAACCGACTATAACACCAAACTTCATGTTGACTAAAATCGGTTGGATTTTAATGAGAGAAACTTCCCAACGTCGCTTTCTCTATCACTTGTCTCTCTACATTTGAAGCGTGCCATCACTAGATAGTGGATAAAACGGGATTTACCGAATCCATTTTTTGATTCTCTGACAGCAGCGTATGCTCTCTTTCTATTCATTTGCAACTGACGAATCAGAACCTTGCCGTGAAGTAATGATTAGCATATTAGTCTTATTCATTATTAATGCTAAAGTAAATTTGACCCTGATCGGATGTGGCCTTGAGCCGGACTAAACTAAGCTTATTATATATCAATAAATATATAACCTGTTAAGAAAGTTTTATGCTATAACAGAAAATATATAAGAGAAAATCGAGTACTAAAGTCAGAAAAATCGAAGCGTAAAGTCCTTACTCATTACATGTTTTTGTGGAAGACAGAAAGTAAAATTTTGGAGTGACTCGAAGATCTGGAACCTAAGAGTATGCAGGTGTTACGAGCCGTTAAGCAAATGATCTGACTGCTGCAACTCACCAGGCTTTTTGTATGAATGCAGTTAGAACATACTACTCATTGCACATTTGAACGTAAAGTCGTTTCCTCAATTTCATATTTCTTCCCTAATGTCCGCATTTTATATCTCTTCATCTATTCTCGACTGATTTATTTATAACTGTAAACGTCTTTCCTGGTTTATTCGTTTTTCAGCACGCAACTTGTCGCTCGCTTATTCCACATTAATAGTATGGAAGTCATGGTTGATCTTTACGACTCTGCTATTCAGTCCAACTCGATTATAGCATCTTACTTTCTACTAAAAACTCGTACGTGCATGCATTTCTCTTGAACTTTCTCACACTTTCTCTAATATTCAACAGTTCTTTTCATCATTATCATTGTATGAATATCAGATTAAAAGAATTAATGTAACTGCTTTAAAATTTGTACTGAATCAAGTATACCTCTATCCATAGGTCTTGCCTTATCGATCAAATTATCTTTCTATGAAATTGTTACTAATGTCGATATTTACTAAACTTACCTAAGTTTGGTATAAGGACATGTCTGATACAACTAGTTACAGTTGTAATTAATTTTTAATCAGTTCACCCCAACCAAGGCGATAATAATACAAAAGCGTAAGGGGCTAAAGGGAGTGAAAGAGAATGAAAAATCTTTAAAAGGAACCGGAAACCAAATCCTAAACAGGCAACAAAGAATAAACCACTACTTCTGTTCAAAAGACCGTGGAGAAGTATGAACCGGACGATAGTCGAATCTATCTACTCCTATTAAATATAAGATAAATATATTTACAAGACTTATTTGCAGACTTAACACTGCAACTCTCAATATCAATTCATAATATTGTAAATCTATTCAAACGTACTAAGTTAAAAACATTACAAAATAAATTACCTAACAAATCAACCCTCCATAACCTTTTCTTTTTTCTTTTATCTTGTCAGCTAGACTGCAGCTAGCCAATGTTACATGTTTCTCATCTGTCAGTTGACATCAATTTGACAGATTTATTCTTGCATTAATGATTCTTACTTTTTTGTAATGTATTGAGAAGAAATAAAGTTTGATGTTTACTGCTTTTGCAAGATTTTTTCTCATTATAAGTGTCTATGCTACCTTGAAATTATTTCTTAGGTTAGTGTTGTTCTCATGATTTTATAATCATTGTTGTTATTTACTAAGTATAGGTTAGTAAAATACAGGTCTAGTTGGGCTGAATGAGGTAGAGACATTGTTTTGCGTCAATATACCAAATAAGGAGGACTATCTTACAATGAAAACTGATACTCGATATACTGTTTTTTATTTGTGTAAACACTAATCAATGAAGTCACTTAAATTATGCAACTACTATCACCACTGGGAAGGCACTTTACAATTATATATATATATATATATATATATATATATATATATATATATATATATATATATATATATATATATAGTATTTTATTTTATTTGAAAATATACAAATATATCCAATGCATTGCTATTTTGTATGGTAGGCTAGAGCTTTATATAAATCTAGAATGAGGATCTCAGTAAATGTCCTTTTACCTCATACATTAAATATCAATAAATATGCTATATACACTTGAGCTTTGTGCATTTACATTGGAACAAATGAACTGCACCAGATATGGATTATAATTTGCAATCGCCAATCCTAGATGCATTCTATTAAAACTCGTCAAATCTATTAGGTTGGTGCAAAAATAATGACGTAATAATGTCGTTTTTTGACGTTAAAAAATACGTCAAAAAACGACCTTATTACGTCATTATTGCACCAACCTAATATTATGTTTATAAAAACCATAACTGATTAAAAATTTACCTGTTTATCAGAAAAGCAACACAATCATTTACATAAGCTTATGCATAAATACCGGAAACTTGCAACCTGACTCATGGCTAACAATGTTCTGTACGTTCCACTTAACTATGTTTACCAATTTTCCCTCTGCCCAGTCTTTCCGTCAAATAGTGAATTTCCCTACTCGTTTCTCGAATAAACTATTCAACATTCTTCTTTACTTAACTTGTTCCTTACTTTCTCTCCTAACTCCTGTAGGCCACTACAACTGAGTTCTCTTGATAATTCGGATCACGCTTTAATATCTATTGATATTTCTTTTAAGTCAACTATTAGGAAGGAACCTCTTATCCACAATACTCCTTTCTGTTACCAGCGTACTGATTGGGATTCTTTTTGTGGCATTATTCGGTACACCCCTTGGATTGATATTCTTGACTTTTCTATTAGGAATTGTGCCACAGAGATTTCTTCTTGTGTTAAAGCCGCCATTGATGTTTTTGAACCTTCTCGCAAATATTAAGTGAAACCATGATCTTCTTCTTGATCCATACCAGCCTGTTCATCCATTATAGTCCATAGAACTTACCTTTCCGAGTGTACCAACGTGATAATTCTGATCACAACAGACACCTATTTGTCACTGTTCGAAATAATTATAATGGTGTCCTCAAATAGGCTAAGTCTTTGTTAATAGAATAAGGCACCCTATAGCCTCTAATGAGATTGGTTCACGTGACTACTGGCGGCTCTGTAATAGTGTGTTAAATAAGAAGTCTTCTATTTCTCTTCTGCTGATAAAGCAGAATGGTTTGCTCATAAACCTGCGTGGGACCTACGTTGTTTGTAATGTTCATAAATGACCTTCCTGGTGTCATCAGTTCTCAACTCGGTATCTATGCTGATGACACTACTATTAACTCCTGTCTTAATAGTAAGTCTGATAATGTTAAATTGGCAGCTGATCTCAAAAATGACCTACAATCTGTTGTTAAATGGAGCAAGGAGTGGCTTGTTAAATTTTAATGCCTCAAAAATGAAACTGCTCTCTTTTAACCATTTGAGAGGACCCTCTTACATTCAATCAGCATGTCTGATACTAACCTCAAGAAGAATGACTCATTGCGCCTCCTTAGACAAACATTTTCAGCTGACATGAAAGGGAAAGAGTATATTGAATCAGCTAAGAAAGTTGGTTCACTGCGTCATGCTAGACAATTTTCTTACCATAATCTGTCTTACATATTTATAAGTCTACTATTCATCTCTACTTTGAATATTTCTTCCATATCTGACCTGGTGCTTCTGCTATATATTTAGAGATTCTTGGTAAGATCCAAAGAAGAATCTGCAATGTTACTGGTCCTAACCTAGCATCTCAGCTTCACTCACTTTCTCATTAACATGTTGTAGCTTCCCTGTGTCTTTTCTATAAATAGTTTCATGGCAATTGTTTTGATGAACTTTCCATTGTGATACCTAGACTTTATGAATTTAAGTGTGGTACTAGATTACAGGCAAGGTCTCATCAATTTACATTTGAAATGGCTAAATGTAACCATAAATTCTATGCTAAGAGTTTCTTCTATCACATTCACTTGTAGAACTCTCTTCCACCTTCTTACTTTCCAGTCAACTTTGATCTTCAAAAATTAAAATACGTCTTCTTAATTCTTATTATTGTTCTCTCTCCTTAATAGTAGTTTTTCTCATATTCTCTAATGCTCAGTAACCTTTTATGTCCTAGTGAATTTATTTTCTTGCTTGGGGTGAAATGATTAAAAGAAAAAAAAACACTAGGCTTCAAACCCACGTTGAAAACAAGACTTTAAATGTTAATTTTCATGGTACACATACCTGGAAGATTATCACAACACAATCTTTATACATCATTGTTCCTATTTAGACCAGTGTCATACTAAACTCAATATAGTGGATATCATGAATATTCAATATTTTATGAAATTGTCGACTCAAGAGAGAATTCAATTCACCTGGCTGAAACAAAATTACCTATTGAGCCACAATTCATGCCCTCTATAAATATATGAAATAAAATTTGTTAAAATACCAGTTGCAAAAATATTATAAAGTGTAGTGTCAAGGTCTTGGCTAAAGCACATGGCAGATGTATGTATTTACATGCCAATGTATCTGTGATAGGGTTTGGTGATTCTAACCATTAATATTTATTGATTTACTAATCCCTATCGATTGAGACTTGTTCTGCTGCGGTGAATGCAACTGTGGGATGTGTGAGACAGAATTATAGATCTCTGCTAGTAATAGCAGATGGAGCAACTTCTCCTAATGCACATATATATGTGAAACAGACTAAGGTGCACTGAGGTGTCTGGGTGTTGATAGATAGATAGATAGATAGATAGATAGATAGATAGATAGATAGATAGATAGATAGATAGAAGTAAATGAAAGTAAATACTTGTAAATCAACACATGCATCTTGGTTTAGAACTAAATCCCAAGCTGTGTTATAAATGGCTGCACAAATTCTCAATTTATCATTGCATAACCTCCCAGACATTAATACACTGAGTGGCATAAACATAAATCTACCTGTTGTAATGATAGCCAAATGTAGGAATATTGAGTCACATTAATTATCTAGAATGAATCACTTGTATATCAGGTATGCATTATTTATCTGATATGTATTATCTGTGGAATGGTTTAGGTTGGTGGCCATGATAAGGTTTATACTTTAGACTAATTCCAAGCATTATGCTTGTCTCTAATCTCCAAGTTATTGTGTCACTTGCATCTTTTGTCTATTGCAATCACAACAATTTATAACCTACAGATGAATGTCAAACAATTTCTTTAAGCAATAGCAACTATTACAGCAAGGAGACTATTAATAACTCTGTTTCAGTTGCAAAAAATATTTTTATTCCATGTTGTAAATATTTATAATAATGCCATAGGAAGATATTATGTGAATAAAAATAATAATATTTAATTTCATATTAAGTACCTACCATATGATAATAGTTAAAAAAATTTGACTCACAAACTAATTCACTACTATAATAAATACAGTCCTCTCTGGGTTCCCTACTTTGTGTCAAATTAAGCTAAGCTTATTAAGTAACCATTTAATTTCAGATATATTTCTTAAGAATTCAAAAGAATCAGAATGAAAAAATAACAAATTTAATTATATTGCTAAATAACAGTAAAGTTTATGTGCAAGTAGCATAGTGATTATCAATGTAAAAAGTCAATCAATGAACTGAGTTTGCATTCCAGCCTAGTCTGTTGGAATGAAATTCACACAAATGCTTTTGACAAAGTGATGAATTCTCCCCCCAGTTGATTGGATACTCTAAACTTGCATGGCAACTAGTATAAGAGAAAAATTATTCTGAATTCAAAAGGTAAAAGGAAATCATTCCATATTCTTTCTCAAGAAATCATGGCAATCTGCAGATAATAAAGAAAATGGAATCTCTGGAAAGCCATGATTGCCTATGTCCTAAAAGGAAATGGCATTAAAAAAATAGTTTAGAAGAAAGGGGTACATTAATATATGAAACTTGGCAAAATAAAAGATTAGGGCTAAGATTAGGTATCCAAAACAACTAATTTTAAATTAATCTCTGCGATTTTAAAATTGAAGACAATGCTTTCACATTAAAATTGGCATGAACCAACCAAAGGAGGTCATTTTTTAGGATATACTTATATTTATAAGAGCAAATATACCATGTGCTTTTTCAGTTTATTATGTCTAACCTTACTAAAATGTTGATATTAACTTCTTTTAGGAGAGTCAGGTTTTGTTATGCAAACAAATTAAATATAACTTATTAAAAAAAATGGGTCATAAAAAACATATTTGATTAACACAATATCAAAAGTACCTGAACAAATTATTTTTATTATTTTACATGTTAATATGGGCTTTTGATATTCTATAATCTTCATTAATCTTTTATTCATTAATTTTCTTCTTAACATTGCTTGCATCAGTTTTTATTGCTTCCTAGAGATTTTTACTTGAATGTTATTTTCCGTTTTCTTTTATGTCTCTTTAAATGATTACCTACAAGTAATATCTAGAGAGGCTGGGAGCTATTCTATTAATCTGATATATTTGAAACTTTTTCTGTAAGTGTGGGCTATAGTAAGATTTGTAAAAGGAGTATTGTCTTGCATGAATATGTTCTTTAGCATAAAGATACTTTCCCACTCCTAAAAGAATTTATAATAATTCTCTGTATTTAATTGGCCACCATTATCATCAACCTTAAAAGGTAATTTAATTTTACTGCCTGCAATACTAAATATCCCAAAACTACACCTTCTCACTGATATCTTCTAAGTTAGATCAGTTGGCTATTTTCATAAATGACCAAACCTCTGGCCTAGATGTCAGGTACATCCAATATAGCTCTATATTCAACTCTAAAATTACTGAGAAATCATTTTCCTGTATTATTTGCCAAATTTCTTGTTTCACATTGTAATATTTGCTTAAAGGTGTAGTTTGGCTGCTTTCTCATCTTGAATGAACTGCACTTATAGATTGAAACTAAAATGAATTTCGTATATATGTTTTTAGCACATAAAATATATATAGTTATTTACTATTTTGGAGCACTCAAAGAGGATTTAACTCATTAGAGAAGTAATAGTCTGCAGAATTGGCTGACTAACTGCTATTCCTTGGTTATATGCCCCATCAACATCTTATATGACAGCCAAATAAAGATAATTTTTATATTGACTGTATTTTCTGTGACTGAAATCACATATCCATATTTATTTTTCATTTATCCAAGATTACAATCACCTTCAAGCCTGATAGACAATGGCTGACAGGTGTTCTACTTTATTCAATAGGAATCTGAATTTAGATAAAAGGGAAAATGTATGTGCAATTGTCAGAAGTTATCAGCACTAGAAAGTATGGTGGCTAATTGAAATCATTTGAGATGTTTTAATACAATTGATGCTTCTTTAAATTATTTGTACAAATATTATTATAATATAAGAAACAAATACCATACATGATATGATAACAAATGCTTTTAAGGAACCATTATTTTCAAGAACTTACAATCTTAAACTTATTTTCTATAGAGACTACCTTAAATAATTCATATTTTATAAATTTATCAGAATTAAATAATTAATCAATTTACCTACATGTAATGAATTAGTATTAGGCACAACATTATAGTATTATCTGAAATTCATACCACAGAAAGTATATTTATACAATTTTAAAAGTAATTATAAGCAATAATCTAAACACTTTGATTGATAAAGTATATATAAAATATATTTTAGTATTTTGCTAAAATGTTCATACTTTCCTATGAGTGTGCTGGTTTTCATGAAAACTGGATTTAAATCATTTTGCTTTACTTAAGTTATAATTTTTTCTTACTTTAATAAATAAAAACATACCTTGACCATGTATATTTTTGCATTAATATTTTTAATAGACTAAAATAATTAAAAATATCTCTTCCAGAATCTGACTAGGCTATAGTACCTGTGCTCTCTAACTTTTTTTGTTTTACAAAAGGTTTCCTTATATTTACTTCAAACAGAGAAATGTTCCCACAACAGCAATGCACATTATTCAGAGCCCATGCAATGCCTTGCCATGATTGCTATTCAAAGAATTGTGAATGAATTAATTCCAAAATTGATTTATTCTTGTTCAAAGTATACTTTTTTTCCAAAAATGTTTCCAAAATGGAATTGGGGGTTACT
Organism: Acanthosepion lycidas; assembly: GCA_963932145.1. Taxonomy (NCBI): domain Eukaryota; kingdom Metazoa; phylum Mollusca; class Cephalopoda; order Sepiida; family Sepiidae; genus Acanthosepion; species Acanthosepion lycidas. Next base: position 80,122,190 of record OZ010583.1, on the reverse strand, counting down.
GCTTGGAATAACACATTCTTGTCAAGTGAATGGCTCTTGCTAATTGGATGAGAAGTGTTCTATAAGAGATTCTCATAATACAAACTGAGTTAAACAGATGACAGCCATCCAGCCAGATACATGCATTCAGTCACTCATAACCATCCTGTCAGCCAGCCAGTCAGGCACCACCAGACATATTGTACATTCACACACACATACATATGCATTATGTTTGCATCAGCAGCGTTCTCTCATTCAAAAAGAACATTATTTCAGATGAGAGAAAAGCCAGCATTACATGTTACTGCTACAATCATTTTCAAAACTCTGTCTGCTAATATTATAACCAGCTATGTCAGAAATGGCCTGACCTAATGATTACAGTTCCTTTTTTTAATCTTTCATTTATTCTCAAACAATACAAAAATACACTCATCAACTTTTAAAGAAGAAAGTAGTTTTTGATAAATATAATGAAATAAATAGTGTGTGTGGATATATATGCATACATACCTGTGTATGTATCTATGCACACATATTTATTTGTGCACTTCTAATGTAAATATTTGTTGCTAAGCAATTATATACATATACCTATGAATACACTCAAATGTATACACTTATGTTTATACATATCTTTTCATATCTTTGTCTATCAAGAAATATGCATATATTAAGAATAAAGACATGAAAGCACACATTTAAGCAAACAACACATAGAAAACCAAGTTAGAACCAAAGAATTACATGAAAAATGGTTTTTCAACAATTTTAGTGATGAATGTAGAGCTCCATCGGCTGTACCTGATGTCTGAAGTCACTTCAGCATGGAGTAATGGTTAATGAGGCTTATCTGGTTAGCCAATTCTATTGAATAGTGAGTCCAATATTCACTGGGTGCTCTATACAAAAAGACAACATTAAATAATCTAATGAAGATGATATGTTGTCAAATCAACCAAACCTAACCTAATCTGATGGCTGGCTTGAGGTTTGGTCTATCATGAAAATAGACAATGAATACAATTCATAAGACAACAGAAAAGCTATTTAGCAAAGTAGGCAGTAAAATTATACAACCTATCAAAATTTGATGCTGGTTGGACTAAAATAAATACAGAGAATTCTTATAAGTTACTTAAAAAAGATATTTTCTTAGTGGCACAATCAAGAATCTAAAGAGCATATTCATGCAAGACAATGCTCCTTCACATTCTGCAATGCTTACTCTCTAGATATTGCCCAAATAGAAAAGTTGTAGGCTATCATAAAAATGGACACATCAGAAAAAGGAAAACAACATTCAAGCAAAGATCTCTAGGAAGCAATAAAAACTTATGCAAGTAATGTTATGACCAAACAGAAGAAATTTTAAGAAAATTAATGAATAAAAGATTAATGAAGGTTATAGAATATCAAAAAGTCCATATTAACATGTAAAATAATAAAAATAATAATTTGTTCATGTATTCAGAATACTATGTTTATTGAATATATACTTATTTACATTATTTATATGTGGACTAATGTCTTCCTCTTTGTTGTTGTTATCACAGTGTTTGAGTTGTTGTGTCCTTCAACCTTCATCAGGTGTATACCAGGTCAGATAAGCTACAGAGAATTTAAAACTTCTAATTAATCTATAAAGTAAATTGTTCTTATTCTGCTGTGTAGGTCTAGGGGTATTGCATCTTCCTTTTTTCAATACCTTTTCACTTATAAATTATAAACCTGAAGAAGACTACAAAATAGATTAGATTAAGAACAAAAGCAATATAAAGAATAGGTTCAATAGTTTAAAAAAATCCTGAAATTTATATTTGAATTGTATATTTTAACTCTAGATATATTAAATGAGTATACGTTTGTCATATTCCTAATTTTCCTTCTGTTAAACACTGAAAAATGATTTAATGCTTTTCGGTTTTAGCATTAGTTTCTTTTCCATTAATTTGGTTAATCTCATTTTTCTAAACCATTTATGAATAAATTTAATGATCTTACTAGATTTAATGCTAAAACAAACAGAAGTTGTTTAAATATCAACAAATATAGCCTTGATATATCAAGTTTTATTGAAAATTTAATCATTTCATGGCTGATATCTTTTTTAATGATTATATAGGAATGACAAGACAGTTGTAAGGAAAAGATTCTTCATTAAAAAGTAGATTAATTCTAGAAATGTTTCTGGCTGATGCAAAGATGTTGTCATGAGAGAAATATTGATTGATTCATTGAAATAAATACAAAATTGAATTTGCATGGATTTTGTTCAGAATAAGATATGCAGCCCTAAACATGAAAATAGCCAGTAATTTTTCTTTCCTTTTTTTATTTTTTAATTTCTTTATTTCTATTATATTTAACATATACAGATGTTATTCCCCTAATATGCATTGTAATGGCAATATGAAAATGTAGAACAAACTGCATCAATATTCCTATGCTTGAAGGTCTTTAAAATGAGTGTTTTCTTAACCTCAATGCTTTATAGAAACAATTTGAATGTCTTGACACTATTATTTCACTTAATATTTCAAATGCTACTTCTACCACTAACCCTTACTTCTCCACCTCTTTAATATTGTATGCTATTATTGGCTGTACTACAACAGTAGTTTTTCATTGCCAGGTGGTCTTATCTAAAACCAAATAACCTAGTCTTAAAAGATTTTAAAATTTTCTTCCAGATTTTTTGAACAACAAGCTTTGTTGGTTTCATGTTTTTTTTCTTCAACTTTAAAGTTACCACCCAAAATTTGTAAGAAATGGAGCTTTATATTATGCCCATTACTGAAAACAATTTCCTTCTATCCATCTGCTAGTTTCATCAGAACTATTTCTCTTACTTTATCATAATACTGTAGATTCAACCATTTACCTAACATGTTCTTATTTTCACAACAATAGGATGAGAATGAGTTGGCAGTTTACATATGTTTTCTTTCTACTGGAATTTTTCCACATTGTTTGGCTTGAAAAATCCATTGTAAAGCCAACATTATACAAAAGATTGATGTAAATTATTCATCACTGTCTTTTTAACAAACATATTACATTAATTGTTGAAGTAATTTCCTTCTAAAGTGAATTTCTCTTATTACCACAGTTAATATTACTATATACAAGGTGGTGCTAAAAAGTTCTTGACCTGATCCACTTTCCAAAATTTGACCAAACACCAGATTTTTAATCCTTTCTTAGGCAAGTCAAGAACCTTTCCACAATCAATTATACTTTTTGTAAAAATAAGATTGATTGCTGAAAGATATATTTTATATAAAGTATATTGCATGGAAATATGCTCATATGCAGAGTATTTGTGAATACAGAAATATATACTAAATATAGGAAGATTTCAAAATATATGTAAACAAATTGTTTCTACAATTTTTGGTACCAATGTTTTTCTCTACATCTGAGATCAGCTCTTATTAAGAGATCTCTAAGATATGTTCTTGATCAGAGCATCAATGACTAAGCTTTATATTGTTTGACTTAAGTATTCAAAGTCTAAAAATGACTGGGTTTTATTTGGTAGGTGGATTAAATGAAGCAAAAAATAATAGGAAAAAGAAACATTTAGATTTTAGATATAAATAAAATTATCTTAAATAATGGAATTCTTTTGAGTTCTTATATAATAATTTTATTTATTTTGTTTTTACCACAGGTCTTTGAATATACTGAATTTACATTCTCTGTTGCACTTAAGCAGCAGGTACTCACATTTTATCAAAACCATAAGAAATTTCATAATCATATGACTCATATCTTTTTCTTTGCTAATAAGTGACAACATAGTTGTAAGGAAAAGATTCTACATTAAAAAGTATATTAATTCTAGCAATGCTGATATAGAGATGCTGTCAAGAGGAAATATTGATTCATTCCCTCAAACAAATTTCTTAATCTATTCAGTTTGTTTTCATTTTTGCATTTATATGTTAAACTCATTTTCATAACAATTGTACCTTGTTTTTAAATTTGAAAAGCACAAGAAATTAATCAACACTTGATTTTTTTTATTTATCATCTTTCTTTTATCAACATTATATTTATGATTTTATTTTCTTTGTTTTTTAGGTAAGTTCCTGTTATACAATCAATTTAGAGGTATGCTAAACCAATTCTCTATTTATTGTTCATAATTTTTAACTTTAGATAAAAATTAATAATTTTATTAATTTTACCAAGTAAAACAATGTTCCATACTAATTGTAAAATAATTCCTAATGTCCAGCATTTCTAATATATAATCTAAGGTTATTCCTTAATAGTTGTAAAATTATTAGATTATAGTAAACCCATTGACATGATCTGCAGAATTGCCTGTAGTCCTGGTTATCTACAATAATAAAATTTTATACTGATCTTTCTTTATATAAACACATTTTGCATGAAGAAAAATCACCATGCTCAGTACTCGAATAAAATAAAACAAACTTCCTTAAAATGAAAGATGTTTTTCTGACAGTTTTTAAATAGGCAATTAACTGACACAAGTTTTTATTGAAGTGCACTTATAAATCATATTACCATTGGATATATCAACAAACACACACCAATCAAAAGTTTGCTTTTTAATATAAACTGAATTATATGACTTAATATTTTGTTTATGATTAAGAGGGTTGAGAGAACTTCTTAAAATGTATACTTTGTTGTCCAGCCAAAAATATTTGTTGTACTAAGCATAATATTTAATTATTTTAATAATATTATTGAAGAGTGGATTAAAAAAAATTGAGTAAAATATTCATGGTACACAACAAAGACAAGAAAGTTAAATATGAAAGTCTTCAAATATCAGAACAATCAGAACTCTAATTCAAGTTAACATTCTTTAAACAATAATCTTGATAAACATTTATACTGAAAAAGATACCAAATATCTATAAGTAAAGTTCTTAACAACAATTAATGTTTACTTGAGATTATAAATGTAACTGACATCCAGGTCTAGCTTTTAATAAATTTAATAATTATGAAAATAAATTTAAATGTAGAAAATCCAAATTGTATGTTAATTATATAATGCTTCATATATACCATTATAACTAAATAATGTTGAATAAATTGTTATCAATAAAAATTTAAATAATCCTGCATCTTCTGTTTAATGTGTATGATAATGCATCATGAGAAGATTTCAGGGAATATATACAGTGGAACTGTCAAGTCTGAAGTTTTGACAGCAAAAGACAAGAGCATGTGGCATTATTTATTGACAGCTGAAGAGTGGATTTGAAAAAGCTAAGTAAAATATTCATGGCACACAACAATGACAATAAAGTTAAAAATGAAAGTCTTCAAATAGCAGAACAATCACAACTCTAATTCAAGTTAACACTCTTTAAACAATAGTCTTGATTGACAAAAAGAACATTTCACAAATTGATTTCATAGTTATTTCTCTGAGGAAAGGCTAGCTAGATTTGTAGACATTCATATTCAAAGAAAATGCTTTATCTTTCTGTAAAATGTGCTTTTATTTTGTTCAGTTTTCACCATAAACAAATCTTCTCACTTGAATATATTTAAAAAAAACAATTTCTTAATCTATATCATGTACCACATCAAAAACAATTTTAAATTATACTTCTTCTTAATTTACTATCAGTTCTTAAATATTATAATTTTTTTGTATGACAAAGATGTTTGTTTCATTATTTTTATGTATATTTTTAGCTATTTACTGTTTATATATGGAAGAATATAATATTAAATCATATCTTCTTAAAAAGAATCTAGAAATAACATTCCAAACAATTTTAAACATTAATTATTACAAAAAATACATTTTCATTCAATATTCACACAATTCTAGTAACTTTATATTAATCATTAGAAGAAATGCACTAAATATCTATTAAGCTTTATTGGAATGTCATCAGCAGATTTCTAAAACACTAATTAAATTCTTTTACTAATTTAGTTTCTGTTTCATAGTTTTCTAAGTGCATCGGTTAAGTGCATTGAATATATATATATATATATATATATATATATATATATATATATATATAAGTGGACATTGAGATCAACATGGACATATTTTATATTTACATGCACTCTATCCCTGATAGTGTATTTTTCAATTACAACATATTTAATAGTAGATTCATATAAGGCATACCAAAAATGAGAACACATGCTTCAGTATTCTCAATATAGTTCTCAATATAGTCTTTTCAATTATGATATTACATGTATATATGTGCCTTGTAGAAGCTTCTACTTCTAAGCTGCTAACTTAAACATGTGTGAGTTGCCACTTATCATCACTGAAGAATGATTATCTTCTAAATGCCTTCTTCATGGGATCAAACAGATGAAGCTTGCAGGTCCTAGGTCAGGGGTATAGGGCACATGAGGCAAAGTTGTCCTGTCCTGTACTGTAATCACTTGTCTGGTCTTTAAACTACTGTGGTGCTTTACATTATTATCTTGCAAGAATGCATAGCTCCTCTTTAAATATGGTCTAGCTCAAAGACACTTTTTTCTGAGTCAAAAGTAATAGTGGTGTTGTGATGTTCTTGGACATAAACTCTAATAGTCCAGTTCCAAAAGAAAGTGTCCATCACTTTCTCTGTGGAATATATTACATAAACATTTTACTATTGAGTTAATCTGTGTGGCATCATTCCTATGATCTTTTGCTCTATGGCTCTTAGTGGTGAACCCAGCTCTCATTTCCTATAACTATGCTTTGGAACATGTTGTCCATACTGTGCAACTCCAGAAGTTCTAGGGCAGTAAACAGTGTTTTGTCATGGAGTCTGTTATCATTATGAACATCCACTTTTCACAGACCTTTCAATAGTCAAGAGATTGCACTAAAGGTTTATACAGAACTCTGCAACAGTATTTCTTGTGTCAGTTTTAATGAGTACATAAGCCATTTTGACCTTATCCTTTATCATAGTAGCAGCTGGTCTGCTACTGCTGGGCCTATTACTAAGTATATCCTTTCTCTCTCTCTCTCTCTCTGTCTCTCTCTCTCTCTATATATATATATATATGAAATTATATACTAAAAGTAAATGTACGTTTTGTAAAAATTTTCCAACAGTCAGTTTTCAGTCAGTGCCTGATAATTGCAACATGCATGAAACTCAAAGTTGTACCAAATACTGAGGAATAAAATGTATTTACTTTTAGTATAATAGTATAAATTTTAGTTCTGTGATTGTACATTGAGCACTGTTTTATTACCACCAGCACTTACCACCAGCACTTACCACCAGCACTTACACACACACACACACACACACACACACACATATATATATATATATATATATATATATATATATATATATATATATATATATATATATATGGGAATTTGACATAAAACACAAACTCAAAATAGTAATTATTATTACCTTGTGTGTGAATATTAATCATGAACAAATAAATTTTCTGTCATTTACTTTGAATAAAAATGTAGACAGTAAAAAATATAACAGATAATTTAAGTTTACAATCAAATGTTACTGTTATGACGTCTTTTATTGTGCAATTTAGATACCTGTTCAACAATAGAAACTAGTAATTTTCATTATGATTTTTCAAGAAGCTTAATTTTCCAGCCAGGATAAATTTTATATTATTTTCAAAATATACAAACTTACCTATCTTTATAACAGATGTTCATTCACCTAAAAGAATGTACTGTGTTAATGAAATGCTATATAATCTACATTAACAATGAATCAGAAAATCAGAATAATGATCAATTAGAAACATTTGGGATTCACTTATTTACCTGTATTAATTTATATGCTACCATCAATAAAATTTAAAAAGATGTATATGTAAATAAATCCATATTAAAGAATATAAATAAAAATATTCCTCCTATTTCAAGATATCATAAAGCTTTATCTCATGGATAAGTTAAAGCCTTAATATTCTCTTGTATAATCAATTATCCTTTATGATTAATGTAAAAAGTAACCCTTGCCATCTGTATTCATCAACAAAATATTCAACTAAATTAACATCTGAACAATTTAGATATTTTTTCTCCTTCAAGAAAAATGTACACAGTATATTATTTATATGATATTTTTTCTTTCTTTATTGCTATGAAATTAAATCAGAATTATTTATTCAGACCAATCAAATAAAAAAGATTTCACTTAAAGAAGAAAGAATGATGAAATCACTAGTCATTTAAGTCAAAATTGCAATGAAATTATGAGTAAAAAATAATATAAAAAAAGGTATTTTAGCAGGTGCACAAGCCTAAAATGAAAGCAGTATCTGAATTTGAAAATATAGAGATAAATTTTGATAGAAAAATATGTGTTAAAATATTCACTTCTGAATAATATAAGATGAAAAACATATACTGTCAAATACTATTCTTAAAATTTCTTTTGATCAGTTAATTTAGACACTAGTTTATACTACCCAAACTAGTAATTTGTATCATTAATATTCAAAGTGTTAATGGAACTAAGAATGCATTATAGAAAAAAACAGCACAAAAACTGAGAGATTTTTGCAATCAAATCATATGTTAACTTAATCAAATGGAATAGCAGGTGATTAAGTAATCCACAAGTTTAAGGATGACTAATTTGATATATAAATATCTGGACTATATACAAGAAAAACATCAATTTCCATTACCCAGTGTCCAAATCTTGGCCAGATTAATGATTTTACCAGATCAACTGAGTCAAATCTCTAATTCAATAGCAACTTCTAATTTACTATTCAATCATCTTATTATACTCAATATTTTAGCACCTTTTGGAATTTGTATTAATTCTTTTTGTCTACATAGAATTCCAGTATTTTGTTCTTTTGCCTTTTCATATTAACAATTGACGAATCAATTCCATATTTAAATATATATTAAGTGGTAAAAAAATTTAAGATTACATGAAAAAGCAGAATCATATTTGTTAAATATTTATTCCTTAGAAGCTAATTCTTTCATCTGACCTTCATCCTTTGTATATAATAATAATGTTAAAGAGTTGATCTCACGATACTCTACTGATAAAAGTTAGATGAAAGAAAGAGTTTCTAAGTCAATAATTGTTTCCTAAATATGGATCCATTTTTTCATACAATTTTAATTTCATATTTATCATGCAACTTATGCACAGAGGTCAGTATTCTTGATATATGATGGTACTTATGCTTAATACTGACCTTTGAACTTCTTAAATTTAAGGAGCAAAACAAACTAAAATTCTCATCAAACTGAGAGCAATATCAGAGACTTGCACAAATTTGTTTTACAGTCACAGGAATAATCAAATACCATCTTCTAATTTTATATTAGAATTTAGAAATCATTAATTTTAGCAATATCCATGTTGCACCTGTATTTAAATAGTAATTATGTTTTAATATTCTAACATGATTGTTTTATATTATCTTGTGATAAAATAACCCTCATGAAGTTACATCAGTTTTAATTGACATGTATGTTTTTAATGTTCCGAAAACTCTTAAAAACAATACAAATAAGCCAAAAAATCCCATTTGAACAAAAGACTTTCATCTTGGTTAGATTCTCAAATCAGACAGAATATGTAATAACCTACAATCTGTCAATAACTAACTGCCTTTGATATGCATCTATTGCTGCAGATCTGATCATTAAGCATTAATGTTAGCCACTAACATGCTGTTCAGATTGAAGGAGAAAGAGTTCATTGCCTTCATCATTGGATTGCTGAAAGTCTGAAACTAAAGAGAGTAGGTGTATAAGAATAGTGAAGTTCATATCTGTGGCAAATTTGAACCTATCTTACCAATTATAGAAAATGGCATGTATGCTGGTACCATGTGTAGCAATGAAAGAGAAAATCAAACATAAAGAAGAAAAGAAAAATATTAATATGAATGAGGTATAAGGAGGGAAAAATTAGAAAAGGCATTATAGCAAAAGAAAGGCAATATATAAAGGATAAAATGATCTATTTTTTATAAGTGAATAAGGGAAATGTAATTGCAAAGAAGATAGCAAACTGTAGAAAGAAAGAACAACTTGAATATTTCTTCAGTTTTAACACTATAGAATGAGAAATTACCTTTGCACTTATAAGTAGAAACTAAAAAGCAAAATAATCTATAGACGGTGGTAAAAAAGCACTGATATGAAGTTAGTAAGAAAAATGAATGTATTTGACATGTTTTCACAAAATGGGGTACTTAAGATAGTAATTTGATGAGAATTTAAAAGAAGAGAATTACAGCTGAGTGGAAAGAAACTGCAGATAAGCTGAACATTACATTCAAACAAACTTTTGATAGCATTTGGAATAATGGGATATTTGTTGTCACCTCATAAAAATCTTCTGATCCTATTATCAGATGATAATCTATAGACAAAAGTATAAAGTCAGTATTATTTATACATAATATTCTAATCCTCCACAACCTCATAATTTTTCGACATATCCCATATTGATTTATTTTATCCAAGAATTATCAAATGTATGAATCAACAATGTTAGGTATATGATGTGATTAATGCTGAGTTACTTAGTTCTAGACTCAGACAAACACTAACAGATACAGGTTATGTGATAGCAAAGATTACTGTCAGTTCATGGATCTGAAGTTACTTCACAAATTCTCAGTTAACTTTGTTTAAAGAAAACATGATCATACTGACAAAGAAAGAAAACATGATCATGATGAAAAAGATATTTCTCCTTTAAAAGTCAGTCTAAGTCCTATGTAATGTCATTAGCAGTGGTGATTCTACAGTGGAGGGTGGAGAAGGAGCCAATGCTGCCCAGAATTTTGGTTGGCCCTTTGGTTGGCCCCCACACTTTTGTAAGCTTAAAAAATTTATGAAACTGATCAGTCTCTGATTTTGATAAAATTTGATCTTCAGTACTTTACCCCTCTGCATTTTCTTTTTCATTTAGCTTTTTTTATTACATTCACATTTGCAAAGATCAGCTAAAAATGGTAAAATAAGGACACATACAGAGACCAGTTTAGCAGCGACAATATCTCTGACTACGTTTAATACAAAAGTATTTCTAGTTTAGAGATATCAAAATAAAACTCCAATAACCAAACCCATCCACTAAAAATTATCCAGTTACCGAGTATACCCTGAGTTCGATCACTGAATCAAGCTTACATTTTTTGAGCTAGTAGTAAGGTATATTAACTCTGCTCTTTAAGAAGTAAACTTATTTGAATTTTGATGTAAAATAATTTACATTAACTTGGTATGTTAACTTGGGTTTGTGTCAATCTAGCTGCCCTATTTGATGTTTTGTTTCAGGGTAATGGAGAAATTATATTATTTAAATTATTTCCTTATTTCAAAGTAGCTTCTTGATCATATGGCTAGAGTTTGCCAAAAACATAGATTCATTTTTTAGCTGATTTTTGTACACCTCTAGTGCCCATAGCTTTTTGATTGATTTCATTGCATTATTTTATTTTTGCATATAGTTTTTTCTTGCATTTATATTTTGTGCTTTGAAACAGTTTTGTAGAGGGAAAAAAATCACAGCAGACAAACACTGTTCTGTTAGTATTGACATTAGTATTAACCCTTTGATTTTGTTTTGAAGTTAACCTTTCTTGTGGTCCAACAGCTTAAGAGTGGAAAAAGGGCAAGAATAGATTAGAACTCCATTACTATGCATGGGTGATTGGCTTTACCAATCCATCCTTTAATTTGTGTAAAATGCCATAGGAGTTAGCATCGCTGGCTACCATGATGTCAAGGTTTGGATCATAATGAGTCAGAAACAGATCTGATATAAGGACCTCCTTTATTTTCTTAAGTGCTTCCTGGCATTTGGTTGTCCATTCTCACTCTTTATCTTTTCTCAATAATTCATTAAGGAGAGCTCTCAAACTATGCATTCTTGGGACTAAAATGTTGTAATAATTGGCAAGACCTAAAAATTTTGAAGAGCCAATACATTTTCTGGTTCTGGCATATTCTTTATTGCTGTTGACCTATCTGGGTCGGGACGTCTTCCGTCTTTGTCAATTATTTGCCCCAAGTACTTAATCCTCTCTAAGAAAAACTTACACTTCATGTCTTTTAATTTGAATCCGTAATCCTGGATTCTCATGAACACCCGCCAGAATGGGATTTGTGTTCTTTGATGATGTCACTTTTCATTTGGATGTCATAGGCCACCACAAAATCCAGACCATTTAACATCATGTCCATGACCTGTTGAAAAATGGAAAGGGCAACCTTAACCCCAAATGGAAGTCTTAAAAATTTGTATAAACCCTTGTGGGTGTTTATGCAAAGGAGCTTTGAGCATTCCTCATCGACAGGTCTCTGTAGATATGTGTCACTTAAGTCAATCTTAGAAAAATATTTTCCTCCAATGAACTTAGCAAATATCTCCTCTGGATTTGGAAGGGGATAATGGTGATCCTTTAGGGCACTGTTCAGCCCAGTAGAAAAGTCAGCACATACAGGAATTTCTTTGCTCTTTTTCTTAATATAAACTGTGGGAGATGCCCATTCACTATATTCAACCTTTGCAAGAACTCCCATTTTCCTCAAGTCGATTCAACTCCTCATCAGTTTGATTTATCGAGGCAAATGAAATGGTACCTTTTTTTTAAAAGCTGGGTTTACATCTGGCTTTAACTCAAACTTAGCAGACATTTTTGTGCATTTTGCTAGACCTCAAATGAAAACGTCAAGAAAATTTTTTTAAGTTCACCTTTCAATTTCTCTGCTTCGACAATCAAATTTTCAACTTTTTGACATAATGAGTTAATAGGCATATCCCAAAGTTGAAACTGTTCTAACAAATCTGTTCCAAACAAATTACCCATATTCTTCATAAAATATGCCTTTAGTTTTAAAGATTTACCTTCGAATGACACGTTTGTTATAAGTTCAGCCATAAACTTAATAGGTTCACCAGTTACACCTTTAGCTATTTGGTTCGTTCTTAACAAAATTGACTTACCCAGTTTTTTCCATATTTGATAATTAATTATGGATAAGTCTGAACCTGAATCAAGCTGTAGCTTAATATTTTTGTTAATTATTTGCACTTCAATATATTTCCTGATGTTACAACTTTATGGTTCATCAGACTCTGTAATTTTTACAAAACTATTTTTTGTCTTGTTTTTAATCCTGCAGTGGGAACTTTTGTGTCCCAATTTATTGCAATTAAAACATTTTTTATCTTTAAAAGGACAATCTCTATACCAATATAATTGACCACTTCTGAAACATGATCTTAACAGCAAAGTAATTTTATTATCTTTTGGTTGACCCTTTTTAATTTTTCTTTGACGTATTTTTTTAATGTGAGCCATGCCACTCTGTTCAATGTTTTTCAAATCCTCTCTGACGCTCACAAAACATTGGCAACCTTGGCAACTTGCTGGAAGGTAATTCTGGGCTCATTTGCAAGCTTGTTGAGTATCCTACAATGTATTTCGGCATCTTTCACTGAAATCAAACCCTGGACAATAATAAGGCATTTAAAATTATTGGCACTTAACTCTGCCAATTTGAAGTCATCACAGTGTTTATTGACTGTACTCATGAAAGTAGTATAATCTTCATCCTCTTTGCGGGTGAGATTCATGCATTTCCAACGCTTGAGGAATAGTGATGTTTTTGGATTGAAGAGTTCTGTTAATGGTTGAATCACCTCTTTAAATTTCAAGTCAAATATAGGCAAAATATAGTTAACAAACTTAGTATATTCTGCTGTGCTTAATTTCCTGAGGAGTAGGTGAACCTTTTATGGTCATCCCAACTTGCACAATCCATATTGTATAAGTCCTCATAACATTTAAAATACGAAGCAAACATAATTTCGTCTTCACATGTAAACGTGAAATTTGCAATAGCAATCCATATAGCATTTTGAGAGAATGTGTTTTCACTGTCCTCATTTTGGCTTTTGATGGATAAATTATACAAGTGCCTTTGCCAATTCTGTGTTTGAAGGAGCATTTCTTCCAGTTTCTGTTGTCTAACCTGAATTTTTAGGTGAAATTCGTCAAATTTCTTCTGTTCTCGTTGGAATTTCTCTTCTCTTTCTCAATATTTCTGTTCCAACAGTAGTTGTTGTTCCTGTTGGTGTTTCATCAACTCTAGCATTGCCCTTTTAAATTCATCCATTTTACTGCAGTGGTACGTAAAATTAAGAAATGAGAGGGGTGAATTTTTTTCTTTACCCTCTTAAGCAACAATAAGTCTATTTCACTTGTACGATTCTTTTACTGAATCGAATTTGTAGAAATACTATTGTTTTGAGGAGTTTCTTCTTTCCACTCTCAGTGTTGTAATTAACACTGGATACCTTTTCTCGTAGAGTTTGATTAGAATTCCTTTCTTCACCACTGTTGTAGACACTGGCATTTTTTTTTTTTTTTTATGATTTAACCTGAAGCCAGTTTCTTCAAATCCTTCATTGCCAAGATGTTGTGACCAAGTAAATAGTTAAGAAATAACAAAAACCAGTGTTGCAGATATATCATATATTAAACAGTAAGTACAGCAGAAGAGTATTACATGACTAGTGAGTGGGTGTCAGTTGACCAGCATTCAATCTACTTGACTTTTCCCCAAGGCCTTCTCTCCTACTAATCTTATAGTAGACAGAAGAGTCCAACATAGACTCTTTAGAGAGAAGACACCACAACAGAAATAATCTACTAATATACAAATATATTCATAAGAATATTTTACTCTTTTGACAAGTATATATTCATTTATCTGTTTCAGTGATTTTTCTAGTATTAAGGTATTAGAATTTATTATCTTTTAAGTATTAAGAATTTAATATTTTTACTTGCTTTCAACTAATCTTGGCAATTTTCTTTTATCTTACAAAAATTGCTGAACTCTTGAAAAATCTGTAAAAATGAGTATACATTTAAGTGTAAAATGCAAATCAGAAAAATTCCTCTCAGCAAGTAATCTAATAATTTTATGTTATATACTTACTTGTCACGGTAGGTAGCTGCCAGTCTCTTCATAACAAAAGGATCATTTTAGGGCTTTTCTATTACTGAGCAGTGCCATGAAGAAAGCATGATACCTGCTGAATTTTCCATCAACTGATGACTGTCATTTTAATGCATGGCTATTGAAAAAAATAACATTTTTACAAGAAAAGTTACTCTCTCAACTTCATAAATATAACAATAGATGAAAGAATTAGCTATATTTGGAAAAGAGAAAGAAATGTTTCAACAATGTTTAGATGCCTTTTTCTTAGCTCAAAAATAAGCATGCTACTTTTTACCAAATAAATGCCATCTCTACCAGATGAGCCACCTAATTATGTTGAAAGGATCACATGACCAGGCATGCACTTCATCAGATATCTAAGAGGCCACTGATAAAGATGGTAACACTTTCTTCATTTGTTATTCATTATATTATTAATCCCAAACTTAACTCTAAAGCAACTGAAGCATGAGATCCATATTCAACTAAACTATCATCTGTTTCAAATATAGAACCTTTTATATAACAACTATGCTAGAGATTACTTTTTTTAATGGCATAAGCAATATTTGTAGGCATTTAACATTCTAATATAGTGAATTATTGGCTAGTTTCCCAGTTGCAAAATGTGTGTAAAGAATGATGGTGTCGATTGTGAATGTTCCCAGGTGCCATTCTTCTATCTTTATCTTGCTGATGAAATTTACTAATGTCATTAAGCAAACAGGTGAAGCTGGGTGGAGGATTGCAGAAAAAACACACATGAGAGCATTTTGATAGAAAAGAAACCATCAGTCTTGAAAAAATGAAAGAGAAAAAAACTTTAAAATAAAAAAGAAAGAAGTAAATGTTTCATTCCATTGAACACTCCTTTTTAATCAAATCTGAGGGTTGTAAATTTATTTAGTTATAACTGCAAGATTAAAAACACCAAATTCAAATTAATCTTGTACATTCATGTCACAATGTTTCTTCAATGAAAGCTACTTATCTTTTAATTTAATTTTAATATAATAAACATCAGGAATCAATAGTTTCAGGCTTCTAGATTTCATTATAATTTTATTTTTTTCATATGACTGACAAAAAATTTAAAAACTGAAATTTTTCTTTTATATGTTTAAGTTTAGCATAATTGATTCTCTGTTAAAAGTCTTTAAATAATTCAATAATGTGCTTACCTTATTTACTGAATTAGTCAGGCATCTAATGATTGATTTATTTAACATTATTTGTTTTCTATTTTAGATTATGTTATGTCTCAGAAAGGGATATATTTGTTCAAAGTAGCAAAGTGGTTTTGGACTACTGTAACTGAGTAGGACAATCTAGCAGGTAACCATATTGGACTGGTCCTCATCATAGTGGTAGGCAATAGACGTAGGCAATAGGCAAAGACAATAGGCATAGCCAATAGGCAAAGTCAATAGGCGTACTCATAGCTTCACATCAGTCTGTATTTATGGCTGACACCAGCCAATCATATTACTGTGAGGGGGAACCTAGGTGTATGCATATTCATTACATCAGATTATTATACTGTTATTCTGTTTTTATGTATAACAATTATAGTTTGTAAAGCAGAGTTGCCTTGATAACTGTAACTCAATAAATATCACAGAAGTGTCTGTCATCAGAGTGTCTCTGCAGTCTTATGTCTTAATATCTCCCTATTCTTTCTTTCTTTGTAGTATAACAACATTCATTTTGCTTATTAATTTTATATGTATAAATATATATTCCATATGAATATACTTGCTCATTTCTGTAAGTGCAAAAATATATATGAGAAAGTATAAAAGCCACTAAAATGCAAGGGGTTACTGAGAGTGAAAGAAACAGAGAGGACAATAAAAGAAAGGGAATCAAGGAGACAGAAGATGATGATTGACATTGCATATAAATTATTGAAGATCATAGTTGACAGAAAAACAGGAAACTAGAAGTGAGTTCCACAAGCAAGAAGAGCAGGAAAACATAAGGAAAGTCGGTTTTATGCAGTTTATTTTACAATAATTCCAATTTTTTATATTAGTTTATTTTCTTTATGTCTAATTAAGCCTATGTATAGGAGATTTTTAGTTTCAGTCTTTCTGAGTGGAAGATAGATATTCTTGTTCTTCAAGTCAAAATTAGAATATTGAATCATTTACACAGAGTAAGCATCACCCAGAAAAGCATTTTGAAATATTATTCCTTTTTTCATTGTATTATGCTATTGTTATTATGCCGATCAAGGACGAGATATATATCTAACTATCTTCACAGTGGAAATATTTAGCACTCATTGATTGATTCAAGTCATAATTTACCTGGTATAACTGAAACACTTTCCCACCAATCAATCACATCCAGACTTTTTGATTGAAGAGTACTTAATGCCAACACATTTACTGATTTGAAGAAGATCACTGACTGATACAAATGTCTGCTTATTTCAGAAACAACATGGGCTACCTACATTTTTTGTATCCTTTTCTAATAATCAATATCTAAATGATGCAAGTATGTAAAGTATTGTTATACCTGAATTTTCTCTTAAAGAATTCTTCTTAAAATGATTTCATACTAACAAACCTCATCAAACTAGTTCTTAAGCTAAAACTCAGAATCAGTTCCCTGTTTCACCAGAGCCAAATTTACTATGGTTACTGTATTCTATAATTAAGTTAACTATACAATGCATCTTTGATGCTTGGATAGGTGAATTGTTCTATAGAGTGGAAGTTAAATTGAGTGAAAAGAACATTATTGAACAAAAGAGATTTCAGCGCAAAACTCCTTGAAGATCTTTAGATACTATATACATGTAATGAAAGCCAGAAAATGCACCAGCCAAAATGTAGTGATTTGAACAACAAGTATACTAGTCCAAATAATTAATAGAATAATGAGAATGTTTAATTTAGAATTTAGTGTTAGTTAATCCATATTATATTTTATTCAGTTACTACTGATGCTGTTATCTTTTTATTGTTTGGTATATCATTTCTGGCTATGACCATCCCATTCTGAATGTGGTAAAATATGTTTATAAGAGGCCATTTATATGATATACTGATTATGTTGATTTCAGACATCACTGAATGAAAATATGTTCAGATTTACTTACAATATTAAGCTGTATTTTATCAATATCCCATCTACAAGGATGGGCTTATGTCTTAAAAATGCTTACATGCTTTCTTCAGGTTTATACAAATGGAAAACTGATTAAAACCTAACACAATGTACTGATAACCCTAATTCTAATCCCTGCTTCTAAATATGTAATCTTCTTTGATTATTGTTTCTGACTTCACCTATATTAGTATTATTTTGAGGTGTACTCTATAAAAGTAATCACAACCATAATTTTTATTTCCTCCTTGCAGCAAATTAAGACAATTTCTTTTTCACTGTCTTTACTATAAAGTATTACAGAATTGAAAATATAAACCACACAAATATAGCAAGTTCTTAAATATACATTATTATTAAATATTAACACTAATTCCTGAATTTATATTAAATGTAATATGTAGAACATCAACATTAAAAACAAAGATCAATTTATTCAAATACTATTACCAGTGTTTTCCTACAAACAATGTTAATTTCCATCATAAGTTTTTAGTACTATTGATCCAGAACAAATGTTTGTGATATTTTTAAAGTAAATTTCTAAGACAATATTTAGATATTTGTAACTGGGATTATTCAGCAACACATGTAACGTTTAATTCCACTACCCGTCACTAATCTGTGAGTTGGCTTCAGGATTCCATTTTTCTAGGTGATAAATTGGTTTAAGTGGTTTTTAGTTCTTCCCATTAAGTAAATTTTGTAAAGATCAAAATAAGTGGTAATCCGAAAATGCAAATCCAAATGATTATCATGGGTGTTATAGTAAAACAACCCAGTAAAGCTGTACCATTTTCTGCCCGGTCTGTGAATAGATGTGATATCTGGCATTATCCTGATGAAAGACAATACAACTCACTTTTTATTAACCAAATTTTGATTCTTTTCGTCAATTGCTGCTTTTCATTACTACGACAATACTTATCTGAATTCAATGTTTGCTTTTTTGAAAGGAGCTTGTAATATACAATGCCCTTCCAATCCCACCAAATACATAGTATCAACTTCTGTGAATGAACATCAGCATTTGGAATAGGTCATTTCATTTTCCCCAGATGATTTTTGCTCTACATTGTTGTAAAGAATCCATTTTTCATCACTTGTAACTATTCTTTCCAAAAAGGGGTTGTTTTTGTTGTTTGAGCAGAGAATGGCAGATGAAAATACAGTCTATTAAATTATTTTTAGTTAAATTATAAGGCACCCTAATATCATAGCAATTCATATATGAAAGAATTTTCAAATACCTTAGAACACTCATGTGAAATATGTGGGGTATCATTGCACTGTCCTGTTTCATGTGACCTGAATTATTTTAATCAACATTTTAATTTAGACTGCAGGCTAGCAGGAATATTTCAGTCTTCCAGATTAAAATTTCCACTTTTCAATCTAGCAAACTACTTGTAAACAGTACAAAATGGCATATATCATTTTTGCTGGAAATAAAAGAATATCAAATGATGAAAATGTATCTCATCTTTATCCACTTTTACTTTCAATGTAAAAATATTTCAAATTCACAGGCCACATATGAATCATATAGAAAGACATGTCGAAATGTCATTTTTCAGAATATGTACATACATCATAAATTTCATTCATATTTGAAACAAAATCATGTGTTCAAATGTCACCAATGCAAAACCACTACAAACTTTTGTTCCAACCCAATACATTTTGTAAATGACTTTTTCTCAAAATTTATTGCTTATATTATCATTATAATTGTGATTTAAAAAAAGCAAAAATACATTTATGACGTATGCTATAATTGAGATTTACATTTAAGAAAAAGTAAATGGTTTATTTTTGTAAATGAACAGTTATCATCTACAAATTAGAATATGTTTGTGGTATTATTTAATATTTACCAAGCTTATATTAGACCAGCACAATAATGGAGAAACTATGAGAATCAAACTCTTTATATAATAATGATTTACCTGAACTAGCTTTCAATCCATTACACTAAGCTAAGTAAATGTCTCCAGTGCCAATAAAGAATACTGGTACTGATTAGTTAATTGAATACTGGTAATGTTTAATTTTTTTATACTTTTTCAATTTATGAATAAGATGTTGCAAGTCAATTCTGTGGAGAAACTGTCCAAAGCTTATATTTCTGTTTCAGCACTTTCAACAATCTTATTTAAATTATCAAAAACATTAATGTCGTCAGTGTCATACAATGTTTTTACACTGGAAGTTAATGGATACTGATTGGGTTAATGTTTCATTATAATTTTCTGATTTATGAAAAAGTTGTCTGACCACATCTGGATGAAATTTGTGGAGAGACTGTCCAAAGTTTATATTTTTGTTTGAGTACTTTCAGCTTTTCTACTTATCCAGAATGTTGATGTTATCAGTGTCATACAACATTGTTTTTATATAAGAATTTTTGAGGTCCCAAGTTATTGTCAATGATTAGATTAAGATTTTAGTATATTTTTTCCAATTTACAAAGATATATATATATATATATATATATATATATATATATATATGGAGAAAAAGAAACAACAGAGGGTGCCTCAGGTATTTGAGAATACATCTTTAACAATTTATAAATCAAAGTTAACCTAATGTAATTTTTATATGGAATGCAGCAAATTATAAAATTCTCATTTTCTATCAGATATTCCAAGGCAATTAAATTATAGCTTCCAATCTGATGCAAAAAATGATAATATACTCATGGCACTAGCTGCCAACAAAAGCTTCTTGAATGTAGCCAGTTGAACATTGGCAATATTCATGTTTTTGATGGGTGTCATCTGTAACAAGGATCATGTTTATATTACCTTCCCAAAGACTGCAAGGTCAGTATCTGAACAAGGGTAGTCTTAATGTTCCAGCAAGATTCTGTTCTTGACTATATAGCCCATGAGATTGACTGACCAAGAATTTTCATGATCATGCTACACCCAACATATGATCCCCTAGTTCTAATGATTTTAATCTTCTGGATGTCTGGTATAGCATCAAGATGTCAAAATGAACAAGCAGTCTCACAATGATTGTTGGAGGCCACCATCATGGATGGATATGGTGGCTAATCCCAATGAGAACTATCTGATCCATGTATACAGTCATTTAGAGGCTGTAACTAAGCCATCTTTAATAGTTTTTTTCCTGTTTTCTATGCATACTATATATATATATATATATATATATATATATATATATATATATATATATATATATATATATACATACATACATATGTAAAGTTCATTATGACTTTTTCAAGTACAATAGATTCATTAATGACTAGTCTTTTCTATTACACTTTGACAATTAAAGATATTTACACAATATCCAAAACTTATAGTAATGATGTATCAGTTAAAACCTTCAGTAATTTCTTTGCTTAACCTCAAGATATTATAATCCAGATATTGGATTTGCTCATTCCACTTAGCAACGTCTATTGATGTTTATACACGTTATTTCCCTGGTGACAATTACTTTGGTTCAGTAATATCAAAAAATTTCATTTCCATACACATTTTAGAGCTGCAAGAAGAAATCTGCAAGGCAAGTGCTGAAAACTAGAAATCTTAAAATAAGTTTTATAGATAACTTTGTACTTCTTTTTAATGATTTATTCATTAAAAAGAAGTACAAAGTTATCTACAAAACATTTATAAGTGTATGGTAGGATAAACAAATGTTTCATTTATGTATTTATTTTTACTGACTGGAATCCAAAAGATGCAAATTAGATAAAAAAGAATTTCCAAAACTAGATTCATAAGTATCTTTAGAAGTGGATACAAGGTATGTTTAAAAAAATCATTCACAGGAGAGAGGTATCATGATTTTACAGTTGGAGTGTTTTGCTTTGAAGGAGTTAAAATAGTTTTTCACTGGCTTCATGAGCTTGAATGTGAAAGAAAAATTTTAAAGAAAATCGCAGTGATTCCTTACTTTCTTGTTTGTACTTGATGATTTTTCTTCAAATAGTATAACTCCTTTTATAATATACATTTTTTAATTACTTATAATTGTAATTACAATTGCAAAAGAGAAAATTATACATCAGGTAGTTATTTGTGCATTTAAATCTTTTTTATTTCTATTTGCAAAAGTTTGTAGATTTTTATTTCTACTTTTCAAATATTTTGGACAAGGCTTTAAAAATCATTAGATTATGCAGCATAGGTACAATAAATGGAAAACTAATACTTTGACTTCCTATGACAGGCTGATGATATTTACACAATGTCAAAACATTCTTGCATAAACACACAGAAATACATGTGTATTTTTTGCTATAATACAATAATTCCCAATATGAAATTCCCACCAGCATATATATATATATATATATATATATATATATATATATATATATTGATTAAAACATATGAAAAAAGCAGATGGAAGTTATCAATGGTGGACAAACACTTTCTTTCAATTGCAAGTGCATAAAGGAAAAAAAAAGGAATGCCACTGGGAACCCTAAGGAAGAGAAATCATAAATTGAAACCAAACCATTAATTCACACTGACAAAAGCCAATTGTTAGCCATTCTGTTGCTCCATATTAATCAATGAAATTTTTAGCTATGTATTTCTGATCTCTTTCTACCATTGAACAAAGTGAATTGAATGTAGACAGCTGATGACAAAATGGAAACAATACAATCAAAAAACAAAATGCCTGTTGGTCAGCTTTCATTTTCTCTCTTTATCACATCTGAAGCAAAAAACACATTTTCATGAAACTCACTTTCTGTACCTTCAATCTTGCTAAACTTTCTTCAATTTCACCCTTTAGTTTATTTAACCATCTTTTAGTGTTATTATTTAAATATCATGCCAACATGATTACATGAACATAGTTTGTTGTCTGTTCCTATCTTAAGTTATCTTCCCACTTAAAGATCAAATTGTTTGTACTACAGGAGCATTATCTAGACTGTATATGGCTCCAGAATCTCTACTAGACATTGCTATATGCTTACAAAAGAAGTACTCTATAGGTAATATTTCCTCTATCTTTTTTCTCATCAATTTAATTCCTTCAAGTTTTCCACTTTTCTTTCTACTTATTTTATTATTAGATTTGTCTCTCACATTACTGTCAAGTGGTGTCTTTAAGTTCTTTACAATGTAAAAGCTGTGTGCTTAGATTAAGGCAGAATTTCATTAAATCCCAAGCATCCAAATAATGTTAGATCATAGAAAGTGTCCAATCTTCTGTTTTGTCTTTCTTGATACTGGTATTTGCTAAAATACTTAATGAAAATAAAAGAAACAACCTAAATCATTTATTTTATTATATATTGTTTTCTTTTATTTTTTATTGTTTTTATATAAATGTTTTTTTCCTGTTGTTGTTGCTTTGCTTCTTTCATCTGCTATTTTTGATTTCTTTTTATCTTCTAATTTTCCATCAGACTCTGTCTAGATAAAAGAAAAAGTTGTTGAGGGTGCAATAGCCAGTGAGATTTAACTTCATTTTTTTCACATTTGAATTCTATTAATATTACACCAAACTATTTTTCTATACATGCTAATATATTTTAGAAGGTCTTTTTTTACTTCATTTTGGGAGATAAAATAATCTAGTGAAAGGAGTAATGATTTGAATAATGTTAATCAAGTATATATATATATATATATATATATATATATATATATATATATATATATATATATATATATATATAAGTGTATACTAGAAAACCGAACAATGGACAATAGACACTTGCTAGATGAAATAATACCTTAGACAAGAAAAAAATCCTGAACAAGAAAAGAAAAAACATAAAAACAAAAGATAAACACACCTATGTAGCAAATTAAAGTGGTCAATGCCTAGATTATCCAGACAGAGCCAAAAATGCTTCACAATGTCAACACTCAATAAAGTAGATCTTGAGTTGCTACTCAAGTTTTATGATCTTCAGGTGACTAGAATGCATTCTAGACTCCTGAAGATCATGAAAGCATGAAACTTGAGTAGTAACTTGATCTGTAATATATATATATATATATATATATATATATATATATATATATATTGTAAAGGTAATAAATCTGTTGATATATAATCCAAGTGGATCCTAGTAATATAAAATATTAAAACTGATCCATAAAAAGAGTGCAATGTATGTATTATTACAGAGCAATAATTAATATAACAAAATCCCAAATAACATTATATGTGGAATAAGCTTATTTCAACCAACAAAAAAACATAATTTATCAGTCTTATTCAAACACAGTATAGACTGAGTTCATGTCAGAAATTGAAATTTAACTGTGAAATTTTTGACATGAACTCAGCCTATACTGGGGTTGAATAAGACTTACAAATTATATTTTTTTGGCAGTCAAAATAAATTTATTCCCCATATAAGGTGATTTTATTGTGTATATATATATATATATATATATATATATATATATATATACATAAATAGATATAAAAGATTTGTACTAATCTTAATCTAATATCAAAGTAATTACTAAATGCTTATGAGTTCTGTTAATTAATAATGACTGCACAATATATGTTTATAGCTAGATACTGTCAGAATCCTCATTTCTTTCTTTGAATAACTTACACTGGGAATAAAATCTTAACTCTTGCAAGACTATATCCATTTTGTAGTTTAGGGACAGAAATTCATACAGCATGTGCACTGATTCCATACAACCTTATTTATCATATACTAGTAGTATGTTTCAATATATATTCAAGAGTTTAATGAGGAGTTGATAATACATTAATAAATATATCTTTAATAGAATTTATGCAGTTTTCCAGTAAAAAGCTTCATTAATGAACCATAATATGGGAAGTGTAAAAAGACACTTTCATGAGAGATATATCGGCAATGGAGATCATATATGAATTTTGTAAGGAGAGACTCAATACCAGGCTCATGTCTTTGTCCACTGTTACCAAGAATTAAGTAATATTATCCCAAATAAAATTTAAATGTCTGTATTCACATCTTTACTGACAGCAAAACTACTAAAATTTGACACATGCATGTTATGCTTTTGATCACAGGAATGTGACAGATATATTGAAATTGTGCTAAATCTTCACTGAAAAAATTATTTTAATATATATGCAATCAATAAGAGGTTATCATTGCTATAATATTAAAAATTATTTACTATTCTTTTTGGCCTGCTATAATTATTTATTTGAAAACCTATATCTTTCAACCATAGTAGAAGAGATACTTACACTTGAATTCTGCTAAATTATTTCTTTTTGAATTGCTATTATTACTCATTTGAGAGCATTTACTTTTCAATGTCAGTAGAATAGATAGTTATATTGAAATTGTGCTAAATTATTTCATGAATAATAAGTGTAACTCCTGTGGCACATATAGCAAATAATATACTAAATTATTTCCAATATATGATTAAACAATATAATTGATTCTAAATTACTTAGAAAGTATCCTGTTGATTATAAATATAATTTAAGTTATCAACAAATAACATGTTCATAATCTTCTATTTGCTTTTAAATGCCTTTAATTTCAGCAAAATTAAATTTCACTGCAACAAAAATCCCAGAAACTATACATTTTATGATCATATTATCATGACAACAAAGCAAAGAATGAATTTAGAAGATGTTTTAACATTTTATGCAAAAATATTTTTAATTGTTTTCTAACTTTTCATAGAAGATTTTGAAGGTATATGCAAACAAAAACTAAAGGTGAAAGACTGACGCAAATATAACAACATATTTACAAATAGTTCTAATGATCTGTGTTAAATACAAAATGTATCAATGATTTCTATAAAATACTTATACCAAATAAGTTTAAACACATAGATATTGATAGTTTTGGGTAAATAGTGGCTTTGCTCGTATATGCTTAAAAGTTATCATTATTTCATGTTCTTGATACCTTAGGGATTTGAACATGCTTGTTTGTTATTGAAAAAATCAATTTAAATATAGTGATTATGATTGAAAATCTTGCTCTTATGAATTATACTATTATTACAAACTGTCAACACAGGATGGTGAATAGTCTTATATGATTTAGTTGAGTATTTCCTTCAGTAAATCTTTGAGAATCAATAATTATTCATTTGTCTTTTTTATTTTTTTTAATCCATATATTTCATTCTGTCATACATATTATAATTGAGACCTCTTCAACAAATCAGAGACTAAAATATGCTACTTGGTTCATGTTATATATCACTAACAATTATTTGTTATCTGTCAAGGATGATCTCTCTATCTCAAGTAGATAACTGATGGTTCCACACAGAACTTTCATTGCCATGAAAAGTATATGTTTAATACTTATTTATTTTTTTTTTTTTTACAGATTTTATTACACATTAGAACATTTAAATTAACATTACATACATTCATCTAGAAACAAGATTTTCATATTACTTAATGTTTTTCTATCATTTTATATATTTATAATTGCATAGTAGATATTTTGGGTACAAGCAGCAGGTATTCATAGATACATGCAATGACATAATCCATATGTTAGAAATAAAAAATACATGTAAAAGTATTTTTTTTTACTTAGCACAAATACTCTTTTGTTGAAGATCCTTCTTATTTAATGTTTTACAAAAAGAAATTTGTGAAGAAGGACAACAGTCTTATATGTTTATTTTAAGTAGACATTGATACAAGGCTTATATAGTGAGGAATGGGTTTATTAGCAATGTAGCAAATGTCTAGCACACTTGCTCTCAATTATAAAATGTTCTCAAAAATGATAGGTGTTAGATAAGCATGTTATTATGGAGCAATGCTAAGCCATCTAGCAGACCATTACTGCTGCAGTAAATACAATATTTACTTGGTTCTTTATACTTATAGTCATGTGCCAGACTTTTTATCGATATCAATTCATAAGCATCCCAACTGCTGAAGAGTATAAACCATACAAAGTCTATTTAAATTCATGTTAATTTAGAGTTACTAAAAGTTGTTTTTTATGTCACTAGCAAACTTTAGAAACCAGTTTCTATGTTTGTTCTAGAAAATAAAGCTAAATTTATGATGTCATGTAAGGATTAAAGCTTTTCTCATGTAACAATGCAGAACTGCAGCAAAGTAGGTTTGATAACTGTGACGAAAGATTTACCAATGCTGAAAACATGCAGACAATGTTACAGTCATGAAAAAGTTAGGATGAGAATGTGAATGTTGATAACCAACTTGCAAACACATCATTAATCATCTTAATTACTTTCTTATGTATTCTCTACAAAGATTGCAGAATCAACAATCCAAACCAGGACAAACATTTTTCTGCTTTGGCTTTTTCAAATATAATAAGCATATACAACCTATATTTGACAGTATTCAACAAAGAATTTTTCTCTTTGTGAATATTCTAGAATATTTGGAATGTGAAATATTTGAAAACGTGATCATATTTCTTCTATAAAACATTTTAATTCTAATATAAATACATTTTTCAGAATCATTGTATCAATAAGATAATGTTAGAGCTATGAACTGTCTATTATGATAGATGTATTATATATTAGATATCTGTTTATAAACTGAACTTTCATCTATATTTTCAAAGAAACAAAACTTGATTTATATAATTCAAATGTTATATTTCTTGTAACTAAAAGCTTTAATGACAATATATTTTAAATGAACTGAACACTACATTATCATTTTATACTTTTCATCTTATCACAGTTATTTCATTCTACTTGGTGATAAAAATGTTTGCTGAACAATCAATCACAGAGAGGAAGAGGAATTTTTTTCAGTTTTATTTTATTGTTTTGAATTTTTGTTTTGAATAGGATATGGTTGAATAATTTCTCCAACTGGGATGCAACATTCTATCACAGACTCTTTGGCCTCTAATACACACTCAGCCAACTTAGCAGTCACTTCTTATTATTTATTTGGCAATTTTGTTCAGATTGTTCATGTTAAGTTAGGACTAAAGTGTGATAAATTCAGAATAAAGCACATCCATAGTCTAGTATTACTTTTCCTGATGAAACATTTTGTTAAATATTTATAAGCATAAATCAAGTAGCAATACAAAAGATGGAATGCAAAGAATTTAATGGATTTAATCTTTTTTGTGTATTAATTTCACAATAAATCAATACTTAATATTGTTTTACATTTACCAGTTAATTTGTTTATATTTATCAAGTCACAAGATTTATTTTTTAATTTCTTAATTACTTACACATCAAGACATGATATTTTTTATATAAAAAGTAGATTAAATAATACAAGTTACATTCAAAGAAAGTCTGTTTTAATCACTCATTATCAAGTGCTAGAAAATGACCAATGCACCACCTAACCAAACACACACACACAAACACACACACACACACACATATATATATATATATATATATATATATATATATATATATATATATGTTTCCCATTAATTTCTACTGTTGAGGGACCTACTGTTTTTATGAATTATGCCACTGCCAACTCAAAGAAGAAAACCTAATTTGTCTTGCTATTTAGTCCATGAGGAAGAAGAAGATGGATTCATGGCTTTTTCAAGGGCTTCACCACAAACTGAATGAAACAGAATCAACTAGAATTTGAACTTGTTTATAATAACTCTAAGAGCAGGTAATAGTTACTTACTTAAGATCATTGCTGAAGATATTTTAAAAAATATATCTTTTCACTGTCACTGTAGTTAATGAAATGACAATAAAGACTCAAAGATTAAGTGTTCAAGAACAAGTACCACATACCATAGGGAAGAAGAGATAGAGTCAAGCTTTTATCAAGGGCATTATTCCAAAGCTAACAGAACAGATTTAGAATATAAACTCAGTTCACCAATTCCATTTTTTACACTGACAACTGCTGTTCTAACTAGCTGTATCACCAACAATTAAATTTTGATCTCAATACTCACTTAAATACCTGTTAAAATGGGATAAAACATAATTACCAAAATAAAACAATGTTGTTAAAATTTTAGGCTTTTTTTATATTAGTATTTATTTGATATCATAAGTGCTAATTTTCTGAAAAAGTTAAAAGGATCATGTATCAGTGCTCCTACTGTATATCTAGACATCCTTGATAAAATCCAAAAAAGAATCAGCAATATTATTGGTTCTGACCTGGTATCTTGGCTTCAGTCACTTTCCCAATGCCATAAAGTTGCTTCCCTGAGTCTTTTCTATAAATACTTCCATAGTAATTCTTCAGATGAGCTCTTTGATATGGTATCTCGACTTTATGACTAAGCACAGAACTAGATTGGCAACAAGGTTTCAGTTTACAGTTGAATTGGCCATAAGTTCAAAGCTCACAGTTTCTTTTCTCACACTTCTCATTTGTGGATCTCACTTCCAGCTCTATGCTTTTCAGTTAACTTTAATCTTCAAAAATTTTTAATTTATCTACTATCTTCCTGATTACTCTTCTATTGCTCTTTGCTCTTTAGTAATGTTTTTGCTTTCTAATTCTTCACACCCACTAACCCACTTTGTGTCTTAATGGCTTTACCGCTTTGCTTGGTGTAAATCTGATTAAAAAAATGATCAAGTCCTTCCTCTTAGGTAGGTCCATGAAGGTCATTGCTAATGGCCAAGCTCATAAGATCAATGCAGGTGGCCCACAAGGTTCTCTTCTTTGTCCTACCTAGTTTCTGCTTTATATTAATGATCTGTCTCGGAACATTCTCAGATTGTTCATAAATATCTACATAGATGATACCACAATTTATGGGTGCACCTCCAAAAATCAAGATGATCAGAGCCTGATAGCTGACCTTATCTCTGATCTAGCTTGTAAATTTCAATTCCTCAAAAAACAAGCCAGTATCATTTCATCAACAGCAAACAAACCCTGAATTTTCTCCAGTCATGATACATGGTTGCATTCTCAGTGATGCCCCTTGCTCAAGTAGACCTCATATATATATAACCTATCACTAAAGATGCTTATCTTTATGAGTTAAATCAAACCAAAAATGTAATAATGCTGTCATATCTGTGATGGAGCTGCCCAGCCTTTACTTTCCAGCCTTGACAGAGTTCAAGGTCATTTACACAGCCTTATGGGGGGATGACATTTTTAATTCTGAAGCCCTTTTCTCACAGACACATCACAAGTGTATCATTACTCTATCATTATTTACATGTCAAATGTTCAGATGAGCTCCACTTTTTATGCCACCAGTTCACACCTTTACAGTTAAGACCCATTGTGCTACATTCACAGGGATGAATCGCCGTCAATCCCTCTGTATTTCATTTTTAAGGAGTAAGTTCCACTCAGACAGCTTCTTCCCAAGAACTGACACTTTGTGAAATAGACTCTTGCATGGATGCTTCCCCAAACACTACAATCACAACCACTTACAGTCTATGATCAGCTGTCATCTATTCTCCATATCCTCATGATCTTCATTTCCTACTTCTCCTTCTTCATACATTTATATCACTCACCTCATTCTTTCACCATCTACCTTGAGTGGCTTTTAAGCCTTGTACTAAGTGAACACTAGTAATATATATATATATATATATATATATATATATATATATATATATATATATATATATATATATATATATATATAAAATAAAACTGTTTTAATTTGCCATCTAGCTCTGCTTTCAAACAATATTTATCTAACTGTACTGAAAACCACTGAATTACCCAAAATTCCATATTTAGTTTTCTGTACAAAAAATACTGTGATAGAAACAGGCATAAAAAGCAATATAATAAAATATTAATGCATGCAATAAATTTCTGTTTACCAAAAGACAAATCATTCCACACGTGTAAAACATTGTGTTAATATTACATTAAGCTGACATTTTTTAACGCTGTGTAATATATGAGTAGATGAATATTTAAAATTTTCCCTTCACTTTCTTTCCTAATTTTTTATATGTGTTCTCTTGAATTATTATCCTGACAATAGTTGTAGGAATTAAACTGATGCTTCAACATTTCTTTTAATAATGATGCTTTTTTCTTCTTTTGTAGGTAAGTTTCATTTTATTTACTGTTACAAGGTAAGATGAATTATTCTAACAAAATTTTCATTATGGATTTAATATTTGGCTTCATTTCCACTAATTAGCAGTAATTTTATACTAATTTATACTATTTAGTTTTCCTCTATGTAGTGAATATTCAGTAGTTCATGTTGAATATCAAGAATTTCTAAATGTTTTTATTGTATTCAATCAAATCTCACTCATATAGGTCATATTGTAAGAAATATAAGTAAAAAGTCATTGGTTATCAAATGTTTGAAGTGTCATCAGATAATACCACATAATAAATAACATTGTACCATACCAGTATTAAAAATAGCATTTTATATAGAAAATTTATCATAGTCAATTGTCAATTTGCTGATGGTCAATAAAACCTCTTAAAATCAAATTGCTTTGTGCTTTCATTGATGTAGAGTGAAAAAGAATTCATTTTTCATTAGTTGGTTTATAAGCCTAAAAGAAATCCCCAGTAGACATTCACCATGACAAAACAACCTGTAACCCTCAAATATGGAATACAAAAATCAAATGCAACAAATGAGGTTTTTCTTTGGTTCATCTTGAGAAATGTCTGATTATTATCTCTATCTGATCATTGCTGTCTGCTTAAGTGAAATCAACATGAGAAAAGGAGTTATTTATCATTATTTTTATTTTCATTAGATTATGCCTATTAACATTATTAAAAACTAATGTTCACATACTCCACTCCTGTTGCACCTCTAATATATCCCACTAGCAGTATGGCCCGGTGTTGCCCATGCTTGATTCAAAAATCGTACAACTCATACAGCAATCGCTATCACTTGACTTAAAATATTTTTGCCCTTCCTTGCCTTTAAAGAAGTGCCCTTTGCTGTACTGATGTTGCTACATGCCTTACTTCTTGCCTATCTCACACTGCAAATTTTTTCTAAGCTCTATACTAAACATTAAATCTGTTTTGAAAAAAGAACTAAACAAAATGAACACAAAATGACCAGCTTTAAAAAAGGAGTCATAACTGAAAAAAAACGAATGAAAAAAGAATGTTAACAACAAATACTTTTTTACACCCAAACCAGTTCTGTGGAATCAGAATCAACGTTGAGTTTAAGCAAGCGAATGAGCCAATTGGAGTAAAGTGCCATGCAGATTTAAATTTTTCCCACTTGTGACGAATGCAGCTATTGATTTTTTTGCATGCTAGAATGCTAGTTAACATTCGTATCAGTCAGCTGTTGGCTCTCATGCTGATTAATAGAATCTTCCTGCCTATTCGTGGTAGCCAGCTATTGGCTCTCACTCTGGCCAGTACAAAATGTCCGCAAACTACATGAAAACTGCCATAGAAGCATAAAAAAATCAATTATTTCCACTATCGATGGGAGTTGGGAAATGCAATGTCAGTCTTGGCCTTTCCACTTACTTGGAGCATGTGCATGTAAATTTTGGTGCAAATCCATTGAAAATTGTGGCCATGCATTCGTTACACACACACACACATCCTGCTTTTTATAGATAGAGATGAGATACACTTGAAAAATTTTATCAGAAAATTCCTAGCTCTCCACCTAAACAAAAGTAGAATCAATATCACCTTAACAAAATTGTTAAACATAAACTCATCAATATTACAAATTGTAATTTGATATGATTATCATGAGTATAATCATGAAAACAAACAGAGATACTTTCATCAGTTAAAAGTTAAAAGCAGAATTATAAACATTGGTTTATAATTGATTCCACCTAATCTGGCATAATGCCATGTTCATCAAAAATATCTGAGGCTAAATCTATAGATGGATGCCTTGAAATTTGGTTTTCAAAAATGCTGCTTTTAAAGACTGTGCAGAAACAAAATTTGTATTAGGTTGGTGCAAAAATAATGACGTAATAATGTCGTTTTTTTTAAAAAAAATACGTCAAAAACAACATTATTACATCATTATTTTTGCACCAACCTAATAGTAGTGACATTCATAAAAGTATATCAGCAATGTAATTCTACTGTTGTTTTTTTTTTATATTTAAAAAAAGATCCATTAGAAATTTATTTATTGTCAATTAGAATTGTGTTTTGCACATTCTAGATAACCTTGGATTGCAAGATTAGAATTTCTACTAGATTTGGTATATTTAACAGTATCTTCATTTACAGAAAATAAAGAGTTAAAATCTTTTATTAAAATAATCATAAATTATAAACTTATACCTATTGATTATTATTTTACTCACAGATTTGTTTGCTTTTTTCCCTCTTTTCTTTAATTTACTCACTCTTTTTTCATGAAGCCAGTACCAGAGATAAATGTCAGAAATTTGGTCCAATATTTTAAACTCTAATTTTTTGTGTGAATCTTTGGGATGAATTGTTGATAAAATATTTGGGGAATATCATCATTTTTCTCGTTTTTTATTGTTTCTTTCATTATATTTCAACTGAATCATTGTATAATTGAAATGCATAAAAAATACATCATGATGCAGCACAACTAACCGACATAGCACAAGATAAAATTACACTAAGAGAGCTAGTGACTTAACTAGTCAAAACATTTCCAAACTTTTCATTTTGAAGGCACATTCAAATGTCAGCATTTATATATTTGTTATATTCCTCTAGCAACACCAAAAATTAATATTCTCTATGATTGGGATATAAAGAGCTAGATACCAACTTCTATGGTGAAAGTGATACCTTTACCACCTGAACTATAACACCCAGTGCAAGTTTACATAGCATTGTGAGTGGTGCAAAGCAAGATAGATGAAACAACTTGTTGCCAGAGAATATGAATATTAATCATGAAGGAAAAACACTATTTTCAAATATAATTTACTAACAATATCAACATGATTCTTCTTAACGTACTAAATAAATCAGACTAATGTAATTCCAATGTTGTGTCTGTCAGAAAAAAGTTATACCAGACATTCAATTTCATTATGGTATGAGTGGAAATTTCTATGGCTTCTTTTTCTACTTTTTGTTGGGTATATGAAGCACTATATATAATTTCTGTTATGAGCTACTGTAAGATGTTTCAGAAACAGAAAATCTCAATTGAGGTAGAGTGCACTTTCATTTATGTTACCATGTTATATTCTTTTCCTTACAAAGTATAGACATAGATGATGTGTTAACAATCCTAAAGAAATTGTCCCTGCAACTAGATGGAATAAAGCAAAGTATAACTGTGTCTTCTCTACACACTGTAGTACTTGTATGCAATTAAACTGCATGCTAGAACCTACTTTGGATGGGAAATTGCTCACTGTGCAGCAAGGGGTGGGCAAGAAGTGAAGGTTGTGGGAGAAGCACCTGAATATGGTAAGAGTTGTCACCTGCTGCAGTGACTCACCAAACATAATGATTGATGCGTAGTAGATGTACATCAGCACCAACATGTCTCCATCTCTCTCTCTCTTTCTATATCTCTCCCTCTCCTATTTTGTATAGACTACAATCTAACCATAAAAACACTATCAGAGTTTCTTACAAGCAGAACTGTATATCTACATCTGACAACATAGGTTAATTTTTAGTTTATATATATATTGGCATATACATTGATGTATCTATATATGTATCTATGAAAAGTATTGAAAGGAAAAAGATCTTAAATGAATTGTAATAAAAGGTTTGTATATGAGGTTAATAAATATTTTTTAAGATTTTTTTTTTAAACAAGAATAAAAGCATTTGATTAGAAAGACTTCAATCTATGTTGTATGAATGTAAATGTTGCATCATTCCTTCAGTAGATTATCCAAAAGAGCTTTAAAAAATAAAGAAAAATGTATAACCATCAATGTTAGACAAAATAAGAAAATGCAAGACTGTGTGAAAATTATAAAATGTAGTAAGCTATAAATGTCCTATTAAAATATTATTACCTGAAATAGAATGTATCACATAAATTTAGATCAAGAAAATATTTTTTATAAATCATAGATCTTTCATAAAAGCATGATTACGAGCACTAAAATTCTATGATAAAAAATAGAGATAAGTATTTTGCATTAACAAGAATTTTCAATTGTTTGTCATAACATACAAGACAAATTTGTAATATAGAACTGAAACTGATTTGATATTTTTAAATTTAATTTTTATTCATGTTGAAGCATACAGTTGATTCTATATAGCCAAAAATTGTTTTAAAACTCCTATTAATTCATTTTATAGTGACAATACTGAAAATAAAAACTTGCTAATTAATTTGGGTTTGAAGAATTGATTTAAAATTTTTGTTTTGTTTTTTTTTACTTGTATTCAGTAACTTAATTTAGTTAGGATCTTATACACACTTAGTGTCCAAGAAATCAATTTTGGCAAATAAACATGCAAATATATTTTTTTTTTAAATTTGGAGTAATATTTCTATCACTTTATTATCTGTCAGCCATTTTTTGTTACCTTAAGAAAATTAAGCAACTCTGATGTCTGTAAAAGATGAAGTAAGGATGATTATCATACCAATGATCCCTTTATTACTTCACCCACAAACATAAGAATAGAGACAGAAGTAGATGCATTAAGTTGAAATTTTTTGTAATGATAAATCTGAAATTCATTTTTTTTTGTTTTATATCTTTTTATTATCTTTTAATTAAAAATGCCATTTTCTATTTAAATGAAATACCCTAAAATCTAAATTATTGCATAAAATTTTGTTTTTTTCTCCAATAATCTATATTTATATTCCCCATTGAATACATTGAATATTTAATGCTTTGTATAAAATGTAAAGTGCTTATTTATTTGTGTAATTGCATGATTAACAACTTTGTTTCAAAATAATTTTCGTGATTTCTTTTAAATGCATTTAACTTAGTTGGAAAAATCTTTCTATTTATACATAGACAAAAAGTCAATGTGTATTGGATATTTCCTAAGTTTGGCTTTTTGTCTGACAGAAGGCTATAATATTAGGCTATCCAGTGGGAATCAAATTTATTACATTGGCCATAATTAATATGACTAGCTTGTTAACCACTGCTATATAGCATAACATAGGATCAACTTGTATCTATCCTATATTTCTCTGTGATAAATGCAGGATAGGCTTGTAGATATGAATCTAAAAATTTCATTTCATTTCACTTAATTTCATTTTAACATGTACAAATGAATATTCAGTTTTACATAATTTTAATGATCAGATGAGAATTAACATCTTTACATTACAAGAAAATATTCATAAAAATATATAGTTATTATTTTCTTCCTTCCCTAAAATAAATATAACAAAAATATTTCTCCTTAATTGCTTCTTTATGTGTTAATATTCCAAACTTGTTAAAGGATAATAATGAGCAGTTTTAATAAAAAATCAATTATTTAAACTTCCAAATAAACAGTTTATTGACATCACCATATTATTAGTCATTTTTAATAGTATTCCTTTCATCTTATTTTTGTTGTTTTATTGCAACTCTTAAATCATTTTGTCACATCAAATTCCAAAGAACAAGCATTATTGTAGTTTCGGAAATCTCCTCACAAACAAAATATTAAGTTATAATTAAATCATGTGAGCCTATTATTAAGATCATTTTATATTTTAAAGTATGGAGAACATTTTTCTGTTAAAAGCAGTAAGTTTTCTTACATAGAATACCAATATTTTTTTAAGTCAGCACTTAAGATAATAATAAAAATAATTAATTAATTATAATTGTACATTAATTTAATTTGAGAAAATAAATATTTAAAAAATCCAAGACAATAAAGTTTATTTAATGTAAAAATTTTCAAATTAAAAATGAAAACAAAAATGAATTCTTTCCTAGTAACATTTTTCTAGTTTCCATTTTTTCTACTCTAAAGAAAATGAAAAAAAATACAAACAAAATTATTTATAAACCCATCATTATGCAAATATGTAAATTACAAGCTGCTAATTGATAATTGTACTTCCATCATTTTTCTGAAAATACTATTGTTTATTAAGGAAAAAGATTTACTTTTGACTTAAC
>OZ010583.1:79835140-80082640 GCA_963932145.1 Acanthosepion lycidas | reverse complement strand
TTTATTTTTTATCCTTTTTTCATTTCCTGTAATGGCTGGTAATAATTTCCCATTATGATGCTTACTAATGGCCTGTTCAAATCAGTTATCTTTTGCTTTCACAAAAGAATCCATATGATTCTTTGTTCCTTTCTGGCTTTGGGAGGGTTTTTTCATTCTTGACTATAAAATTGACAGTTCCCTATTGCTCTGACCTCAACTCTCAGCTGTTGTTGCAAGCAATTACAAATATTGCATTTCAGTCAAACAATTTTCTCTTCTTTGATATGACTGTCTCACCCTAACATTTACTTTATCTCTCTCATACACAAAGTTCAAATGTCCCTTAAGATTTCATAGCTGCTTCTGTCAATCTCAAGAAAAACAACAACAGTTCAAATATTTGACTGGTGAAGATGAAATCTTTGATTAAAATGCTGGTATAAAGCAGGTAATGTTCATTCATCAAGTTCTCCTTTAGTTTGTAACTGAAAGAGCATTCAGTTGTAAACAATAAACTTCATTAAAAATCAATTAATATTTCTATAAATTATTAAATTTACAATGTGAAAGGTCTTAACAGACCGATAGTCTGTATAGTTTAACACATGCAGTTCACAGTAAATATATAAACAGTCTCACAAATTAGCTTTACAAATTACTAATGAGTTACCATTTTTCAACATTATTACTGCTACTAATTTTGCAGTAATACATATTATATTATCAGTTTTGTCAAGGTGAGTCAGTTGGAGCAAATATGCTACCCCACCAAAGAAGTCATCTTTCTATTCTTATTGGCATTATAAAGGTCTACATATTGCTTTGAGAGTTAATAAGTTTAATGCTGATGCAACCCACTTAATAATTTGTAATATGCAGTAGTTTACACATCACCTACATCCTCATTTTTATTTTATTAAGAATATTATTATTATATGTGTCATGACATTGTCTATAACACTCACAAAATGTTCAGTTTTTCTTTTAATCATTTCACCCCACGCAGATTAAGGGATTACTGAGTGTTCTGAGAATAAAAGCAAAGAAAGCATTATTAAGGAGAGAAAACAATTAAAGAACAGGAATTAAGAAGACAGAAGATAATAATTGACATTGCATTTAAATTTTTGAAGGTCAAAGTTGACTGGAAAGGAAGAAGCCAGAACCGAGTTCCACAACAACTAGTGTAAGTGAAAAACTGTTCCCCATAGAACTTATGGTTACATTTAACCATTTCAACTGTAAAAGAATGAGATGTTACCATCAATCTAATACTGCATTTAAATTCATAAAGTCTATGTACCAAAGTGGAAAGCTCATCAGAATGCTTATCATGAAAATATTTATAGAAAAGGCACGAGGAAGCAACATTACATTTGAGGGAAAGTGACTAAGTTAAGATACTTGAATTTCTACTGTGGATAGTTGTTGTTGGCTAACCTATTTTTTAACTTTTGTTAGTATTTGAATCATGTTTGATATGATGGCACTATAACTTCCCTAATTTTTATTTAAAGATGTAATATATATTAGAAGTTGAAATCTATCAATAACTCTCTAATAAAATTAAAGGTACCTAGTACTATTTCATCTTTCAACTAAAACCATGTATGTGTGTATCCATTTGTGTGCTTGTGTGTGCACATTGCGAAATAATATATTAAGACTTGCCTTTTCTCCAGTTCTTTTTTTATCTTTTTGATAAAAAAATGATTCCCCTTTAATATGCAACTTTGCCCCAAAAGAGTTAAACTAATTCACTAGTTAAAAATACAGTTTTAAAATCTTCATCCTTTCTTTCAACATGTTTTTTATTAAAATTACAATTTTCATAAAAAATATATTTTAAATGAATTAAAAAAGAATAATAGAATGATTTGAATACATTTTACATTATTTTGATGTCTTTGCTAGAAATATACACTTTTTTTCAAAAATCAATATGCACTGCACAAAGAATCTAATACACAATTTCCAGAAAAGACTTTTTATTCAATCATTTATTTTATTTGTATATTCTCATCTTCTCCCTCAATATTTGTACTCACTTTCAGCAGAGAAACTTCTCAGGAATAAGGAAGTATTTATCTTGTTTTATAAATAATCAAAATGTCCTTTTCCCTATTTTAAATTTTCTATTGTACCAAATGCCTTTTCTCTGCTAAATAATGATAAAGTTCAAATGTGTTGTTTTTAAAAGTATTTTTTTCTTTTAATAATCTGTCAGTGACTGCTTACTTACAGTGGATTCCATGTTTTAAAACTGCCTCATAAAAATGTTATGTCAGGAAAAAATGAAAATAACTTTGGCGATTATTTATATGCCCAGGATACACATCTCTATCTTCTTTACAAAGACCAGCAGAAAAACGTTAAGTGGGTATCAGGATTTTCTTTAAATGCAGCCTAAGAATATATGTTTGTATATTATCATTATGTGATGGAAAGAACATGGGAAAATGATAATCTTGCATCAAAACAAAAATAATAAGAAAGAGCAAGAAAATAAGAAGAAATGGAGTGGAAGAATTTCATGAGTCAAAGATTCTGACTTCAATGTTTCCTTCCTGCAAAGATTTAGATCAGTGTGTGAGTTCATGAAGTCTTCAATGATATGACATTGTCTGCCAACCAATTGTGCTAGAGCCATTATTTTGTCAAGTGAACAGTGTGAAGAGATCTCTAACAGTAAAAGGGAACAAACAATTATTTCCAGTTCATTTAAAATGCTGTTAAACTTAGACATTTTTCTGTCTCTCTCTTTTGCTTACATTTACCAAAGAGCCTGGAGGGGTGCTTGTCTCATAATATTTTATCCACATCTATTTTACTTCCTGAGAAAAACCAGGACATCACCTTTAAATATAATGTTATTTTCTCTTCTGCTTCTCTCCATTATTCTCTCAGTTTGTCTCTCTTTTCAGTTTGCTGTTTTTCTCTTTCTCTCTTTATTTCTAATTTCTTGAATATTTTTTATGGATTTTCTTCTCAAGCAAAATGCATTTGTTTTGCAATGAGTAGAAAGCTTTTCCTTGTAGTTGCTTTTCTCTCACTGGTTTTGCCTTGTCTTTTATCTCTATATTTTTTTTATTTTCATCTTCCTACTTTTTATCTATTCTTTATGCTTTCTCTTCTGTTTGCATCACTATTTTTACCTTTTATCTTCTTTCACTCATACTACTGATACTTTTATTTCTCTATTTTCCTGAACCTTCCTTTTTATTTTTTCCTCTGCTTTTTCTTTTCTTGTCACCACAATGATTCACCCTCCTTCACTCACACTCTGCTTCTTTCCCAGCCCACAATCATTCACACATGCATGCATATTATTTTATCTAAACAGAAATTCCAGTTATTCTCCCTAAAAATATCAAAAGCCTTTTTTTCTAAGGAAGAAGCAATTAAAAAAAAATTATTGCACTGCTCAGTTGAGTTGATTTCTATTCAAGCTGGCTCAGCTTGACTCAAAAATCCATGTGTAGAATTTTTCTCTTTACTCTCAATTTACAAAACAAGAGCAAGCTACTGTTAAAATTGACTCTAATTTTTTATACCTTTTCTGTATTAGACTCGTCAAACCTTTCTCCTTCCCATTTAAATTCACTTTCCCAGTCATTAGTTTTCCTCATATTCTCCTCCTTACTCTCTATTTCATTTTACTCACACATATTCAAATTCCATTCCTACAACAGCATTTTTTATTAACTCTTTAACTCATTTCTACTTCCACTTTCTTTTTTTAAAATTTCTCTTTTTCTCTGCCACTGAAACTCTTTCAAAGATATTGACTGATTATTTCACTAACATTGTTGACTTGCCAGGAAAACTTTTCAAAGTGTAATTATGAAAGCTGAAGAAATCTGAACACAAGAAATCATTTGTTCCATTTGTTGGAGCATTGTTAGAACCTTTCATGAGTATTTCACTGTAGCGAATTGAGGTAATAATTAAAGACCATTTGAATCAATGTAGATAAATGAGTTTTTGTTCATCTAAAAATGCTCAAAGCACAGTGTTGTCCTCATGACTACAAGGGTTTCTTTGCATCTGACAGAATGACAATTCACACACTCTAATACAATCATATATACTCCTACATAGGAAGATGATTAAAAAAAAAGGTGTATTGATTTTTAGATTTTACAATAGTTTTTATCAATGTTAGTTTTTGAGCAACTCTTGGTTACTTTCATGCCTATTGATATATTTGCTTATATATAGTAACTCACATGCATATATGCATGTTTATAAGTCATAAACATGAATGAAGATAATTTGCATATAAACACATAGAGAGAGAGAAAAAAAAGAGGGAGATATGTGTGCATACTTATACAAATATGCATGAATATAAATGGAACTGAAAATTTCCCCATTATTGCTGAAATACAGCCCACTGCTTATGACACATCTTTGAATTTAGTGAATAAAATTGCTTTTAAAGTCTAGAAGGAGCTATCAATATTTTCTTAAGTTAAGGTTTTCTAAAGTAAACCCAGTCAAACATTACTTAAAGAAAATAATATATAATCAAGAAATATTTGTTTTCTTCATCTTGAAAATCTTTTATAAAATCATTATATTCCATATCCAGCAAAATATATAACTCTTAAATTAATAATAGCAAAGTACCCCAAATAACTAGGTGCTTATATAACATTATTAAAAATACTATCCAAAGGATATATACAGAAAATCTTTGAGAGTTGGCACTTAGCACAACTGCTTGAAAAACCCTACTTGTTGTCTAAACCCATTAATAGCCTGTCTCAATTTATAGACCCTGTTGTTACTTATTAAGAAAAGTGTTCTAGAATTTTACCAGTTATATTAACAAGTATACTTGAGCCTCTTGCTATCTTCTCTTGGTTCTAATTCAGTTTCATGTGCCCACTTAGCTTTCCTCTTTATTTATTTTTTCTTCTCCATCTTCTCAGAAGCTGCTTCTAAAATGTCTTGTGATTCCTTTAATATGTATACACACACATATATCTCTATGAATCTGTATATGCTTTATATTGAACAGGTGGTTTTCTTGAATTTATTCAATGTGTTCTTTTTTTCTATTCTTTCATCTGTGTCTAAAGCAATTTGTTCATCTGTGCTTTTAGCCTTCTCTATTTTCAAATAAAATCTCTATTTCTCTTTTATCAAAATTATGATAAATAATCTAGACCCTAACCTTACAGTGACATGGGTTCAATTCTAATCATTATCACTAGCCAAATATTCAGACATATAGCTGCCCATGGCAAATTCACATAAAAAGAAATATGTTCTTGTAACTAAAGAAAAATATATCCAAGTCACAAGTTTTGTATAGCAATAGACAGTGATGGTGGACAGCATTAACTGACTTAAAATTGGGAGCTCTGACACTTATAAAAGCTAAGTCTGATTTTATCTCTATCTTTCTTCATATTTTCCTTTTATCTATTTCTCTTCCTACATACAGGGCAATAAAGATTAATGATGTATCCTAGACTTGTCATAATTGATTTATAGTTGCCTTGTATTGGCCTAGAGAATTTTCTTTATTTTTCATTCTTGTACATCTCTTTTATCACTTTTCTTTTAAGATATTGCAAAACACACAATGTTCTTATATGCATACATCTACAAATAGAAATGTTTTCAAATACAACTACTTGACATATTGTCTAATAGAACATTTTACAACTAACTCATTTTATATATTTTTCAGTTAAGGTATGTAAGATTTCTATATCATCCAGACAATCTAAAATTTGCCATGATGGTTGGATTTTTGGACTATGGTTCTGATTGTATGCTTTAGCAGTCTGTATCTAGTCTGTGCTAAATTATTTCTTAAAAACATTATCTATGACTTTTTCAGCCTGTATGACTGGAAAATTGTCCTCTTCAGTAAATGAATTTAAAGAGATCCATTAATTATTTTTAAAAACAAGCTTACCACATGCAGTTGAAAACTAATTGGCAAAAATTATATACCCAGAAAATCTCTAATATTTGTTTTTTTTCTTTTTTACTTTAAAAGACATCTCTTAACTTCTTTGGTGTGAGCTAATTACAAGACTTAAATGATTCATTGATAATTCCTATTAATAGAAAAGTGAGAAACCTTTTATCCATTCAGTTCATTAGATTAAGACAGAATACATTACAGCAGTAGAAATAAATGACTAATCATCATTTGCAAATGTTTACCTATTAATCAACAATTTGAAATTAGGATATATTTGTATATTTACAAAAAATAAAGCAGAATATTAATTCTCTATTATAGATAACTAAAAATTCCAAATGGGCAAAGTTAGAGTGAAGGACATATCTGTGTGCTTTTCAAAGTAACATTGGAAAAGCATAATATGATTCCCTCATAACACATGTAAATATTAAAAAATCATATTCATTCTCAAAACAGAGAATGAAGCAGGAAATTAGATATAAAACTGTCCAATTTTATAAAACAAAAATGGCTAATTTATAATTACAGTTATATTTCCTTTTTAAAACTTCATGAGAAAAGCATAAAAATTTATCTATAGAGGTTAGATGATGATAATATTCATAATTTTGATATTTGAATTACAAATGATTTTTTTTTAATCTTGCATTGAAATTCCTGAGTGGAGACTGTAATGGAATCAACTGAAAAATAATAAAAAAAATGAAGCTTTAATTTTTCCATGTTCCATTTTTTCACATAATATTAAATTGTCCTCTGTTTATTAAACTAATGAAACAATGCAAAGTTCCTTTGATTCTGGTTTTTAAAATATTAAGGGTACTGAAAAGAGAGAATGTATTATAACTTGCACTTATCTGTTTTGAGAAAAACAGTAAAATTTCTATAGTCATGCTACAACCAAACATAAACATATATATTCTTATATATGAAAAAAGGATTGAGGTACCTGTAGAAAACTTAATCAATTCTTTAGCCACTTAAAAAATAGATCGTCTAACTTTAGTGTATTACTCTATTTCTTAACTGTTAGTAATTCTTGATTACATATGGAATAAGGCAATAAAGCTGATTGGCAATAAGAGTTTATGTTTCTCTATGTCCTTGACCAGCAACATTCTTTCTTGTTTTCTATGCCTTGAACCTATCTTATAAAGCTCACCAGTTTTTGATATTATTGCCACTAATGAACATATGAAACTGACTCTAAAATCAACTTCCTAAAGTTCTATTCCAATGTCACTGTCTTGCAGACATTTGGTTTTGTCCTCACTATATATCTGCAAGAACAAGAATACCTATGTCAAGTTCAAGGAAATACTTTTCTTTTTGAATCTTTGTAATAGAAAATACAAATATATTCATTTACTTCTAGCAATCCAGTGGATATACTTTAGTAAAAAAAAGATGTTCTTAACTGTGTGCACATGTGTCTACACTTCTTATGTCTGAGGCCTCCATTTTCTATAAGCTTGTTTGATTGAAGTAGTCATGTTATGAAACCACAAAACTACAAAATAGAAACCAATAATAACAAGTGCCATTTCAAATTGAATCACCCTGATGCAGTGCATAATATATGCTTTATGACTTCTCCAAGAATTGTTATTAAACATTGATAGAACTTTTTTCCCTATTTGTATAGTTTTATTATCCGTTTGCAGCTGTTACTTCTGCAACAAGAATGTCATAGTAAGGGTTGAGTAGACAA
The DNA here is from genome assembly GCA_963932145.1 of Acanthosepion lycidas. Lineage (NCBI taxonomy): Eukaryota > Metazoa > Mollusca > Cephalopoda > Sepiida > Sepiidae > Acanthosepion > Acanthosepion lycidas. Next base: position 80,074,997 of record OZ010583.1, on the reverse strand, counting down.
ATACCAAAACTGTAGAGTTGTTAGAGGAATATGGCTCTACTATATCTAAATACATGCCCATCATCTACCTTCGGTAACAATCAATCGTATCAAATGCTGTAAATATGTATGGATTCATTTTTTATTCCATGTAAATATCCCAGCATTAATTCTTTGTTGATATGATTTAATAGTTGTTTTTGACTGGTGTTTAAAATGCAGATAAAATAAATTTTGGACAGCAGTGCTAGTAAGAGATAAAAATGAAAGCAATAACAGAAACAAACCATCCATCAATCAATTACATTTGGTGATAGAGACAACATTCTTCAACCTTATTTTATCACACTTTCTCTTTGCATCTTGGTCCCCTGAGGAAATGATGAGTGATTGTCAAGCTCTCATTCCTATCAACACAACCAACCCTTATCAAAGTATTCTGTAATGAAGATGGGATATTCAATTATCTTCATGGCAGCTGTTATTGCATAAGGAAGGATAAGGATTTCTGACAGAAGGCTCATTGAAGACAGTCCAAAAACTTGCAGATGTTCTCACAGATGATTTTTTAGCTTGTTGTATTTTCCAATGACACTCATTATAATATTTAAACTTTTCTAGTAAAATTACCTTTAATTATTAGGAAAAGTAACATGTAAAATTAATGATTTTTGCTCTTTCTATCAATCATATGAAACAAAGAAAAAGTTAACATGTGTTTGGGCTAACTTATAATGATTATAAAGCAGAAATTAGGTGCATCGTTATCTGGAATTATTTATTTGCAAGAAATTATATTGTTCTTACATTCAATGAAAATAAAGATTTTGTATCAACAAACTACTATTTAATTTTTAATTAAGGCTTGAAATGTTTTGTTTCTTAACAAAATCAAAATATGAAATCAACAAAAGATCAAGGTGTTTCTGTTCCAGCCATTTGATTAAATGTTTTATATACTATCTTTACCAAAATAATATAAATACCAAATATTAGAAGCATAAAAGTCTGACCATAATTATAAATAAATAAATTTATGGTATTTTATATCTTGGCAGTCACTATTTTGAAGATATTATGTAATCACAAAATATTTCCTAACTTCACTCATCACAAATACTTATTGATGAGCTAAGTTGATCTTGATACCCAAACAAATATTAACTTTTTAAAACTAATTAAATAAATTATAATCAAGGAAATCTAATTTTAATGCTTTTATAAATAGCATAAAAAATCAATCTGAATATTAAAAATTAAATTAGAAAATCAACATTTATGTTATAGCTAAGTATCAACTTTAAGGTTGCTAACTATGAATTTTGCTGTTACTAAAAATGAAAACTAGTAAAGACAATCCCCACCACAGCAAGAGTTAAGTGGTGTTATAGTAATTTTTATATTTTTCAAAGTAGATTCTCTGCACTATTTTTTCTGTGTGCATGAAAATAATAGAACATAGCAAAATGTTCAATTGTAGCAGCAACTCATTCAGGTTATTGCTCTTCCACTTACCTCATTATGCAATGAGAGTATGTTGAACAGGTTTTCTCAGAAATTCTTTCAGAAATAGAAGTGAAGTGCAAATATATATATATATACATATATATATATATATATATATATATATATATATATATATATATATATATATATATATATACACATCAGCTTCACAACTTTAAAGAATTTCATACTAATAAATTAATTTATTAATTAAATCTATTTTTTACTTATTAAGGTTTTGAAATTTAATTTTCCATTTTGAAGCATGAAATGTACCAAAGAAAACAATAATGTTTAATCTAATATACTGGAAAAATTGAAAACAAGCTATAATTATTAGTAAAGCAGTATAAGCTAAGTTTAAACTGTACCTTTATGTCCATAATAAAACAATATTTAAAAATTTGATTAAAGCTTATTTTTAATTTAATTGTTTATAAAAAATTAAGAATTAGAGTCTTATGATGGAATTTAACAATATATATTTCCCTATTCAAAATTTAAAGAAATAATTTAGAAATATGTTCAAAGATTAATTTATCTTCTTTTATTTTTAACTTAAATGTATATTTGATTACAAATTCAAAATATGCAAAAATATCTATTCTATCAAAATTTATTTGCAAAATTCTAAGTCAGAACATTAAAATAATAAATATTTAATCATTTTAGATAGGTATGTAAAGAGTTGTAAAAAATTGAGTTGATACTTTAATCTGTACCTAAATTTGATGATAGATGCTTTGCACATTTTCTTTAATATATTTATCTCAATTTTGTGCTGACTTATTTCATTTATTTTCTTATTTAATAAGTACTGAGTTTATTAAAACTATAAGCAAACTGCCTGCCAAGTTATTTGTATATGTACAAGATAAAAACATGATATTTCGCAAATGTCAAAGAAGGAAGTTAAATATTAAAGCTGATGAAAAATGCTATTCAAAACCTGGATTTATCTCCCTTATTCAACATTAAAGTGACATGAGCCAAATATAAAATGTGCTCTCACTGGTTAAATCAAGTACAGTTTCAAGTATGACTATGCATAATTAAATGTCATCTCTTCCATCCATCAAATATCATTACACTGGCACATCACTGAAATTATAATTTGCAGTTTATAAAACACAGGTTATATTTTTTTATTCAAAATAATCTTGTACTATGTTTAGGGGCTAGAAATTACAAAACTGGAAAGTCACTGAAAAGTTAAAATGTGTGACATGTATAGGGTCATACACAATTATTTTAAAACAACTAGATTACTATTAAAAATAGTATAATATAAAATCTTATAATGCACCCAAAATAATAGAATAATGAATTTTGTAAATATTTTCTAGCCAATTATGATACTGAATTATCTTTAAAAGCTTTAAGAGGCATTTTAGATTTCTAATTAATGATTTATACTTTGTCAGATTAATTAACTGAAATAATTAATTATGCAGCTGAATGGTAAAGTGCTTAAGATATCACAGTGGAATTATTAATTTTATATGTTATCTAATTCTAAAGGGGAAGAAGCACAGCTATTTATGTATATATGTATGTTTTCAATGGACATGTGGCCAAGTGATTAGAACATAGCATTTTGACCATCACACCAAGGCTCAATTTCATCATAGTCAACTTGTCAAGGAGGTGCTGAAAACCATACCACAGGTTGACCTAAGTCTTGTGAGTGAAAATGGGTAAATTGAACTTTCCAGAAACCATCGATTGTTGTGCCAGCACAAAGTCATAAGTCAATATGACCAATACCTTGAGCATATTGGCTTTGTTCAAACTTGTGATCACACCTGATTATGCTCTCTCTCTCTCTCTCTCTCTCTCTCTCTCTCTCTCTCTCTCTCTCTCTCTCTCTCTCTCTCTCTCTCTCTCTCTCTCTCTCTCTCTCTCTCTCTCAGAAAGTGTAACCATGGTTTGCTCAGCATAGTTTAATATAAACCACAGATTGGCTCTGTGTTGAATAAGCACAAATGTTCCTGAGCAGGTGTCTGCAACAGAGATTAGCTAGACACCCTAGCAGACAGGCATATTTGTATACAAGCAGCCAGTCATACATATATTGATAGTCATACTCAGTATCAAGGTGGCAGCCATGATGTATGCATGTATTTGTATATTGTCTCTCACAGAACTAAAAAGGATATATTACTTAGATATTATGATATCTCAGCATATATATATATATATATATATATATATTTAAATTACAAATATAAATTAAGTTACCTCCCTTAGATAATGTTAATTTTTTTAATTAATTATAATAGATTGTCTTCAAATGTGTTTATAATTATAAGTATTTCATGCGCATTTACAAAAGAATTCACAATTATCAATTACATTAATTTTTTGTCTTAGCAATTCAACCTTGAAGATGATCTTGGATGAGATTGAACATACTTAGGAAGATAAAAAAATGAGAAAAACTATGGCAACTTCCTTAATGAGTTTAATAACAACATTAAAAAACTTATCCGTGAATTTCAGAGGACTGAAATAAAATAAATAGACATATGTCTAGATTATTCAACCAAGCTTGTTTGAATGAAGATATGGTACCTAAATACACACACACACACACACATATATATATATATATATATATATAGATGATGTTAAAAAATAATACTCATATATATATATATATATATATATATATATATATATATATATATATATATATATATATTCTACATTCAACACCATCACTTGATAAGACACCAGAAGTGTTGAAACAAAATGGATATTTTTTTTGTAGTGATTTTATAACATATCTATGTTATAATTTTCGAATAAATAATTATATTTGCTCTACTCTGTATTGAGTACTCTTTTAACAATAGTATTTTGGGATTATTGGAATCTATTGCATATACACGATTCAAATTCAAAAAGAAAACAGAAAAAATAACTCCGGGAATAAAAAATGAAATTTAGTGAGAGTGTATGTATGAGAGTGGGGGACAAATGTGAGAAATAAATGAAAGCTCTAGAAAGGGGTAACAGACGAGAGAAGAACAGGAAGGCCTAAAAGTTACCCCTCTCTAGAGCTTTCATTTACCTCTCACATTTGTCCTCCACTCTCATAGATACACTCTCAATAAATTTTATTTTTTATTCCCGGAGTTATTTTTTCTGATTTCTTTTTGAATTTGTAGGTCTGATGAATTGGATCGTAATTACGATTCCAATGTAATAAATTATAACCATGGAATATTAATGCTTAAGCCTTTTTATTATATTCTTACTCTGTCCTGGACATTGAGTTCTACCTGGATTCTATCCTCTTGGAAATATATATATATGTATGTGTATGTATATATATTTATATATTTTAGATATATGCATATATATGTGTATATTAACCACCACTATTATATATATATATATATATATATATAGTCATCCACAGACAGACTTTTTTGCTGTATCACAGCTCCTCAGTGTGGCTAGACATCCAATTGCTTCAAGTGGGGATCAAAACCTGACTGATTTGAATATCAGTTAGATATTTTACCACTCTCTCTCTTTAATACTGTTTGTTATAAACAGAGCATTTACTTAAATACTTGTATCTATAAAAAGAACGTTAAACATAAAAATGTCTTTAATAAATATATATATCTGTAAAGCTAAACAATACGTATCTTGCATCTGTTTCTATATATATATATATATATATATATATATATATATATATATATATATAAATAACTATATGCATATATTAATGCTATTTTGCAAAATAAAGTCAATACTGTTTAAATAAATATAGATATACATATATATCTAAGAAAATATGTTCCAAACATTTCTTAATGGTGTTTATCCTTGTCCTAAAACTTTGAATGTAGTGATTACTTTGTAAAATTTAATATGAATATTGATTCTGGCATCATCTTTTTCATTAAATTAAAAAATCAAGATCTCCTAATAAAATTTTCAATATTCATATTCAAGACTGAAATTCTTATGGCAGATTTTTAATCAGCCTAACACACTTTGAACCTAATCATGCATTTTTATTATGATGTTAAGTTATTTAAATATCATTTGTATATATGTATATATATATATATATATATATATATATATATATATACTCTTTATTAAATAATATTAGTTAAGCAGGATAAAATATTACCTATTAAAATCTATCTCTTATTGTATTAGAATTCATTTGAAACATTTGCTTAATTAACTATGTATATTAAGCAGTTTTAATGAACTGCAAGCTTTTTAAAAACTTAAGAATAATTTTGCCTTCCTAGCCATTTTACATTGTTTTGATTCCTTTTTCTCCCAGGCATTAGTTGGTCACTAAGCTCTTATGAAAATAAGTTGTAAGTAAAAGCTATATTGTTATAACCATCTCTATATAAAAGTAATTAATAAATACATTGAGTATGAAGGTAAATGGCCTGGGTGTTAGATGGACAGAATGCCTTAAGCAAGCCTATTCTCAATATGAGAAGCATCAATGTTATGAAAGAATTTCTCATATTCATTACTCTGGCCTCAGGCCTGTTTGTTCATATGATCCAAGCTAGTTGGGGACTGAAGTAAGCACTTATCAGCTTAGATATTACTTAGTATCATCCACTGATTTCCTGTTTGATGTGGATACAAGAATTTTAGCTGCTTGATAGTGAATATTGATTGGCACTTCAACAGAAAGTTACAGCAGTTTGTAGCATGGCTCACCTGGTTGTTTTGCTAAACAGCTATATTGTTGATATGGTTGACTTGAATTTAGCTTAAGCTTTGAACAGTAGACATCATCAAATGCCCATATTTTTGAAGAAAAAGGAAACCATTTTCAACTGGTAATTTGTTGCACAGTAGTCAATAACCTTGTGTTTTGTAAAGTTTAGGTACTTAACCAATAGTAATATTTATTATTTATAATATTCTTTTTTTAATATAATGAGTAGGACTTATAGTGTGGTAATATCATTGTATTAATCACCCATGTTAATAATAATTAGTCTTGGTTCCAATCTAAAAGCATCACTTTATTCATTTTTCAGACCTTATATATATCTGTCATTAGTAGATATGTTACAATTTTGTAATTTTTGATTAATTATTATGATTCTTAAAGTTATTTCAATTACAGATCTCATCAAACTTTGTAATAAACAATAGTAATATCTTGTGAATGATGAATTATTTTCCACCCTGCAACTCCTTTCCCACAGATGAAATGTTGTTAGCCTCTCACTACACTATCACTATTCCCATGGCAAATGTTCAGACAACTTACATTCCTTAGTTGCTGTTAAGTTTGATATAATGGATTGACATAATCAGTATATTTGCCACCTTGTTTTTTTTTTTTTTGTTTCTGTTGGACACCATTTCATTGTTTGCTCTACCAAAAATAAATAGATAAAAGAGAGTACCTTATCTTTCTACAGGGTTTATACAGGTAAAAAATACCATATAAAAGATCAACCAACCATTGGTGTAGAAACAAGAGCAGCAAAAAGAATGATATCAAAAGCCCAAACATTCCTTGAAATATATCCCAAGTTGCACTTCTAAAAAACATTAGCTCACCAGCTTAAATTTTACAATTACTTCTGGTTTATGAAATATGATAATGATGATGCTAAATTTAACTTTTGTATTTTTTAAGCTCAAGATTCTTGTAAAGACTTTCAGAAACTTTTTTCTTTCATAAATAATCAAGTGATTCATTATTTTATCAGTTATTGTGGTTTGTATATGGAATATATTCCATATATAAATATATATATTCTATATATGGAATACAATACAAAAACAATGTTACTAACACTTCTTAAGACTTCATCAAAACTGCATTAAGTTTTATATTCTAAATGCTTAATTTATCAACAATCTTTGCAATCATCTGTAACACAATAGAATGACTCAAATTTGTGAGAATTGCTAAAACTCAAACTTTTATGAATGAGGAGATTATTTATTGGCATAAAAAACGTTTGTGGTATTTTTTTCTTTGCACAAATTTTAGCAGTCATTTCTTTGAATCAGTAATTCAAACTATTGGTGAGCTGAAGTGAAAAGCCTTTGTTGTTCATTGCTTTTCTATTAAGACAAAACTAAATCCCAGCAATAAAATCTTAGTTATAATGTTTTATTCAATTATAATGCTATTACACTTTAAGTAATCCTCACATTAATGCCTTGCCAATATTTAATTCATTCTTGCAATAAAAAATCTTTTATAAAAATAAAGACAAATGGAAATTTTACATACGAATAATTCTTTCACATAATCTGATACAATTCTATGTTAAATTTGAAATATTTTACTTAATATAGGTATTTGTACTGTCTGAATATTACAGGTTTTGCAAATACAGAAATGTACTGACTGCCTTATAATATTAATGCTAATCTTCTATAGGAAGAAAACCTGGCAGTTTTGAAAATCAGTATTTCACAATTTGAGCTTTTGCTGCAGCTGAACACTGATTATTGTCAGAACAGGCAAAATTACTACCATCCTAGTCACTAAGTATGCACAGAGTGGGGAAATATGCTTTTACTTTCTTAAAAAATTTCCAGCCAATAACTTGCTTCACCTTCCATTAATCATGTATATTCCTGATGATTGCTTTAAAAAATATTCAAAATATTGTTATGGATTTCAGATATTTTAAGGAAGTTGAATATAGATATAGAAAAGTGGTTTGGTATTTAGGAATGACTTAGGCCAAATATAACTGAAAGCAAAGGAAATGGCAACATCTTACAAGACTATAAAAGAAGGGTAAGTACAATGCTAAAAAAATTACTTTTTTTGCTGAAAATATTTATCTGTAGAAATAAAACCAATACAAACAATTATAGTGTATTTTTCTTTCTCCTTCTTTCCTTTTTGTCACAACTACCTTTAAAACATACTGTCCTATAGCAACAATCTTATTTCTCATTAATACATTCAATGGATTTAGTAAATGAAAGAATGATTGTATTGTCAGAAGTAATGTCAAAGTATATTAGTCAGTGCAGCCAATTTTCTTGTGAGACTAAATTCTTGGCACTGTCCATGCCTAACTCCACTAGTGCATTGGTGGACATTTATTTGCTCCAAACAGGTAATAGCTACATTGTTCTTTGTTTATAAGAAAATAACATTTTGTTCCTGTAATTTACAAAAGGAACAAAAGAAAGAACAAAAGACAAACTACTTTTCTATTTTTAAAATAAGCAATGAGTCCTATTTCTAAAGCAATGAGTTCTACATATTTTTTAATTAAAACTTCACTTCACAAAGTAATAAAATACTAAACCTTTCAATAACTTAAACTTTAAATACATTCAATATATATATATATATATAATAAGCTACAGATAAAAATAGAAAAGAAGAGAGAAGTAACTGTTATGGTCTCCAATTAGAAATCAAGCAAAGATAACTCAATAAAATTGTGATTAATATTAACAAAGTCAAGCTTAATCTGGTAAAAGATTAAAGCATATGAATCACCAACACCAAATATAATTGATTCTCCAAGGCACACACACACACACATATATATATATATATATATATATATATATATATATATATATATATATATATATATATATATATATATATATATCCATAGTTTCAGGCATATCAATCTCATATATATATATATATATGTGTGTGTGTGTTGTGATAACATAATTTGATTTTGAATTTTTAGCATTAGACAAGTTTCATGCAGGTGTTAATTTTATGCTATTGCTTTTGTGTGAGTATATTTATATATATATATATATATATATATATATATATATACAAAAAACAATAGCATATATATATATATATTTATATATATAGTGTACGTGTATGTGTGTATATATATATGTATATATATATATATATATATATATATATATATATATATATATATATATATATGTGTGTGTGTGTATATATATATATATATATATATATAGAGAGAGAGAGAGAGAGAGAGAATGTGTAAATATAAAAGTGGACATTGAAGTTTGTCTTGTGCTTAAACGCAGTCTTCAGGCTGCACATTTTATATTTACATATGCTCTATCCATGATATTGATCACTTTAACTTATAACTATAGTAGTCATTAAAACTATATTCATATTATATATATATATATATATATATATATAGCATGAAACAGCCTGTTGCCTCTAAGAGTTTACTTCAATGTTTACTTTTATATTTACCCACGCTCTATCTCTGATATTGAGCACTTTATCCCATAAATATAGCACACCTTAAGAGTATATTTCTTCATATATATATATATATATATATGTGTGTGTGTGTGTGTGTGCTTATCATATATATATATATATATATATATATATATATATATATATATATATATATATATATATATATATTGACTGCACATCCAGGATTTGAATCTCTCCTTTCACCACATCACAAAGGTGCTATATGGGATTGAGATCATATAACTGTGGAGGCCACTTTAAAACAAACTGCTCTATACACAAACTAATCTGTCACTGTTTTTGCTTTGTCCTGCTGAAAGTAGCCCCAAAGTTAAGGTGTTTTGTAGTAAAAAAAATTGAGGTATGTGTTCCGCAGCAATGCCTGGTTAATCTGTAGCATTTAATCAATCTTTTATTGGTACCAAGGGGCCCAGTGTTTTCCAGGAAAATATTCTTAATGCCATTACATCATCACAACATCCAGAAATTTGAACCACTGATACAAGTCTGGATAGATCCATATTTTCATTTTATTTATATCAAATTTTGGTCTTTCCATCTGAATACCACAGCTGAAGCCAATGCACACTATACCAGACATTATTCCAATTTTCTATTGTCCAATGTTCGTGATCCTCAGCAGATTGTATCCTCAGTCTTTTTCTCATCTGACAAGAGTTGCACTCAGTATGGTCTTCTGCTTGTGTAGCCAATCTGTTTCAAGGTTTGACATGTTGTGCATTCAAAGATGGTTTTCTATATACCTCTTTTGTAAAGAGTAGTTATTTGAGTTACTGTTGCTTTTCTATTAGCTAGAATAAATCTGGCATTTCTTCCACAACCTCTCTCATCAAAAAGTGATTTCCATTGCTTACTGGATTTTTTTCTTTCTCTGACTATTCTCTGTAAAACCCTGAAGATTATTGTGCATGAAAATCCAAGTAAAACAGCAATTTTTGAAATCTTCAGACCTACCCATCTGGCATCAATGATCATGCTACATTGAAAATCACTTAAATTATCTTTCTTTCCCATACTAACACATGAAAGGAAATTCAACAGGTTGCCATGACCATGTTTACATTTTTATATTCATTAAATTGCTACTACATCATTAGCTCATTAGAAAATCACATCAAAGAATATTTGTTCATATGTAGTTAAGTGACCAATGAGTTTATATACACAAGGACTGCTGAAAAATTCTAAACTTGACTCACTTCTCTGACCAATTGTCAAATATGACAATTTTTGTCAAAGGGCTTCTTGATCTAGCCAAAGAATTTTCAGCACCCTCTTGTATGTGCTTTTCATTACAAGTTTCCTGTTACCTATGATATTCTACTTAATGGATCTAAGAAAATGAACAGTCTCACCAATTTTCACATCAAATTGGCAATGCTTTTAAAATTCAATAAGGCAGTCAAGAACAGCAGATATTTCTTTGACAACTGTACATCTCAAGACATTTTCTTTCTTTTAGAATAAGATTAATTAAATTCCCCTACAGAAACATGATAAATTATTAATAAAGGAAATATTTTAATTAATTAATTCTTCTTTCTACTCTAATTGTGTTACTATCATCAGTTTGATTTAGATTCTTTTCTTTTTTATACCATTTCTGCCTGAATTCTTTACATGAAATTTTCTGCTACCTTTTCTCAGTTTTTTTTCATCTTTCTTTTCTTCTTCTACTCTTCTTTCTTTCATTCTCTCAATATTTGTCTTCTCTTGAGACCAAATTCAGGAAACATTTTTTTGAAAATACATTACATGAAAATGAAGTTAATTGTGATTATCTTTAAAAAATATAATGCATTTTGCTTTTTCTGTTCTTATTTCATATCCAACTGACATTGTAGTAACTCAGTGATCAGAAATGACAACTTCATCAAGAGTCTCTCTGGTGACATCTGTTGGACTCATTAGGAAAATTCTGGATGTTCTCCAGAACATTTTATCTGCTACTTCTCCTCATATTCATGAATATTGTGCAAGCCACTTTGGCAAAAAGACAACTGCATAACATTGACACCAAGCTTGAACTTTTTGCCAGGTTCTTTAATGTAAGAGTTATGTCTACTCAATTGTGTACAAAAATGTTGTATCTAGTCTGTTCAACTTTGAGCATGTCTACAATAATTCATTTGATTTTGTAATTTTGTATTGAATCAAATTTACATAATTACAAATGCAATTAGATTCTGCCACAAAAAGCACTCCTGAAATATAGAAACAGATATCCTTTCTAAATTTTAATGTTGCACAATTAGTTGATGCATTTAACAAATTACACTGGGGTTCAAGTTCCCCTCGTTGAGAGCTCTTGATTTACTGATACAAGTGACAAAATGATTTGTAATGTCAAAAATAGCTCACATGTTATCTAATAATTTATACATGGAAAAAATGCTCAAATAAGTTTTTTAATTCATTTATTCTTGATTGGTGAATTTCAAAGTAGTGCCCAAGTTGAATATTGACAATCTTTGAAAACTTGCAAAAGATTAATTGTAAAATACTATTTAAAAGCTGATAGTTTTTGCTTATTATCAGATACTAAATTTTGTTGATTCTGAGGAAGCTCATTTTCTCTCTATTCATACAATTTGTTAAAACATCTACATCATCACTGCAGTTGTTTCCTTGATAAGTAGTTGATCAGAATGTAAGTTCAAAGCCAAAAAAAAAATTTAAATATCCCCTTGTTTGCATTAAATGCACATTATGTCTAAACCAATATTCAATATTAGTACAACAAAGCTGCAATTTTCTGTTTTTATTTATAAAAAATTTGTAATTATAGATTTCACTTGATCATTTATTATAAGCATCTTCATATAAGCATGAGGAAGTGCTGAAAGATTCTCAGGTCAGCTCACTTTACAAAATCTGGCCAAATGACCAAACGTCTGATGTATTTTTGTAAGCCCATTTGACTTGATAACAGTTATGCAGTTAACTGATACTAGATTTAATCTAAGGACAGAATGCTTAATGAGAACAAGCTTCCTCTTGGATTGAATAAAGTGTTCAGTACAAAATTCCAAGAATGTTACCAAGTACAACAGACACTTTCTTTTCTTTTTAGTAAATTTCACCCAATACAAGGCTCAAGAGCCACTCAAAATAGAGGGTTACTGAATGTGGTGTGTGATATGAATATAAGAGATGGTAGAAAGAAGTAAAAATTATGATGATAAGGATAATAACCCTTGACTTGAAGTGGTTAAACTTGTAGTGTCGGAATCTGTACCACAAAGTAGCAATTCTTGAGAAAAATCTGTCTGAGTGGAATTTCTTCCTTATATTTGAAATAGAGTGAAAATATGGGTAATTCAAGTCCATGGAAACAGCATGAGTACTAGCTATAAAGATCTGAACTGGTGGAACAAAAGAGTGGAACTGATCTAAACATTTTCCATTCAAGTAGCAATAGAGTAGCAATAGGCTTATGACATTGCATCTGTGGGAAAGAGGCTGCAGAGTCAAAAATAGGTCATCTTCCACAAGACCATGGAAACAATGTTAAACTCTACAAAGGCTAGAGACTACAAAATCTGAAAAATGAGTATAACAGAAGGCCAGAGAGTACAAAAGCCAAAATACAAGTATAACAGAGGGCTGGAGAGTACAAAAGCTGAAACATGAGTATAACAACCAAAATGAGCATGTTGGTCTGAATAAAAAAGTATAATAATAATGATAATTCCTCATCTGAAAAATTTGATCATAAATTAAATTATTAATCTCTTTGCTGCCTGCATGGTTTCACAAACCAAAAATTTACATGGTCATAAAATCTTGCATCAATATTTCTTAAAATATTTTTTATTAAAAATTAATTTTTAATTAACTTTTAATATAAGCATTTGAATTGAGAGCACACCATTGCTACAGCTGAAATTCTCTTTCTACACTTTCCTTTAGAGAAAATAGGTTAAATTTAGTTAAAAATAACCTATAAAAAATAGGAATATTTTTAAAAATAGAAATTTTTTCCCAGAAAAACATTTTAATTGATTTTATATTTTAAAATTTTCATATTTATACTTTCCTGTTATGTTTATAAAAGTAATCATTTGTGTTGTGGTTTAGTTAAATATAAACAGAAAGGTTTATAATTGCCAGGCAGAAGTAGAAGTAACACCATTTCTGCTTTTGGGCATGAGCAAAAAGTAAAAATGGGGAGTATGAATGTTGTGAACCTGAAAGTCTAATTTTCTTTCATTTTGGGCTAACATCATGACAGGGCACAAAAGTTAGCACTCCGTGCAATAGATATAACATAGCTTAGACAGTACACTTCATGTTCTCATAGATTCACCAACAGAATTAGTTCAATTTTTCCTTCATTATTTACTGAGACTCTTAAAAAAATTCCTTGAAATTTTTTCTACATGAAAGATGTTCCTGATTGAATAAATATTTCTATCTTGTTTTGCCTCACTTAGTTTTTTTTATCCACATATGACCCTAAGCTAGTAACAACAGTTTGATGACTACAAGGTTAGTTGTATCTTTACTTCATATTAACATTACATGCAAAACTCTCTTCTTAGGAGTTAGTTTTGTATTATTAGTCTAAAATTAAATAAAAAATCAATAATTTAAAAGAAAAATACATAGGAATGTATATAAGTTACCAAAATAATCTAAAAATTTAAAAATCATTTTCTTTATACTTTATAAAATAAATAATATGAAAAATTTGGATAACTGCTTGATTAAAAAATAAATGATTTTTTTCAATAAAATAAAATTAAATATTACACTCATGTAAATTTACTTTTCATAAAGTGTATAGATAAAAATTGTAATAAATTAGTAAAACAGTTTCATATATAATAATTATTTCTTAATCTATAATTATTTTAATAATATTCATTTTATATATAATTTACATTAAGTTAATAAAATTTTATGTATTAAAAGTTTTAATTTCTATTAAATTGACATGAATCTGTTTTATTGTAATTAATTTTCAATTAAAATGTTTTTAATGAAGTAATGTTTACAAAACCTAAGTATTTTTTTACTACTTTATATCTTTAGAGATTAGTAAGTGTAATATAACTGTTTTATTTTCAGAAATTTGTATATAACAATTACAATTTAGTGAGATAATTTTTTCTGATAAAAGCCAGTAAAAGTTTACATGTCACATTTTCCCTCTAACTATAAATATTTTAACTAGAAAAGATTTTAAGCTATGAAATTTAAAACATATTTTTTATCTTAACTTGTAGTGTTGCTAGTAAATATAGTAATTAATATATGAAAATATCTGTAGCAAATTTAAACAGGAAAGTATTTATGATTTTCTTAAGGATTTAATCATTAGTTTGAATTTTTCACTATTGGACATTTGATATTTCTTTCAAGGTATGTGTCATGTGAAAATGTGTAAACAAATGGCATGTTAAATGAATAATTTCATAAGGTCTATGTTATGAACACCTGTCAAAAACCTGTATCAAACAACTCACACTAGTTTACAGATATTAATAAGTTCAGCAAGTAGCTGTACACTAAACTACTGCATATTTTGTGATGTTCACAATATTGATTAAATCTAAAAATACCTAATGTAAAATTTCAATGCTTCCTCACACTGGCATCTTTGTAACTCTGATTTTTTACTACTGATTTTTCTAGAATTTGATGAATCTTTCCTTTAGATTTAATTTTTTTTCTCTTGTAATTGATTTAGAATGATTCTGATAAAATCTGTGACTCTTTGTAGACATTATTTCTTGACCATCAGTTTGGGGTCATGTGTCAAGTAAGGTTATCTTTTATAATAAAGCAATTCAGTGTTTTTATGATATCTTTTATCTAATATATAATACAATACACAGAATATTATATATTGTACTATGCACATATTTGTTATCTGTCTCTTTCTCTCTCTCTCTCTTATGCACACTTATATATATGGTAAGTATATAAGACAATTTTGAAAACTGATGCACACTTATATATATGGTAAGTATATAAGACGATTTTCAAAACTGATGATGAACTGGCATCAAAATTAAATGAAACATAGTTCATGTTAAGCATTTGAATGCTTGATTTTTATTATAATTGTGGTATTAGAGAAATTAGATTTTAGCTAATTTCAACTCAGTTTTTAGTTTTATTTATTCATTTTTTATCTTTATATATTAATTTATTTTATTTTATTTAGATTTTTCCAAAAGGTTTATTAATCTCACCTTATTTCAGTACTAATTTAGTAAAAACAAGTCATAAACTGAAATATCATTCTATCAAATTCTCATCCAATTATATTGAATGTATATATATATATATATATATATATATATATACATATATATATATATATATACATATATATATATATATATATATATATATATATATATATATATATATATATATATATATATATATAATTCAATACTAACTAGCAAAATCAAAGCAACAACCAATATATTGATTGTGGCAAAAGTTTAAATCATTTTGATATTTAACTTAACTATGAACTCTATTACCTGAATTACTGCAATTAAAAAACTGTTCATGAATATGATTTTATAATAATATTATCATTAAGTATTATTTTGGTTTAATATTAATCTACCATAAATAAGATTACAATAATTGCAGTTAATTGATGAATATGATGAGTTAAGTAAATTACATTCTTCTTCTTTTTCTTCTATACGGTATAACACGTGCACAATCATGGCTCTCCACAACATCCTGTCCTTTATAGCTTTTAGTAAGTTTAAGGTTGCAAAAAGGGCAATATCTAAAGTTTCTCATTAATCTAGAGAATTAAGACTAAGAAAAATATTAAATATAACACTTCATGATTGCAAATTATTATACTCTGACTACAATATCAACAACCAAAACATTAAGTATTTAAAGGAGACAATATGAGAAAATCTAAAATTAAATGATAACATTCATTAGGCTTAATGGATTTGGTATTCATTGACAAGCAATGTCATAAGCAAAAGTAATATTCAAGAGAAAATCAGTGAAAAATATAAAATCAAGCATTAGGTAAAATTTCTTTTTGATCTAATACAAATAATTTGAAAATGAAAATACTGAAATAGTGAACAACATTACAAGTTCCTTAGTAGGAAGAATAAATATTTTTTGTTTAAAACACAATCAAATATCAAGTTATTACTGAATATGACTAATTTATGTCATTTATTAGTTAACATATACAAAATCATTAATGTATGTGTATGCAATGAATATATATGGTGTTCCAATAACTTGGACCAATTTTAATTGTGAATTAAGATTAAAATCGGTCAAGGTTATTGGAACACCCTACAAACAGGTTACAAAAATTTGAAATGACTGACATCCAGTAGATGTCTATAGATAAACCCATCAACTGGACATTAAGAGAAAGAATTTAGTACACATGATTGTTTAATTACTGGCTAGTGGTGATGTCATGATTTCAAATGAAGGTCTGTGGGCAAACATATCCAATGAAGGTTAAGAAAAAAATATGGTACACACTATGATTAATTACTGACTAGTAGTGTTGTTATGATTTCCAATAGCAATGGCAGTTGTAAAACAAAGGTGTTATTTCATACTATTTCTTTAAACTAGACCAACTCTCTTGTTGGATGAGGTACAACAATTTGCTTATTACATTCAAGATCAAGAACCTATTGGCTTGGTATATATATATATATATATGTGTGTGTGTGTGTGTGTATGCATGTGTACATATGTTTCATTGATGTGCTCAACATGACAATTATCTAAGCTCATAAAAAATTACTAGTTTCTGACCACAAAATATAACAGTGACTATGCACAGTACTTGTGTTGATCTATTGGGCTGAATTATTAAAAAAAAACTTGTGTTTTTATCTGTTAATATGTTCATCAGTTCTTTCACCAACATGTTATTCAGTAGCCTTTGTTGCTGTTCTAATAATTGCACTCAGGGAAAGAGAATTTCTATCAAGTTCAGACATGTACAAACTGAGATCATCCTCATTTTCTGAGCACAGTAACTGAATTCACTTGGCTAGATTTTCATTATTAATATATGCGTGTAGTTGGTGATCATTTCCAACATATAAGCATTTTAGTAGGAAAATGCTTTTCTCTTATGTAAAATGTTAGTGGAATGTATATATATATATATATATATATATATATATATATATATATATATGATGACCTCTTCCCCTCATTTTCAGTGCATGTGGATCCATCTCCTCATTTCTTAGAACCAAACAGCCACACTTTTTAGAAAAACTGAATACCTGAAAACAGTGAACTGGTGCACTAATGTGCATTAATACCCCCAACAAAGTATTAATCAAACAATTTCCTTTACCTTCCAGTAAGGTATAATTTAAGAACTGGAACATCATAGCCAATAATAAATATATATATATATATATATATATATATATATATATATATATATATATATATATAGCTACCCACATCACATGATATGTATCAAAGATCATCATGTACAAATTTTCCGAGTAGAGTGCTTTGAAAAATTGAGCTCCTTAGCAATGGAATTAATTGACTTTCTGCATTTCTTATCAATAATATTCTGTACCGTTCTTACAAATTTGGGTGTTCTGATGCTATTAGGACACTTAACACATGTTTTTTACATTTGGCTACAACTATAGAATTTCTTTGCAGCTTCCATCTCTCTGCAAACTTTGACAACAAACGACAATACAACTTTCAAGAAGCAACTAATCTCTAAATCAGTGTGCTCTGCCTGTAAGACAAAATTACATAGTGCCTTTTAATTTGCTGAGTTAGCTTGATGTTTGTCATTTATTTGAAAAGAAATGATAATCAAAACAAGTTAGAAAAAAGTTAGAACCATTAAAAATGTGTCCTCAAGGAACTGACCCACCCTATATATATATATATATATATATATATATATATTAATCATTTCATTTCACTCATGCAAAGCAGTAATGCCACTAGTACACAGGGGGTTACAGGGAGTGGAAGTGAAAGAGAAGACTGAAAATAGGGAGGATTGAGGAAAGAACAAAAAATAAATGAAGTTCAAGAAGACATTGCAATTAAATTTCTGAAGATTGTAGTTATAAAGGAAAATAGGAAACAGAAGAGAGTTCCACAGATGGGAAGCATGAGAAAATAAGCTTTTGGAGTAGAAGTGGTGCTTGCATTTGGCTATGTGAACAGTAAATGGCTGATAACAATCTAGTAGCAGGCTTAAATTCATGTATTTGGAGCACCAGGGAAAAAATCTTGACAGAGCTGTTGCTATGAAATTATTTGCAGAAAAGACAGAAGGGAGCTACATTATGTTAGTGAGAAAGTGACTGAAGCCAAGGTAGCTGTTCATGTTCAATTACATTACAGCTCTTTTTTGGATTTTGTCAAGAATATCAAGATGTACAGTAGGAGCAACAGACCAGATATGGCAACAATATTCAATACATGGACAAATGTAAATGTGCCAGCTGGATTCTAACAAGAAATGTTTTCTGACACAATACAGTTATCCAACTTTCCTTGCAGTAGATGCCACTATTGATTTGATATAATTCATGACAGTGGAAAATATGAGGGCCAAAAAGGTATAGGGTGTTGCTCTGCTGGAGTCTAACCTCAGCCATGCTGATGGCAGGTAGAAAAGGTTTTCTGTAGTGGTTAAATGAATGTAATTTTGTTTTGGAGCTATTCAAATTTACAAGCCATTTCTTGTCTCAGTTAACCATTGATTGTTCAACACTGCCATGTCTAGAGTGTCAATGTATCAAGACATGATTATATAACCCACCTCCCTCCACCCTCCAACCTTATTTTTCATTTTTCTATTTTAGCATAGATCTGACTTTTAATTGGTTAATCCAGACATGCCCATAAGTATATGTTTTAATTCTGACATTAGGCTTCCCCCGACTTTTAACTTTCAAAAAAGGTAACAATTTGTTTTCAAATTTCCCAAATAAATCATTTTTATTATATGTAATCTACTATTGCCCAATGAGGAACAATTAAAGTTCAGAAAGATGAAAGTCTTTGTATAGCGATGTAAAATGTTTTTATTGTAATCTATTGTAATAAAAATATTTTAATAATTTTATATTTTGCTCTATATATTGAGCACTTTTTAAAAAGTAAATGGTAAGAACTGTGGATTCTAATTGTCCATCTGTTCTTTCTCTTTTTTAAGATATATATATATATATATATATATATATATATATATATATATATATATATATATATATATATATATATATGATAAAATATAGTTTTGTGGTATGTTATATTTACAGATAAAAGTACTCAATATCAGGAATAGAGCATATGTAAATATAAAAGTGGACACTGACATCAACACTGTGGCCTGAAAATTGTGTTTAAGCATGAAACAGACTGTCACTACTGTGTTGACCTCAGTATTCACTTATATACTTGTCATATATTAATATATTCAGCATATTCTATTTACATATCTCTCTTATTTTCTATTACTCTTGAGTCATTTGCTTCTATACACAACAAAACAGTGTCTTCTTACAGGATGTTCATAGAAGCAAATTTTTAATCATCCTTCCTGATACCTTAAAATCTACAAAGGCAAATTCAATGAAAAACTGGAAACTAAAAATTTTAATATTTTCATTATTTTCAGTGTTTACAAATTAGGCCCAAATTAAATTGCTTAGACTTATAAGCAATATGATGTATATTAATTTTTTAATGTTTTACAAAAACAATTGCTTGAGACAAGATGCAAAGACACATATGTGATTACTTGTCTAGACATTAATAGTTTCCTTATTTGATATACTTATATCTAATGTTTGCAACACATTAATCATGTACATAAAATAGATTTTTCCTTTCTTGTGCCTCAAAGGCTTCAACAATTTTATGTAATATTTCATATTACAAGCTATGCAAATTGTTTAAGTTTTGCCATATGAAACTGTATCTGCCCTCAAAATAAATATGGGAGTGATTATCTTCTGATGCAACATTCTTTTGGCAAGTAAGAGAATCTTTTTTTCTTATTTTAATACCAAGTGATTTATTATATCTCCCCATCAGAATAATTCCCATCTGTTAGATACCTTGAAGCTTGCCTTGTTTCCATTGTTTTAATGAATAACATCTCTTGAGGAATTACATCCCATGCATTTATGTAAAAAAGTAATTTCTATAAAACATTTTAATGTTGTTGCAATTATTTAAACAATTTCAAATAAAAAGTTTAGTTATATTTCCAATTTCATTTTACAAATTTCAAGTTACAGTATGCATATTTACTTATATCTATTCATGAAAGAAGTCTATAATATTTAAGATGTATCTAGCTGTCTTTGAAGCTGACTAGATTTAGCTCTTAATGTTTATATAAGCCACATGACTGCTCTATGATAACTGTCTCTTTTACTGTTCCATTATTTGATGCCTGATTCTCTCTAAACCCTTTCAATGCAATTGGAAAACCATTATGTTTATCTTGCACTAGACAGTATAAATATAGTCCTGTCTGGGACATCTATTGGTCTGCCTTTAGGGACATTAGTGACAATATTAAGATTATAACAATTCTGAAAAAGATTGGTACAAAAAATGGAATGGAAGAAGGGAGAAACAATTCTTCTAAAAGTAAACCCCTTATCTTAGCTGGGTTCAAGTGCCTCCCACTCTCCATGAAAGTCTTGTTGCCTGATGAGTTACACATGGGAAATATCTTTATAAAAGAAAGTAATCCACAAAGAACTATAAAGATTGATGTTCCTATAGCCAAGGAACTGCTGTCCAGCTGCTCATAATCAGCTTTAAACTATATATATATATATATATATATATATATATATATATATATATATATATAAAGAGAGAGATAGTGATAAAAAGATACTCATGTACTCAGGCACACAACACTTATGAATGCATACATGTTCAATTTTTATGTAAGAACTGATATAAGGTTTCATGCATTTTATGTGTATTTATACATGTTAAAGTATCTTTATTAAAGTTTGATTATGCAAAATGAAAATGAAAGAAGAAAATGGAGAAAAAAAAGGGTAAAACATATTTTTAAATTTAAATTTATATTATTCTTGCTTCTATGCATTGATCACAGTTTACCTGTCAGCACCTGACATCAGTAAAATAAGAACTCTAAAATACAAGATTTTTACTGGCCTAGTAAACTCTGTTTTCACTTACCCTTGTGATTATAATAGTAAAAACACTTTAATAAAAACAAAGATGATTATTTGAGTTTTTTCCTAGATCAAGTTAGTCTTTAAAGCAATTGTTTAATGAGATTTTACAAGTTCATTTTATTTTTTCATAGATCTTTTGAAGATTACCAGATTTATCAATTGTTTTAGATATAACTAATATTAGATAATGTTAATATTGCCTGTGCAATTTATTTATAGATATAATTACTTTTTTTTGTTACATTTTTCTACAAACAGATTGTGCTTGATCAGTCTGTTCAGGATTCATTTTGGCAGTAATAAATTTTATTCAAGATCTATTTATGGTATTTTATACTTCTCATAAATATCTATAATATTTGGTCTCTAAAACAACTAGTACAGTGCTTTTCTTTTAATCAAATCTTGGTATTTTCTCTTTATAATACAACTTTAAATCTTTTGAGAAATTAAATTTATAATGATATCTATTTTTAACAATTGTCTTAGATATAATTTTTCAATGTCAACCATTTAGAACTGGTGAATAATTCCTTGTGTCATCAAAAATTAACAAATAACAATGAAATAAACAAAATTTTTCCAAGTATTTGTATAAAAAGATAAAGAACACATATAACTGCATCATTCATTATCTTTAAACACATTATACTAACTACATATGTGAATGATACATATCAAACAAACATAGCAAGGACAAACTGTCTAGCAAATTTAATTTCCACCACATATATTAAGATATTGTACAAACAACCTTTACATTTTCTTTTTTTACTTTATCCAAATAAGGACAAATAATTCAATCAGCAGATCAAGTCTTCTGATAGAGATTCTAAGAAGTTAGAAATAGCTTCTCATTTGTTGATAAAAAGAACTGACTACATTTAAAATCATGCTCACTTATCAAATAATATTCCTATCTACTAATTTAGGTCATATTTTTATATATTTGTTGTAATTAAACATTTCTGATCACTTTATACGTGTTTCTGCTTTACCATTTTATTTTATCATTATAGGTACTTACATTTGATATTGAAACAGGATAATAAAAATGTCATTATACTTTTTGTAATTCAGTTTTTGTACAAAATTTATCTTGTGAATTCCCAAACTGAATAATAGTAATCCATAGCAAAAGTAAAAATTAAGATACAAAGATAAAAATGACAAGCATTACTGAAAGTTAATTTTAAACATGAGACTATTATGCAAAAATATTAGCTGTCTAAAAAACTGTTTATTCAGATTATTAATTAAAACTAAAACTAAAAGAAAATTTAAGAAAATCTTTTAAATTAATTTCATTGAACACTATATTTACCATGATGTTGCATTATTTTATGCCATCTTTTAGGCAACTTCATAATTCCATCCTCCCAAAACATTTTATCTTTCTCAGCAAAGAACTGCTTTAGATGCTTTTTTAGCCTTGAGAATAGCATGTTTTTTTCAAGAAAAGAATTATGTAAAGAAAATCTGGTAATTTGAAGGTGTAATGTCTAATGACAATGGAAGATGAATGAAAACTTCCCAGCTAAGCTGTACCAATTTTTACCTGGTTACTAAATAAATATATGGTCAAGCATTATCTTGATGCATTATTGCACCTTTCTTCATAACTAATTCTAGATGCTTTTTACCAGTTGCTACCTTCACTTGGTCTAATTGGCCAAAGTATTTGTTTGAATCAATTGTTTCTATGAATGGAGTTCTTAGTAGAAAACTACCTTACAATTCAATCATATATACAGAATCAAATTCTTTAGATGAAGAACAGTTTAGTATAGTGAGTGATGGTTCATTTCACTTACTTTTTAATCTCTTGCATCCCACATTGTTACAAAGTATTTAGTTTAATCAGTCATCAAAGTATGTTTAAAAAATGGAAATTTTTAGTACATTTACTACATTTAAATATTAGATCACATCTGGGAATACAGCCCAGAATATTTTTGCTTCGGTTATGTGAAAACAACATATTAAAGTGGTAAATTTAAATAGGCCAGTATAAATGATTTTGAATGCTTAACTTGGATATTCGGAGTTTGACATATAAAACTGATTATTTTCAAGTAATATTTTAATTTAACCATAATCACCTTTCACTGATCTGTCTGACTGTAGAGCATTGTGAAGCTTCACAAACCATTTCTGATACATTCAATCATAACATAAAGAGCACAAATCTTTTTTCTACATTTTAGTCACAATCTTATCATTCTGAAAATAAAATGCAAATATTCTGGAAATGTTTATTTTCTTTCATCTTCAATGTTAGAATCAATTAATAAAGTATTTCAATTTAAAAAATTTAAAACAAGATACATGATTATATAACTGTATCACGATAAAATCAAAATCAATCTCTTTGAATAAAGTCATTTCAAATTAAACATTCCTAAAACCATCTAACAAAAAACCTAACTATTTATATCACCCAATACTTTATGCTTGGATTGTGTCAATGTTGACAAAAACTGCAGTTTCCTTATTCATGTACTGTGAGAATACCTTTTTATTATTGATTCAGTATATATATTTAAAAAAGTTCAAAATATATGATTCTGATATATAATTTTACCTTTCACATTTTCCACTCAGATGAAGGAACAAAACTTTGCTGAAAGAATGAATTAAATGAGTAAATTTAAATTAATACAGAAACTTATATTAATTTTATGACATGATTATTGAATAATTCAGTTTCTATTCTGTGTGTATGTGTGTGAAGTGGTACCTGTACATGTATATACAGAGATATTTATGTGTACTTGCTGTATACCTAGATTAAAAAAGATAAAATACTTCTTAAACAGTATATAGTACAAAATTATTTTATTATTTAGTTGCATTAATTTGTATTTAAAATTATTCTTCAACTATTTTAATGTCAATAATTAAATTTATAACAATAGTTTCATAATAGTATATAGTTATAATTTTTTCTACTACATCAAATATCCCTCCTTTGAATAATGTAAATATACTTCAAAGATGCTGATTTTGAATACAACAATGAATGTCTGTTCCATGAATAAAGCAGTTTTTTCTAGTTTTTTGTATAGTAACACATAATTTAGTACTTTTGTTCAAGTGCCAACATCATCATCTAAATAATCAATCTCTATTTGATGCATTTCAGTTGTGCAAATTCAATTCAAAGAAAATTGGATACTTCTTCCCTAGAATAGCTGAAAGTAGGTTACAGTTAAATCAAACTAATATTCAATGAGATGCTAAAATTGTTTACACTATTAAAACTATAAGTTTCATATGTTTCTACATACGATGTATGCCTCAGAAACCATGTCAGTGTTGAGTAATATTTTTTATCAACTTACAAATATCTTTGTAAAATTCATGCTACAAATAAGCTGATCCAATCGTTCCTCTCAAATCATGAAATGGAAGTTATCCTGAATGGTCACTCATCTACATCCTTTTGTACTAACACGAATGTTCCCTAGGGCTCTATCTTTGTTCCTATGCAGTTTTTAATCTTTATTAATGACCTTTCCAATGACATCAGCTATCAACTAGGCATCTACATTGACAACACTGTCATTTACTCCTGCCTAAATATTAAAGCTGATCAGTCAGACAAGGTCAAAATGGCAGTTGGTGTCCAAAATAACCTCCACTCCGTCATTAACTGTGACAAAAGATGGCTTGTCAATTTTAATGCCTTCAAAACTAAACTTCTCTCCATTAATCATCTGAGGGACCCTTCTCTGCCTTCCATCAGCATGGCTGATGCTATCCTCCAAGAAAGTGACTCAGGCTAACATTCTCAGCTGACATAAAGTGGAAAGACTATATTGAATCCATTGCTAGATCAGCTGCCAAAAAAGTCAGTTCACTGCATTGGGCAAGACAATTTTTCTCTCTGAAATCTATCTTGCACATCTATAAATCTACTATTCATCCATGCTTGGAATATTGCTGCTATATATTGTCCGGTGCCCCTGCTATTTACCTGGAACTCCTTGCTAAGATCCAAAGTAAAATAAGCAATATTATTGGTCCTGATCTGACAGTTTGGCTTCAGTCTCTTGCCCACCACTGTAAGGTTGCCTCTCAGTGCCTTTTTATAAATATTTTCATGGTAATTGTTCGAATGAGCTCTTCACTATGGTACCTAGACTATGAATTTAAGCACAATACTAGACTGGTGGCGAAATCTCATCAATTTAGAGTTCAGCTAGCTACATGTAGCTGCAACTTTTATGCTAAGAATTTCTTACCAGGCACTTCTGACTTGTGGAACTCCCTCCTGGTCCCATGCTTTTCAGCCAATTTTAATCTACAAAAATTTAAATGCAATGTCAATCGCTATCTACTTTCCTCCTGATTGCTCTTTCTCTTTCTCCTCATTATTAATGTTTCTGTTCCAAATTCCTCCACACCCTGTAACTCCTTGTGTGATGGTAGCTGTACTGCCTTGCTTGGAGTGATACTGATTTTTTAAAAAAGCTTTAAAATTTAATGAAATATATCATTATAAATTATAACAACAGTTAATAGTTTTTGGGGTTTTTTTGGGGGGGGGTTGCTTGTAGTAATTTTGAATTACTTTGATTTTTTATCCTTCAAAATAATAACCATAAATGTGTGTATATATGTATCTATAAGTGATAAACAACAGTAAGCAAGTAAATTATAAAGGGAGAGATGCAAGGATAATAGAAAAGAGAAAGAAGAGAAAAAATTTCTCATTTCACACTATTTATAATGTAGTATTTTAGTAAAAACAGTTTTGAAAAAATATTATTTGGTGTCTTTGCTAACAATAATTAGAAAATGAGAGAGAAAAGAGTAGAGATGACAGTGTGTGTATGTGTACGTGTCTGTGCATGTGTAATTTGTAACCCTGAATATCCTCAGTGCAAAATGGCAATAGTGACACAGCTTTAATAAAAACCCTTTGAACTGATAATTTCCCTATAAAACTTAAAATAATTTAGAGAATTTCCATTCAATTAGAATGAATAAGCAAAAACTGCATCACTGTCTGCAAAGGACCCATCGCTTTTTCTGCTATTCAGTTTAATATTGGCCTATATATAAAATATATCATGTTGATAACTGATATGTCCCGGAAAGGGATATATTTGTTCAAAGTAGCAAAGTGGTTTTGGACTACTGTAACCAAGTAGGACAATCTAGCAGGTAACCATAATGAACTGGTCCTCGTCCTGGTAGGCAATAGGTGAAGAAAATGCTGAAAAAATTCCACACTGGCCATCCAGGGATTTTGAGAATGAAATATCTAATGAGAAGCTATACTTATTGGCCGAGGATGGACCAAAACGTCGTCGATAGGCATCCTCGTGTACCTCCACATCAGTCTGTATTTAAAGCTGACACCAGCCAATCATATTACTGTGAGGAGGAACCCAGGTGTATGCATATTCATTACATCACCTCCCCCGAGCTAAATTTTCCCGTGAAAATTATCTTCAATATTTTCTCTTTTTAGGGTCTGGACTTAATCGATTGACTCTTTTTCGTAAGTCTTTTTCGCCTCAATCCTCCTTGCAGTGATGACGTTTGACACACTGGTACCTCTGACTTGAGGTCGGGGATACCTCCATTGGCGAATGTTGACTTACTGGAACGGGAATTTCAAATGCATCATACAGGACTTACATTGGAATCTCTTCGGTATTTTCCGTGACCTCTGTGGTGTGTTTGGGTCTCAATTGATTCCAATGTCTTTTGCACCGAAATTTTTCCCCTTTTATGTCATATATGACCTGTCCAGCTCTTTTGGTTAACATTTCTTCTTACCAATACATTTTTCCAGCCCTAAAGTTCTTGAAAAAAACTTTGTCACCTGGTTTATACACTTTAGTCATCTGGTTTTCTTTTTAGCAGTTTTCTTCGCCAGACTAGGCAACATCCTGTCGAACATAGAGCGTATTTTTCTCGCAAACATTAACTCTGCTGACGATAGCCCTGACGTCGTATTCAGGTTTGTCGTTATTCTATATACTACCCAAAATTTCTGAATACTTCTTTCATTCGTGTGCACGCCTTGGTTTTTCTTCAACGCTCGTTTAAAGGTGTCCACGAATTTTTCCGCCTGTCCATTCGATCTTGGATGATATACTGGCGCTGTCACGTGATCAATGGACAATGATCTACAGAATTCTTTGAACTCTCTTCCCGTAAACTGCGTTCCGTTGTCGCTGACTAAAGTTTTAGGTAGTCCAAAGCGACTAAAAGTGCGTTTATTGTATTTGTTGCAGTCGGATGTCTGTACTTAACAATTTCTGGCCACTTAGTGAAACTGTCCACAGTGATCAGGTAATAAGATCCATTTATGGGTTCTGCATACTCGATATGCAATCGTGTCCATGGGACATCTGTCTTTGGCCATGGTTGAATCTTTACCGGTGGATCCCTTGCTGCCAGTTGACATCCTCTGCACTTTTTCACCAAATTTTCTATGTCTTGGTCCGTCCTCGGCCAATAAGTATAGCTTCTCATTAGATATTTTATTCTCGAAATCCCTGGATGGCCAGTGTGGAATTTTTTCGGCATTTTCTTTTGCAGAGTAACCGGCATTACAACTCTATCTTCGTATAGTAATACCTGTTCGCAGACTGAAAAAGGTGACACACTAATTCCTTTTTTATTTTTCTCGTTCAACCAGACTTGCTTTTTCATTTTTTTAATGAAATCATCGTTCACCGCTGCTTTTTTCACATCTAGCGTAACCAGTAGTTCTCTAATAGTGTTGCATAACAGATCTGATAATTCACTTTCGTCTCTTAGCGCCGCTATTACTGTTTCTTCCAGTGGTTCCGTATATTTCGGTATCAATCTTGATAACCCATCGGCGTGACTTAGCTTCATGAAGGCACATATTCTATTTTGAAATTATAATTCAATAGAAATACACCCCAACGCTGTAGTCGATTTGCCGTGTGAATTGGTATACCCTTTTTTGAACCAAATATTGTTAACAGCGGTTTGTGGTCTGTTTGCAGAATAAATTCTCTTCCGTATAGAAACCTATGAAATATTTTTACAGCGTAGATTATTGCTAAACTCTCTTTTTCGATTTGACTGTAACTTCGTTCTGCGGGGAGTAACGTCCTCAAAGCATGTGCTATTGGCTTCGTAGATCCGTCCTCGAATTTATGAAGCAATACCGCACCTAGTCCCTCATTACTGGCATCTGCTGCTACAATGATTTTCCTCTTCGGGTCAAAATGCGCTAACAATAGATCTGCTAATAGACAGCCTTTTATTTTTTTTAAAGCATGTTCGTATTCTTTCAACCATATCCACTTTGAGCCTTTTTTCACCAAATTATTTAAATGAGCTCTCATATCATACATTTTCGGGATATAGTAAGGCCAGGAGTTTACACATTATCAGGTGCTGGCATATTTTTTATAACCTCAGCCCTTTCTGGATCCAGTTTTCTTCCTTTACTGTCAATGATCTGCCCTAAATATTTTATCTTTAAGAAGAACTGGGTTTTTTTTTCAGCACTCAGCTCGAGCCCGTATTCCTCAATTCTCTGAAATACCGCTCTAATATGCGTTTTGTGTTAGACCTCGTTTTCACTTTTAATCAAAATATCATCTAAATATGCGATTGCATACTCCATACCAACCAACATTGTGTCCATTATTTGCTGGAATAGGCTTGGAGATACCTTCAATCCAAAAGGAAGACGATTTAGTTTTAAAATCCCTTTATGCATGTTTATTGTCAGGTACTTCGAACATTCTTCACTGACTTTAACCTGAAGGTAAGCCCCCGACAAGTCCAACTTTGAAAACGCTCTACATCCGTTTAATTTAGTGAATACTGGAGACGGTAGAGGGTACGCATGGTCTTTCACACAATCATTTAAACCTGTCGAAAAGTCCGCACACACTCTGATTTTTCGGCCTTTCTTTTTTATATATCCGGTTGGAGACGCCCAATCTGAGTAATCGACTTTTGAAATTACGCCAATTTTCTCCAACCTTTCTAATTCCTCATTTATTTTGTCTAGTGCCGAAAAATGGTACTTTTATCTTTGGTTTAAAGATTGGTTTAACATTTTCTTTCAATTCGAAGTTGACTTCTGCTTTTGTGCACAGACCTTCTGAAAAGACGTGAGGGAATTCACCTTTCAAATCCGTAATAAATTTTTCTGTTTGCTTCGTCTTATAGTTCTCTATGACGTTAACTTTGTTACAGAAAGAATTTACCGGTAATTCCCATAAATTAAACAATACTATCCAGTCTAAACCAAAGAGGCTTACTGAAGCAGGGAGCACATACACTTTCGATTTGTGAATTTTTCCCATGAACGCAATGTTACATTTTAATTCACCTCTAAACTTAAGTCTTTTTCCTGACACTCCCCTGGCAATTTTGTCTGTGTTAGTCAACGGCGGGTAACCGATTTTTTCCCATGTTTGTTCGTTTATTACCGAGATATCACTTCCTGAATCGAGTAATAATTTTACGGTCTGCCCATTTATTTTTACACTGAGATATTTTCTTCTTTGACCCTTCTCAATTTCTCCAGGTGTATGCATATTCATTACATCAATAACTGTATAGAAGGGCCCAAAATTAAATCAGAAAGGTGGTTACTACAGGTATTATTTATGCACATATAGATACATATATACACACATTATGGTCATAGATGTCTCAACTCTAGGAGTTGGTCTCTTCTACTATTAAAGACATTATACCCATTAGATTAGGGTTAAGAAAAATACTGCTGCCAGAAAAGCCCTTGAAATCAAGAAGGCTTCACAGAAGAGGAAAGCCAATGAAAAGATAAAAGATTATTCAGAACTGGCAAAACAAACAGAGGATACAGATTGTTTAAGCTTTGATTTCATGCAAAATACTGAATTTACCAAATGGAGATGCATTCTTCTCAAGACAACTCTGGCTGTTCATTTTTGGCATTCATTCTACCAAGTCTAGAAAAGTTAAAATGTACACCTGGCCAGCAACAGCATGTTGTTAATGAAGTATTAAATTCTTTATCTCATTATATCAACATAATTGTTTGAAAACCTGTAAAAAAAATCTTCTTTATCTGAATTTCTGAGATGAGGAGTCATCAGTATATACATTATTTATACACACACTATTGTCCTCATTTTTGTTGTTATTATCATAACATTTCAGCAGTTGTACCCTATAGTCTTTATCAGGTGCTTGTTGATCTGGTAACCAACAGAGAATTTTGAAGTGAACTCTTTATTTAATCTACAGGGTTAGATTTTTCTCATTCCACACTCAGTAACCCCCTTGTGTCTTAGTGGCTTTATTGCCTTCTTAGGGTGAAATGATTAAAAAAATAAATCTGGCTGCCAAGATCCATTGTTAATAGTCAGTCTTCTGAAACTCATGAGATCAATACAAACATTCCATAAAGCTCTCTTCTCAATCCTACCCTACTTATGCTTTATATTAACAATCTGCCTAAGAAAATATTCAGATCACTAGCAAATATTTATGCAGATGGTACAACAGTTTATGGATGCACCTTCAAAAATCTAGATGACCAGATCTTGGCAGCTGATTTAATTTCTCTAACATCCTAATGGTGATGACTGGTTTGTAACTTTTAATACATCCAAAAACAAGCTAACATTTCATCAGCACCAAGTAGACCCTGCATCTTTACCTATTATAATGAACACTTGTACTCTTAAGAAGATTCCTTGCTTTGAATATCTATTGGGACTCAAGTTTACCCCAGACCTCAAGTGAACACATATATACAATCCACTAAAAATGCTGGTGAAATGTTCAATTCCTTATACCACTGCAGAAAAAGTACCAAACTCCTCCTGCCACACTCTATCTTTACAAAAGTCAGATCAAACCAAAAATGGAGTATTACTGCCATATCTTAGCTGGAGCTGCACAATCATAATTTTTCAGCCTTGACAGAGTTCAAAAGCATTACCTTCAAAAGACTTTGAAGGTAATGAATTATTTTCCAATCTATAACCCCTTTCTCATAGACAAAATGTCACAAGCCTTGAGCTACTGTATCACCATGCCAATTGTTCTAATGAGCTACATTCATTAGTTTTATCAGTTCAAATTGTCACAGCTAATACCATGTACACTAGAACAAATCATCTCCATTGTCTTCATATTCTAGTGAGAACAAGTTTTATTTAGATATCTTCTTCCTAAGACCTGCTACTTTGCCAAACAGACTCCAGGGAGGATGCTTCCACCACTGATACAATCTTAACCTCTTCAAGTCTAGGGACAGCTGTTATCTTCCATATATATTATCATAATCTGCACCTCTTACCTCCTCCTCTTACATTCATACAACTACCTCATTGAGAAATTCTCATCCATATCAGCTTCTTTACTAGGAGCTACTTCCAGTAAAGGCAGTCAAATCAAGGGAAATGCAAAATCTAACAATGCATCTCTCTAAAAATCAATAGGCAATCAAGAACAAGGGAAGAGATGAATCAAACTTTAGAGATGAGTAGTCAAGTTTACTATTTGTAACCTATAATCCTGTATCTCAGTCTCGTGTGGAAACTCAAATCAACAATTCTGAAGTAGTTTCAGAATAGCTTCATGATTTTTTTGTACTTATATCTAAATTTGGATAAGATTTTGAGTCTTTAGAGTTTTAGTAGTTTATGGTTTTTCAAGCAACTTAAAATTAAACAATTTTATAAGATAAAATTTGTCAGTCATATTAAAAAAATGTTGATACAAACTACTCATAAATTCACATTAAAATATTAACTTCTACTTTCTAAATATATTATTTATTTAAGTATGATTCACTTATTTTTACCCAGTCATTTTCTTTTGCCTTTCTAATTTTGTTTGTATATGCAGTGGCATGTTCATTTTTCAATTGATTTTTTATCCTAATGTTTATCTTAGAAATGTTGCTGTGAAGAGTTTGTCAGCTCATTCTATTTAAAAAATTTGCCCCAAAACAAAAGATTTTGAGATTGCATAAGTTTTGTCCCAACAAGATTTGTAAAAGCCTATATATCTGCCATAACAGAATGTATGTATTCACACATAAACATTTGTGCTTGTATATGCACACATATTTAAATGAACAATTAACCACTTTGAAAAGACAGAAGCAAAAAATGTAGAAATAAGTATTACGATACAAAGGCCCTATAATATAACTCATGTTAGATTTTATTTATTCTTTCATAAAAATTAACTTTAAAAATGTATAGCAATACAAGATGTGGGTAATTGAATGACAAAATGTACAAAAGTATAAAAAAAATGTACTAGTGAATAAAGATATTTTTACATGTATAACAATGAATATTATTTGTTAAAATTGAAAATACATCAATCTCATTTAATATTTTAGTTTTCTTGATTAAAGATTCCTTACCATTGATATTTCCTTAACCTACAGCTGTTAAAAATAAAATTTAGACATTGATGGATGATATATAATTATGTATCAGGTTATATCTTTGCTTTCCAGCAAAAGTCTAACCTAATTAAGAAGACACATAAATATGTGCTATGACTATGTATAAATATATAAGCAAGCATTTATATAAATACATGTATATTTTTAACCAATATTTTATATTGTCAACAACAAAGTTTTAACATTTTTCTCTAATAAAATAAAAACAAAAGTGATAATATAATATGCTTTCTTTTATTTCTATTTTAGTGTAAAGTGTATTAATATCATAAGTATTAAGAGAACTTTTAAGACGATACAGGTCACAAATACCTGTATGAATTCAACTATCAAACTGAGAAAAACTTTTATTTGCAGACTATGCTATAAAATTAACAGTTAGTTTTATTTATGCAGTTGCATGTTCAAGGCATCCTTACTTCTGTTGTTTTACTTGGATAATAAGTAATTTTTATAGGAAAAATATTCCTTTCATTTTAGGCATTTTATGTTTCTATCACCTATTATGCTTTTGAACTGATAAAAGATGGGCCCTGAGTTTGTTTTAAGTGCTGTTTTATTGATGTCAGAGGCTACTGTTATCAGAGTAATATAAAATTTATGTCAATGAAAAGACTTCAAGTATTAACATCTGGGTTAATACTCTTTCTTTATGAACAGGCTAAATGTTCATAATTCTTGCTAATGAATAAATTTGTATACATTTGTGTATGAGTGATTTTGTGATGTGACATGTATGTATGAGAGAGAGAAAGGGGGTCATGATTTAAGCAGTTTAGCTGCTCACTAAAGATCAACCATTTTTGCCATTATTAATATTTTGTAGAATGGTGGGAATATTTGAAAATCCTTATTTATAGGTGAATTTGTTTGTATATGTACACTTATGTATATTTTCACAACTGAGGAAAATGTGATGCATTTTTGTCATTTGATACTGTAGCAATACAAAAAGCAATCATTTCCCTTTGACAAGATGACATCACATGGTTCATGTGACAGGTGCTTAGTGATGTCACTTCATATAGTGATGAAAGCAGCAGTCTTTCATTCGGTTTACAGAAGTCAAACAGTGGTTGCTTTTCCAGCCCAGGCCAAGAGGCCCTGGCTGAGGCTAAATCTGCCTCTTCCAGCACATACTACAGGTTACAAGCTCATGGGAAAAAGGTGGTTTCTTCTTTTCCCCAATTTCCTTAATTCCTTAGTAAAATATATATATAACCTGTGAAAAGGTTAGCAATACTTGGTATGAAAATTGCTTGGGGCATGAAACTAAAACTATTTCATAGTTTATTTTGAAACCTAACCCGAACAAAATAAACTATGAAATCTCCACAAATATTCTTAAATGTCTATAATTGGTAACAGAAGCCATTGGTTTATAGCAACAGCTTCCCATACTTAATACTTCTCAAATTCACTCTCACATCGTCATGTGTGATGTCATGAGCTATGGTGTGATTTTCGCTCCCAGTGTTTTATATACACATGTTTATCATTGCTTGGAAATCATCCATGTAAACAGAAACAGACTATCATCACATTCTTGTCCGTGTATTGCTTAATATATTGTACTGTAATTGTTATCTTTGATAATGGCTTATATAAGCCAAAAGCTTAGATTGGATTAAAAAATATGTATCAATATTGTGATTTTCTTTCTTCGTTTAATGATAATTTTGTTAAGCTTATCAGACGTTATGAAAAGAATTTACATAAAATAGACAACACTTGTCTATATTATTTAATGAAACATGTATGAATATATATATATATATATATATATATATATATATATATATATATATATATATATATATTGTGTGTGTGTGTGCAATGTGAATAAAAATGAAATCTAAAAAAGAATATGCAACTATAATAAAAATAATAACTCTAAAAAGATAATGAAGAAAGAGGAGATCTGTTACTTTTATAAGAGGAATTCTTATTACTTGTCTCAGAATAAAGTGTATTATCTCTTTGTTTTATCTGAATAAAACCTAGAAAGAAGTAGAAGTATGTTGGTTTGAATCTTACCCAGATCTATCTTAGTTAATACCAGAAAGACATCAGTTATAATTTCAAAAGCAAAAAATACTTTTATCTGATCCAATATCTGATTTAGGAATTTAAAAATAGCAGGTAAGAGTAATTAAGTTAAAAACAAGATACATATAAAATATGTGTATAAGTGAACAAATTATTTAGAAGGCTTGAGTGTTAATTCTCTTTAAGATCATATTGCTAATGATAGAATAAATATTTATGAACAAAAAACAGAAAAATTTTTATGCATTGGAATTTTCCTAATGTATAAAACAATTTTGTTCAACAAACACATTGCTAAAAACTAAAAAGGTCTATGATTGTTCATAATGTATTTTAAATGCAGGTTATATGAAAGAAAAAGAATGTGTAATTAAGAAAAAAATTGAGAGAAACTATATAAATTCATATATTCATACTTAACAGGATTTTCACTTGCATTATGTTTGTGTACATGATAAATTTAATCAAGATATCCCAATGTTCTCTTATTACAGAAAAAAAAATAAAGAAATTTAGAGTTATATACATAAATTAGTATTTGTAGCATATGTGTATTGCATATTCCACAAGTATATAAATATACTGCAAAAGATTTTGAAAATTAAATTATGTAGCACCCATTTTCTAACTAGAGTAAACTCACTGAATTTCAACATTAGTATTTAGAATTTAAGCATTTATCTTGGCTTGAACATGAACAATTAGTACAGAAGATAAAATTGCTTCTGTTTCAACTACTAAACAGTTAAACAGAAACAACCAAACTCAAATAAACAGATAGCTTGTTATATATAACAATGTGCATACACATTTTTACACAATGTGTGTGTGTGTGTGTTTGATTACATTGTTTAAAATTTGCTTTATTTATGGGGGAAGAGTGCTGAATACCAGAGATAGTGCATATGTAAAAGAGTGTGGACATAGAAATCAACACTGCATTGTAACTGATTATCTCTTTAAGATATGAAATTGCCAATCACCAGTATTAGTTTCTATGCCCACACTGTTTATAATTGTATGTGTGTAGTTATTTTTTTAATTTTTTCTTATTCCTTTCGTTTTCCTAATTAAGAATAAATAAAAAAAAACTATATGTATTCACCAAATTCTGTACAGCTGTAAATATTTATTTTTAACATGCTACTTTAAAAAAATTAACTTTTGAATTGTACTTGTGTAAGGTCAAAAAACCGGAAATTTACACACCAACTTCCTCTACTTTCTTGTGTTTTGATATCATAGTATCAGTTGTTATTGTTTCTCTCATTGGAACCAAGTTAATGATAGCCTTCTCCATATGAACTACCAGTTTGCTATTAATTATATGGATCATTGTATTTCCTAATTCATTAGCTTATTTCTACCAAGCAGCTGGTTTGCATTTTTTTTCTTATAAAAAAAAAGGCAACATTTAAATGGTTCTGATTTTTATTATGGAATTGTTCATTTGGATAGCAGTAGATTTAAACAATGAGATCAGTTCCTTGATTTGACTCTTTTTGCTTATGCATTGCTTAGCTGTAGAAGAAAAATGTTTTTTTCTCTGCTGTTTACAATAACTGATAGGTCAGTGATAGAGTATTGTATACTGGAAATGACAGAGCAACAGTTGAAAAATAGTAGCTAATTAGTACTAGAATATTTAAAAATTTAGAAACAGGAATATCTTGTAAAGAATTTCATTACTTCGTTCCACCAGTTCTAACCTTCATGGTTAATATCCACTATGCTATGCTCATTGTAGTGAACTATCCTCATTCCCTTCATATTACATTAGTAAAATTTAAGTTCCACTCGAGCAGCTTCTTCCTGTGAACTGACTCCCAAAAGTGTGTTTTCTCAATTACTACAACCTTAACCTTTTCAAGATTAGGATAGCCATTATCTTCTCCACATGAACTATGCATCTTAATCAGTAACCATCTACCTCAAGTGTGCCCTATACAGGGTAACATCACTGTAAGGAAAAAAACTAAAATATTCCATAGAAAAAGAATACAATTTCTTTGCCTCATTTCATTTCATTTCATTTTAGTTGTTATTTTTCTTCATAGAGGTGTTCATTGCAATATGTAAACACAATGCACTGAACACTTACATTATTTTCATTTAGTACCATTTCAAAAGCTAGTTATAAAGAACCAAAAATAATCATGCAGGTTCTTAGGTTTTCAAATGTGATTGATTGTAATCAAGTTAGAAATTCATATATGTTCTGCAATACATTTTATATTTGTTTAACATATATTAATGCATATTTAGAGGAGGTAATCTTATATTCATAACTTATTACTGTCAAATGGTAATGAATGATAACAGTTGGACTTGCCAGTTTAGATAATATTAATAACTTAAGGCAGAAAGCAAACTATTAAACACATGGTTGTCATATCTAAAAATGTTGTTAAAAATTTCCCTGACAAGTGAACGAAATGTTATTTATTAGAAAGATTTCCAAATCATTTTTATCTTTATAAAATTAATTTCTCCATCATAAAAATTCTATTAGATTAATTGGTTATCCATTTATTCCTTTGTATTTGAAGTTAAAATTTATTCATATTTTTTAACAATGGCTTGATTTCTAGTTGTCTTTAAATGGGTGCTAAACCTAAATGCTATAATGAAAATATAAAATACAAATTTAAAAAAATAAATATTTTTTAAATCATGATAATTAATTCTCCATTTTTATTCTAAAAAAAGAAATATAAGTATTCCTATATGTTTCTGTTTCCTTTTAAATAGCAAGAATAAATTGCAGACATATCTTAAGTGCATTATTTTACTCTCTTACAAAATGTAGCTTAATTGGAAAAGAAAATCCAAGACAGTACAAAGAATGAAGTTATTATCACAATTACTTCATTGTCTCAAAAACAGTAATTTGGATATCTTGTCCATTTCAAATGCATTCAGTTTTAATTGCTGTTGGGTTTACTTTATATATTATTTCTTATACTCATATCTTTTCTGGTTTTGTTGAGTTAATGTGCTTTGTATCAGTTTAAAAACTCATCAAAATACATGAAAAAATTATATTTGAATAAATATTTCATATCTATAAAATAAATGACAAATTATTAAATTGGATTAGCTAATCAGAATGTTTTAAAAGGTATTAATTTACCTATTTAGCCATCTTTGATTATAAAATTGTATCAAAAAATTTATTTAAATATTGTTGCATCAAAAGAACGTGATCTCTCTCTCTCTCTCTCTCTCTCTCTCTCTCTCTCTCTCTCTCTCTCTCTCATTTTATATATATATGTTTGTGTGTGTCTGTGTGTTCACACACACGCACACATATATATATTATGAATATGAAAAGGATTAAGTCAGACAATTATTTAATACATTTTTTGTTTAAAAGTTTATCTTGATAGATACAATTTATTTAAGTAAATGATCTGTTTTTCATTAAACAGTATTAATTACATTTACCAGCCTAAAATTTCTGTATAGGACACATGTTTGATTCCTGTTGAAGAATGCATATTTTCCATGAAATTTCTTGAACATTCAGGCTAGTAAATGTAATTAATACTGTTTAATTAAAAACAGAGCATTTACTTAAATAAATTGTATCTATTAAAATAACATATAAACAGAATATATATACATACATATATATATATATATATATATATATATAAAAATTTGAAAATTCAAGATTTAAAAGTGAAGCAGATATTTTCATATAGTGCTCAATGTTATAAAAATAGAGCATTGATAATATTATTTTCTATATCTGCTTTTTATGCAGATATTGGTACTAATATCTATTAATAAAATAATTGCAACTAATTCTAGCAATATAAAAATATTTAAGGAAAATAAAAAAATATATGATACAGCATTAATAAAAAGTGGTTATTCAAATAAATTAGACTACATAACTAACAATAATACATACCAAAATAAAAGAAAAAGAAATATAATTTCATTTAATCCACCTTATATTAATATAATAAAAACAAAAATAGGAAAAATGTTTTTAAAAATAATTGAAAAACACTTCCCTAAAATAGTAAACTATCAAAAATCATTAATAAAAATACAATTAAAATCAGTTATAGTTGTATGAATAATATGGAGAAAATAATAAATAAACACAATGAAAAAATATTATACAAAAATAATAGCAATTATAATGACAAAAATCCACATAATAGCAGCAATAATTGTAGTTGTTGAAATGAAAACAACTTTCCACTTAATAATAAATGTCTAACTAATAATATAATCTATAAAGCAATTGCATTAAATAACATTAACACAGAAAAAAACATTTATATAGGAGCAAGTGAAACAACTTTTAAAGAAAGATGTAATCGATAAAATGTCATCTAAAATAGATACACAAATTACACGTTATCAAAATATATATGGAGTTAAAAAGAAAAAATATTTCAACTAAAATTAAATGGGAAATCATAAAAATTACCCCTATATAATATTATTAATAGAAAATTTAAACTGTGTTTAGAAGAAAAATTTTATATAATAAATTTCAATAATCAAATTAAATTATCAAACAAAAGAAATGAATTAATGGATAAATGCAAACATTTTAAGAAATATTTACTTTTCAACTTGCATACTAAAAAACAAATAAAAGCATATAAAACAATCAAAGATAAAAATACAAACAAAAATAACAATGCAAAATAAAAATTACAAATATAGAATTGAAAAATATACAATTGAAAAACAATTTCATTTATGAATTTCAAAATATACATTTGAAAAACAATTATGTTTATGAAGGCACACATGAGCACATTTAAAAACATGAAAATATGCCTGTCCATAACAGACTTAAAAACTTAAAAAAAGACACTTATATAAAAAAAATTTTAAAAATGGATATTCATTACAATTTTAAGTATTTAATATACAGATTAACCCCTTGAAAAGTAACCATATTAAAAACCGCAGAGTTACAGTTAAGTAATTATTTTGTATATATAAAAAATAATATAGATAGATAGATAGATAGATAATCAATTGTGTAACTTTTATTCTTGATTATTACAATTATTAATTATGTAACTTTTATTCTTGATTATTACTTTTTTTGATAGTTCCTTACATGATCACTACACACATGTGACATCACGTATTCTAAGTGGTGACTGAGGTCTTACTTGAAAATCAACATTTTAACTTCAGTCTTTTATCTCAGTTCAAACACATACATATGATGCCAGTAGGAATTATGTATGTGTTCCAACCCTGAAGGAGACCCTATTCTTGTTCATAAGCTTATTCCAACACAAGATGAGAGAGGTAAAAGAAAAGTCATTTGCCTCATTCTTCTAAATTCAAAAGACTTCTTTCTCTTACTTTTTCTTCAAATATGTTCATAAATTTTCAATGAGGTTTAGGTCAAGACTACACCAATACCATAATTTTTCTGTCATCTAAATATTTTGTAACTATTCGTGCCATGTGTTTCAGACTATTGTCATGTTGGAACATCCAGTGACACCCCAAAGACAGCTTTCATGCATTTTGTTTTATATTATTTTTAAGAATACCAGATACTGCACTTTATCCATGATAACCTGTACACTCCCTAGTTCTCCTGGTCCAGAAGCAGCAAAACATCCCCAGAGCAGAATACTCCCACCACCATGCTTAATTGTAGGAGAGCATTTTTTATTTGTAAGCTTCATTCATTTTCCTCCTTACATAACAGTAGTTCATGTGACCAAATAATTCTAGTTTGGTTTCATCTGACCATAAAACAGAGTTCCAATATTTATTCCCATGTTCTAGATGGCTTCTAGCATAAGCTACTCTGTATTTTAGGTGTTTATCCTTAAGCAAGGTAGTTTTCCTTGGGCAACAATCTCAATCTCCTGCTCAATGAAAGCATCTAGTGACTGTTTTCATCAACCCTGTTGTCTTTACATCATTGACAATGTCTTTTGTCCTTAAGCGAGGATTCTTCAAGTCATCTCTAACATTTTCCTTTCCATTCTCTCAGAAATTAATTGTTTTCTGCCAGTCCATAATTTATTCTCAAAACAATTAATCTTCTTGTACTTCTTGATAATGCTACAAATTTTCAATCTAAGAACATTTAAATGCTTGGAAAGTGTTGTATATCCATCACCTTGTTTGTACACATCAACTATCTTCATTCAGAGCTTCTTGTTAAGTTCAGCTATCTTTGCCATGGTTGAAGAATGAATGAGTTATCATGGTACATGGCACTGATATATTGTCTTTTTCATTACCTTTTAGAATGTTATAGAATCAAGTCAGTACTATTTCATTTTCAAAGGGTGTTTGTATTAAATGTCAAATTAAGAGAAAAAAACATTACAACTACCACAGAGCAATATTATCTCATAATTTCCATTACTGGGTGGGGGCAATAATTTTGACCTGCACCAATTTTT
The DNA here is from genome assembly GCA_963932145.1 of Acanthosepion lycidas. Classification (NCBI taxonomy): domain Eukaryota; kingdom Metazoa; phylum Mollusca; class Cephalopoda; order Sepiida; family Sepiidae; genus Acanthosepion; species Acanthosepion lycidas. The sequence goes on along the minus strand of OZ010583.1, from coordinate 80,033,162 downwards.
TAAAAATTTATAAGTATGACTATAATAGATATAAACTTCTAAGACTTTCATTCAAAACTAAATATGGAATCAACTATTTATGGTAAATTCAGTAAACTTATTCACTATTCTCTTGATTATTCTTGAATGAACTTTGAAGATGGAAGCCAGAGTATGAATTTTGGTACCATTACTGAAAGCCTGAATGATCTTTTCCTCTCACCATTGCTCATTTAGGAAGACAGTGGGTCTGAAACAAAATGATTCTGTTCTTTTTCTAGCTAAATAACTCAAAGGGTTTTTTCAGTGCTACTTACAACAAATGGTATCAAGATAGTTAAACATCTTATCTGAAAGCCTAGAGAAAAGAAACTCAATTAGTTTAGTGTTTTTTAGATATTAAACATTTTGTGGGATGGACAATTATGCCATAACACAATTTGGACAATTTTTCTGTTATACCCGGTATATATTGTAAAGTTATTGAGTGGTGGGAATACAGTTTTGGAAATTACAAAAAAGCTGAAAGAAGATAACTAAACAATCATAAAAGAAATTAAAAATATTGACAAGAAAAGAATAAGAAAGGAAAATAATTCAAAGAATGTCACAAAAATATATCTGAGAAAAGTTAAAAGGATAATAAACAAGTAAAATAACCAGTAAGAAATAACCACCAAGAAGCTGGTGTTGAGAGTGTAACTCAAAAGAAAAATGCAGAATATTAAGAACATTGGTTAAATATATGAATATTTAGAATACTGTATAAATACATTTAATTAACATCACAAATAGAAACCTGCAAGTTGAGTGAAGTAGTATATAATAATTGATTTCTGAACATTATGTTTAGTGATCAATGTAAAACTACTTTTGATAGACTTGATGGTTGTAGTAGTTGTTTCTATCAAAAAACACAACACAGAACAGTGGGAAGGTGAAGTGGGATTTTGGACTAGTATTGTAAGCAGTAAAATTATATGTCCTTTCAAAATTAATGATGATATCAAGATAAATGCAGATAATTATTGTAAGTTCTTGGACAAGGTGTTTTTTGGGTGGTACAGGTCACAACCAAAAAAGCTTTAAACTACAGAGTATATTTATGGAAGACAATGATTCTTCATAATCTTTAAAATTGATCACTCTCTTGATCACCTTGCTAAAAAGGTTTTAAAAATGACAAATTAATGGAATAGCACCCAGATATATACAATCAGCAAAATTTTAAAGCACAATCAAAACTTTGCAGCTGGTACACAATTTTCTCTTTGTAGATGCTGCTGCTCTATAAGCACACAGTCTAGAAGACATTTAAACTATCCTTGATAAATTCTCTGAAACAGCAAAAGCAACAGTCTCTTCTGATGGAAACACCAAAAATGCGTCTCTCAGAGTAAAGATCAATGTATACAGATCAGTAGTTCTCTCAGCCATTCTCTATGGTGCTAAAACTTAGACCCTGTGCCGCAAGCACATAAATCAATTTGACACCTTTCACTTGCACTGTGATATAAAATGGGATGACAGTGTCAAGAATCGTGCAATACTGAAGAAATGTAACAACATCACAGGCATTGAAACTATTCTAGCAAAGATACAATTTAGGTGGGCTGGTCATGTTGTGAAAATAAATGAGCATAGGATTACAAAAAAGGTGCTGTATGGACAACTAGCAAACTCCAAGCATTCAGTTTTCAGTTGGACATCAAAATTTCATCTGTCAGTGTGGCTTTGTAGCCAGCAGCAAGGCTGGGCTAGTATCACACTTAAGAAAGCACAAATGAAATATGTCTTTCTCTTGTGTCTTTCTCTTGTGTCTTTCTCCAGAATAGCCCCTGTTAGCATGCATAAGTGTAAAACAAAAGGCACTATCTAATGCTGACCCTCATTTATCGTTCATGATAGGAGAGTTCACTATATATATATATATATATATATATATATATATATATATATATATATATATATATATATATATATATATATATATATATATATTATCTGTATATTTTATAAAACAGAAATGTCATGCTAATTCACTTCACAGAAGTTCCTGATGTGTTTTAGGTGTTTAAAAAATTCCTGTATAAAAAATATTAGTCTTCTTTTATAAAATGCATATCATCTCATTGTTTCATGTTTTACTGTCTATTTATCTTATTAAGCCCAAACAAAATTATTAATCATTTGTTTATGATGTTAAAAATAAAAATAATGAGGTGTGGAGTTTAACACATGCTTCCAAGTCTCTTTAGATTATGTCCAAATTAATTTTTCATATAAAGTCTAGGTCTGAGAAATTGAACTAGGTTATTCATAAACTTTATTATTGTTAAAATAATTATCTTCTTTAATTTATTAAAGTGATTCCAATATGTTAAATAAATAAGTGAAAAGTCCTTGTTCATCAACTCAGAATTTGTTTTTACTTTAGAAACTATAGAAATTTAACATTTCCTGCATTTACAGTTTATAAACAAAAATCACAAAAATATAATAAGCTAATTATTTTGGAAATAATATTCTTTTGTGATTTCTATTTGATTTAACCTTATTTTTGTAATGAATGTTCAGAAAATTCTAATTAATATCATTATTTATTTGGATATATTGATTGCAGATGCATATCTTTGGCAAAAGTACTGGAATTTATATATTTAAATGATCTTTAATCTTCATTCCTGCTTATATTCTTCTATGATGCAAAGAACATTTAAGTTGATCCTGTTTTATCTCCTTATAATATGTCACAAATAATTGTTTGTGTGTCATTGTAACACTTCTCTATTTATGAGTTATAAGGAATAAAAATGATATCTTCAATTGACTGATCATAAATATATCTTTTCTGCTTGGAAGGAATTACTTATTTTCTTGGTAAGCCTGCTTATCAATTGTTTAAATATATGGTCATATATTTTTGCAAAGAATTTGTATTGATAGCTCTTATATCTAAGTGCAACTCATAAATAAGTGTTTTCTCTTTTGTAAAAGATACTGATAATGCCAGTGATCCATTTTTTAATGTTTTTACCGATTATTATGCAGTTAGTTTTTCAAGATAATGTACAATATCAAAATATGTGCAGTCCTTTAGGCAGACTTACCAAGAAAGAATATCTGGAAATATTAGTTTTTATTTCATACTTCTCATTGATCAAATAGAAAAACACTTCCTATTCAAAGTATCTCCTTTGTTGTGGCTGAGATTTTTTTCTGTTTTCTTTTTATTGCCTTTCAATTTTATATCAAACTCTAAGTGCATGAAAAAAAAATATTTTTCTTTTCTTTTTTCCTAATAAGCAAGCATGTAAATATTATATATGACACTGTCAGAAACACATCCCTTGGGGCAGCTTTACTACTTGAGATAATGTATAATACAATATACTGCATTCTTTAGTTTTGTTCATTTGTATAAAATTTATTGTTTACCACAACAGACAAGAAGATTGGATATTCATAAAGATTTAGATGTTATAGATTATTAATTTCAACAATGTTCCAATTTTACTGAATGACCCAAAACGTTTGTTTGCCTTTTGTGGTTAAATAACATTAGGAGTATTTTCTTTAACTAATTACATTCAAATATTTTACTTTTTACTTTTAATATTGTGACAGCTGTCATATCATCATGCATTTTTTAAATTTGTCAAAAGAAAGATATTTTTGTTTATTAAATCTAACAATTAAGATGAAAGAAAATAATAAACATATTATGTCATTTTTATTTTGATAAATATAAATGCAACCCAAACACAAAGATTTGAACAGGGCAGGAGAAAGTACTATAGATGATAAAATGTGTCAAAAACGGATTGTGAAGTTTCACAAGCTTCTCAGTTAAGTAGAATATCTGAGGTTGATACCTATCAAATCAAGCAGTAAAATCATTTACACCAATTGGTTATGTTACTTACTTTGATGTATGGCTTCCACCCAACTTACACTGAAATAAAATACTTGATTGTATTTCTACTTGTGAATCATTATTTAAACAATAAAATATTCCAGGAAGACAATAAAATATGGATATTTTACAACACCATATCCTGCAAGAGCAAGGAGCAAGCAAACCAAATAATCTCTAATCTCACCAAAAGTTTGTCTTCATTCAAAGAAAATGAGCTGTGTATATGGCGAGATTAGAAAAGAAACCTCTTTGTAGAACTCCTTTAAGAAAATCAAACTCTTGATTCAAACAAGAACCACTTCAAATTAGACTAAATAAAGCAATAATCAACAACAACAATCTATTAGTTAAAAGAAAAAATAATATTCTATTAGGATAATGCTAGATCACACATTTCATTGGTTACCAGGTAAAACCTTTTACAGTTTGGTCAGAAATTTTCTAATTATTCACCATATTCAGCAGATATCACAACTCTGTATTACAATTTATTCTGGTCTTTACAAAATTTTTAATAAAATGGTTTCATTTCAATTCCCTGAAAGATTGTAAAACTTATCTAGAGCAAAAGGATAGAATTATGAAGTTGAATAAAAGACAGCAGATAACTGAACAAAGCAATAAACTTAACATTAGAAATAAAAGAAAACAATTTACTAAATAAACCAACATTTTCAATTACCTAATAATAAATCTATTTCATCAGTTTATTTTTACTACAACCTTATCAAAACTTATGTACATGCTCTTTCTCTTTCTTTCTCTTTCTCTTTCTCATACATGCACACACATGCACACACATGCACACACATGCACACACACATGTGTATATGTGCATTTGTGTGATAAAATTTTTATTTGAAAGTTTAGTTGATTTTTATGTTTATTCACGTCTCCTGGAATATTGAAATCTTACTAAAATGAACTACTGTTTGTTAATGAAATACTAATCATCTGAAATTATTTCATTTAGTGCTAGTTTCATTCTGCATGTATATATGTATGCATTTACAGGCACATATACAACATAAAGCTATAGGAACAAAAAGCAAAATAGCAGAGCTTATTATTCCATTTTAAAATATAGAAGCTAAAAATAACTTCCAATAACATAGATAATTATTGTTTACCAAACAAGAAAATATAAATTTAATTAATATTCCTGTTTATTCATTTCAAAGAAGTTGATGTAACATTGTTCTTCCTAAAGACAAAAAGAGGTTGTATTCTTATCTTCTGTTTCATATTTATTTCACTATTTTTCACTTTTTATCTTATTTTTTTCCAAAAATATTCCTTATAAAAATATTACTTAAGAAGTATGCAGGGGTTCTGAAAAGTTATAGGCATAACCAATTAATTAATTAAAATAAAATGTTGATGTTTGTCATTTGGACAGATTTGGGAGGTGAGCCAAACTGAAAATTTTTCAACATGCTATCCTGTATAATCAAAATTTCAGAGGGGGATACCAATAAACAATGAAATATTAACAAAATATCAACAAAAAATCTTATTTATTAATCAAATACTATCTACAACTATTATAAACTGTTTTTACTTTTTGTAAAATCTTATAATACAATGATAATAAATCAATGACAAAACAAAGATTTTAGATCAAATGTTCTAATCATTTTTTAAATCTTTTATCCACTATGCATTGTAATATCATTTAGAATCCTAGATGATTTGCATTAGATTCAACCAAGGTTAGTTTTATCTATGTGGCATTTGAACAAATTTTTTCTGATAAACTATTCACAATCATACACACATACAATTGTATGTATTTACACTCTTATTTTATACATGTGTGCAATAACAAATATTCCTATGCACACAAATATTCTAGTATTTCGAAGAAATTTTGAATTTCACATATTTATTTGGAGAATATTTGACATAATTTTTAAAATCAATACAACAACACTAATCTGTTATTCAGGAATTTCTCTGTTTCTCATGAATAAGAAGAATATTTCAAGGGTGGAGGGTAGTGGTTCATAACCTTTCCAATGACATTAGGATTAACTGTTGCCTCTAAGCTCATTACTATGATTCATTACATGTTGATCATTCAAAATTTTGTGTCAATTTTTTTGGACAATATCCAAATGAAAAATGGACTTATTTTGAATAAAAGCAGCATTAGCTTTGCGTCTCTATATCTAAATATAATACCGCATACTATAAAAAAGAAATAATTTTCCCATCCTTCAATTAATTTAAATTAAAAATGTTATTTATGCTTAATTTTTTTAATTTCTAAAATGATTTACTAAAAAATTTAAATTTTATTCTCTTTCTTAGTGATTTCCAAAAATTCAAACAAAAAATTTTATTGTAAAATACTTGAATTATTGACATCAAAGTGCATGAAGTTAATTATGAATTTGGTTGTTTGATATTCCTCAAGTTATCAGAATAATGGTAATTTGGTTATAGCTTAGCAAACAAAAATGTTTTCATACAATATTAGTGAATTTTTGTTATCAACATTTGAATAAGTTCTTCTGTGTAAAACAACACTAAGAGCTTTTAAAACCTCTAAAATAATTGTATTATTTCTTATAGTCAGATTCATATAACTAATTTAACAGCTGTAAGATTTATATTTGAAGAGTTAAAAGATAGAAAAATAAAAAATAGATTGCTGCTATTTATTTTCTTTATGTCCACAAGACATAGTAGACTTCAATAAGATAAAAACAAAATACCATTAGGCATAATCCTGTTATTATATATTTATATTTTTTTTAAGCTAGTAATTTTCTACTTAACATCATTCAAAAAAGTTTTTATCATCTGTTTTTTATTCAATAGAGCATATTTTTCATTTTACCTATTTGTCAGAATATTATTGTTATATAATAGTCATAGCTGAGTTGATCATTTTGATACAGTTCTAACTTTTAATAAGATAAAAATTTCACAATGGCAATGTCTTCTTTTCAGTTTAAGACTGCAACAACTGCCATTGCATCTCAATCCAGTGTTATCTTATTGATTTTTGTGGATTCAACCATAACCAATGCATTCTAGACTGTAAGAACATTGCAATTTTACTGGCTTGAACAAATACACAGAATGAACTAGCTTTATAAGGAAGAGCTTCTTTTGAGAATTGCAATGTTCATTTGCTATTTTGTCTTTGAAACTGAAAGAATTCCCTTGTTGATAAGATTGACAATTATGTTGTTAACAGAAGCAGAATCAAAGCTGAGTGCAACAAACAGATTTTTTCTCTGTTTGTTTGCAGAGTTTTAGTTTATTACTTTAAAGAATGGTCTTCCCATTGTGCTGATTGGCAAAGCAAAAATCTCCAAAAGACAGCCATTATTTTTATTTTGAAAGGAGACGAAGAGATAAAGATGTACTCGATAAATACAGGGTTCCTGGTAATTAATTAATGGATGAAAAAATTGAAATAGTGAAGATCAAAATAAGGTGATTTTTTTTTTAATTATGTAGTAAAGAATTCCTTTTCCATTTTGATCCATAATCTTTTGGAACAACAAAAAAGGAACCTTTAAGTGAGTGAAATCTTGCTTTTAAATTATAATATTTTTGTAGATGAATAGCTAAAGTAATGGTTTTGAAGCAGACTCCAAGTATGCATGGTTAAGGCTTAGATGATTGAATTGATTACCTTAATAGTTATGTATTTATTATTGAAAAATTCTTTGCATGTGTTATATTAATCATTTTATTATAAATTTAATTCACTTTTTAATTTCTGGGTGAAGACATTGCATTATATTATTCCATGTATTTTCAGAAAATATCATCAGTTTTATGAACTATTATCTTTGCTAATGTTTTTGCATTTCATCTACATATGATCTTTTATTTATTTATTTTTTGGAAAAATAATTACTTCTTTAAAACTAAATCTACTTATATTGATTGACATTCCCTGTTATGAATATTTTATAAAAACATTAAACTTAATTTTTCTTTCATTTTACTCTCTTTTCAGGTAAGTGCCTAAGTATTGGTTTCTTCTTATCCGAGTAAGGTATGTTAAATTATATATTTAGGCAATAAAGAGTCTTAATCATATTATGTAGTTTTATATATTCTAAGTGATGTAATTATATATAACTCAATGACACTGATTTATCTAATGTCTTATGTGATTCAGAGTCATTAATATTAGTAGAAAACTCTCCTGACTTTTACAGTGAAAACAGAAACTAGAAAAAAAACATTATTTTCTAAATATTACATGAAAAAGGAAAAAGTTTCATTTTCAAAGTTTCAACACTAAATAGTTTAATAATATATATATTTCTGCAAATTTAAATATTTTTAATAACACATGTGAATGACATTTTTAGAAATCAGTGTGCCAACATTCATATCTTTTAGAGAATCTCAACAACCATATGAGCTATGGTAGATAAATTCAATGATAAGCCAAACTTACTAGAATTTTTTTATTTTTTAGGCCTTTAAATTAAATTCTCTTCACAATATTCCAGCATATACAGTTTTGTTTTTTAATCATCTTTTTATGAAATGCTCTTAAATAATTTTTCTTAATATTTTCACATTTTTTCATGATTAAGATTTGATTTTGCAAATTTAGTATGAAGATTGGCTTACTGCTTCAATTTGATTAATACAGAGAAAAGCCTATCTTTTATTCCAAAAGAAAATTAAAATAATATGAATATTTTCTTAGTACATTATTCTTTTTATGTTTTATTCTTTTTTGCTTTATTTTGTATTCCTCATTTCTTATTGTTTTATATTTAGTTAATTAATATTCTCTCTATTTATACGATTTTAATCAACTTTGAAATGCTTTCTTGTGGCTGGATAAAAATAATCCTGTTACTTTTGGGTTTATCAATATTTGTATTGTTACTTTTAATCTGTTCAAACAATACTCACTACAATTGATTTTGTGATCAATATATTGAGTTACTGTAACCTGACTTGTACAGTTTGTCACTCCACCTATTATGGACATTTCAGAAAACTTAGAGTATTAGATTTAACCAGTGAATTGCAATATTCTCATTCAATATTACTTATTAATAGAATTTTATAAAAGTATGTCCAAGAACTGGTGTTTGCCAAATGTGAAGGAATATAATCTGAAATTATTTATAATTCATGAACATAAAGTGATATTACATCTTTAAATATTTAAATTGTGTACATTTCTCGATTAAGATCTATTTTGTCATATAAAGTGTAGTAACTACTTGTTTCATGTAGGATACCTACATGAATTTATAAATAATGGAAAGTATCTAAAAAAATGCAAGTTCTTGGTGCTATAAATACTTGTCATTATCAAATAAGCACAACCAAAACAGTGTGTGTGTGTGTTTCTATGTCTTTGTCTGTGTGTCTATATTTCAAAATTATTTAATAATGTTTGAAATTTTAAATAAAGGATTTCTAAACCTGAAACTCAACATCATTATTCCAGACATTTGTATCATATTTCAAAAGCCAGAAAACATTTTGGTAACTTTATCTCATTGACTGTCTGTAGCAAAATTTTTATCAACTAGTTGCATTCAGAATTAACTCTTGAATATATAATTTGCTTTAAAGTATAATGTTCTTTCTGACACAAAAAAGAAAATTTCAGTTGAAGACTAATTACCTACTATATCAAAAATAGTAAAATTAGACAACAAATATCAACATTCATATAAGATAGTATCAAATAAATTTTGTCAATATGACTGAATAACAGTATCATTAAGTATTAAAGTTTAAATATATATTTATACGTCCAACTCCACTCTCAGCTCATTTGGAGTATCTGTGCCTCATTTTCCACCTAGAACAGAGTCTCTGAAGATTGATAGGCACATAACTCCATCCATAGTTTCTGCTATCATTTCTAAACTAGATCCCCACAAAGCTTGCAGATATGATTGTATTCCTGTAAAAATGTCCTAAAGAAATGTCCTCCTGACATGGCTTCAGTTCTCCCCAAACTCTACAATAAATGTCTTGCTACTTCTTTCTTTCCAGCATGTTAAAAGTCCTCCTCTGTAGCTCCTGTTTTTAAGAACTCTGGGAATCATCTGACCCCTCAAATTATTGCTCTATTAGTCTTCTACATTTTTTTTGGCAAAGAATTAGAGATCCTAATCATCACCAGAGTGGTTAAGCCTCTTACTTCACACAGCCTCCTTTTGGATAAGCAATATGACTTCCGTTTCTCCAGATCTACTGGCAATGTCTTAACAATCATCACTGAGTTTGTCTATTAAGATTTGGATAAGAATGGCAAAGCTTGGGCTCTGGTCCTAGATATCTCAAAGGCATCTGACAGGGTTTGGCATGTTGACTTTCTCAGCAAAGTCAACGGCTACAGTATATCCGAAAAATTATTTGGTCTAATCCAATTCATGTAATGAAAGTCATGTTGAATGGACATGCTTCTAGTTCATATTATTGCAGAGGTCCCCCAGGTCTCTATCCTTGGACTGACAATGTTTCTGATCTTTATCAACAACCTTCCCAATGTCATCACTTCCTAGCTAGGAATCTATGCAGATGACACAACTATTTATTCCTGTCTTAGTAGCAAGTCCAACAGATCAAACAAAGTAAAACCAGCAATCACTCTCAAAAAGGACTTCCAATTAGTAGTCAACTGTGGCAAGGAATGGTTTATAAATTTGAATGCCTCCAAAACAAAACTTCTTTTTCTTTTATGTGCTGTGTCCCTTCAAGATGTAGGCAATCATGGCTCTCCACTTCCTCCTGTCCCTTGTAGCTTTCAATAAGTTTTGTCTTTTTGTTATTTCTCCTGAGCCCTGTTCTGCCATCTACTTGCTTAAGCCTGTTAAGTATGTCACACATTGCTTTTCCTTGTCCTTCTTTTCCTCTGTCTACCCTGTGAATATCAGATTTTCCAAGCCCTCCTTTCTCATTACAAGTTCCAGAAATTTCTGCTGCCTCTTCTTGATGTTAAGTATAAGTGTTCTCTTTGTTTTCATCCTCTCCAAAACCTCATTGTTGCTCACATGTTTGGTCCATGGGGTCCTTAGCATCCTTCTGTAGAACCACAAAACTACTTTCATTTAATCTCTACAGAGAACCTTTTCTACCTGCCATCAATATGGCTAATGCTAAATTCCAGTAGAGCAACACTTTGCATCTTCTTAGACTCATGTTTTCCACTGAAATGAATTAGAGTGATTATATTGAATCAATTGCTAAGTGTATTGCTAGGAATGTTGGTTTGCTGTGTCATGCCAGACAGTTCTTCTCATCAGAATCCCACTTGCATATTTATAAATCTAACATTCATCTATGCATTGAATACTGTTGCTATATCTGGTCTGGTGATTCAACTATATATCTTAAGATTCTTGACAAAATTCAAAGAAGAGCCTGTCATGTAATTGATCCTAACCTGGCATTACAACTCTAGTCACTTTCCCACTGACATGACATGGCTTCCCCTCTGTCTTTTCTACAAATATTTTCATGGCAAGTAATCTGATGCTTCCTTAGTGCTTCAACTGCATGAATTTAAACATGCTAATCGATTGGCAAGTAGGTCTCACCATTTTACTGTTGAACTAGCTAGATGCAACTAATAATGTCTTTTCTTGCACTTCTCACCTGTGGAATTCCTTTCCGATTTCTTGCTTCCCTGCTACCTACAATTTTCAAAAATGTAAATGCAATGTCAAATGCTATCTTCTTTTTCCTAAATCCTGTTCCTTTATTGTCCTCAATTCTCCTCATTAAAGTCTTCTCATTCTCTTTCACTACTTGTAAAACCCTGTATCCTAGTGGTATTATCGTCTTGCTTGTGAAATGATGAAAAATAGCATTCAAGTTACTAAACATAATACCAGTTCTAAGTTTTCAGAGATTTGCAACACTTTGCATTTAACCTCATATAAACAGAATTAAAAAACACATGTTTCACTAAGAAGCAAATCGATATTTTATCAAATTTAGTAAAAACCTTTTGTCTATTTATTCAATTAAAATTGATAAACTTGTTATAATTTTATATATTTCATTTTAATATGATAATCTGTCTATATCCACCAATAACATATATAAAATAATTGGACTTTAAAAGTTATACACAGATACTTTTATTGAAAATATTTTGATTGATTCTTACATAACATCAAATTTTAAAACATTTTATGGATTGTGCACAATTCCATTCTTGACCATAAATCATTGAATTACTATTGACCTTCTGGAGAGGGCCTATTATTTTAACTTTTTCTTATTGAATGAATTTATTACTTTCATTGAGTAATTTAATGTTTAGTCATTAAAAAGGATAGACAATACACTTTGATCATAATACAAAAAAAATATGTTGCTCTTATAATACAAAAAGAGTTGTTGCTCTTATAAAATAACTGATACCAAAAAAGTTTACTTTTCCCCCACATCCTTTATTTTTTCTCTCTCACACTCTCTTTCTCTCTGTTGATATTTCAGTTTTCCGAAGTTGATTAATTCACTAATTATATCAATTTCTTCATTTAATCTTAAATTTTCTTTCCTATTTATAATTTCATGTAGTAAATCAAATTTACTCATTTTCAATCAGTCATAATTTTTACCTCAAACAAAATGGAAACTGCCCCATAAAGCAAAACAGTTTTATTAAACTTATTTATCATATTATTTAATATCTTATTGCATATAAAATAATAGTGATGTGCTAGAAAAGAAGGAAAACACTACTGCAAATATTGTGGGATTGTGGCTATGTTTGGAATTATCATTGGCAATTGCATTCAAAAAGAAATTTAATTTGCATTCACTTGTAGAAATTAAGAAACTGTTTTATTTAGCAAGGAGTTTTAAAAATCAATTCAATTAATGAAAATCATTTTCTCAAAATATGTATTGATTTAAATCTTTGAAAAAAGGTAAATTATTATGAAATATTGAATAGTTGTGTTGTTTTTTATTAAAAACAGGAGAGAGGATTATCTTTCAAAATATGTCTAATTAGGTTTTATATTTAAAATAAATATCTATTATGAAATATTGAAAAAATAGAATGAGACACCACTGATGTTTTTTTAGTTTGATATATTTGAAAAAATAGAAATGTGTTGAGTATAAAACTGAAATAATTTCACTTTTTAGATTGTTACTATTTCAAGTTTTTCTTTGTGGAAACTCTGCCTAAACATTTGTTTAACATCTTTGTGAGCTTTCTGCCTAGTGTCAGCATAATTTCTATAATTCACAGTGACTAAGTATTTTGGTATGTCAGCCACCCGTTTACTTTATAGAAATAAATGACTTGTGCCCAGCAGTAGTCAACTGACAATACCAAACAGTGTGGAGCATTTAACATATGTAAAGTTACTTTCTATCAGACAATTCTTCTACAAATAGGTTCCTACCCAACTGCTGCCTCCAATCTTATGTCTTGTCAAAGTGAATATAATTGAAACTGTTTTTATCAGCCATCTTACATTTTTAGATTATGACTTTCCTTTTTCAAAAGTTACAAAATGTAAGAAAAATGTAAGCTTCCTGTAAAATCTAAATAATTTCAATTGAAATTCATTTATCAACTTAGAGAGTTATAGACAACACAAAGAAACTGATTAACTGATGTCTAATATCTCTTAAAATCATCCATCTAGTTTCCCTTTTTTAAACTATATACACAAAAATTGCAGGCTTATATATATATATATATATATATATATATATATATATATACATACATACATACATATATATGTGTGTTTTGTGTGTGTGTGTATCAGATTTTACTGTGCAAGACAATGTTTCCAAAAATAAGTATTATGTCGTTTTCTCACATAGTAACATATGTGAGAAAACGACATTATTTTTGCACCAACCTAATATTACCAATTATCAAAAATTGCTAAATTTGTGGGGATATTCTTAAAAATTATGAATTATATAAATAAATATAAAGAATATAGGCCATATAAATATATATTTGATTGATACAATATCCCATATGCCTAAATAAAATATTGTCTTAATATTTTACAAAATAATATCAGCTCCCATTCATCCATTGATTTTATTTAGTTTTTTATTGTTTCAACATTACTTCCTAGAAACCTTATTTGCTTGAAAATTGTTTCCTTTAATTTATACATTTTCTTAATGGTGGATCACAAGTTTTTCCTTGGATTAATATCTGAAGAAACTGAGGAATATTTCATTAATCTAATCTCTTCAAAACAATTGTTTTTGATAAGGTAGGATATAGTCAGCTTTGCAGATTGTCAAGTAGTATTGTCCTCCATAAATATGCTCTTTAGCTTAAAGATTCTTGGTTCTACCACTCAGAAAATATCTTGTTCAAGAGCTTATAATAATTCTCTGTATTTAGCTTGGCATTATCATCATAAACTTTGAATGAACCTACAATTTTATTGCCTATATTACTAGCCTATAATGTTACTCCATTTCCCTGCTGTTATCTTCTAGGTTATGTTCATTGTTTATTTCCATGAAGAAGCAAACCTCTAAACCAGCTATCAAATCTACCAAATGTAACTCTATGTATTAGGTTGGTGCAAAAATAATGACGTTTTTTGACGTTAAAAAATACGTCAAAAACGTCATTATTTTTGCACCAGCCTAATACTTTTCTAAAAGCTATTCTTGAAAAATATTCCTTACTCAACTAAATTGCACATTTGTCTTTGTAGTGTTGACTTAAAGGTGGTAGTTTATCTTGCTAATGTTTTTAATTTTCTCTTTGTTTAATTTTATATCTCTACTCAACTTTTATATAATTTCCAATGTTGTTTTTCAATCCCTCAGTAACTTTACAATATCTTATTTTTCTTTTGATTATAATATTTGTTTATCTGAAATTAAAAAAAATATCAATGATATACTATTATATATATGTGTGTGTGTCTGTGTGTCTGTATATATATATATATATATATATATATATATATATATATATATATATATATATATATATATATATATATCTTGATTTACAATATTATTACTTACCCTTGACATGCATAATGAAATTTCATACCTCCAAATAATTTGTTGTATATATTTTTTATAAAACATATAATATAAGCTGAAATTCACATAGGATATTTATTATATCATATAAGCTTATCCTAAAAACTTTATTTGTAATTGGTTGGTTACTACAACTTATATTGTAAAATATTTGACTTGTATAATAAAATCTGATATTTCTCTTTAACAGTCTCTCTCAATGCTATACATTCTTTCCCTTTCTTTCTTTCTTTCTTTACATAGATATATATATAAATATTTATTTATATAGATATATATTACATTTGTATGATTATTTGACATAGATATTGTAAACACATTGATGAAATATACTACTATAAATATTTCAGTATACACACCATTTGTAATTATATCTTGACACATATGTGTGTACACAAAAATACATACAAATATGCTGGCGTCAGTGCCGGAAAACAAGAAACACATCAGTTCAACTTAATTCTTGTTCTTATAGAATTTTAAAATATCAGATCATTTGTTTATATAAAAAATATTGAAAATTTCCATCACACAAAAAGTTCACTGATTTTTGGTTTTTATAGGATGACAAAAATTTGATGAAAATCGTTTGCATGCCACAGAAAAATATGAACTTTATTAAAGTTATATAATTATATAAATTCCTTCAACTTTTAAATTGATATAAATTTAAAATAAAAGATTTTTATAAGGAGATATAAATTTGAGAAAATTTATATTAATTACTGCTTTTATGTAATATATTTTTGTTGTTAGGCATATAAGTTAAATTCAACTGTAATTTTTTATTTTGGATCCCACTAAAAAGTAAAGTTAAAATCTTTCAACATTCATTCTGAAGTCATAAATAATTATTTTTATATTACTGTAATTAAAACAAACATTTCTTTGATTATCTTGAGGTATTGTTGCTTCTCTCATGACTAGGATTTATTTTAATTCTTATCACTGCAACTCCAAAATATTTTGAGCTTGATCTGGTTGTTTATTTCCCATTTAAACATTTTAAAAAAATAAACTGGTATTTAAAATGCTTTGCCTTAAAATCCACAATAGACAACCAAGGCTATCCTTTACTTGACTTCACTCCTGTCATGGAGCACAAAATTTGTGTCATCACTGTTTCAACTCAGAAAGTTTCCAAACTCATTAAAAATTTAAAAATGTCACTGATCCAGATAAAATCTCTATTGCTTAAGAACCTTAGCCCAGAATTACCTCCAAACTTAGTAAAGTTGCTTAACTACTGCCTAAAATAGAAACAGTTCTCAAGTCTGTGGGAGTTGTAAGCTGTTTGCATTGTTTACATGAATATTGATGAGCATTAATCTCCATCACAATATTGACCCTTCTGAGTGACAAATACTATGGAATTCACTCCTCTAGGTTAACTGCTGATGTTTTTAATTGTCATCACCAACAAAATTGGCTAAACACTTGATGGTAGATTTGTTACCAGAGTGATTACTTAAAGCAAGGCTTTTAACAAGGTGTAACATATGGGATTGCTACACAAAATCCCCAACCATCAAGTTCTTTCTCACATGTAAATCCATGAAAGTTGTGAAT
Source organism: Acanthosepion lycidas (assembly GCA_963932145.1). Taxonomy (NCBI): domain Eukaryota; kingdom Metazoa; phylum Mollusca; class Cephalopoda; order Sepiida; family Sepiidae; genus Acanthosepion; species Acanthosepion lycidas. The sequence continues at coordinate 80,016,676 of OZ010583.1, read as the reverse complement.
AACCAGTCTTCTGAAGATCATGAGATCAATGCAGACAATCCACAAGGCTCTCTCTTTGGTCCTACTCTTTTCCTGCTTTTTATTAATGATCTATGTATGAACATTCTCATATCATTAGGAAACATCTATGGAGATGATATCACTGTTTATGGATACACTTTCAAAAAATATGATAGGAGCTTTGCAGCTGATTTCTTTTCTGGCCTAGCTCTAACAGCTCAATGTAGAAATAACTAGCTTGTTACTTTCAATACTTAAAAAACCAAGCTAGTATCATTTCATCATCACTGTTTAGACCCATCCAGTTATAATGAACAGTTTCACTATAAATGAGACTACATACTTTAAACACCTATAGTGTTTCATTTTCACTGCAGACCTAAAGTAGAATGAATATATACAATCCATTGTTAAAAAAATCTGGAAAAAATAATTGGCTTACTCTATCACTCTAGGAAGTATCCATCACTATCCAAAGAATCTATTTACAAGAATCTATTTACAAGAATCAGATGAGCCCCCAAAATTGAGTATTACTGCCATATTTGAATTGGAGCTGCTCAATCTTCACTTTCCAGTCTTGATAGAGGATAGAGTTCAAAATCATTTACACAAATTTGTCAGGGAAGACATTAAATGTATCAATATACAAAGATTAAATATTTAATTTTATATCTCAGGCTTGTGTCTGCTTTAGAGACAATTCTATTATGTTTTACATTTCTTAAGATTACATACAACTCAGAAGCCTTTATTCCTATTTGCTATTGATACATAAATATATAATAACACAACAATAAACATTTGGTTATACAATAAAGAAAGCTAAAGGATATCAGAGAATGAGAAAGAAGTAATATTTCTTTCATTGTGTTAATCATTTAACCTATATACCAGTAATAATTTTGAACCTTTATAAAAATAACATTTTTGAGAATCATATCAAAATAACAATAGACATAAATTTGATGACTGATTATGTTTTCTTCCAAACAATTTGATTTCAATTTTTATCTGGAGTTAGATCATTATGCTTTTGTCAGGATAAATTCTGTATAATGATAAATATTACTGAAAAAAGAACCTTAAAATGGCAATTCCTACACACATATATATAGATACATGCATATATACATTTTGCAAGAAAACAAATTATCCATCCATCCATGTTACTCCACTGAATTTCTTCAGAAGAGGTAGGTGGTAATATTAAATTCATATATGCAGTTACTTATACGAAAATGTTTTTGTAAAAATTATATTGAACAATATGAGTAAAAGAAAAACATTAACTGAAATAGCCATTGCACAAAAAACTTATCTTTTCATATTTTGGCTCACTCAAATATATATATTTTTTGTGTTAAGTCAGTATTTTATATTTAGATCTACATAATAATCTGCTATTTTTTACTCTGTCAAATGATTTTATTGAAACACTATATTTAAGTCTTTTCATAGGATAAGAAACCATCAATGATTATAGAAAAAGTTTCAGCACAATACCAGTTATGCTTTGATCTTTTTCTATGGTATTAAATCTTTTTCTGAAAGAAAATCTGATTACCCTGGAATAAGTTAATACTTTGAACAGTTTTAGAAAAAATTCATGTTAATATCTTCCATGTTTTATCCCTCTGTTCTTCATTCTTTCATTTCCAGCTTCCGATTCTCAAAATAATAATGTAAAAAAAAAGTAAGAGAAAAAATTTGTTTGTTGACATGAAATTAAACTTGTTAGTATTTCTGATTTCTACTAATATCATTAATTATTTCTAGATCTTCTGTCATTTAGGTAATTCATTATATTATTTCTATTACTGACTAGTTGAAGTTCTACATATTCTTATTTGCATATAAAATACAAGCAGCTAAAGAATGTTCAATAATTTCTTCATACTAATTATATATTTAACAAACTGGTCTCATTCAATTTTTGATTATTCTCAGTGCATATTTAAGTTTCAATCTCAAAATATAATTATGAAATCTTTATGTTGAATGTTCAAACTAAGTAAATGTAAATGTTAAAATTTATCAGTTAATCAGAATTTAATCTCAATTATAATGATGTTCTGATGGTTCTTAAAAGAATATATGAAATGTATAGATTCTACAAACACAGAACTAATAATGCAATTATAATTCTAAAATATGTGCCTTTTTAAAAAAATAAATACTGAAAAATTTGAAATTATCTCTATCTTATATCAGATATAAGTACACAATACTCTTTACAATGGACTAATAGTATAAGAATATATATATATATATATATATATATATATATATATATATATACTAGCAGCATGGCCCAGTGTTGCCCGTGCTTGATTCAAAAATTGTACGACTCACACAGCAATCGCTATCACTTGACTTAAAATATTTTTGCCCTTCATTGCCTTTAAAGGAGTGCCCTTTGCCATGGTGATGTTGCTACATGCCTTACTTCTTGCCTATTTCACACTGCAAATTTTTTCTTAGCTCTATACTAAACATTAAATCTGTTACGAAAAAAGAACTAAGCAAAATGAACACAAAACGATCAGCTTTAAAAAAGGACTTGTAACTGGAAAAACAAAATGAAAAAAGAATGTTAACAACAAATACTTTTTTTACACCCAACCCAGTTCTGTGGAATCAGAATCAACGTTGAGTTTAAGCAAGCAAATGAGTCAATTGAAGTTTACTGCCATGCAGATTTAAATTTTTCCCACTTGTGACGAATGCAGCTATCAATTTTTTTGCATGCTATCATGCTAGTTAACATTTGTGTCAGTCAGCTGTTGGCTCTCATGCTGGCCAAAAGAATCTTCCCACCTATTCGTGGCAGCCAGCTATAGGCTCTCACTCTGGCCAGTAGAAAATGGCCACAAGCTACATGAAAACTGCTGTAGAAGCATGAAAAAATCAATTATTTCCACTATCGATGGGAGTTGGGAAATGTAAAGTTGGTCTCTCATAAATATTTTTTTCAAATATAAGGTTAATTATGTTTTGTTGAGTTGCTTTAATATCTCAACTAGTAATAATATAAGGATCTTTTGATGAGATTTAGCTAAGGGAATAAAAACTCAATTATAAGCTGACTCTTGCATAGTTGTGATATACTAATTTCTTAAAAGCATATTTTGTGGCATATTTTGAATTATTTTAGCCTACATATGAAAATATAAAAAACAAATTTTAAATGAATAGCTTCAGGTAAACTATTGTATTCAATTTTAAACTTTCAGCTATGCCAAATTGTGTCAATAAAAAGAATAATTTATGCGCATTAGTTTGTGGAGGAGGCTATATATAAAAGAAATAAATCATTAAAGATTTATGTGATCAAGCAGAAACTATCCATTCCAATCATTAAAAAGATTCAATCTAAGTTACATTATCACCATTATTGTAGCAGATACTGATTGTCTTGCAGTATTAATAATTTTAAAAATGCATAAATGAAATGACTGTATAATATGTGTGAAAATGAAATAAAACCAATTAATAAAATAATAATAAAGAATAAAAAATGATGCAAGCTATAAAGAAACTGGAAACCAATTTTATGACCCCAGTTCCAGAAAGGAATCTTTCTCTTTCCACTTTCTAACAAGATCATTTGGACATATTTTCAGCAGCCCTACTCATTAAGTAGAGATTTGGCCATCCCAACTCAGTACAAAGCTGACTTGAACTCAACCATCTTTACCTTTTCTTATCCTGACTTCCTATAAATTATTTCTGAACCCAAAAGAGAAACAGACATACTCAAGAGACATTTAACTTTGTTTCAATACAATCAACATAAAAGAAACAAAAATCCATAGCAGAAACTCAAGCTTTCTGTATGCTTCTTCTATCTTCTTTGTTTATATATTGAACACACACCTTCACCAAAAAAATACACACGAAACCCACAACTTTGTTAACATCTACAAATACACTGGTTTCAAAAATGTTTAAAAGGTGTAACTTGTTATATCTATATGCTGGTAGTATAGTTTTTTTCATCCCACCTCATTATTGGAGGATTAAGATGAAAGTTAATATAACTATGACAAGAATCATCCACATACTTCCATTTCATTCTCAGTTATTTGTATAGAAATATAAATTATAGGTTTGTTGAAGAAAGAGATAATATTTTCCTTCAGAATAAGAATGACAGGCTAACCAAACAATATACATAAGATATACAATGTATTTCATTAGCATCCAATGAAAGATATTTATTTAACTTATATGTGATCTTTGAAAAGAAAGATACAGCTTTTCAATAATGCCTCACATATCACATATCCAGTAGTTATGGGATTTTAGCTCCTTTTTATATTGATGGGCAGTGTTAATGAATTGCTAATAAAAATTAGAATAGACTGCAGTTTATGATTTGATGATCAATTATGGTTAAGCATAAAAAAGAATTTTTATAAACTGAAACTGTCTTTCTGTGAAATAATATAAAATACCCTAGTGGTCTCATTTTGAGGCAAGTGGCACAGGGAGATTACTCCAAAAATATGGTAAATGTTAAAATTTGGTTTTATGAAGTTACAGTAAAATCAGTACACTACTTTACTTTAAGAATCTTTCTAAGAACATTCTCAGATCTTTAGCAAATATATATGCAAATGATGCCATGGTGTATAGGTGCACCTCTGAATTCTTATTTTTTAATCAAGTTCATCTCAAGCAAGGCAGTAAAGCCACTAAGATACAAGGGGTTACTGGGTGTGAAAGAATTAGAAAACAGAAGCATTACTAAGGAGTTAGAACAAAAGAAGAGTAATCAGGAGGTCAACTGATAGCAATTGACATTGCATTTAAATTTTTGAAGATTAAAGTTGAATGGAAAGCATAGAGCCAGAAGGGATTTCCACAAGCAAGAAGTGTAGAAAAAGAAACTTTTAGCATAGAATTTACAGTTACATCTAACCAACTCAACTGTAAATTGATGAGACCTCATACCCAGTCTAGTACTGCACTTAAATTCAAAAAGTCTAGGTACCATAGTGAAGAGCTCATCCAAACAATTACCATGAAAGTATTTGTAGAAAAGGCACAGGGAGGCAAATTTATGATGCTGGGAAAAGGGATTGAAGCAGAAATGCCAGATCAGAAACAATAATATTGCTGATTCTTCTTTGGATTTTATCAAGGAGATCTAGATATATAGCAGGAGCACTGGACCTTATGTGACAGCAATATTCTAAGTGTAGGCAAATGTTAGACTTATGTATATGTAATATAGATTCAAGAGAGAAAAATTGTCTAGCGTGACACAGTGAATCAAATTTCTTAGCAGCTGACCTAGCAATGAATTCAATATAATCTTTCCACTTCATGTCAGCTGAGAACGTTAGCCCAAAAAGGAACAATGAGTCACTCCCCTGGAGGTTAGCATCAGCCATGTTTCTGGAGGTGTTAAAATTAACAAACCACCCTTTGCCCCAATTAACAACAGACAGAAGGTTGTTTTTGACATCAATCACCAGTTTGACCTTGTTTTATTGATCAGAATTACTATTGAGACAGGAGTAAATGGTCATCAACATAGATACCAAGTTGAGAGCTGAAAGTAGGACCAAGGATAGAGTCCTGTGGAACATCTGCATTGGTAAAAAAGGAACTAGAATAATGGCCATTCAGGATGACTTTCATTTTGTAACTTGATAAGAAAGACTGGATCAATTCAAAATTTTGTCTGGAGACACCATAACCTTCCAACTTGTGAAGAAGACCTGTATGCCAGACCCTGATGAAAGCTTTTGAGATATCCAAAGCTACAGCCTGAGTTTCACCATTTTTATCTAGAACTTAATAGACTCTTTGCATGATTATCATTATTACATCAGCAGTTGACCTGTAGAAACAAAATCCATATTGCTTGTCTGAAAAAAGGCTCTGCGATGTGAGATGCTCTATCTTTAAAAAAAAGTCAGATCAAACCAAGAATGGAATATTACTGCTATATCTGGGTTAGCGCTGCCCAGATCTCAGTGTACAGCTTTTATTAAAGCCAGAGTTTAAAAGCAATAGTGAGTGATGAATTATTTTCTACTCTGCAACCCCTATCCCACTGATGAAACATTGTTAATCTCTCACTACTTTATAATTGTTATGGCAAATGTTAAAATGATCTACATTCCTTAGTTCCACAAGTTCAGACCTTCACAGCTAGGATCCACAATGCCATGAATATGGCATCAAATCATCTTCATTTCCTTCATATTTGATCAGGTGAAAATTCTACTCAGACAACTTCTTCCCTCAAACTGTTACATTGTGGAAGAGACTCCCAAGAGGATGCTTCCCCAACCACTACAATCTTATCCTTTTCATGTCTAGAGTCAACCATTATCTATCATACATATCCCCATAACATGCACTTCTTCCTTCCTCTTTCTCTCATATGCTCTTACAAATATCTCACTAAGTAACCATTTATCTTGAGTGGCTCTTGAAAAAATAAAAAGGTAAAAATAATTGTTATCTCACTTATAGAAATCTTAGAGATCTTGATCTTAGAGAGAAAATACCATTATTCTTAAAAACAAATTCTTTTTTCATTCTTTTGGTTTTAATAATAAAATTTCATGTCTTCATTAGTTTAATGAAAACAATGTCTTAAGCAATATTTAAATCCTGATGTTGGATCACTAAATAAATTATGACTGGCCTTGCCAATATCTGATTATCAAAGCAGATATCTACATAATCATTTATAATAAGAAAAAATAAAATATCGAGAGAGAAATTAATTTTTATTTTCTAAAAATGAAAAATATGCCAACAAAGTATATAAATGTGTTATATGCCTCCTCTTTGAATCTGCAAAAGTAAGTAAAAGATGTCACAAAGGATTGTCTCTCCTCACAAATCAGAGCACATCTTTTCTCTCAGGGTTACACAATATCTTTGGTTTTCTGTGAAAACAGAGCTCCACTTATTAGCTGTTAATGGTCTCATGTCCAGCCAAGTACATTTTATATTAATTGGGAAAGAAGAAGATTACAATTGCCTGTCTCTCAATAAAGTTGGCATGCAAAATTTCTTCCAAAATGGCTAACTAGTTTTAGAGATTTTAAAATTACTGCTTGATATTGCAGTTTAACAGATTAGATGTTCTGCACTGATGCACAAATTTATCAGGGTGTTAAAAATGATAAAAACCTTTAAAAACTCAACAATTTTTCAACAATTAAATATTTAGAATTATGTTTAGAATGCAGTTCAAATTCAATTGCTGCTAAATTTATCTTATTCTTTATTTTTCACTATTCTCACATCAGAAATCAATAGCACTTACAAAATATCCCCTTTCATTTACTATTTTTAAGTTTGCACAATTTGTATTTGAATAAATGTCTACAAGCAAAAACTAAATTTTTCAAAATATTAGGATGGCAAAAAAGTTTGTTTGTTTATTAAGTAAAAAAATTATTCAATAAAATGAATAAACCTTTTTGCCAACCCAATATATTGTTAATTATGAAAGATATTTTTAATTTAGAATAAATTTTTGAATTAAAAAATTGCCTTTTTAAGTACAGTTTCTTATTAATTATAGCTTTGAAATAAAAAAGATGATAAACCTTGTTTTATATTATTTTTTTTTTCTAATAGTTGTTGAATTCTTAAAATATTTGGACATTTTCATAGGGGAAAGTATTCTCAGGAAATTATTGCATTGTTGTTTTCATTGAAATTTTTGGGATGGTAACATTAATCTATTTATGATTTTTTCTTTAAAAGAATCTACCATAAAAACCTCCTGTCATCTGCAATACATATACAATTATAATGAAATCAGAAACTGAGAAATGAGTATGGTTTTTATTCATGGTCTTCATTCTGAACACACAATGTGACAGGCAAATATCCATAGAATCCAATCTTTGAAAGTAGACATCACCTGCTCATCTATTATATATCTTTACTCTATATTTCCTTTCTTTTGTTTCTACTGCATTCCCTGTTGACCCAAAGATCTACAACAAACTACACTTAGATGAGCAAAAAGCTTTACAATCAGGGATTATCACAATTCAAAGATCTATAAGCAAAGATGCTTTGAACTTTAGGCTGCTCTATAAAATATATTTGGAAGAGTGCAGACTCTGATAATAACTGACATATTTGGTCTGAAATAAGTCAGTTATTGATCTAAGCTTAGCTTCACTGGCCAAAGTAAACCACAACAAGCTTTTTATATGAATAATTTCAATAACCTTTCCTTATCTTAATAAATATTTATGATTGGCTGTTTTTTACATTTTTAAGTAAATTGCTTCTTACAGTTTATATTTAGAAAATTTGTCTCTTATTATCAGTAAATAAAGCTATGTGAATGTTCAAAATCATTAAAAATATCAATGATTAAGTCAATAGTAATTATGGGTTTTATCAAGTGGTAACTTATCAAAGACTTTTTAGTTTTGCCAGGGTATAATAACACACTCTGATAAAAATGAGAAAACATTTACAATTCTAATTAATAAAACAACATTTATACATGAATTCTCATTCGCTGTGAACTAAAGTTAGCTACTGACAAAAACGAGGAGGAAAGAAGTAAAAATGTATACAGGAGAGTTGAGACTAAAGTCATTAAATTCACAATAACTGCAATACTCCCAAATCCTATTTATACTGTATGCATTATAAATAATCCATAAATGCACTAGTAAAAAATAAATAAACAAATATATTGGACTATTATCAATATGATACATAAAACTAAGTAATTCTTATATATTAAAGAACATTTGCCTTTTACAATTCACCACAATAAATGATTAGTTTGTGTGTATATATATATATATATATATATATATATATATATACATTTCTATTATAATGATTTTAATAGTTACATTTACTTTCCTGTCTAATTGAGGATTATTCATCTAATTCGAAGCCTATAAGGTAAAGACTTTTTCATATAAAGTATTCATATTTTTATAAATAGCTGAACAATAAAGAAAAACTGCAGTTTCCTTAATGTTAACAATATATATACATATACATATATATGATAATATGATCATGGCTCTGTTATCCATAATATCTTAGCAACATAAAATTATTTAAATTCATTAAATTCTGATAAATCTGATTTACAGTTCAAGAAAGTAATACTGTTAGTTCACTGTCAAAAATTTTATCTCATTTGTTTTATTTAATTTGTTCTTTTATATATAATTTATATTATAATTTAAGAAACTTCAAAGGTATATTTACATACATTATAAACTCTCAGAATCACAAGCATGCACCATCTATATGTTACTACATATACCTAAACATTTTTACATGGACTTTTATCCATACCTAAATATTAATTTATAGATGCACACATATATCTGCTTATATTCTCTGCTGACATTGACTCCTTAAGGTAGTGCCAATCTGAAAATGACCTAGATCTAAGCTCATTGTCAAAAAAAAATGCCAACTCAATTTTTCCATACTAGAGATATATGTCTTAATCTATAAATTTCATTCTTTATAAATGCTCAGTAATGTATTTTTACATCGGAGAATGATAAACAAAGAAATAAAATGAAATATTAAGAAAACAAACATAAAAATATGATTAAGAATATACAGTTATCAAAGAGAATAATAAAGATCATAGTGGTTACCTCACTAACAAGATAAATTTTGTTTGATCTCACCTACAAAGATTATTTTATAAAAATATCCTTTAATTCTAACACTTTCAACTAAACAAACAAATGCAGACAGCAAAAGAAAACACAAAGTTTGTTTCTTATATGACATGGTTGAAACACATAAACTTTTATGTTTTATTTAAAAATGGAGCATAATCAGACATTTATCTTTAGTATTTCATGCTTAATTGCAATATAATTTGAACTTCTACTTTCTATCTTTGAAATTGTGTAACAGTGCTTATCCAGCTTATGTTGCCAATAGATACACAGCAACCCCATAAGATTGGTATAAATATTTTCATTATTCTATAAATTATTTAAGTAGGTATCCTCATCTTTGTTATTTTTTATCAATTTGTCAGTTAATATATTACAATATTTTTGTTGCATATCATTACCAAGACATCATTTGTTACTTATATATAAGTATGTGTGTGTGTGTGTGTGTGTTTGAGAAGAATAAATGAAATATGTTTCTTCAAAGAACATTTTATATTTAAATTTTGAAAGTAATTCTCTATGATAATGAACGACAAGCAGAATAATAAAAGGGTTGCTCTGAAAGTAATACCTATTTTTTTATTATGTTAGTCCATATCATTAAAGATGAGTATTGGCAGTATGGTAGTAGAGTTTGAACTATCCTGCTAGTAACCCACTTTTTGCTTTTTACAACTAACAAAATGGCATCTGACATGAAAATGCGTACAAAGCAAGGGTGTGTAACTGAATTCCTCCATGCAGAAAAATAGCACCCATTGATATTTATTGATGTTTACAGAGACAAAACAGGGAATGTGAGCACTGTTAGACAGTAATGCAACAGTGACAGTAATATACATGACAAGTTGCATTCCAGGCAGCTCTGCACAGCTGTCAGCCCATTAAATGTTCATTGCTGGTGAAAATTTATAGCCAATTGTGGTGACTATGTGAAAAAAATAATATTTTATAACTGGAAACTTGTTGCATCTGAGAGTGCTGTTGTACCCTTGTGTCTGTTGTAATTTCTGCGGAAGTAAATAGAAAACATTAGTTTTAAGAGTGACCTTTATAATGTAGATAATTGCATAAAGACTAATAATAAATACTTGATATATTTTAAACTCTTTATATTTTGTATAAAACACAAGCGTATTCTCATAAACTACTTATGAGAATATGCTTCGGTTTCAATATGGTTTGCATTAAGTTATCATCATTTTTATAAAAAAAAAATATAAAAGGTATCACTTTACTTGGTGGTAGTTTATAAACTAAAGTGATTTCATTTATGATTTACAAACAATATCAAAGGTACTGTTTTGTTGTATAGAGTATTCATGTTACAGAATACTCTAGAAATATTTATTGACCAGAAATCAGATTATTGTTTAAATAGTTATTTTGCTAACACTAATTTATAGATAGATGGACAAGAAGTTGAAAAAGTTTCACCTACACACTTCCAGTAATCTAGCCAAATGACCTGACATTAGTATTTTTGTGAGAAGTGCTGCTTGTTCAAAACTTCAAGACCACCATAATGAATAACTGATAAACAAACTGTTTGAATGAACAAGAAATTAGTATTGTATTGATCTTGTACCACTACTCATACATATTTTCTTTTGTGCTAATAGATTTACAAACAAAAGGATTGTTCTTTCATTGCTTAAAAACAAAAAGGATGTATTCTTATCCATATTGCCTTAGAATTCTAGTTAATAATGAGAAAGAGTGTAAAAAGTTTATCAAGTTTTAATACTATTTTATATCCTATATTACAATAGCATTTTCCACACATATATATATATATATATATATATATATATATATATATATATATGCTTGCAATTTGTGAAGATGAACATTGACAATGCTTTATTCATTTTTATAACCCAATTCCTTATTTTATATCTGTACAATGTACAGTAAGTGTTCCCTTGTCACTATTTTTTGTGACTTTACCAGAATATATTTTTGTTGCAAGCACTTCACAATGAAAGCATTTGGAAATTCAGATCAAGAATAAGATAAATGAAACCAGACATCTAGATGAAATGATCTGCACAATTTTCTGGATGGAATTAAGGAGAACATTTTAGGAGTGCAATTTTGCACAGTCAGTAAGTGTTTCTGGCTTACAATAGTGACATGACTTTTTTCTTATTAAGAGCTTTTCTATTGTCACAAAAAACATACATATATTGACTACACAGGTACATATAAACACATATATGCATTTGAGTAAAGAAATATACAAAGATACATGCTCATGATTTAAGCATAATCAATCATTTTTTCTTCTTATATGTAAAGTTTGTAATTCTTAAATAATATTATGTAAAAATCTATATGTATTGAATCTTAAGCAGAAACACTTTATACACATATTAATAATTTGCGATCCAGAAGTACTCAAAGATAAATATTGAAAAATAAAGAACTAAAAAGGGTATTATGGTATATTTAAAAGATATGATACATAGATTACATCTCAACATTTGTTACATCTTTACTGATAAGGAATTAATGATGGTCTACTAAAAAGTAATAGGCATTGAAATTACCATGCAAAAATAAAATTAATTAAATCCAAACTATTTGCTTCAACAAACACTTGTAAACACTTTCTGAAGTAATTGCAATATCTACAGCAGATTTATTTAGTAAATTGAATAGTAATTGACAGAGTATGAAAAAATCAACTTTTTCTTTCTCAGTAACCAAGAATCCATGATTACAGAATTGTCTCAATGATTTCCTGGAGTATGTATGGTGAATTGCCTAAGTGATTATAGTTTTAGCTGTAAGAAGCACTTCCTTCAATACTCAGTTTTGTACTTGTAAAATAAATCTTCAGTAACCAAAATATCTATCAGCTGAAAGTTTTATTTCAAAGTAAATAAAGTATTTTCTGCGTATATTGCTTCAGCCAATGAATTCTGGATTAAATGCTTTCAAATATCATTAATCCATGATTATATTAACATATAACTGCTGTTTTTTCTCAAACCTTTGGAAGATATATTTAATGCTCAGTGTAGAAATTATTTCTATAAAATTATGTTTATTTTCAGTGTGTATATATTATCAATTTTTATGACATACTTTTCCATAAAGAAATAGTTATATGAAGCCTAAGATCCAATGCAATATTCTCATAATAATGCTAATATCAAAACACTTTCCTAAAAACATGTTCAACTTATTTACATGGTATCAATAAAAACAAAAATTATCAATGCTAATATATTATTAGTCCACACTTCTGTTTATGAAAATATCTTACAACTTTTAAATATATTTCCAGCTGTTCCCTTTATACTATAAGATCACCAGAAAGAAATGTAGATTTTGAGAAATACTTCATGCTTAAATAATGTAAAAACATTTTATGAAAATTGATATTTTTAGTAATTACAAAGCTACAAAATCAGTTTCATGTGTAGTCATTATTTTATGTTCTACCTTACTAATAGCTTTTGCATCCACCATTTATTCCACTTTATAAAATTATAAACAAATACATTTTATTTAAAAATTGCAAAAAGGTAGAGTCATGCAAATCTGGTAACTCAAATTTGTTTTCAGACATCACCATTCATGTTTGCTGATTGAATAATATCTAATGTTAAGTTATATATATATATATATATATATATATATATATATATATATATATATATATATTAAAACATGTTGAAATAGTGCAATCTGCAAACAAGATAGCAAATTTTAACTAAAACTATTTGATACACATTTTCTTATCTCAAAATTTGAAATGCATTTTTGCTGAGAGAATTGAAAAGTAACATGTAAAGTGCAAAACATGCAATCAAAGTAAGAAAAATGCATGAACTTTGGTTCTCACCTGATATTATTCAAAGTTAAAATATTTGCAACATTTCACTATATTCATTTTACTATTTAGAATCAATTGCTGATTATTTTACTCTTGAAAGAATATGATTCAGTGTTTGCAAGATAAGACAACATTTATAGATTTTTGGAAAACTGTTATCCCACTTTGTATTGAGTGCTCTGTTACCATGGCCATTCAGAAGGGAGTCATCTGCTGCTATGGTTTCCTGATATATATCCTAGTTCAATATATCTTCTTAAATTTGGGTCAGCTTAAAAATTATTGTATTGAAATGCACAAGGTTTAGTACACAGACTACTTGGGTTTAGCACAAGTAACCCAACTGTCAACTGTTCCTTTTAGACATGAAATAATTAATTCATAACTCAATCTAAGTGTTTTTAATTCTTTCAAGGAATACAACTTTATTTAAACTTCCTATCTTTAAATGTTGACTTAAATAAATTTATAAGTCCTAATCATATCAATGTTATGTGAACAAAAGTTGTTGAAGCAAATTCAACCCAGCCCACTGAAACTAACTAATAAAGCCAATAACATACATAAGACTAATAATTTTTTGCTAAAGTATTAAAAATAATTGTAATATTTTCTAATGGTTTTAATTTATTATTTTTGAAGTTTGCAATTTTATAATTTTAGTTTAAATAAATGTTTTGCTTTTCATAATTATGTGATAGGAAAAAAATTTAATGAGGCCAATTTAGGCTCATCAAATTTGCCCAACCCAGTGAAATGAACAAACTGAACAGTAAATCTGTTTGTAAACAAATGCTTCCCATTTTCATTATATATATATATATATATATATATATATATATATATATATATATATATATATATACTAAATGTTCACCCAATGCAACACCCAAGAGTTACTCAAGGTAATTGTTTACTGAGTGGAGTCGTTCTTTGACTGTAATAGGAAGAAGCGTAGATTATGAGAATATGTAGGATAGATAATGGTTGACCCTAGACTTGTAAAGGTTAAGATTATAGTGACTGGGGAAGCATCCAGGAGTCTGTTCCACAAAGTAGCAGTTCTTGGGAAGAAGCTGTCTGAGTAGAGCTTCCTCCTTACCAATGGAATGTGAAGGGAATGATGATGTGTCAACACTGTTTACATAGCATGGCAGGTCTTAGCTGTGAACTGGTGGAACTAAGGAATGTAACTTGCCTGAACATTTGTCATGAAAATAGTGATAGAGTAGTGAGAGACTAACAACATATCATCTGTCAGAAAGGGGCTGTAGGATTGAAAATTATTCATCACCCACAAGACTGCATAAATGCTTTTGAACTCTGTCAAGGCTAGAAAGATAGGATTGTGCAGCTCCAGCCTTGATATGACTGCAATACTCTATTTTTGGTCTGATTTGACTGTTGTAAAGATAGAGGATGGCAAGAGGAGTGGAGCAGCATAAGGAACCAATCATTTGTCCATCATCTTTAGTAATGGATCATATATAAGAGTTCTACCTGAGATCAGGGGTGAACAAAAGTCCCAATAGATGTTCAAGGCAAGGAGCCTCATTGAAAATACAACTGTTCATTATGACTGGAGAAAATTCATGGACTATTCAGTGATGGTTGTACATTAACAGATTAGCTTTGGTGATATTGAATCTTACCAGCCAGTTTTTTTCCCTATTGAGCTATTAGAGCTTGATCAGAGAAAAAATCAGCTGCCAGAAAAAAAAGTCTTCATGCATAACAAGTAAGAAAGAATGTAATAAATTATTTTAATAACATTTACTTTGCTAAAATAATAATTTTTTTTAAAATGAATTAAACTAATACCACTATTATATTAATAAATAAATTTCTTCAGAATGTTTTCAACAAAGCTGAATAACTAATTATTATGACACTGACAAAATATCACATCAACAAATCCTTTCATTCAAGCAAATAAAAAAATTTAATTCTTATTAATTAAATAATTTTAAACATTATATATTTTATTAAAAAATACTACTTATTTTATTTTTTTGATAATTTCACCCCAAGCAAAGCAACAAAGCCACTAACATGCAAGTGGTTACTGAGTGTAAGAGAATATGAGAAAACAAACATTATTAAGGAGAGAGAATGATAAAAGAACAAGAATTAAGAAGACATTGCATTTAAATTTTTGAAAAGTTGACAGGAAAGCAAGAATCCAGAAGAGAATTCCACAAACAAGTAGTGTGAAAGAAAGACAGTAAATACTACCCACAAACACCCCAGCCAGGCCTGATTGGGGGCCTTGGGTAGTGCTCTGTGAGCCTCACTATGTTATCAATATTTTTTCTACTTAAATTTATATACATTACAAATTAAACTAAGCACAACTGACTATTAAAAGGATAAAAATTTGTATTTAGATACATTGTAAATATTTTCAATTTTCTAGTTGAATTGTTCACCTATATTGCATATGATCCATTATTGTACAGAATGTGATGAGTAAACTGTCACCATTTTATATTTTGAATTTCGCATATGTGTGTTGTTTGTTAGGGCCAGTTGGGCAATATCTGTGAGAAAAAGAGCACCATAACACAATTCACCTTGCCAGAAATTTGGAAACAGCATGCTGTACTGCTTGTCCTTCAAGACAGAATCTCTGATATGAACAGTGTTTGGGTGTCAATCTAAGGACAGTGCAGAGGATTCAGAAAGATTTGCATGAGTCTAATGGTGATTACAAAGGTGTTTGTAGAGATCACTAGTGATGGTGAAGTTATGCTTCCATTGATATTCCCACAGGGCTTCAGACTCAACACAGAGGCCCACATCAAGTTCCCTGAGGAGGTAGTGCTGCCCTGGGTCAAGAGGGTGGCTTCTGGAAAACCCTATATCTGGCAACAGGATTCTGCACCATGCCACACAAGCAGGAGAACCCAGTCTTGGCTGTGAGACAATTTCTGCAATCATATCACCCCTTGCATCTGACCACCTAACTCCCTAGACAACAACCCCCTTATATTATGTGTGGGGTACTGTTGAATGAGAGACCAGCAAAAATCCTGTAACACCAAATATGAACTGAAGGTAAGGATTATGGCAGCATTCACCAACTTAAACAAGGAGACCATCCAGAAGAGCTGCAGGAAATTCTGAAGTCATCTGGAGGCCATGGTCAAAGCCAATGGTGATTTTATTGAATAACCTACATCTTTAATGATGGATCATATATGAGTTCCACGAAATCAGGTGTGTGTTTGAGGCCCAATATTCTCTCAAGGTATGATGCCTCTTCAAGGTAACATCTGTTCATTGTGACTGCCTGTAGTTCGGGGTCTGATCAGTGGTGAAAGAATGTAGCTAGTTTGGTTTGCAAGGCACTGAATGTAACCAGCCAGTTTTTTTCCCACTAGGAAGTTAGTGTTAGATCAGAAGAGAGATCAACTGCCTGCCGATCTCTGATCATCAAGAGTTTTAGAGGTGTGCCCATATATTGCTGTATAATCAGCATAGATGTTTACAAATAGCAGCAATATTCATAGATGAATAATAGACTTATAAGTGTGTAAGATAGATTCTGGCAAGAAAAATTGTCTTACATGACACAATGAACCAACTTTCCTAGCAGCAGACCTAGCAATTAATTCAATAAATTTTCCACTTCATGTCAGTAGAAAATGTAAGCCTGATAATGAACAATGAACTCTCCTCAAGGTTAACATCAAACATCCCTCAGACAATTAAAACAGAGCAGTTTGATTTTGGAAGCATTAAAATTAACAAGTTATTCCTTACCCCAGTTAACAACAAATTATTATTCAACAAATTAAAATGTTAATCATTTTACTTAAGAACCATCCAAAATGTTTTAGTTTTAAATAACCCACAAATTGATGAATCTTAAAAAATAAAAATGACAAAAACATTACTTCAAAACCATTTTTCAATTGGCATATATTTGACATGCACTATAGTGATGGTTTGCAGTGCAAATAGCCTAATACATTTGATTACAAATCCTTAATAAATGAGCTCAGATATTTGTATAATTAATATATCTTTAATAATGAATATATTTTTAAAAATGTAAATCACTCAATAAATTGGCTTTCTTATCTGAAACTCATACATCTTTTCCTGATCATCCTTGCAACTAGTTTCAAATGAAAGAAATTTGTCAAGTTTGGACAGAATTTGATCATTCTTAAGATGCATAATTGCTCAAGCTTGGTTGTCTTCACTTGCTTGCATTTCCATTGAGAAAACTGATATGTGTTGGTTTAGAACAAAAATGAATTTGCTATAGAATGCAGGTACCTGAAATGGATATTTAAATGAAGTTTTTTTTCTTATCAAAATTTATGTCTTTTTACTTTTAATGAACTAATGCAGTGCCTAGTCCCTGTAAATCCATTATTGATTTTCTATTAAAAGAAAAACCCATCATATGATTTTATTACAGAAATGCATTGAAAATTTAAAATGAAAGAAATAATTTGTATTTTCTAATAGTCCCTACCACACTAAATAATTATAAATATTATAACTTGTAATTTTTTTGTTTATTAAATAAACATATATTTGCTATAAACTATGTAAGATAGTCAACATATTCAAAATATTGAAATCAACCATTGCAAATCATTTGCACAAATTGTCTTCTGTTTAAGTTAAAAAATGGGTCAAATAAGTTGTCAAATCTCAAGCCCTTGAGTGGTCACTTTATTTTGAAAAAATCTACAGAGAGAGGAAAATAATCATGTTGGTCTTCATACAATAGCCTGTTGTTGAGTAATCTCAGTGCAACTAGATTTCTTCACTCATAGTAATTAGATGCTTAAATTCTTTTACTGGATATTGTATTCTAAATTTTGTTAATAATTGTACCCAGCTTGAAAAACATTCATTGTTTTTATTTTTTGTTTTATTTTAATTATATCTTTAAAGAAAATAGATTTTAACTAATTTAATACTATGTGTGTGTGTGTGTACATACGTACTGGGTGTATTTAGGTTTTTCATATATATATATATGTTTGGTTGCAGACCAATAAATGTGTTTTAAGATATTTTTATTTACATTTTTTACAGTTCAGCCATTTTCATACTTTCCTGGGAGAATTTGAACCTAAATTCTGAGCAGTTTCCTTCATAAGCTATTATCAAATATTTTTTATTGGTTCACAGGGTTGTCTCTAGAGGCATGCATTTTGTTTCTTTGGTGGTTTTAAGTGTTATGTTTTCATATAGTTGGTAGGTATCATATCAGGTTTTTTCAAGCATTGTGTTTTCAAGCATCAGTTAGTGTTGTGTCACCTTTTGTTTTTGCTATTTATTTGTGAAATATATTTATTTTCACAATGTTATTCTCTTCAGTTATTGAATTTCTAAATAATACCTATATTCTAATATTTTTATTTCTTACATTTTTTCCAGGTAAGTTCTGCTCCCAATTATGAGGTAGGCATTCTTTCATTCCTTACTCAAATCTGATCTTTATATTTCAGTTTTTTCCCTCATTTATTAAAATTACCTCTGTATTATTCTCTTTAGTATTCTGAATATGAAAGCAATCAAAATCAGAACTAAAATGGCATTATATTTAGTTTAGCTTTATGGAATTTGCCTGTTTATATCTAATTATTCATATTTTTAAACAATTAAATTGTTTTAAAATTTTTCTTAATGTATATTTTTTTAAAAATGTCTTATGAACATGCTTTTTTCTAGTTTAATAAAAATATTTAAAATAGATAAAATTTAATATTTTAATTAACCCTATAATATTGTATGAAATAATTATATAGGTTGAAATTCTGAGTAAACTGTTTATGAAATAACATTATTATTATTATTATTATTATTATTATTATTATTATTATTATTATTATTATTATTATTATTATTATTATTATTAAATAATTTAATAATCATGGTAGGTAACTTTTCATTGAATCAACTAAGATTCTAATCATGTATCAAGATTCTAAATTACAAAAGAGATGCAAGAAAAATTCCAACTTGAAATTTTATTTCTATAAAAATCTTGTGCCTAAAGTGCAGAGAAAAAGGTTAACTTTACAAATTTGCCACATTTTCTATTTATAGAATTTAATCTTACCAAATATAATCACAGAAAGTGCTTAAGTAAAGAAAATGTTAGTTTTACTATCTTTTTAAATATTTACATTTAAAATAATACATTTTTTATAATTAGCAAGATATAAAATCATACACCTTCTTATCAAATTGGCAATATTTAAAAATGTTGACAAAAAGAAATATTTGCAAATTTGAGTTTCTTCAATCAATACAAGTAATATTCTTTTAGAAAATTAAATAATGATGATAAATATTCTTCAGGTATTATATTTTGTCTGTGGTTAATTCTTTTTCTCAACTTTTCAATTCTTTGACAGTTATCTTTCTTCAGTAATTTCCTGTTAAAGCAACAGTAAACAGATATAAGTTTATGAAGAATCATGAACCTGTCAACCTGTTTTAGATATATATTTAGAAAAGGTGAATTGAGTTTATTACATAGAAATGAAAACTATCAATAGAAAATGCATTGTACCGGATGGTGCAACCATATTTTCTTTTTTAGTCATTTATTTTTTTGAAATCAAAGAATTGTGGGACAGTGCATGATACAACTTGTTTTGTTCCTTCTTTTACATGGCACTTTTATTCACTTCTATAACAACATTGTACAGAATCCATCACAGATGTCAGAGATGACATTTCCAGTTGTCAAACTTCATTGTAAATGGCACTCAAAGACAAGCTATATATTGATTAGAATGCTACTTCTATTGACTGCTGGCATCTTTGAAATACCTCTTCAACATCATCACATTATTCAGTTTTGAAAGATCAGTTGAGCTACACAGTAACCACCCACTGTCACAATAATAAATCATAATTCTTTCTTTAAATCACTACTCCATGAAGATGTCTCCAAACCTTAGATTATAATTATATTGCTTGCAATAAAGGTAAAGAGAATAGTATTTTCTTTCAAAGACTATTTAGGCAGAAAATCTAACTGATCAAATATATTTGCATAAAATATAACTTAGCTCTGCTTAAATATAAAAAAATCCTCAATGATGACACCATTAATGTTTTCATTAAATAATATCCATATTATTTATTTTATTGCTTTTTCATAAATTCTTTTATTTCTTGTAAGAACAGTAACAAAACATATCATTCCACAATTTGATGTCGAATTTACCAGAGGTATAGTTCCACAATGATAAAATTACTGATGTTCTTAAATTATTTTATTAAACACAAAGTTTAAATACTGATAATGGTAAAAAGCAAAATGGTCATTCTGATAGGTTGATAAAATTGAAGAAATGACACAGAGATTTATTTTCAAAACAGACTATGTTTAACAAAAGATGAATAAGTAAAACATGAAAATTGATGCTGTAAATTTAAGAAACTAGCATGATGATGACTGAACATCTTTTTTATTATTGTTAATGCTATATTGTAAAATGTTTTTACCTCTTCTAATCTAGATTGTTGGTTGAGAATTGAAACAATAAATCCTTTTTAACAAAATTATTATCAACTACAGTAAAAAAAGAATTTTTTTGTTTTCTCATGTTTGTTGATTAGAAATCAAATATGGACAGTAAATTAGGAAAATAAAAAAATATCTTATTTTTTTATATGTTTTTTGTTAGTAATTAAATAAGAGGTCTAGATAAAACATATTTTCATCAAATTAAGAAAAATAGTCAAGGAATAATTATAAAACTAATTCAAGTAAATGGATTTCATGAAACTGCAAATACCATTTCAGTTATTTTCATATTATACCAAATGTTTTATACTTTATTGATATTTTTTTCTAAAATTAGCTTAACATTCTGATATTTCTTCTTAAGTATATGAGTTCTATAGAAATATATTTAATCATTTATGTTTGTATTTCACATTAACTTTTTCTGATATTTTGTACCACATTTTGATTTTCACTTTTGATGTTAATATTTTCTTTTTTTTTCATAAAATGTTGAAATTTTTAAATTAACAAAAAATAATTTTTACTGATATTTTTGCTATTAGCTTCTAAATCCCATGCAGAAATTAGCAAATATTTTCATGTTAATAGGAAAAATAGAGGAAAATGAGATATATTTTCATTATTTTATGCTCTTTTATTTCTGGAAAGGAAAAAGCACTGTAAAAACAGCAAAAAGATATGTGCCCTTTATGGAGATGGTGCTGAGAGTACTGTTTATAAGTGGTTTACTTGGTTCAAAAGTGAAAATTTTAAAATACCAAAATGTTCCAACAAGCTTGTAGTAATTGATGATGACCAAATCAAAACACTAATTGAAAATAATCTAGGTCACACAACAGAGATACTCCACATATCTCATATGAGTATTGTAAGGCATTTGAAAATATTTGGATATGTGAATTACTACAATATTTAGGTCTGTCATGATTTAACAGAAAAAAATTTAATGGACTGCTTTTGCATCTGCTCAGATGCAATGAATATGCAATGAAGATGTATCATTTTCAAAAAAAATAACAATCTTCGACATTAAAAAGTGGATTGTTTGCAAGAATGCGAAGTAAAAAAGGTCCTGCGGAAAATGAAATGAGTCACCATTAACAATTCGAAAAATAGTCTGTATCCAAAGAAGGTGATGCTGCTGTGTATCTAGTGAGATCAGAAGGGTAGTGGATATTACAAGCTCTTTCTACAAAATCGGATAAATATCGTTCCCAGCTGGACCGATTAAAGGCAACAACCATTAGAATGCATCACAAACTGGCCAATCAGAAAAGGTGTTATCTTTCATCAGGACAATGCCAAACCTCACACCTCTTTACAGATTCAGCAGAAATTGGTACAACTTTGGATTACTACTTATTTGATTGCTGCAAAATTCTCTACATGGGAAGAACTTCAATTCTCTGCAAGTCTGTAAAAAAACACTTAGACCAGTTCATCACCCAGAAATAGGCTAAGTATTGGGAGGATGAAATCATGAAGCTGCCTTAGTGATGGTGAAAGGTAGTGAGATAAAATGGCACATATGTAGTTGAATAAATCTATGTACAAATATCTAAATATTGTTTTTAGAATTCATTTAAAACACTGCAAAGTTTTGTTCTGACCCAATTCTTAATCTCTTTATATTCTATATTCATCTATGCAAAATTATATTTTCAAAAGTTTCAGAAATTATTTTGAAATTTCGGTTATGATATTTTGAAACATGAAAGTCTAATTTGAAATTTTAAAATATTTTTATTCTACGTGTTTAAAATGATTTCATCCTTTAAAATAAAAAAAATCATAATTTTATCACAAACATGGAAATCCACACAGATACACAATAGAGTAAAAGATTTCTATTTGGATTTATTACAACAATTAGTTCCTTTTTAGATAATATTAAGATGTGCTAATAAAGTCATATCTAAGATTTATTTTTCTTTAATATTACTCAGTATAATACAATTTTTCTTGTGTGATTTAGCATGTTTATGATTGGCTTTGAGCATGAAAGTGTGAACAATTCTGTGACATCATCAAATAGTTATTTTTCAATACATTTTTACCATGAATCATGAATTTCTAAAGGATAAAATGAGCAATTGATTACAAAGGTTTCAGTCTACTTTCATGAGAATTTTAAAGCAATTTCAGCATGTTTGATTCTGTATGCTAATTTTTTCACTTTTATAATGCACTTAGCAGAAAGAAAAATTATCACAGTAAAATGATTCCTCCAAAAACTGATGAACTTGAAACTTACTTGCAATCATGAAATCATCTAGAGCATGACTAATATTATTATTTCATAAGATCTTATTTATAGATTTAAACCTAGGGAAATTAATATAAAGTAATAGAAATCATGAATGCAGAATTATTGGACAAATATAAGAATATTTATTACAATAATATTTGACCAAAAAAATAAATAATTGATATATCAAAGTTGGTAAGGAGCATAGTTCCAGTTTTTGAATTTATATTCCATTTTCTTGGTACAAATTTGTTTTACATATATCATTCAGCAGTCAATTTCAATATCATTTTCAGACATTCCAATGAGTTAATGCATGAATGTATATAATTTTATGCAACAACTGTTACTGATTTGTAAGATCTTTATTAAGGAATTTAACTCTGTTAAAAACATATTTCTTATATAATATAAATAGATATAATAATTATTAAAATGTAACTTTCTTTCCATAACATCCAGTTATGAAAAAAGTCACTGCAGTTTTGAAAGTTTGTTCTGATAGAAATATCTCTTGATCAATAACATTTTAAATTGATCAACCCAATGAATAAAAGAGAAAATTATCTTATACTTTTAAAGTTCTTACTGAAATTATTATTTTAATAAGTAATAGTAATAGAAGAAAAAAATCAGAATCAGTTTGTAAATGTCAATACTCAGTTATTACCTGATTTTGTTTATGCTAAAAATGTCTCATTATTGCTAAATGTTTAATTCTGAAGAAACTGATTGATAAATAAGTGGATATAGAACAAAAGAGAAAAGGAAAGAAGATAACTTTTTTTTTCCAATGTGTTATTACATAAATGTTTCAGAGAACATTTCATCATTTTCTGGATATATAAACTGCAACATCACTTACTAATGAAAAACATATGTTCAATTTAAAATGAATTCTTGAGCTTTGTAACATTAAATATTAAAAATAAATTATTCTCTAATCAAACTGGATTTCTCTGCATGTAAAATTTTATGAAAAGCTATTCAGTAAAGTATCTTTTGAATTCCAAAGAGATTTGAACATTATTTACTAAAGTAGAATACAAGCAGTTAAAAAATGCCATTATGTTTGCAACATTAACCTAATCCTAAATGTATTTCCATAAGATTCTTTTATTGATTCTCAAATGAATGCATAATGCTTAAAATTGCAATTTTGAATACTAGAATTTCAGCAAAAGATTTTTGCAATTATGGAAATTGATTGTAATCCTATTGTTTTTGCTTCTGCATAATTGCCTCTAATTTCAAAAGTGGACCAACCAGCCACAATGTGCTCAAATATGATATTTTTATGATCAATATCATTCCACTGGAATCTAGTTTCTCTACTTGTAAATGGCTAAGGTTACAATTGATTGAGGTTGGCCATAATTTTGTTCTCTTTGTTTTGATCAGTAAAATTATTTTGTTTGCCAATTGGTTGCTGCACAGTTCTATGATATTGAAAATGTCCTGACATTTACAGCAAGACAATGATCGCTATTCATTAAGACGGCACATTAATTTGGTAGGTATTACATGAGACCTATTCGTAAAATGAAATGCCAAAGTTAACTATGAAAAAGAGATAAAAGAACAAAATACAACAAGCAGGGAAGGAGGGATTCAATTTTAACAGATACATAAAATCATTTATTTTAGTCCCAGACACCAATATGAGAACAGTTTTAAAAATAGGTCAAGTTCAAGATTGAACTTTTAAATAACTGAACTCATTGACTACTGCCTTTTTTCCAACCATTTCTTTATTAGCTTTTTATAAGTATTTGATGTTTGTTTATGAAAAATAGTCATTTCCTGCTTAAAATAATTTGCAATGGATATATTCTGTATAAAAAATATACAATTATTTTTTCATTATAATTAGCAGCTGATAAAACACTACCAAAATCTCTTCCTAAGTACAGAAAATAAAATTACAACATTCTGAATAAAATTTCAATTTTCTCGAGAGTAAATATACAGGTAATGTAGCTGGATTACATTAAAGGATCATACATACAGAACAATATATGCAAAGATTCCAAAATAAGAGTACACACATATATCCACTTTGAGCAGCATCTGTCTTTATTTCTGAGATAAATACACTATTTACATTATTCGGACTATTGTCATCATATTTTTTACATTTTGGCCATTGTACGCTCCAGCCTTCTTCAATTGAACCCTTTATTTCACTCTAGTTCCACATGCCATATCTAATGGATGTCAGTTATCAGTTAATTCCCCTCTCCAAGTTTTCCACCACCTTAAGCAGGTATTGAACTCACACTCTTTGGGTCCTGTCACTGGATCTAACTAACACCTTTATCCACTGTGCCATGTGTTCTTGTGGACATCTGTGTATGAATTTCTGGGTATTATAAACCTAATGTCTTCAGTTCATTTTTTACAAGTGCTCATATTGCAATTCTTGTTGTTATTATCGCTTTTCTCTAGCACTCCTTAATACTGATTTCCATATTGCATTCATTTCTATGCTTGGTCAGCTCAGGAGGTTTTTGTGGCCTAGCATATGTTCTGATTCCTTAACTTTACGAATTTTCCAATGGTGTTCTTTGTCTATGATCTCAACCTGATCCCACAGAGGGTGATGATCTTCTTTTTGTCTCCATATGTGGTCAGCCATGCCTGATTTTTCCACTTCCCCTTGTGTTACAGCTTTCTGGTGTTCTTGAACCCTTACCTTAAGGAGGCAGCCTGTCTTCCCTTTATATTTCTTTCTGTAGCTGCATGGGATAGCATAAACACAGTCTCTAGTCATGTTCTCCTCTATGGGGGGGGGGTCTTACTCGGGCGGGATATCTGTGAAGTGTCGTCCAGCTTTTAAAAATTGAAAAATTGCGATATGAGCACTGGTAAAAAAATGGTTACTGAAGACATTAGGTTTATAATACCTAGAAATTCATACACAGATGTCCTCAAGGACACATAGCACAGTGGATAAAGGCGTTTGCTAAATCTAGTGACAGGACCCAAATAGTTAAGGCGGTGGAGAACTTGGAAAGGGGAATTAACAAGAGATAACTGATAACTGACATCTATTAGACATGGCATGTGGAACTACCCCAGTGAGTGAAATAAAGGGTTCAGTTTGACATTCCAACCACCTGAAGAAGGCCGGAGCGTACAACAGCCAAAACATTGTAATAAATATGGCAACAAAGATTAGTACAATAGTCTGAATAATGTAAATAGTCCACTTTGGGCAATATTAATACAAACATATGCATGCAATACCATCTTGTAATACATCATTCCATGTCTTTTGCACCTGTTAATGCAATACAGTAAGAGCAGTTTAATGGGGGGAAAGGTCTGATTATCATGGTGACCAGGGAAGTTGTCAAACATCTTGCAATACATGTTGAGTAGTATAAATATCATGTGACTGGGCATTATCCCACTTGAAAAGCACATCACTTTCCTGTTGCAGGAATAGAAACAGAACAGATTCAACAATGTTCTGGATGTACATGTTGTTGTTCAAGGTTCAATCCACAAATACCAAAGGCAAATAAGAGTTGAACATTAAGGCACTCAACACTGAAATGCTAAAGTTAGGCCTGTATGTTATAGGTAAATATACACTGTAAGATGTAACTCACCAGGTAACATAAGCAAATGACCATCACTTGCATAAAGGCAGAACTTGGTCTCATCAATGAACACTACAGAGCAACATTCAATTCCACAAGTGACCTTCTCACAACATTGATGGAGACATGAACATAAGTGGAAATTTGACTACAGTAAACCATACCCAGAGTCCTGTAAACAATTCCTAGTGGTTTCTGCTGACATTCCAGTACTGAGATTCCTGGTGACACATTTGCTCTGATCAGTGACATGGATACTATACTGTTCAGTCTGCTACCCAGACTATTTTTACCAGCTTCAAAGAACCACCAACATATTATGTCCAACATATTCAGCAATTCTTTGAAATAACCATCCAGCTTCTTGAAATCATACAATCCAGCCCTCTAACGTAGTTCTAATTAAACAAAATAAACTTGTATGTGTCTCCAAAGCTTAACACCTGATTTCACTAGACTCCTTCACTACAATAACCCCCATCACAGCAGGCATCACTATCTAAAGGGGATACAGATGGTGCACTGATATGAGTGCTACTACATCACAAGATGGCTAAAGATGATAAAATTTTTATAAAAATATCTACTACCCCTAAACATACCATACACAGGTCAAAATCAGCATTGAGTGTTGATAATTTATTTTCTTTCACTGTATTTTTAGCTTAGTTGAATGCATACACTGTATTTTTAGCTTAGTTGAATACATCACTTATATTATCAGAAATACAATTATACCTGTGTTCAGCAGAATTTATTTCTTACACTTAAAATATGACTAAATTGATTTATTTCATCAGTGTTAATTCACAATAAACATAGTTTTGAAAACCTTTAGAACTGAGGATATTCATTCATCTACAAATCATGCAGTTATCAAAACTTTCAAGAATTGATTTTGTAAACCATCTTATATATTATTGAAATTTCTATCTTCTTTTACTCATGTAGATAAGAATAAACAGGTGTAAACTGATATAGTTGTTTGTGCAAACAAAAGTGGTATCAGTAATTTACATTCTGGTTCAAAACATGGATATCTTTTTGTATAAAATATTTTAAGCAAAAGCATATCATGTCCCATCAGTCAGTGATCATAAGTATATTTTTACTGGCATAATAGCATCAGACAATGAAAACTGGTGCAATTCTTGCAGTTCACCACTACCAGAGCATTAGTCAATTTTTATATGAAGCTAATTATTTTAATAGTAAAAATGTGTTTCTTAAAGTATATTTGAAACTGAAATCTCTCAATGAAAATGGGTTAATTGCTTGATATGCAATACAATATATATATATATATATATATATATATATATATATATATATATATATATATATATATATCCTGTCATTTAATCTTCTATGAGCCTTTTGAATTTTGCCATAATCTTAGTTCATAAAAACAATTCAGTATTTAATTAAGTCTTTGAAACTACCTGAACATACACATAGATTTTACTGTTATATAAATTTTGAAAAATTACTTCATAAGGAAAATTCATTAATTGACATGATGAAAATTATTTACAATGAAATAAAAGAAATCATTATAGCAATGGCATTAATTACAAGGAAGTTGCCAATAACCATGATTGCCCATGTCCTGAAATGACACAGTATATGGAAGTGTTATACAATAGCTTTTTCAATAAAATTATCTCGTTGTTGAGTTTGACTTAGGCTCACTTAAGCATTTACATTCATTTTTCAATGATATATACCAATCTGCTTAATACTAAGCCCATTATCTGCAAAAATATCTGTTATTTATGGTTAAGACACAGAAGTGCATTGAAATTTAATGGAAATTCCCATCATCCACAGTTAATGGGTTAATCAATATCACATGATATAATAAAATATAATACCTAAACACCTTATTTTGACAACAGTTACATCACATTCTAGATAATATTTCTTTAGTTTAAATGCTGAATTTAAGAAACAATTTTAGTTGAACCATGAATTTCATTTTACTTAATCTTTGCCCTGTGATGTCTGCCATTGTTTATTCTTACATATATTGATGTTGCAATTTGAGTAAATATTTAAAACAATAAAAATTACTGCCATCAGTATTTTCTTTTAATTATTCATATCTCAAACATTTCAGCACACCAAGAAACTTCATCATTGATATTTATTTCTGTTGTTATTACAGTTTTGGACCTATAAAAAAATCAGACCCTCTCTCTCAGGGGTCCCAATCACAAACAATAACATCCTGGCCATTTTCCTGAACTCTTTCAGTTGAAACTGAATATTTTAAAACATACAGCCTGAGATTATATATATTTGGATCATAAGTTTCATAATTTTAATACAACTTGAAGTATGGTAGTACATTAATGTAACACAATAAGAAAAATGTCATCAAAACACTGAATGTTTAGTATTCTAAAATATCTTTTATTTCAGACATTAGCAGTCATACAATAAAAATGTTTGCCTAGATAATTCTTATATTTTTAAACTTTAAATAATATTAAAAATTGGACTGCGCTTAATGCAAAAATACAATAGTTACTGAATTAGTAATGATTTAATCTTATACTTTTTATGATACTTTAAAATTGATTTGTTATAAAATTCTTTAAAATATTTTTCAGCTCTATTATAAAAATAAAAGTATTTTCTTGATTATTCCACAATCAAGACTTCAATGTACTCGGATTTTAATAAATGAAATTTAAAATAATCGAACATGCTCTTAATAATCTATCAACTTCATCTGAGATCAATATGAGGTTAGTATTTTAATGACACAAATTGTTTGTGGTAGAATACAATATCCAAACACTTGACATTACAGTGTCAATCAGAATAGTTCAATTTTAATATTTCTGTGAAAAGTAAAAACCATAAAAATTATTCTAAATACAAATTTAATTCATACAACAAAATATAAAATTAATTAGGTTTAGCGACTTAACCAAAATATTGTTTTACTTACTTGACCATACCAAAGATTACTCAGCAACCTATTTATAAAGTAACAAATAAAAAAATGAACTCACTATCAATGGCTGGTGTGATTAATGTGCTTTCTACTGCATTATGTACATTATTAAAATGTCTGTTTCTCTACAGCAGAATGAAATCTATATCAGCAATATTATTGTAACTTAGTTTCTAGTTTGTCATAGCCTGAAAGGTTTTAGAAAATTGAATTTGAATTATTTATGTCAGTATGCCTTAATGTACTTATTAAATATTTACTTATTTAATATTGCCATCGACCTAAACATTCCATTTTTGTATATGTTTTCACATATAAAAGAATTATTAAAGCAATTGAATGTTATATTTTATACATTTTTTAATGTTAAAGGAATACTTAAGGATATGGAAATTAATGTTTTCTTTTCTAATGACAACTTTAATATAATCCAGGAAATTTGCTAATCAAGAAGTTTTAATTAATAATCAATGAAGAAATGTTATCCCACTCAGTGAGCTGTAAGATCAGTAACTACTGCCCTTAAAAATTAAACTGTGTTTTTTAAAATTTAATTACATTAATTAATAAACAAATTTATGGAGAAAAATAATTCCTTTAATTTGTTTTACATGGCTTCCTGTTCTTAATTTAGTATATTTTATTTCTCAAAGCATATTGTTTCATTACTATTGAATAATTTTATTAATTTGTTATTAGATGTTGCTTAAAATTCATAAAAAATGCAGTCTATGAAAGCAAAAATGTTTGATACATGATATAATTGATAGCTAAGGTTTTCACAAGAAATAAAACTAACTAGTTTAGGCACTAAAAGTTTATATATTACCTCCAGAAAATTTTTCTTAGCCTATCACATTGAAAATCTTTATCCAATGACTTCACAATTTTAAGTATTTTACTAAATTTGTATTATAAAACTAGTCACTTGCAAGCTTCATGTATTTTCTACTATATTTGCACTTGATAAAAAATTAATTTAATTAAAATATTCCTGAAATCAACTCTCACTGAATTTTTCTTAAAATGATTGTCTTTTGGGTGTTCTTGAGTGAATACCATTGTTTGATTTATAAAAAGATAAAAGTTAATTCTGCTCATCAGATATGCAATATGTAGATAAAGAAGCTTGGACAACAAATATCCCATGATTTTTGCTCAAGCACCTTATTGATGTTGCCATACAATAAACTATATTCATAATGTATATTGATGTGAAATTATGAATTTATTTACTTTTATTTTTTCAGAATCATTTACGCCCTTTTGGTGATACCCCCTCGAAAGATTAACAATAATGGTATAGCTTATAAAGAAATGAATGGTTCTGATGTTTACTATGAAAAACTATACTTCTTCATCAAATGTTTCATATTATGAATATTACAATATGAAGTATCTGATTTCAGAAAGAATAGTATCTTTCCTTTTGTTAATGATTATTTATTCATCTAAAATGTCCAGGAAGTGACTATTTTGTCTCACTGTTTTATTCTGTGGTTATATTATTAATAACTTATTAAAATAAAATCTCGTACCATTCTTTGCTATTTTCATATACACATAAAAACATAAGTACTTAGGAGGAGGAGGAGGGGTGATGATGATGGTGATGATTATGATGATGGTGGTGGTGGTTGTGGTGGTGGGTGTGTGTGTGTGTGTGTGTGTGTGTGTTTTAAATGGAAAAAACAATGCCGTAAAATTATGCTTTATATTATCATCCCTCCATTTTTTCCCATTTGTTGGATGGACCTCAGAATCCATTTAATGGATTCCATATTCTTTGGATTTCCTTCAAAAGTCCAAATGAGTTTCCTCTGACAATTTGGATAGAGAAGTAAATCCACCTAGCCAGTCATAGATAGGGTTCTAATGGAAAGCAACTCAACCCTTTCCATTTCATGCCACCCCTTCCACTTTCATCTCCTCTTCTGGTGCTTGCTACAGACTGACTCATTAATGACTAACCCTCTGGCTCAGCTTTCTATTGATATTACTTGGTTATAAATACAAAAATTCACAACAGAAGCAAATGAAAAATTTCCATCTATGTGTTTAAGCTAGAGTCATTGAGTTAATAATATTGTATCTAGTTTTGAAGGAATGGAATCTATGTGAAAGCCAGGTTGTACATCATTGATTGCTATTATTGATTTGTAGGTCTGTGCTACCATTCATCCTGATTGAGCAGGAAAAACAGGCCAGCTTCATTTGAAATATAATAAATGGCATACAATAAGAGACAATATTACCAATGAAAAGCAGTTTATGTGTGAGTGTGCATTGTACAAACCTACTGATAGATCGATAGATAGATAGATAGATAGATAGATAGATAGATAGATAGATAGATAGATAGATAGATAGATAGATAGATAGATAGATAGAAAGCATACACAATGACACGTTCATATTTCCTTATTTAAAGGGACATAAGCCAGTTATAAATTTTATTTCTCTTATTATCCTCACTTGCTGTTTTTCTCCTTGTATCTCTACTTATAAAAACATAGATTAAAGTGGAATAAAGTAATTTAGAGACTGAATTGAAACATGAAATAAGATTGCTGTGCAGAGCCAGTACAATTAATTTAGTAGAAGCAATCACTAATTCTGGTATATTTATTAGTTATCCCTCTATAACATACCAATTCAAAGTGAATTACCTTCACACATTTTGCTTGCAAACCTTTGATGTTTTAGAGTAATAGAAATGAATGACCCTGAACTGAATTTATAGTCATTATTATTATAATCATGAGAGTCATAATCATTATTCTTTTTAATTATTTTTGTTTCAATGCAGCCTGTTCTTCTGCATTTTTATAAAATCCCCTCATTTCATACTGTTCCCTTTTCCTTTACAGAATACTATAATATTTACTGCTCTCTTTGTTATATGGTTTTTTATGTACACATTCAGTCTATTGATTGTATTGAAGTAGGCTAGTTACTCTGAACAATGCCTCAGCTTCAACACTGTTATATTCTGTTGATCACTTATGAATAATTGAATCTGTATTTTTCTTTCTGATCTAACATACAATCTATGCAAAATTTCATCCAGTTTATAAACATTTATCATTTTTCAACTTGTATTTGAGTGCAAAGTTGCAGATATAGACTGAAAATATTTAGAAAATAAAACTTCCGATGTTGTGAATATAGAAGCTTTTTATTTGTGCTGATTTGTTTATGCTCCTACATATTTTTTATGAAAGGTTGATTTTGTATATTATACAGAAATTGAGCAAATATATCAATGTCTTGTTTAATGTATGAATATCCTGTAAAATGGAAACAAGCTAACTTTTTATTAGACTTGTTTTGCATTCAAATTGGATCTTTCCTTCTGGAATAAGTTAACAATGAATTAAAACTACATCCAGTTATTCATAAAATATTGCTTGTTGTTGCTTATATTTTATACTGCTGTATTTATATATTTTTTTTATATATTGCAGCTCAAATATTTGTTGTTTAAATTTGTTTTTATCGCTGTGTTAAAGAACACTTAAATCCTATTCTAGTCATACATTTTTTACAGAGACACGTATTCCAGGGTCAGATTTCAGAATAAGCAAAACACGCTACAGTTTAATATTTACAGTAGGTAAGAAGTGCAAATACAGCTTATATTGCTTCAAAGTATGTCACAAAGAAATGTTTGAACTGCTAGGTAAGTTTGATTTATTTGGGAAAGATATATCCAAAACTAACTTATACTTGGAGCAAACTGCCTGCATATGGATAGAAATTGAATTCAATAAATACCCAAAAATAGAAAGAGGTGTAAGACAAGGATTTGTCTTTTCACCAGACTTATTCAACCTTTACAGTGAAGCCATCCTGAGTTAATTAGAAGTCCTACCAGAATTAATTATTGGGAGCCAAAATCTTAACAACATTAGATATGCAGATGATAAAGTGTCAATAACAAACATAGATAAAAAAAAAATACAAGAACTTTTACAGAAAGTAGTAATATAAAGCAAGAAGAAATAAGTAAACATTAGTTGCAAGAGAAAATGGAAACAAAAACGACACTTATACTTAGCATCAGAAAGAGATATTTGAAATATCAAAGACACATAATGAGGAAAGAGGGTTTAAAAAATTAGGCACCCATAGGACTTATTGAAGGCAAGACAGACAGAGGAAAGCAGTGCATAACCTAGCTAACAAACTTGTGTTAATGGTTGTCAGAACTTGGATTAGGAGAGTTAGCAAAAAAAGCAAACTTTACTAAGAGCTACAAAGGACAGAAAATTGTGGAGAGGCATGATCGCCCACATCCTGAAGTGACACAGCACATAGAAGAATTGCTTCCCATGGCTTAAGGCATCATCATATCTAAATCTGACCACAATAAGCATACATATGTACATTCAGAAACATATAAGCATTTATATATAAATGAGCCATTGTGCTAACAGTGAAAGAAAATATATAACTATTCATGGTTCTCATCTCAAAGCTTGTACATTTACTATGATATGACACAAAGGTAATATTAATTATGTAATATACAAAATTATTAACAAAAATATCATTTTCATTTTCTCAGTGTAAAAATGTAACAAATATTACAGCAGTCTATTTTCAAATATATAACTAGCCAAATTTGTGTTTTCCTTATGCAAAAAAGGAGAATTTAAGTACTCTCTAATTAATATAACTAAAATGCTGAAATATTTTCAAACAAATTCTTAACTTGATTCTATTTACCTTACAGGCTTGACTGTATTTTAACATTATCATATTAATAAATTGCATTAAACATTGGTATTATTATTTGAAATAGTTAAGAAAACTTTCCTAAGAATACACCTTTATTTTTACTTTCTAAAAGAATATTCAACAACCACAAAATGGCTTTTATTTAGTTAATATGAATATTTATGAAATTTTGAATCAATCAAATAGTAAAAAAATTCATATTAATAAATATTTATTAATATCTTGTAAATAACATGTATGAGATTAATCATTATTCATAGATGAAAGACTTACAAAGAACATTTTTTATTGTACTAAGAAATTTGATCGATGCTTCAGCTGACATTCAAATGTGATAAGTCACCTATGAGGACTGTATGTATTTCTCTCTATATATTCACTCGAATGCTTTTGTATAATAAACATTCAATATCTACTTATAGCAATTTAAGTAAATCAAAAAATAAAATTATATATAATTTTTACCAAGTTTTATGATAACTTTCGAAGAATAACTACTTGAGCTGATTTCAATTTGCAATAAATACACATCAATATTCAGAAAAATATGCATGAATCTAATTTTTGCAAATGAATAATGCAAATGAAAAATTGAGATGTTAAAAATATATTTTATCAAACTGGACTTGATATTAAGATTTATATTGTTCCTTCATTACAAAAAATGCATGATATAAGAATATATTGTCTTTTCATTTCTAGAATCAGATCTCTACAGCATTCACTTGATTGCGGTATGTATTACATATTAAATTTGCCTGATACATCCAATCACTCTCACTTATGCGATGTTAACCAATTGGCTCAGGAGACACTCACAGAGTATTCTTATTTGTCAAGAATTTCAAAATCTTCTTCTCTGTCTATCTGTCTCTCTGCTCCTAACCTTGGTCTAACAAGATACTGCATTTTTCTTAGAGACAGTTTGCTCTTTAAATACTCAGCATTTTTTTGTTAACCCATAATTTACATAGCAAGTTTATTCCACTATTACTAATGTTTTATCATTCAGTAATATTTCTCTTTAATTTCATTTTACAACTGCACCATAAAACATTGTTCATTAAATTATATAAATTGTCTTCTCTGATTGCATATGCTTTTTACAAAGTCAAAAGAACAAAAAACAGTTTTGAGATTAATTCTTTTTAAAAATATATTTAAAACTTCCTTAGATCTCATTTCAACAAATTATAGGAAAGGTGTAAAAAATATGCACTATCTTTCATTGAATGTCAATGAGATCAAAGAGTTATTTTTACACCCAATCAAGCTACTAGCATTTTTGCTGAAAAAAATTGAAGTTAATTGATTCAAAATTTTCTTTAAAAATTAGCTCAGATTTTTTAATATTTTTTTCCAGTAAAGATTCTTATGAGTTTTGAAGTATAAAAAAATTGACTGAAACTTTTATAATCACTGCATTATAAAAGGATTTAAGAAATGTTTGTTTATCTTAATGAAATTACCATATTTACTTATTTTTTATACATTCATAATTTTAAAGCTTATTATAGACAAGTGTTTTGAGAAGACTCTTAAATAACTTACTAAATAACTACTGCACAATATTTAAACACTTTCATGTTTCCATTGTAAAATAACATTTTGTGCTTCATAAATATATTTTTCTAATTAAATTCTTTCATATAGTTTATATCATCCAAATTAAATCTAATAAAGTCTCAAGAGATATGTTAAGACATTTTACTTCTGCTTGAAATTACTATGAATTTTACTGTATGAAAAATCTTATGAGTATGTCTTAGGTACATGTTGAAATGTACCTTAGGCATACTCATGAGATTCTTCATACATTTTATACAAAGTACTTGTTTATTTTTAGTTAAATGATCTTTTCACTAGAGTAAATGAAATTAAACACTTTTTTGTTAACCTCCACATGCCTCTTTGAGTTTTATCATCTATATATGTCACTCATCAAAAATGAACAAAAAAGTACTTAAGATTACTAGTCTGTAAAATAATCTGCTTTAATAAGTTTGTTCATATTTGTGGTCAACTTATATAAGCTCAGTTCAAAAGATTTTAAATTTTCTATTCAATCTTATTCTCACTACAACCACATGAAAAATATAATTTGTTTTTAGTTTTAGCCAATACTCTTTTTATTAAAAATCAAGCAACAGTTAACATTTATAAATTGAAAATACAATTTGAATCTTCAGTTGATACATATTTTTTCAAATGTTAAAAAGTTTTTATGTGGGATTTACTCCTTTTTATTGCAATTTTATTTGAGGTATTTTTCAGAATGATATTAAAATAGAATAGATTTTCTTTTGTTTTCTTTTATTTTATGCAATAATTTTCATAGAAAATTATTGATCCAGATAGTGAATCCATTAAGGCTGCTAGATAAAGCATTAACATAATAGAACAGCTTAAAAGATGTTTTGTCAATGAAACCATTGAGATTACAAAATAATTTTTTTTAAATGAAAAAAATGTTATAATCCAATGATCTTTAGTAAACTTGCTATACACTTATCGCTATTATTCTAAAGTTTCAAAATACAGATTAACTTACTATGAAAATCAATTTGGTTAATGGTATCACTTCTCTTTATCATGAGCCTTGTTGATCTATTAATCATTTTCTCCTACAAGTGCTTGTTGCAGTAACCATATTGGTAATGTTGCTCAAACTGACAATAGTCTTCATAATGAATATTGAAGGAGTTATACTAATCACTGTGAATACAATTGCTATTGCTCTAATAATAATGGCTGTGTAGAGATAGTAACTGCAAGACTTTTATTATAATGCATGTCTTTGTGGCAATCCCATATGTTGCAGATGTTATTGTCATGACAATGAGAAAAGAGAGAGAATGAAGGTATCTATAGCAGTAATAGAAGTCTTAGCTGATAAATGAAAGTGCTTCTGAGTTATCTCGTACTCCTCAGATCAAAGACAATAAGTAAATGAAATACTTGCCAATAAATCTATAGTGTCATCTTCATCTGATAACCTTTACAAGTTTGCTTTTCTGTCTTTTCTTATTCTGGGCATGTATCATGGAGTAGTGTTTGATGAGCTTGTTTCAGAAGTCATTTATAGCAAGTTCATTTGTGTGCCAGACTTGAATAAAACAGTTGTTAGTCTGCTTTTGAAGGTTCTAATCAATATTTGAGTTCAGATAAAGGCCAGTATTGAATAATGCTTTTCAAGACAGGTAGACTGCTCTTTAAGAAAACTGACTGGGCCTATCTTTAAAATTTCACTTGTAGACACTGCATGAAAATTTAAGATTATTGAACTGATTTATCAAGTGTTGCTTCCAGTAACCACAATACTGCCATGCAGTTGACATTATTACTCATCTTACATTATATCCAAACTCCTGGCCTGCATCTCTTGTTTAATGTTACCATTTGTTGGTTTGAAGCATATATCCTAAATTTACTTTTAATCAATTACCATATAGCATGAACTTCTTCCAAATCATTCAGTTTTTATATTTTACAATTTACATGGGTCAGTCAAAAAAGTAATACCTATTCTTTTTAAATTACAACAGATTTCATAGTAGAATCACAAAAAGCATACCAAAATGAGCACAAAAGTCTCAGGATCTACATTAAATGAACTGAAGGCTTTCACAGAGTTCTACAATAGTGATTCTTCTGTCAGTTTTAATGAGATCATCAACCTTTTTAGCAACTGGCCTCTCCCTAAGCTCAGTTTCTACTTTCTAGGATTGGTATTAACTCAACTGGTCCATCTCCTTACAGTGCTTACATCAAGTGTAGCCTTGCTAAAGACATTCACTAACCTCTTGTGAATGTTTGCAGCACTTTCTTCTTCCAATAACAGAAATTCTATAACAGCTCTTTGGTGTATATGTAGGTCCAAAGGGCAGCTATTTTGAATTATGGGTAGGAAAATAGAAGGTAATTCCACAATTTTTTCCCGTGGGCTTTGATACCATTTTGGTTAATGGCTAAGTAAAACATTCTGACTAAATTTTAAAATCAAATTAAATCAAGCATTATTTTTTAACCAATCTTCATATATTTTTCTGAGATCATGAATTAATAATTTATGACTGTTAGACATAAATATTTAGTAAAAAAATAGAAACCAACAAATCACAACTTTCAAGGAAAAGTCCACAAATATCTGAAATGTTGCCATGAAATATATCTTTTACTAGAAAGCACAAACTAAAATATAAAAAGAAAAAATTATTTTACATATTTTTAAGAGAAAAAAAGCTTGCATGTTTTTAAAAATATTCTTCAGTTATTTTGTGCACTGGCCAATTAAATAGTTCTAGTCTCAGGTAAGTGTTGCAGTAATTAGTTTTAAATGTTGATGGAATCCAACATGATCCCTTTGAAATGACAAAACAATCAATATTTGAAGGTTGAAAAAGATAATTTCAGTTAGTTTTATGGATAGCAATGTTTTCTTGAAACTATTAAGTTCACTCAGAACTGAACAATTTATTTTAATCTCTAAATATAAAATTGTTTATTTCATTCCATATATCAACTTATATAAATATAAAATTGTCTATGTTATTCCATATATTAAGTTACCATTAGTCATTAACACCATTACCATAAAGGAAGCGATCAACAAAGAAGTAATTACATTCTTGAATAGATGATGTCAATTATCTTACCTAAAAAAAACACTTAGAAATTATTTGCATTAATGTCTGAGCCTATTGGAATGACATAAATAATATCATTCAATTCAGTAAATATTCTTACTGTTTATGGATGGTATAAACTTCATAAATATTCAGAAAATCCAGTATCAAATAATTTACATATAAAATAAATTAAATAGAAAAGAATAAATTTATCAATAATTTCTACTTGACTAGTATTTTTTAATGTTTGTGATCATTAAAACTTGTTATGGAAACAAAACCTATTGCATTTCAGTATTTTTCTGAAGCATATATTTTTGTTAATGAGGTATTTGCAAAGAATAGATCACAAAATGTAATCAGTATAGTAATACACTTTGTTCTGTATTTTTCTGAGTTTGATTTTATCCTTTCATTGTATAGCATGTTGCAGTTTTAGTTGCTAATTGTAAAATTACTTAATTTACAAAGAAAATCTTATATCTTAATTCTGTTTTTTGATTTTTTTTTACAATGATACAAAAATATTTTCTCTTTCTTGGATATGACCAAAATTTAACAAAGAATTTACTGCTTCATTTGTAATATCTCATTTGAGAATATAATTGGCCATCTAAGAATTTAGAAGAGAAATTAATATAAGCACCTCTCAAAGGTCAATTTTTGAATTAACCTTCTTGGCATACATTTTTTTTATTTTTACTTGTCAAAGATTGACTTTAAATTTTACACTACTTAGTCTGTTTTTAAAGTTCCTTGAGTATTTTTTCAAGAAATATCTTTTACTACTGACAATAGCAAGATTATCAGTATTGATTAAGTAGTTTTTGAACATCAAAGAAACTATGCATGAGTTTTGGTAAATTTATCTATTTTATATTTCAAATCAGATCTCACTTTTAATTTGTTGCCAAGAAAATCATGTGCAGATTAAATCAACCAAATGCACTATCCTTATTCAGTCACTTAATTTATTACTCAACAAGTGGGAAAATTAATGACTTGGGTCAACCTCATAAATGAATCAATAAGTCTATCCTCTAAATAAATGAATAAAATATTATTTTAACAGACATATTTACTGAATATCATAAGATTCCTATCATTGTCTTAATGTGTGACTAAATTGAGTTTCATTTTGCTAAAAAGATAAAGAAACAAAATTATATTTTAGAGAAGTGATGATAAAAATTCTAGTTAGCTTTATCAATTTCAATCATTTATCAAACTTTGTATTCTATGTTTATAGAAAATCTAAATTGTAATGTGTAACATTTAGTATTGTAGAGAATTGAAAAAATATATAATCAGAGTAGCAAACAATGTGCTTTAACTTCTACAATTCATTTGGAGATATTTTCATGAATGAGAATTATTATTCTTTTTTTGTTAAAAACAGCAAGATAAAGAAAATACATTCCATGAAATTTTGAACACTTATCTAATTGCCAGGCATTAGTTTGTATTTTAAAGCTATCCTCAAAACCTTTGTTTACTTTCACTTCAAATTTAAATGACATTTTATAACAAGTATTTTAAAGTAAAATGAAATATATTTCATGTATAATCAAAGTATTATTTTTCATATTATTACTAATATTTTTTGTATAAATTGCCTTTCCTTAATAGTATTGTTTTAAAAACTCAAAATTCTCATATATAAGCTATTTTTTTTTAAATTATAAGAATTGTCCACAAAGAGTTATATGTCATTTTTGAAATACAAAATACAAACATGAAAATATACATTAGTTTCTGGCAACATTCATGAAAACACATTCTAAATGCCAATTCTCATTCATTCATGTGTGTGTGTGTGTGTGTGTGTGTGTGTGTGTATGCGCGTGAGCACGTGTTCACATAGGTACTTAAAATAATTTGTAAAATTAATTTTTTATGCTGGTTAAAACTTTTGGAAAAAATTCTCATTTTTCTATAGTGATAATTTTAGACAATTAAAAAATTTTTCATTCTTGCCTTAAAAATAATGATTACATAAAATTATCTATATTTATAAATATTTCTCTTTCCTCTTTCAATAATTTCTCCATTATACATCAATATTACCTCAAATGCTTTTCTTTTGTGGAAATATGACATAAGGCAGCCTAAAGCTGAGAAATCTTACTGTGTTTTTCTAGGGAATTAAATCAAATCTATCCTGAATTTCCTTCACTTATTATAATCAAAGAAAGAGAAATACATTTGTAGATTTTAAACTGCAAGTGTTGTCAGTATTGCAACAATACTTTGTTTACAGTAGTTAGGTAGATTGGTTCCGTTCAGATTAAGCCTCTTATTCCTAAAAATAGACTTGTTTGAAATTAATCAATCAAGTATTATTGAAGACCGGAAATTATATCAATGCTAATACAAAGAAGTGTAATGGAAAACGCCAAGATCTGACCTGTACAGTTTACCTTTTCCTTACATTCCTTTCTATCTATCTATCTATCTATCTATCTATCTATCTATCTATCTATCTATCTATCTATCTATTGTTTCCTTTATTTAATAATATCTGGCTCTATGAAAATCTTGCAGAATAAATTTTAATAGATTTTTATTCTTTGTATAATATTCTTCCAGTATATGCTGTGGATAATCGTTTTTCTCAAGACAAATGTCCATGCTTCACTGGAGCAATTTATAAATCCCACAAATTGA
Source organism: Acanthosepion lycidas (assembly GCA_963932145.1). NCBI lineage: Eukaryota > Metazoa > Mollusca > Cephalopoda > Sepiida > Sepiidae > Acanthosepion > Acanthosepion lycidas. The sequence continues at coordinate 79,974,783 of OZ010583.1, read as the reverse complement.
ATTTTATCATGTCACTTAGTAGCAAGAACATTATCCAAACAAATGGGACTTTGAAGCTGATATAACTGTTTCTTTTAGAGTAAAATTATGTTTGGCCATAGAATTTTAAGTAGTTTTTTTTTTTGCATTTTCTTTCTTTTTTCTTTCTTCTCTCTCTCTCCTTTTTCCTCTTTCTCACTCTCTTTCAATTTAGTTTTCCTTTAATTTTCCATTAGAATTCTGTTTTGATTGAGTAATATAAGAAATATGAAGAGCATTTAAAAAATAAAAGTTGAATTGTATTGATTTGTATTACTGATGCATTATATACTCACTTAAATGCTGTCAAAGGCAGCTCTTAAGCTTAATGTTAAGTCACTTATTTTTATTATAATAATTTGCAAATAAATAAATAAGGGGAATAACTCTTTATTTATCCAAAATCATATTACATTTAAGAGTTAGCTTTGATTAGGGAATCATCTGGAGTCTTGGGTCAAATGATTTTAGAATATACATGCTTACAATTTGGAAAAAGTATTTCTTGCAATATAGTTCATGATGGAGGAGGAAAATAAAAAGAAAATATTAATCATTTTTGTATAAAATAATGATATCCAATATAATTATCTTTTTATTTTATAGAAATATTTCTACATAAAAATATGTAATAAAAATATTCTTTACAAAATAAAGGTGGGTATAATTATTTTATGCAGCAATTAGTAATGTTTCAATATTTTTCTCTTTAAGCTTTTATAACATGTAAGTAAACATACAAAAATCAGGTCAATATTATTATGGTGAGCATGAATCTACACTATTATTATTAATTTGCAATTTGGATTTGAAATGGGCTTATTCTTCAAGTGAGATAATTTTTATTTTGTATAAATATAAAATCTCACTACAATGTACCACTTTTGCTCAGCAATAGACACACCCCAAAGAAAAAAAATGGATCATTACAATAAAGACTGTACAGAATTCACATTTTGGTTGAAGTTACTTCTGTTCATTTTGTATTAATGCTCTTAGGAAAGGTATAAATCCATTTCACCTTGCATTCTATACCATCAGTCAACTTGACAAAATTTCAGTCTTCATATATATATATATAGACTTTACAAAATTAGTAAAGTATTAAATGACAAAAGAAACTGTAATTTCACCTTTATTTTAGAATCAACATTTTTTATCTTCATAATCACTTCTTATTTTCATCAAATTTATCATTATTGTATAATTTGGTAAAGCAACTTTAAATGCTAAGAATGTTATTGTTCTTCAGAGAAACCTTTATTATTGTCTATACAACAACAATTTAATTTACCTATAGTTGAACACTTTCTGTAATGTTATTCAAGCTTGTTTTATTGGTTAGTAAGTTTGATCCTCAATATGTCAATGTAAGCCAGACTAACTTTAACCAAAGACTAATAAGTGACATTTCTTGCATATTTAAAAATCCATTTAAGAAACAGTATATCCTTTTACAAGATGTTGACTATAGTGATGTTTCAAATGAAAAGCTGTATTTTACTAAAAGTCTCTCATTTTGCTTCCCCTCTTTTCATATTTACACTCTCTATGAAGTACTTTTGAAGTATTGGTCTTATTTATAAAGCAACATTACCCCTCTGACAGGCAATATCCAAGAATCCATTACTCTAAAGTAATTATATTAATTAATCACTTCAGCCCTAGGCATGCCAGCAGGTGATGATATCCCTTTTTCTAATTATTGATATGACTGATAGATCAGAAGCTTTGTTTTTATACCAACCCAATTCAAAACATAACACTCTGCTAGCAATATTATGATAACTTGGTTTAAAACTTTTGCATAAAGGAAACTTGCATATAATCCAGATTAATGAGAAGAATATTTTATCTCAATAGTAACATCTGATTAAAAAATAAAGTAAAATAGGATACTTAATACTAAAAAGAAACATTTGGTTATTGGTACTAGAAGAAAAATATAAAAGAATAGTATTTTCACTAAAATTCCAAAATCTTACAATAATGCACACAATATAAAGAGTATTTTTTTTCTTCAGTATGTCCTGTTAATGTCACATTCTTCAAGCTCTTTTCCTCATTATGCTTTTCAGAAATTTTAACTCCCTTTCTGATTCTAAGTGTCCATTTTGATTACAATTTCTTTTAAACTTCCTTAATGCTCACATAATCTGTCCATTGTATTTTCAGCATCTTTCTGTAGAACCATATATCTTTATATTTCTGAAGTCTCCTCTTCTAACTAATTTTATATTGACTTCTTAAGAAAAAATCACATACAATACAAATTAATTAGGATACTCATATTGTACTCTGCCACTTTTACATTTGATACAAAATCAAAGATTGGTTATATTATCATTGGTTATATATTGCTTTATGCATAAACACTATGAAAAATCAGCCTGGTGCAATATTATATTTACATTAAAAGTAATTATATCTATTAAATATCTTACAAGGATAGGCTATAACCATGAAATTTTACATAGAGCTTTTAACATGCTATGAGTCATGATTTTTCTCTGAACTTTCACTAAATAAAAAATATTTTATATTTGTCATGTTTCCAAAGTAAATTGAATTTTATTAAGCAGGAATTGGATTAATCACAATTAATCAGTTAGTTTTGGCAACAATTTTCTTCTCACTGTTTTAAAAGTAAACTTTTGGCATTCACTCATGGTAAAGAAAAAGACAATAGTCAACTTAAGTTTGCTGGATGAACTGCATATGCATTCACAGTAGATATATTGCACCAGAAAAGACATACTACAATTAATGAAAATATTTTAAATTTTCTTTGAGGAATTTAGGTTAAAATTGATCAGTTTTTACAAAATAGACCCTGTAAATGTCATTATAGGATCAATATAAAAAGTAATTTTCTTTCATTAATATAAAATTTATTCAAAGAAGACTAAAACTGTTATTCCATTTATACTTTATTTTAAATTGAGATTATTCATGATCTTTTCAATAGTCTTGATCTTTAAATGGAATTTTAAAGATTCACATTATGACAAGATTAAATATAAATAATCTTTTTTTTTGTTTTTGTGTTTTTGGAATATGTTAAAATATATTAACTAATTTATCTGATATTATTATTGAAGTCTTTCAAATAATTCAGTAATTTCAGAAAGCTTTAAAAACTTTTCTGCTATCTTCTTTCACTCAACTTTAGTCACACACACACACACACACACACATATATATATATATATATATATATATATATATATATAGACTTTAAAATTGTATAGTGCATGATGCATTGAATTTAGTATAATACAAGAAATAAAAATAAGTAGACATAATTATACTTTGATGATGACTAGCCCCTGTCAAGGTTGACAGTGGGTATAACAACATTTTTGTATTGTTAGTACTGACTGGACTGTATGATTGTTATGGAAGAGTAGTCCCTCACCTACTTTTTTCTTTATCAACTACTCTGACATGTCAGTGACAAAACATTTTTTTATGATATTTGATGATGAAACAGAGTGCAGAAATAAGGGAGCACAAGCAATTTTCATGGAAATTTGAATATTTCTTTTAATCAATTCACCCCAAGCAAGGCAGAAATGCCACTAGTATACAGGAAGTTACAGAAAGTGAAACAAGAGAAAAGACTGGGTATAGTGGGAATTGAGGAAAGGATAAAAGATGAATAGAGTTCAAGACAACAGAAGATGGCAATTGAAGCTGCATTTAAAAATTTGAGGATTGTAGTTTTCAGGGAAGCAAGTAAACAGGAGGGAGTTCAACTGCCGGGAAGTGCGAGAAGAGAAACTGTTGGCAGTTACATTTAACTATTTCAACAGTAAAAGGGTGGGACCTAGATGCCAGTCTAGTAGCATACTTAGATTCATGTAGTGGGGGCACCAGGTAAAAAAGCCTTTTCAGAGCAGTTGCCATGAAAATATTTGTAGAAAAAGCAGAGAGAAGCCACTTCACGTCAGTGAGAAAGTGACTGAGGTTGAGATGCCAAGGCATTACATTGCCGATCCTTCTTTGGATTTTGTCAAGAATCTTGAGATGAATAGTAGGAGTGCCAGACCAGATATAGCAACAGATTCAATGCATAGCTGAATGGTACAAAAAATCCCTCGACCATGCATATCTTGAAGCAGAAGAAGCTTATATAAATGGGAAAATAACTGACATTTCCCATCTTCATATCGATCAACAACACTCTGCAGCTTGGAAAACTATAAATGAACTAGTGGGAAAGGGATCAAAACCTCCACCAACAATTAAAGGTGGCAGCCGTGAGCAACGGCTTGGTAACTGGCTTTCTCATTTCAAAGACCTCCTTGGTAATCCCGCAAGTCTTTCTGACCACGTGTCCCTCCCAAAAGTTCAAATTAGTAGTGCTTTGAACATATCAACAGGAGAGTACACCATTGCAGAGTTGAAATGTGTTCTAATGAAGACAATGAACAAAGCTCTTGGTCCTGACAAGATTCTGGTCATCTTGTGGAAGGACCTATTTTTCACAAATTACTTCTTGATCTGTGTAATTATGCAAAGGCCAGCCACGTTTCACCAACCATCTGGCTACGATCGCAAATCATCCCCATCCCCAAAAAGGGTGATTTGACATGACCAACCAATTATCGCGGTATTTTGTTGCTTCCTATAGCTGCAAAAATCTATAACAAGCTTCTTCTAAATTGAATTTGCGCTGAAGTTGAACCCATTCTACGTAAAAACCAAAATGGTTTCCGCCCAGGTCGTTCCACTCTTGGACAAATCCTCACATTGCGTAGAATAATTGAGGAAATCACATTCTGCAATAAAACTGCAGCTCTTATCTTTGTAGACTTCAGCAAAGGTTTCGACTCAGTCAACCGTGAGATTATGTTTGAAATTCTTGAACTCTATGACATACCAGTAGAAATCATTGAAGCAATCAAAGTATTGTACACCAACACACAGGCCACTGTCCTGACCCCAGATGGAGAAACAGAACCTTTCGATATTCTGGCTGGCATTCTCCAAGGTGATACACTTGCACCTTTCCTTTTCATCATTGTAATAGACTACATCATGCGTATATCAGTGGATACAATCAAAGAAAATGGACTGATGTATCAGCCTAGAAGAAGCTCATGTCATCCTGCACTTTACATCACTGATGCTGATTTTGCCGATGACATTGCACTGTTGTCTGACAACCACATTAGTGCCCAAGCACTCCTTTCTTCTCTTGAATCAGCAGCTAACTGTGCAGGTCTACACCTAAATGAAACCAAAACTGAGTGTATGCCAATTAACATTTGCAACAATCACGAGATCAAGACACTCTCAGATAACATCCGCAAATGAGTCGAAGACTACAAGTATCTAGGATCACACATCAAGAACTCTGAGAAAGACTTCAACATTAGAAAAGGCATAGCATGGACTGCTTGTAACAAAATGGATAAGATCTGGAAATCCAATCTTGCTCGTCAATTCAAAATCCAACTTTTCCGCATACTTATTGGGCCAATCTTACTCTATGGCTCTGAAACTTGGACTCTCTCAGCAAAACAACAGCGCCGTTTAGATGGATGTTATACACATCTTTTAAGAAGAGTGCTTAATCTCTCATGGCAAAACCACCCAACTCTAGTAATGATATATGGTGACTTGCCGAGAGTATCAACTTTAGTTTGTAAAAGACGTGTCCAGTTTGCCGGGCATTGTGCACGTGCCACAGATGAACTTGTGTCATCATTTGTACTATGGAGGTACCCATCATCTGACAGTCAATCACGCAAGTTAACCTTTCCAGATAGGATAAAACGAGACACATTGATCCCTAAGGAAGATCTTTTAGGTACTATGACAGATAGGGAATACTGGAGAGGTGTAGTGAGTTCAATCTCGGCTGAGGCCGCAAGATGATGATGATGACATTTGTAAATGTACAAGATGGCCCCTGACGAGAAAAACCTTCTGACATGACACAATGAACCAACTTACCTTGCAGTAGATGCAGCTATTGATCCAATGTAGTTGTTCCACTTCAAGTCAGTTGAAAACATGAGTCCAAGAAGGTGCAATGAGATGCTCTCCAAGTTGAGAAACTTCCCTGTCTGCCATGATGATGGCAGACAGGGAAGTTTCTCTATGGTGGCTAAATACCTTGTGTGCCAATTCCTTTTTCCATATTGATAACTACTAAACTAATATGCATCTAATTTTCATTTGACCTCACCTAATGATTTTTTCTAGATAAGATCCTACAAGAGCATAATTAAATTACTATATTGTGTATACAGTGAAACTTCTTAGTTACAACAGAGAAAGCATAACTCATTGCAGAAAAAACAAAAGCAAAGCAGATAAAACTATAACTGTGTTCATCATCAAACTTAATAAACTATTACAAACTTGTTTAGAAGAAATAAATTACTCATTTAAACAACAAATAAATATTCTTTCTCTTGTGCAATTTTTTATATATCCAGTACGTGAATATCTACTATTTATAGAATCTTTTGGAAGACAACAATTTCAGTGTTGCTATTACATATCTTTTATGTTATCTTCTATGATGTCTTAAACAAATAACTGTTATGATTATTCAGATATAAATCTGAGCTTCTTTGAATACCATTTGTGATGGAACAGCTAAATACTTTCATGATAGTATTAGGGAGCCCCTATGATTTACTAGATTAAGAAACCACATTAATAAACAATAATCTAAAAGGAAAAGCCATAATAGATAGCAGAAAAGATTTTTTGTAAAATTTTGTACTCGTTTCATAAAGAAGGTTATTGTGTATCTTTCTGTTTATTATCTATTGAATTCATATGTAAGATATATAATATGTAAGACATATTTTTCCTAAAAATGTCTTAGATTTTTTCCTCAGATCTAACATGCAAAGTTGAGATCTCTGCAAGGGTTATGTTTACCCACATAGATTTGTACCTAACCTAACTTCATAATATTGTAATGGAAATGGGAAGGAGTCTTATTTATCATTAAATTAGCATAAAATAAAATACTAATCAATAAAGGATTCAGAAAAGCTCTTCTCTGACAATCTGTCTTAAAAATGTTTCAAGCATCATATCACTTAAATATTTTAGCTATTTAATTTCATTATGCAAAGTAAAACACTAACAACTCTTTGTTACATCATGTACTTGTTAATATTTTTATTTCCAACTTTCAATAACAACATTTTCTGATATTTAGTTAACTTCAAATGCTATAATAAATCTGAATGCTATGACTTCTAATTGGCTAGTTTGGTAATGTGTCAATTCTTTTAAAGAGAGGAATTCTTTCTGCATATTTTGTATTTTATCAAGTATTTAAATTAAATGTAAGTTTGAAACATTGTTTTTCAATCAGCCTGTATGTGAACAAACAAGTACATACATTTTTTTCTTTTTCTGTTTGAGTTACAACCTCCCAACCCACCTGCTCTGGGTCAGAGGAGCCTTGGCTATAAAATCTGATAGCTAATTCCTCTTTTAAATGACACCAAATACCAAAAGATGAGACATTTGACCAACTAGAGTGTTTCTTTATGCATGTCTATGTGTGCACCACTTCTATTGTCATCTACTGCTGATAAAGCAGAATGCTCTGTTCACAAATTCTCCTCCAACACCACTTTCAACACCTCAGAAGTATCTTTGCCTAATGTTTCACCTAGAATGGAATCTCTACTGAGTGACATATATATAACTCCATTCATGGTTTCTGCTATCATCTTCAAACTATATCCTTACAAGATATGCAGAGTTGACAGTATCGATGCAATTGTCCTAAAATATGCCTCTGAACTAGCTCCTGTTCTCTTCAATCTTTACAACAAATGCCTTGCTGCTGCTTCTTGTTTTCCAACTTGTTGAAAATGCTTTTCTGAAGTACCTGTCTTTAAGAACTCTGGGGGACCTTCTGAGCCATCAAATTATCATCCTATTAGTCTTTTACCTCTTTTTGGCAAAGTACTGGAGACTCTAATCAACTCTGAGTTGGTTAAGTATCTCACTTCACATGACCTTCTTTCAGATAAACAATATGGCTTTCATTTCTCTAGGTCAACCATTGATGTGCTAACACTTATTACTGAACTTGTCTTTCAAGCTTTAGATGGGAATAGCAAGGCTCAGGTTATAACTTTAGATATCTCAGAGAAATGTGACAAGGTTTGGCATAATAGCCCTTCACAAGCTGAAGGGATATAGTGTCTCTGGCTGAATATTTGATTTGACTTGAACCAATCTTTCTTAACAAATCATGTAATGAACATCTATCGTTAGACCTATCTTGTTTCTTATTTTCATCAACAATATTCCCAGTGTCATCAGTTCCTAACTTTGTATTTATGCCGCAACTATTTACTCCTGTCTTAATAGTAAGTCCAATAAGACTGATCTTGAAAATGACAACCAATCAGTTGTTAACTGTGGCAAAATATGGCTTGTAAATTTTAAAGCCTCCAAAATGAAACTACTATTTTTTCATCATCATAGAGAACTAACTTTAAACAATGTTTGGTTAAAAAACTTTATTAATGCAATAAAAATTGTATATAACTATATACAGCAATAAAAAACATGTTTCTTATTGCTCTATATAGTTATATACAATTTCAGTATGCCTGATTTTATACAACTATTTTTGCCTTCAATCAGCACAGATGCTAACCTCCAAGAAAGTGACTTATTGCTCCTTCTTGGTTTCTTGTTTTCAATTGACATGAAGTAGAATGATTATATTGAATCAATTGCTTGCTCAGAAAGTTGGTTTCCTGTGTTGTGCCAGACAATTTTTCTTATAAGAATCCGTCTTACATGTTTATAAATCTACCATTCATACATGCATTGATTATTGCTGACATATCTGGTTTGCTGCTCCTGCTATATGTATCATAATTCTTTACAAAATCCAGAGTCTGTAATAATATTTGTCCTGACCTGATATCTTGTCTTCAGTCACTTTCTCACTGCTGTACTGTGGTTTCCCTGCACCTTTTCTATAAATATTTTTCATGGAAATTGTTTTGACTACATAAATATAAGTGTACTAGTAAATTGGCAACTAGGTCCCATTACTATTGAAATAGCTAAATGTAATTGTAAGTTCTCTTCTAATAATTGCTTTCCTCACACTTCTCACTTGTAGTACACTCTTCTGGTTTTTTACTTCCCTGCCACCTACAATCTTCAAAAATTTAAATGCAATATCATTCACCATTTTCTATTTTCCTGTTCTTTTATTGCCCTGTCTCCTCACCAACTTCTCATTTTTATTTTCCTCTTACTAAACTTGGTGTCTTAGTATCATTATCATTTTGCTTGAGATGAAATGATTAAAAAAAATAATACTTAATATTATTGGTCAAATATGACTATTACATTATGTCTTTTGCATTAGATGCATAATAAATGCCAAATGAATCAAATCATAAATGCCAAATGAATCAAATCATAAATGCCAAATGAATCAAATCATAATTGCCAAATAGCACAAGCAACAGATTTGTGAATCCTTATCATAAAAATATACAAGGTGATATCAAAATGTTCCTGGACTATTAATGTTTAAAAAACTAAGATATTTAACTAAGTTTTAACATCATCTACTTCAAAATAGTCATCTTGTGCAACAATACACTAGTCCCAGAATTCCTGCAACTTTTAGAATTAAGTGCTTTTCCATTAGCAAGTCAAGGGCCTTCTAGGATTTGCTCAAGATCTCAGTAATGGCATTAAAATGGTGACCTTTGAGCTGCATTGTCAGGTAGAAGAAGAGATAGAAGTCTGCAGATGTTAAAACTGGTGAATATGGCAGTGCAGAAACAATACAATGTTGTTTTTGGCTAAAGACTCATGTGTGAGGAGAGCTTGGTGGCAGGGTGCCTTATCCTCATGAAGATTCCAATTCTTCATACTCCATAAATCCGGTCACTTCTACCAAATGTTCTCCCTCAAACACCTCAAAAAGTTGCAGTAAAACTCTACATTGACAGTCTATCCCTGAGGAGATGAATTCTCAAGGCACTATAATGCATACATTGAAAAAAATGATGAGCATACTATTCATTGAGCTGCAGATCTATCATACCTTCTTTGGTAATGGAGATGAAGAGCTCTTTCATTGTGTTAACTACTGCTTCATCCTACAGTCATACCCATAAAGCCAAATCTTGTCACTGGAGATGATCCTGGACAAAAAGGATGGATCATCAGTAGCATTTTGACAGAGATCTTGACAGACTTCAACGCAATGTTCTTTCTGTTCATTGGTTTGCAGACAGAGACAACCTTGGCAGCAAACATGCCACATGTTCAATTCAGACATTAGGTTTGCCTGAATGGACACATACAGCAGACCAACAACATCAGCAATATCATTGATTGTTCTCCAATGATTCTCATGCAAAGCTGATTAATTTTCTCCACATTTCTAGAGTGACACACATTGCTGGACTTCCAGATCACTTGTCATCTTCCAAGGATATTCTTCCACTTTTGAAACACCTGTGCTACTTGAAACATTGCTTATGACCCATCACCACATCACTGTAATTTGCTAAAGCATGCTCAATGTCTCTGTAGCAGACTTTCTAAGTTGAATGTAAAATTTCACATTGGTTCTTTGTTCCAACTTCCTGTTCAGTGTATATATCATCACAAAAACACAAATTTCAAAGCTTGTGAAGTGAACACAGTGATGTCACTCAGCACACTGGTACATGCATGAAGGTCATTCCTAGCTCTCACTGCTCATGCAACCATGTGTTGCCATCTGTTGATATGCTACAGAACTATTCCAAGAACTTTTTGATACCACCTCGTACATTGAAAAATCAAAGAGACTATATATAATAGCCTTAATTATATGTGGATATTTCTTGATTTGAAATAAGTGTGCTTAAACAGTATATGACTTGGCAATATACATCAAATAACTCAAGCAACTGCTGGCAAGCTTTCCAAATTGTACATACTAGAGGGCACCATCCATGGAATAGTAATAAACCAATTTGTCTTACACGCTATTGGTAGTGAGTTTTACCCTCAATAAGTGCTGACAATTGTTGCCTTATGACAGATAAGGTTAATCTTAGTAAATCTGTACATATATGTACATATAGCTAAATAAATAAGTCAAAGTTTACCTTTCTGAAAACAACTTTAATATGATGTACTGAGAACAAATTTCAAAAGAATTTAAAAGAATCTAAAATATGACTGAAATTATAATTATTTGAAACAAAATTTTATTTTGATTTATAAAAAATTTATAATATGTTTTGTAAAAATATATACTATTAATATGTACTGAAGTTTTTAAAAGAATAATGTATATGCTACCACCTGAAAATTCTAATTTGTTTCCTAAAACTAAATTCTTATAACTCTTCCTGGAAATTAAGAACATTTTATATTTATAACAGAAAAGTTAAATCAGTCTGCTACTCAATATTCTTTGCATTATTTTACATGTGTAATTAAAATTACCTTGATAGTTGCTATTTGGTCATAGTCTGATTATAAATACAAGTAAAATATATAACTTCAGAAATTACTAACAAATCAATTTCAAAATTGTTCTTTAATCTCTCCTAATTCAGCAGTTGTATAAAAGCAAATCATGTCAAATTCTTTGATGAATGTTAATAGATAAGTAAGGAGAATAATTTATTCATAAAAACTATATTTAATCTTCTAAATACATATAAGTTTCTATGCCTGGCACACTCAACTTGATTGTGATTACAAATCATGATGTTTCCAAAAGTGCTATTATATCTTCTTCAGGGAAAATGTATGGATTCTACTCAGTTGCCATATTTTAAAAAAATAATTTATATCCTTATCTATAGTTAACATGTTTAAACATATAAAAGATTGAATCTGTTACTAGAAATATTTGACTTAGTTTATGACTGAATAAACTTGCTAAAGAATAACTTCAGATAAAGTTTCTATCAAACTATTCCATTTCAGAATTGGCTTTCTCATTATAAATAAGGTTTATATGCTATATGAAACTAAGATATATTTTACTTTTTAAATATCATTGATATTAAACATTTAATATTTTTAAACATTTATCTGTCATGAAATCACAAATTAATATTTAAAGTTATGCACCTAATTAGATAAATAAGGTTCCAATAAAATATATTTTTCCATTAAATGAAAATACAAATTTTAAATTAAATGAGATTCTGTTAATACATTAGTTTACAAAATGATAATTCTGTGATTTTTTAAATTAAAAATGATATTCTTTGTCTTATAATATCTGCTTTAAAAATAAAAGTCTAATAAATCAAGCCGGAATAGTTATTAAAACTAAGATTTGTGTATAAATATGCATGCAAAAATACATAGCCTAAATGTTAAAGTGATTTCCTGATCATTAATAGTGAACTAAACTAGAGAATTAATGTATTTTATCAGCAAAGTATTTAAAAGAGAATATTGAATGTGAGCAAGAGTTTAAAATAAATAATATCAGCAGTCTCTTTTCCATTATTTTTCTTTTTAGTATTGTACAATTCAATAATATAAATTTAGTTTTCTATTAATTGCATAAAACATTCTAAAATTTATTAAAATAAATTTTAAACAAAATTATGTTGCTTCCTTCTAATATGCTTAATTTGAAAATTTTAGGATAAACATTAAAAATGTTCCTATATTGGAAGAAAGATGATATGCATTTAACACTTGAAAATTAAATATAAATCAGGTTTTTTATTTTAATACATAAAAAAATCATTGCACTATGGCTAATATCTTCAATTATTATACTGCCATATGATAAATTGGTATGATTTCAGCAAAATCCACCAAAAAGGAATGGTACTGATTTCTCCAAAATATATATAAGTATATTACATTTTTCTTTATTTATATTTATTTGTTTTAAGAACAATTTAACTGTTGATTTATTGTTAATTATTTTTCTTTTTATTTCAGGTAAGTTTTGCAAACAGATTCGCTCAAAATTATGAGGTAGGAAGTGTTTTTATATTTTTCATATACATAAAACTATCCAGATATACAACACATTCAGGTTTATACTCATGTGCAAGAAATACTTTTAATTTATGCAATTTTTAGTGTTCCTAAACAAAATTAAGATCTATTTTATCAACCTCAATTATTAATTTACAGTTTTAGTCAAAAATATTAGTCAAATCAATTGAATATTATACAATAAAAGTTTCAGTTCAAATTTCAGCTAATAACTTTGTAGTAGGCTACAGACTTACTGACCTGCCTTTGTCTGCATCAAGAAATCAACACTACAGTTGCATTTTAAACATTCTGCCAATCATAATATATTAAAAAGTTTTCTTTTGATGAGATTTTAAGATGGATTCATATTTTTTTTATTAATGTTCCCCCTGTACAAGGCCCAAGAGCCACTCAAGTTAAAGGATGTATGAACAGTAAGAGTAAGCAGTAAGAGGTGCAATTAATGTGTGAAGTATAACAGTAAACCCTAGACTTGAAGAGGTTAAGATTTTAGTGGATGAGAAAGCATTCTCTTGGGAGTTGGTTCCACAAAGTAAGGGTTCATGGAAAGTAGCTGTTTGATTGGAAATTCCTTCTTACTAATGAAATATGAAATAAATGAGGATGATTCACCTCAATGTACATGTCATGGAGGGTCTTAGCTGTGAAATTTACACATAAACAAAGCCCAGTCTGATGAAATCCTAACAGATGAAATGTGTCACAAAAGCTTTTTTTCCCATTTGTTATACTATTTTTCTAAATACTTTTGTATACCTAAAACAAATTACTATTATTAGTTACGGATGCCTTTTAAGTTTAAAATTTAATTTTGTGTAAAAATAAATTAATACTTTGGGGGTAAGATATATATGTTTTAATAAATATTTTTAACAAACAGAATCAAACTGAAAAGACATGTAACATTATGTTAGTAATGTCATCTAAGAATATGAGCCTAAATTTTTTTTTTACATAAAATAATTGTCGATTCACTTCAGGACTCCATCAATTTAAGCTTGGCTGAATCAAGGATATATGATTTCTGGTCTTTCTTCAAACATTCAATGATCTGCTCACAAGAATGCAAGGGGCTCTTTCTTCACCCATCATAGGTCAGATATTTATATAAATTCATGTCATCTGGTTGTCTTATGCATGTATCCTAAGTTCAGCTGAGTTAATTCCTGTTTATGTTGGTGAACTCACAAATATCCTTTGAGGTTTTGTTCTGCACTTGGTGTATATGAAGTCACCTTACAAGTCAAACCTCTGAGGCACCTAGTTTTTCTTTTATGTTCTGATGTAAAACCTTACTTTGGTATCACTAAGGGTGAACACAGTACATATTGGGGTCACCTCAGATCAACTTCTTTTTGATCAATAGTTCTTGATTGACTATAAATTGATACAGACCTCTGGTATTTCCTGGCATGAATCACATACTATAAATGAATTAATGTAAAAAAAACTTATAATCAAGTTATTATGAATACAATGAAAAATTATTAATGAAATAAAGAAGCAGTAAAATTAATTAAATCTTATCAGTTTATTAACATAGAATCACCCAAAACTTTTCCTTTTTCATAATCAAATTGTATTAAATTTTTAAATATGTAAATAACTATTTACTAAGCTTGGCTTATTCTAACACAAGGCCGCAAGTGTAGAAAACCTGGTAAGGAATTGAATAACTTTACTAACAAAATGGTATGCAAGACAAGCTTGCATACAATAAGTCTATAATAAGTAATTATCTTAAATGTATAAATATAATAATTTTGTAACAACTTCTATGCGTTCCAAATAAATTACATAGAAGTTAGATTTAAACCATCCTTAAGATCATATCAATGTAATTTAACGCTAATCAGTCTATATTAAGCAACTTAACTATTCAGCTAGAATAGCTGGTTAATACAAAAATTTATGAATAAATTTTAATTCAGTTTTCCAAATTAAAGAAATATCAAAAATGCCTATAAACATTCCATGATTTGAAAAGAAGAAATTTTCAAATCAAAATTCATAGCCAAAATTAATCAAATATGCAACTATCATATTTCATTAATTCTGTTGTCAAGTTTATAACTAAAACTATGAGATAGTGAACAATGATTTGTATAAGGTTAATATGGTTGCAACAGTTTCTCACAAGTAATGATTTAAAATCCTATATGTAAGCAGTTTATGTTAAATATGAAGATTTTCTAACAGTTTTAAGATTAATATTTAGGATAAGTTTTGTGTATATATATATATATATATATATATATATATATATATATATATATATATATATATATATAAAGTATTTGAACTAAAGCACTCATATATACATAAGAAAAAGAATATTCAAATATATATATATATATATATATATATATACATATATATTGGTAACAGAATATACTCTAGCAGTTTTTGTTCTTGGAGAAAACAAAATTTTATACCCCCTTTTCATATGAATGCCTTAAAAAGTGCCAGTGTATTGAAAATTTCAGAATAATTATCATAATTCTTAATGTACTTATGTAATGCTATTTTTGATATTTTAAAACTGCATAATGTGATAAAGTTTCAAATTTTTTAGTTAATGTATATTTGGTTATAATTGTTCAAAACATTAGAATTTTTCTCTGCCAATTCAGTATCAAATTTTATAAGCATTGAAAAAATGCTGCTAACAATTTTGAATAATACATCATTTATTGAAAAGTTAAAAATAATATTCTTAATCTTTGCTATCACAGAATTTTAAAATAATATCCTAATAATTTTCATGATTTCATAACATTATAATAAAAATAACAAATTTTTCCAAGATTGGCAATGCAATTTTTGTGAAGGAAATGTAAATTTTAGGTTTTAAGATTCAAGAATATTTAAAATATGTATAATATAATAAAATTATAGAATATCTTTATGCATTATGGCTCTCAGACATAATCTTATGTTATGCAACAATGGACACTATGATAATATGTTTGTATATTTAAGTACATAGATTGATGTAATCATGTTAATATAAGTATAAATGAATGCAAACATTTGCATCAAAATATCATGTTTATTATTACTATTTCCCCCTCTGAATTTCTCTTCTTTTTATAAATATTTCAAACTAACACATATTAAGAAAATTGGATTTGGCTACTAAAAACTTTATTCTTTAATATGAAATATCTATATTTGCTTGTTATTATTCAACTAACATTGAATCATTATTTTTAATATAAATATAAAAATTTAGTAAAATTTTTATAACTTCTCTAACAGCATTAAACTTTACCTGCATGTTTACATCATGAAACAGTCATCCTTTGAGCAGAAAAGCTTATCAAAATCCAAAGCTGCAACAGTTTCAGTAAGGAAACTAGACTTATGTGGAAACCTATGCTAAACATATTTTAGTAATAAATATTATTAAGTCAAACAGTTTGATTCACAGTTTCTTACAGAGAACCTTTTAATTTGAAAATGTAAAGCAAAAAGAATTCTAATAGAGTATCAAATTTGTCCTAATTATAGTTAAGGAAACAACTCAATCAATTCAATAAACAATACTTGTTAGATGGCCTACACTTTATCATAAGTTCTAGACAGTGAGAGCATAAATTCTTACTGCTCTTAATAACCATTCTACTATTATGTGCTCTTGGCCCATTGAATTTGCTTCAATTCACTATCATAAAAATAAAGCAAAAATAAAAGCAAACTAAAAAAAAAACTATATAATTGGTTCCACAAATACTTTTCATGCCTGCAGTTTAATATTACTATTCATCTTTCTCTAATTTGACAATTTTACACAATGAATATTGTCAAAGCAGGTATTTTCCAATTCATTGAACATCTCACCTTTCACAGATCACATAGCACATTCCTTATTCAGATGGAAGATGATATTCTCCCATTTTGACTATGAAAAAAATTATTTTTCAATTAATCAGGTAGAAATTTTGTAATCAATAATTTTTATCCTTTAGAATTAATTATTTGCTTTGTTTTTCTTGACATATAACTTATCACATCCTATCATAAATTTCCTTTCTAATTATTCAAGGGATCAACTATAATTTTAACTGAGAAAATAAACACACTTTGATAATTTCTCAACCTTAATATTCTGCAGAAATAAGGTTATAATTTATGCAAAAACAATAAATTAATGTTATATGAAGATAGTCCTTTATATCTAAAAGTAAATTTGAAATGTGTGTGTGTGTATGAATTCAGTTCACTTTAAAACTGGACTGCATATTTTTGTGAGAATTTGAAAAGAGTTTCAAATTTTAAAAAGGGAAATTTTAATAAGATAAGAAACTTTTATAGGCTTAAATTATTCATTAAACTGAACTTGCTCATCTACTCTGTGTTTTTGTCAGATTTTACCCATATGGATGTATTAAGATAAACATAACTTAAATTATAACTCCAGATATTCAAAAGCATTTATCTTAATCATCTATACCTATTTCCAATGTTTATTTTTCAGATTGTTGGTTTTTTTCTTAGTTATTATAGTAAAATTACCTTTGTTATAAGAATTCCTTATATGAATGCTTTTTCTTACCTGAAAAATGTTAAAGAAGGAAAATTTTTCATATTATCATTACCTAAAAGTAATAAATTTTGGGTAAAATCTAAACAGATAAATTGAAATGCTGTTAAATCTAATGATATATTTTCCCAGATAAATAATCAGTAGATTAATTATAGATTAATCATTATCATTAATTATAGATTATTCAATATTAATGAAATATTGCAGGTGTTCATTACATTCATGATTTTTTAATTCATTAAATTTGTGCCCATATTTAATCAAAAGTATTGTTTAATAAATTTTACTCCTTTACAAGTATTTAGTAGTGGTTAAGACAAGCACCAGCTTAAAATTCTATTTTCAAAGTAAATAATCTTGTGCTATCTCAATGCATCTTCAGATTTCAGTGTTGCCTTTTCTGTCTTCTGTTAGAAAACTTTGCATATATTTAAATTTTTGTACTTTCAAACAAGTACAAAAATTGGTTTCTCCAATTTATAATTTACAGCTCATCCTTTTGCTAATGACCATGCATTCTGTCTTCTTGTAGTTTACATTTAGTCCTTTCTTCTCACTTTCCTTCACTATCTTCTGTAGGAGCTTTTGTAGGTATATTTCCACATCCACTATCAACACAGTGTCATCTGGATATCTTATGTTATTAATATTGAGGTTGCTAATAATGAATCTGAATAAGACATCTAATTCTCTCAGAATTGCCTCACTGTATAGGTTGAATAACTAGTGAGAAGACACACCCTTGTTTTACACCCCTTTTTATTTGTGTATATCTGCTGAACCCATTTTCTATCTGTATACAGGCAGTTTGTTGCCAGCATAGGTTCTTGATTATTTTCATATCCTTCCCAAATATATCAAGGCTACTGTTCCAACAAATCTTTGTAGTATACTTTGTTGAACACCTTTACCTAATCTATAAAACACTTTTACATTTGTATTGCTCTTTCTGATAACATTCTGAGCATAAATATTATGTTCTTTGTTCCAGTGTCTTTGACAAACCCACACTGTTCTTGTCTTATCTTTGGTCTGATTCTACAGAATTCAGATGATGAGATTTGTTATATGACTGATAAAGCTTCTTCTCTGAGTATACATTTATTATTAATTTTTTCCTACATTTTTCTTTTCCCTAAAAGTTTTTTTAACATTTTTTAACATTATGTGTGATTTTAATGAATGAAAACTTGTTAGTAAAATAAAAAGCTTTCTTTAGTTTTAAAAACTCAAAATACATTATATATGGCCTACTGATGAACAGATCAATAATTTCTTCGCAACAACATTACACAAAGATATATATGTATATACAGCTATGAAACAGGTACAATTCTATAGACATTACTATACATACTAAATTTATGATTTCTGTATGTGCACAAATATCTGTATACTAGCCAATGGATAAGAAATGTTCTTTGTATAATTGAATTACAGTACACTCACAAGTCTCATTATTAGTAAATTGATGTCATCAAACACACATTTCAAATATGGAAAACAAAACAGAAAATTTCCTTAAAGAATGAAACAATGTTTTAAATGCCAAGTGTTAACATCTAATGTTTTAATATTAATAGCTCAATGTCTTGTTTTTAAATACTTATTACCAGTTAAAGAGATCAAGCTACAATTTTCTGTAATTTTATATATTAATAAAAATATACAGCGCTAAATTTTATTGCTATTCAAATTTTTCACATATAACAGAATGTCCAGATTATCTTGACTTACTCTTATGCAGAAAGTCTAAAAATAGATTCATATTTCAAAATCAATCACAGTTATCCTACAAGAATGATACAAAAAGATGGCTATGATTATCTTGCTTATCCATCTAAGAATGAAGTGGAAAGAAAAAATAGATTAAGAAAATGAGATCAAAGAAAGTTGCATTACAATATCTTTGCATATATCTCCATAATATGTTTTTTACATATCTTCAAACTATACAGAATAATAAAACAATTAAAATTAGATGATGCTGTGGAGAATAACAATATAATTATATCTGTCAGTTTGTTTCAAACATACACTTTCTCAATAGACTTAAGTTTACAATTTTATCTTGAATATTCTTTGTATACAAGAAAATAACCAGACCATTCAAGAAAAAGGTATTTTAAATATCAAGCTCCATTCTTTCTGAAAGTATACCTTAATGATACTCCCCATACAAATCTTCAGTATAATATATTATACTGAACTCACAACATTTTGTTCATCAAAAAATTGGTGTTGAATTAAGTCACTAACTTTTGATAAAATAAAAATTCAGACTTTATCTAAAATTCAAAAGTTATATTTGCTTACAGAAGAATTGTGATTATTAAAATAGATTACTATCACTATTTTTTCATATGTAAAGAAGATTTTCATGAAGACAGAAATGTGAAACTAAAAAAAAGCTATTGATTTTCTATAACTTGCATTTGGACAAAATTATTATCAGAGAAATATTAATTTCTGATTTCAAAATGAATACTGCTAGTTTAGTACCTGTCAATTCACTGTCAGCAAGATGATCAAATTTCAAATTTTTAAATTATTTCTTGATTTAAAGTACTACATTTATTAGAAAATATATTCAATTTAAATACAGGAGTTATAAAAAAGACTTCAAAGGACCACACATTTTGGCATACTCTTTTCCAATGACTCAGAGTATGTTGCCAGGTAGAAAGGGAAATTAGCCTTCATCACACATATCTATTTCAGTTTCAGAAAAATTGTGTATGTACATTTCTGTGTACATGTATATTTTAATTCAATAACTGCTCTAAAAATATTTATACAAATTTTTTTTTTTAATTTTAAATATAATTCTATTTATTACCAAATAATTTCAAAAAAGTTCAATAAAAACATATAATTATCTGATTTTTATGATTTAAAAAACTTTTTCTTGTCTCCAACTGTATAATTTTATTGTTCAGCACAGGTTAGGAGTTATGCAGACTGAGTGGGACTATTATTCCAATGTCTTATTTCAGACTTAGTTGAATTGTGTGTGTATGCATGATTGTGAGCACTCAGATATACATTAAATGGCACAAACACATGTAAGTCCATTATGCATAACAAAAACATATACATTTACATTATCTACATGCAAACCTTCACCTATGAGCATCTACTGGTAGGTATGTTTTATCCATTTTATCATATAGTTGATATTACTAAAATATATCATTTCATGGTAGTAGAAGAATCTTGTCTCATCACATTTGACGATCTTCAATGAAATTGTTCATAGTTCATTGGTACTTGCCAAACATATTTTCAATTTCCAGTATTGTTTTACCATTTATGAGCTAAGAAGTCATTAAACATTTTTTTATCCATCAAACAAGCTTTAAAACCCCATTAAAAGATTGAACACACAATTTGGAAATTAATTTGAAACTTCAGAATTATCAAAATTTCATAAAAATGGCAGCTATTTCCAAAAATATAACAAACTCGACTGGAATTGTACAGAATTAACTGTCATTCATTCTAACTGCATAGATAGGTGTTGTCATCATTCAACAAATAAAAGTTTAGATTACAGTAAGTATTTATCTTATATATCAATAAAATATAGCTAATAGAGGGAGACATAGAGTGAGTGTGTGTGTGTATCTTTTTGTCTGTCTGTCTGTGTATATGTGCAGATGATGTAATGGATAGTGGCTCAGAATGAGAAATTACCAAGTTGGTTCAATTCCAGTCAAATTTGTTACATTCACTTTTGCACAAATACTTTTGGGAAAGGTATGGATCTATCTCTTCTCCTCACAGCTCTGGGTTAGCTAACAGGGCAGAGTGGGCCTCTAGGTTTGATTGGCACCCAATCTATGGAAACTACAGTGCATTAAGAGCTGTGACTTCATACTCCTCAGTGAGAGAGTGATATATATATATATATATATATATATATATATATATATATATATATATATATATGCCAAATTACCCACACCTTGCTGCATGTCACACATTGTTTTTAAGAAAATGATGATTGATTTTAAATTATTGTTATAATTTGTGGAGAAAAATGATGCACATATATTACTCAATGATCTTGCTGATATAACCTCCATCTTCTGGCTTTCTCCTTCTTCAGGGGGGTGCCCACCAGGAACCCCCTTTCATCAAAATGAAATATACTTATTGAAGTACCCTAAGAGTCATTCCCTTGTTCAAATTTAAATTTAATTTAAATCAAGGGAAAAAAATTTCAGTTGGGGAGTTTGTGCTCCCCAGGGGAACCCCTTTTATCAAAATGAAATCTACTTATCCAAGTACCCTGGGTAATGGAGTTTCAGAATATATATGGTTATGGGAGGTGGCTATCTTCAAAACAGAGGGAAAAGTTTGATAACCATCATACAGACAGACAGAGCCTACAATTTTATATATATATATATATATATATATATATATATATATATATATATATATATATATATGATGATGATGATGGATTCTCCTGTCATTTTCAACAGGAGAGTCTATCATCATGGGACTTGCAAACAAGTCCACACAAAGGACATGCCTAAGGGTTGACCGTCATACGGGCTGATGTATTAGCCCAAGATTTAGTGTTGGTTCTTAATTCTCTCAGATGGTTCAGATGATTTTTTTCAAAGTTAGCTATACCTCTGTAATAGGTGTTTCCCCAGTTTAATCGGTTTTCAACAGAAAGTTTGAATTCCTCTATAGGGATGTTTGTAGCATTTAAATTGTATTTAAGTTTATCCTTGAAGCATAACTAAGGATGACCTACATTACACTTACCATGAAAAAGTTGGCTATACATGAGGATTTTTGGCATCCAATCATCACTCATTCTGATGACATGACCGGCCCATCTGAACTGTGATTGCATCAAAAAGGATTTGATACCACCAATGCCACATTTGATGAAAAGATCAGGGTTAGAGATATTGTCCTGCCATTTATAACTACATATTGAACAAAGACAGTGTTTATGAAAAGAATCAAGTTGATTGATGTGCATCCTATATGGTGTCCATGATTCTGATCCACAAAGAAGTGTAGTGAGAATGACTGCTCGATAGACACTGATTTTTGTTTTCAGTGAAATCCCATGAACATCCCATAGGCGATGCTTATCTCCCCAAAGGCATTGGTTGCCTTTGATATTCAGTTAATTATCTCATCATCCAAAAAGGTACTTGAATTGCCTTTGCTTCCTAAGTACAAGAATGATTTCACATACTTGAGGTTGTTGTAACAGTAATGGAAATGACTGGAAAAGTATGGGCAGGTGTTTTTTGTTTTATACCCCTGATCTGCTTAGGTGTACACCTTGGTTGATGGACAACTTCAGTTTTCTTTTTACTTATAATTAATTTGGATGCGTTGCAAGCAGTAGAAATATATATATATATATATATATATATATATATATATATATATATATATATATATATATATATATAATATAGAAATATATATATATATATATATATACAACAAAGAGGTAAAAGCACTGTATATTACTGAAATCTACATTGACAACTACACTATTTACTGAGACGATGCTTAGATAGTAGTTCTTGACAATAAAAGAGCCAATGATTCTATCAGGAAGAAATTGTTTAAAGAGTTGATTTTTGACATCTGAATTGGCAAAAGTTTACAAGAGAAACACTATAAAATTAAATTATAGCTGTACAAGCAATTGGAATAATTTAGTAAAGAAGCAAAATGCAAGGAATTTAGTTATAAATGAACAAAAAATGCTGAAAGAATCAGTTTATATAATTGCAGGATTGAAAGTAATTGCCCTCTGAATGGGGTGTGTTGCACAGAAGTAGTAGTCTACCAGACTGAAGTTAGTGACACCAGTGGCCAAAGAAAGGTCTACATGGGATGTACTGAGGGCCCATTCAAAAAATGCTTGCATAATCATACTTCCACTTTCAGGCTGGAAAAACACAGGTACAACACAACTGGCTAACTATGTCTGGAAATTGAAGGAAGAACACAGTAAGAGTCTGTACATAAAGTGGAGTATTTTGAGGAAAGTTAAACCTAGCAGAACAAGTGGTAACAGTTGTAGGTTTTGTCAGGAGGAGAAGTTGGTGATAGCAACATTTAAAGACAGCCATGTGTTGTTGAATGGGAGAACGGAGATAGTGTCTAAGTGTAGACATATAAGCAAGAATGCTCTCAGCCTGTACAATCCTGGATGAAGAAAAATAATTTCTTTTCTTCTTCTTCTTAGCTTACACCTCCTCTCCTTTTTAACTTCTGGTGCCATAGCATGATAATAGTAGTGTGGTGTGGTTTTAGGAACATTTGTTACCCACCACCTGAAGAGACCTAGCGGTCAAAACCACAGTAATGTGTGTGGTAATATACAGTGTTTTTACCTCTTTATTGTATTGGCTTGCTCTTCATGTTTGTTTTTTCAAGTCAGCTGCATTGACCACTTTATTATACATCCGTTTTTTGGTAGAGTAGTTTTGCTGGCCTTTTAATATATTTTGTGTTATATATATATATATATATATATATATCAAGAGAGAGAAAGAGATAGATAGATAGATAGATAGATAGATAGATAGATAGATAGATAGATAGATAGATAGATAGATAGATAGATAGATAGATAGATAGATCTCTAGGTTCATTTACATGTTGTTAACTCCTCCCCTTCAAAACCTTCAACTAAAATTATTCATTGAAATCAGGCAGGAATATGGCCTTTTCAACTGTTGAAACTCTGATGTTGTTTACTACCCTTTGCCAGTCATTGTTTTGTTTTCTTTTTTGTTATTATTTTAATTTAGCAGTTCCACTAATTTTATTGAATTTGATTTTATCAAACTGGTGTTGTTTTATTTCTTATGCAATCCAAAATATTTTATTTTAGTAATTGTTCAAAGTATCCTTCTTAATGATTTTCATCTCAACCGTGTATAAAATGTTTCTCAGCATTCTGAATTACATTTTCACAGATAATAATTCTTTTTATTCTCTTTTCCATTATTTCTGAATATAATGAAAATTTGAATAATGAGAAAATAACTGTAAAAATATCTAAGAGTTTAAGCTTCTCTTGTCAGCTTTTGAATAATAAGTTTAATTTGTGCTTATTTCCTTAAATCCAAATCCAATTCTCCAGGCAAACTTACTACTAATTTAGGATTTAGACATTTAAAGTAAACTTCAGCAAATATTTTTAATTGAAATACAATGTCCAAAATTTTATTCAGGGATGGCTAGAATCAACAGCAAGTTGAGAAAAAATCATTATTTAAATAAAAATATTTGTTAAGATATATTTGATTTTATAAATCTTTAGTGGTGCATATGCTTGAAAATTTGAAAAAAGGAAAGCCACTCAAAAAATATGACTTGAAGAAATTGAGCATCAATCCCCTTTCTCTTAATTTCTACATTTTAAATATTCATGAAGCAATAGTAATGCTGTATGAATGTTACAAAATTTATTTAACAATCTAATGAATTTCCTGAATTCAGTTTGTAAGATGTTTTCATATCAGAAATCAAAATTTTCAAACCATCTCATAAGAAAAAGAAAAATAATTAAGATAATGTGATTCAAATATAACATTTGAAAACTCTAATCATCAATTTTATTCTTGTTTTTGACCTTTTCAGATCTTGCTTCTTTTTTTTAAGATTTAGTTGAAATCTGATTGATGTTGAATTGAATTCAGACTAATGTATTTAGTGGACATTAATGTTCAACATAATCTTTAATGTGACAAGTTTGTATAAAGCTAAAGCTAAGTGCCTAGATGGTGTCTTCTACCATTTATTCTGGCATTTAAAATACTTATACAAGAAAGGATGTTTTCTATTAATATAAGTCAAAGGAAACAGAATGTAATCTGCAGGAACAAAAGAATATCTAAATTAATTTTATTGATCAATATAATTAATGTCTGTTTTCGTGTATTCTATATGGTTTTAAGTTTATAGCTTATGCTTTCATTTATGAAGCACATAAGGCAATACTACTTGAAGTAGAGAATGTGTGTGCATGAAGTGTGCATACATATGGATTCATTCTTAGAAATATCCAAAAGATAATATTGAGTACTAATTTGTATATTCAGTTTTGTTTTGTTATATAAAATCATTAATAACTCCTTTAATTTGGATCTATTTGCATAATTTATAACCTGAATTATTTAACTGATGAACTCTAATAATTTTATTTACATTATAAGTGTATAATGCAGACAATTACTAATACAATTTAGTATTCACAGTTTTTTTTAATATTATAAAAAGTAAAACAAATTATTAGAGTCTTTCTATATTTCTGAGATGAGGTATTGTAATTATTTACATTGTTCAGACTATTGTCCACATCTTTATTGCCATACTCACAACATTCTGGCCATTGTACGCTTCAGTTTTCTTCAGGTGATTGGAATTTCAAACTGAAATATTTATTTCATCCACTGGGGTAGATTGTTCTAGTTCCAAATGCCATACCTTGTCTTATACCTCTTTAAGTCAACTCTCCAAGTTTTTGTTCACCAGTGCAGTAACCAGGTATTGAACTCACAACTCTTTGGGTCAAGTCACTGGATCCAATCAACACTTTTATCTGCTGGGCCTTGAGGACATCAATGTATGAATTTTTGTGACTTATAAACTGAATGTCTCAATCCATTTTTTACCAGAGCTCATATTGCAATTTTGTTTTTATTATTGCTTTTCTCGAGCATTACTGATTCCCATATTGTATTCATTTCTATGCTTGGTTGGCTTAGGAGATTTTTGTGGCCTAGCATATGTGCTGATTCCTTAAGTTTTCATATTTTCCAGTGATGTTCTCTGTCTATTATTTCAACCTCATCCCACAGGGGGCAGTATTCTCCCTTTTCTCTCCATATGTGACCTTGGACTAATCCCTAGGAGAACAGACCAATATACCAATAGATACCCTTATGGAGATGCCAACTTTCTGTACACAAACAGCACACTTCAGAATGGGATAAGACACATATCAACAGGATGAAGGCTTAGCAATGTGCTTACCATTATCACTATCAATGGCAAACATATACATGGAATACTTTAAAGAAAAGACATTAGAATCCATTTCCCTAATGCTAGCCCTATGGCTGAAATATGTAAAATGGCCACACCTGGAAGAGGTCCAGCTACTACTGGACCATGTGAACTCAATAACATCATCAATACAGTTCACAATGAAGAGAGAAAATGACAACAAACTCACATTCTTGGATGTACTAATATCTCGAACAGAGCTTGGGCTCAAGACATGTGCATACCGCAAGCCAACATTCACTGACACTACCTAAACTTCAACTCCAACCACTCATACAGTGTAAAAAAAGGGATTGTCCACTGCTTACAGCATCAAGCAAAAGTCCTAAGTGGCAACCCAGAGACATATGAACAAGAAATGGTCAGTATAAGTAGTACCCTACAACATAACTACCACTGTGGGTACATGGCAACAGCTCCGACAAACTGGGATAGAAAAGTACAAGAGGAAAACATCACTCAGAAAACAGCATTAGATTGCCTACACTATGTGAAGAGAATATCGAAGGAAATACAAAAGATCTGTGGTCCATAAAACATCAGGACAGGCTTCAAAAGTGGTTCAATACTTCGCAGACACCTCTTCTGAGTAAGAACCCCCCACCCAATAGAGGAGAACATGACTAAGGACTGTGTGTACACAATCCCGTGCAACTGTGGTAAGAAAAATAAAGGAGAAACAAGCTGCCCTCTTGAGGTAAGACTGCAGGAACATCGTAAAGCCATAACACAAGGGGAAATAGAAAAATCAGGCATAGCTGACCACAAATGAAGGGAAAAGGGACTCATAGCCCAGTGGATAAAAGTGTTAGTTGGATCCATTGACTTGACCAAAAGAGTTGTGAGTACTGCAGTGGTGAGCAAAAACTTGGAGAGTTGAATTAATGTAACTGAAACATCTTGAAAAGGTATGGCATAAAGAACTAGAACAATCTAACCTGGTTGATGAAATAAAGGGTTCAGTTTGAAATTCCAATCACCTAAAGAAGGCCAGAGCATGCAATGACCTAAAGATCATGAATAGGGCAATAAAGATGAGGACAACAGCCCGAACAATGTAAATAATTACAATACATCGTCTCAGAAATATAGGCTGACTCTAATAATTTGTTTTACTTTTTATACTTGCATTATATGTATCCACTTTTCTTCAAAAAGTAGAAGTGCAATGTAAATCTACAGTAATAAATATTTGAAATAAAAATCTAAGATATCTCAAGCCTCTTTATATTTTTGCCTTTGCTTAAAACTTAACTAACTCCATATGAGCTCAAATATTGAGTTGCATATTAGGTTATGAAGGTTCAGTGGACATTGGGCTAGGAATAGTAAAGTATATATTAAAACATGAAAAATTACTATACAATATCCAACTACTTCCATTTTCTAAAAATATATAATATAAATAATTTCTAGTGCACAAATACCCACCTTGAACAACATGGCATCAACTGCATACTAATAGTTTTCCTACCTTGCTTGGGGTGAACTGATTTAAAAAAAGTGACTGAAGCCTCCCTTGAAATGATAGGATCATCTGTGTAGAATTGCTTCCCAAATAAATGTTGTTTTCTAGGGAGCTAAACAGATGATAATATAAAGGAATTAAATGAAGACTTTCTGATATCTAACTTCTGACTGATTACTGACTTCAGATGATTTAGTTCTCCAACTATATAATGAAGATTGCACCATCTGTCATCTTGAATCAAAACTTCAATGTTCAAAATGTTGTCATTTGTTGTTGATGAACATGGAAATCCTACAAAAGGTTCATTATACACATTCATACACCCCTCTTTGGAATGGCCTACACCTGCTTGCTGATCATTACACATTCACCATACACAGCAACAAGTTCACAGTGAATTTATATTGAATTTTTGTCTTTGGCATGCAAAAATCTTATTACACCTCACATATTTATGTTTGCCCATTGTATTATAGTGGCTGTTGTGATACCACATATAGATATACTCAATATTAAGGCATTTCTGGCTGTTACAAGAAGCATTGAATACCTCATGTTGAAATGTGTTTACAGCTTTTACAATGTTTTAATTCTGGTCAATGTATGTCTATCTGTACATTATTATGTGGAAATCCTTCATTCAAAGCAGTATTCACTTTTGATAATGTTTGGTAATATTGGTTCATATCTAACAAATTACCTTATTCAACAAACTTTAAACCTTAATATATTTTAACAAAAGGATAGAAAAGACTCACTATACTGTTAGGAAATATTTAAATACAGTCTTCTTTCTTTCTTAAATAGTCTATTATTGCACAGTTAAATGAAATTTTCTTCTATTTTTTCTTTTTGAAAATAGAAAGTGCACATAAACAAATGTCCAAAAACTATGGATTAAAAAGGGTTTTTTTCTTTTCTTGCTCTCTCAATTTCTTCACTATCTGCCATTACATTCTAGACCTG
The DNA here is from genome assembly GCA_963932145.1 of Acanthosepion lycidas. NCBI lineage: Eukaryota > Metazoa > Mollusca > Cephalopoda > Sepiida > Sepiidae > Acanthosepion > Acanthosepion lycidas. The sequence continues at coordinate 79,945,699 of OZ010583.1, read as the reverse complement.
CTATTTCTTTTCTTCCATCTTCTAATATTAAAAAACTAGACACACAAAGATATACATATACAAAATATCTGTTGTTTTGTTATGATAGTACTGCCAAACAAAATTTTAAATTTTTGAAATCAGAAGAGGTATTGTAGCTAAGAAACTCAAGCATATATCTGTTAATGAAAACATTACTTTTATCATATTAATTAATAAACATTAGAAAGTATAAAAAATTAAAAAATTCACAGAAATATTTTAAACTTCTTTTTATGAATGTATTGTGACCCTAACACCCCTTTACCAAACCATCCTGCTGTAATTTATACTACCTTTTACAAAAATTGTTCATTCCTTTCTTGCTCTTCATTTAAAAATGTCTTCCTTTTTCACTTCAGTTAATCCATAGTTCATCTTGATGATCACAGCTGTCTTAAGTATCTAAACAAAAGCATGCACACTGTTTATAAAAACATCTATTTTTTTTCCTTCACTTATCAAATCTTTTCATCAAATTTATCACATACATGCCAATATTTTATTCAGAATAAATGAGAAAAATATTTTTTTATATTTAATTTGTTAAATTTATGAAATTTTATAGATACTTTTATTAAAAGTATAATCACTAAGTTCTTTTTTCAACAATTCATATTTCCCTCAATTTAAAGTTTAGATTTGATCATGTGCTGACTTTAGAGCTCTTATAGCTCAAAAAGAAAAGTAGCAATTACAAAAAAAATCCAGACTTTCAAAATCAAAAGGGAGTTCAAATCTTAACAACAGCTTATTCTTTATTTCCAGTCGATATCTATTAATGGATATACATTGACAGCTATTAAATTTGCATAACTTCAGGTATAATACATATAACTTAATTTTTTAAATGGTTCTTCAGTCTCTTTTTTAATAGGTGCCAACCTTTAATTCATTGAGTATATTTTAAAATCCAGTGCACTGTTTCTAGTAAAGGTATTGCTTTTGATTTATTTGCATATTCCTAATCATGCTCAAACTTACTTCTGGAACTTAAAAATTTATTCTAATATCTCTCTTAGCAAATCACAAAATACTAACATGATTTGCTATATTGATATTTAAACTATAAATATAGAAACAAGATTTTTAAATATTTTTGTTTAAAATTAATCTGTATAATACTAAAACTCTAATCTTCTTTGCATATATGTTCCCAAGTTACAGCTTATATGATACACAATACTAGCCCAACCAGTTTAGGAGTATATTGTATCTTGAATCCCTGCCAAGTGCAGTGCCAAATTTCATTAATATTAGACAAGGGGTTCTTGGGCTGTTCTGTTTTTATGGCACTTTTATATTAAAATATGTGTAATTAATAATCAAATATATAATATTTTTACTTCATCAATTTGTATCATGAACTGCTTTTAAAAGGAACCCAACAGCTTTATGGGTGGTCTAGTAGTTATTAAAAGAAGATTATGACAATAATGTGAAAGAAAACCAATTCATGATATTTAGCCTAAAAGGGCTTTCCTAAATCTCCAAATGTCTTCTAAAGCAATTCTAGAATTTAAAAAATAATTCAGATTAATTCCATTAATCTTTTTGATATAGTATACACAAGCAAAGAGATAAACAAATAGTAAATATGTTTATCACTAATGAGATACTGGGAATGTATTCACTACAATATTTTCATAAAATTTTCTTTTCCTTTGTATCTGATGCATACAAAAGCTATTAATTAACTATATTCCCTATTTTTATGACTGCTATTTTCTTTTTTATAGGCAAATTGTATTGTTAATGCCTACAAACACTTATACCACAGTTGTATAATTTTTCACATGATCTATATATTTGGGAAAATTTTCAAGCAATCTAGTTTCAATTTATTGTATTTAACTTGGTATCCTTTCATTAGTTCTTCAGTATTTTTAAGTATATTTTTTTTTTATTTTTTGTAGGTAAGTTCCATGACTTTTTCAACTTCACCTGATCAGGTAGGACTATTTTTTGTACAATCTCAATTTTCTTATTAGCATTTATTACTAATTTCAAACAAATTTTTTATGTTTAATATTAATACAATGTTAATATTAAAAATAAGCCGTTATGGCAGAATATTTCATTGTATAATATTGCATTTTACCATGATAAATGCAATATTTATATCTGTAGAATTTTATTTTATGAAGTATAGATCTTGTCAACTATGATATTGTTCAAAATTTAAGTTATAATTTAATATTAAAAAACACACAATACATGAAAAATAGTTAATAGGTAAACCAAGCCTCACCAATGATTTTACTGGGCCAACTGTACTCTATGAATCTATTAGAAATTTTCAAATAGCTTAAAATCATTTTGATACTGAATCATTTTCCAATAGGACAGCTGTTGACCCAATGGACTTCATGGTTTTGCAATTATATCAAAGTTGAAATGATCAGAAGCATAGTCTCAAATGTTCCTATAAAGATATGAAATTTGAAAGGTACTACACACAAACACACGTTATTATTCATATATATTCTATCAGCAAATATGACATTTATTTGAAAAGGTTCAATGCATAACATGGAGGACTGCTATCTACAGCTTCCAAGGCATTTTTCATCTCAGTCTTCTGTTTCTGTTTTTAATTCTCCTCTTCCTCCTCCTCCTTCTCTTTATGAACCAATTATTGTGGGAATTATGCTTGAAAACAAAGATGAGTTCATTATTTGAGAGTAAAAATGTGTATGTATTGAGTGACCCTAAAGCTTGTTCTATTTTTGACGTTAGACAACATTAGGTAAGTTTAGTTTTAATTAACTTCATTCAAAAAGATTGATTTTTATTGTATTATGACAGCTGTCATATCACCTTGCATTTTTTTAAATGTCAAAATTAACCTATTTTTGTTTATTGATTCTAAAATTGATGACAGAAGGAAATAAGTAACATTTTCAGTATATTATGTATTTTTTTATTTTCAGAAAGGTAAAAATATGATGCATTGAATTATCTAAATGTCAAAAACAGTCTGAAAAGTATCACGATGCTTAACAGTCAGATAGATGATTGTAACAAAATCGAGACATTACTCGAGAATAAATTTTATATGATACAGGAGATAGCAAACATATTCAAAATATCCAAGTGTTAAAAATTTACATCAGCTTGGGTATATTAATTACTTTGCTACATGGCCTCTGTATAAGTTTAACAATAAAAATACTGAACTGTATTTATATAAGTAGTTCAATACTTATAAATATAATGCAATATTCTGTTTTTGAAAAAATTGTGATAGGTAATGAAAAGTATATATATACTTTTCATTACCTATCACAATTTTTTGCAACATGGAATTCAAGAGATTTGAGGCAAGTGGTACAAACTATCACTCATCATCAAAAACAAAATGATGTTGTGTATATGATATAAGGGCATGGAAAGGTAATTTTCTACAAAGAGCACATTCCAGAAACTCAAACATATGATGCAAGCACTGTAACCAATTAAGCCAAACAAAAGCAACATTTGATAAAACTATCTAGAATTAGTTAAATGAAAATACATCAAATCAAATATGTCTTTAGTGACAAATCAAAAATCATTAAATCTTGGTTGAAAAGTTTTCATTCATTCCCCATATTTACTAAATATTGCACCTTTGAATTGATATCTGTTCTGGTCTTTACAGAATTTTATTAAGGAAAGCATTTTAATTTTTTTGGAAGACCACAAAAAGCAGTTAGAGCAGTTATTTGCTAAGAAAGATAGAAAGTTCTGGTAAGATGAAATTATGAAGTTGTCTGAAAGATGGCAGTAGATAATGGAACAAAACAGTAAATATATTGTTCAATTAAGTTGTAAAATTCTTTTAGTTTTACTTAATAAACTAAACAAACTATTTTGGTTACCTGATACAAATGAAAATATGATAAAAATTAAATAGAAAAAAAATGAAAAGTAATCACCATCACATAATCAACATTGATAAAAAAAATTTAAAACTCCTAATGTAATTCCAATTTAGAAGTCATAAACTCTCCTTGTTCATTTTTAATTTCATATTTCCTTGGACCATATCATACTGTCATGATTCACAATTCACCATGTTAACCATGAAAAATGGACTGACAAACACAGAAAAAATATATATACATATAAATTTATAGGGAAGCAATAATAAAACATCAAAGTTTATGACAAAGACTAAAGTTTTTAGTATATCTGTCCTGTTAGGGTTTTTTTCTATTTAAATTGATTCCAAGTATGATATCTGATTCCCAATAAGCATAACAAGTGAAAAATGATGCACCATAAAAGAATTTTAAGATCCCATGAAAGTACTGTTTTAAAGTTTAGAAAAGGTGATAATATAATAAAGTATGTAATTATATGACAAAGCATATATAATATAATATACAGCAATACCAAAAACAAAATACTTTCTCTGAAGCAGAAATTCATTTTTATGTATGTTTGCATATTTTTTTCTAATCAGCTTTGCATTATCACAACCAAATTAATAACTGATCTATATTATTCAAATATTATCTACTATTCAAGCAAAAATATGCCAAAAAAAAAAATATGCCTATATTTAGCTCTAATGAACACAAGCACACAAATTCATTTGAATAAATGTACAAGTTAAGATATTCTGCCATATTAAATAATTATAACAACCAAATTTGCAAAATACTTGGTATTTCAGTATCTACCTTTTGTGAGTGAGCATGTGACTGAATGGTTAAAGTATTAGTATTCCAACAAAGAGTCCCACGTTTGAATCCCTCCATGGTCAATTAGTCAAGGAAGTGACTTCTTGATAATATAATCCTAGGGTGATAATCCCAGCATGTGGCACCATTAGGAAAAACTGAAAACAATATCCAGGGTTGACCCAAGCTTTGTGAGTGAAACTTGCATAGATGAAACTGTTCAAAGCCATTGATAAGTGTGCCATCACAGAGTCACAAGTCCTCAACTAATGGGCAGATAGAAGCTCTTTAGCCTTAATTGCTAATGCATTTAGAGATGTTGTCTTGTTAAAAACATCCATCTCCTAGCAGCCTGACCACTCATGGGGATGTACTGGACTAGAAAGCACACATTCATGAAAAAAAAGAATTATCACATGAGTCCTCAATCTGGCATAAACAGAAATAGGGCAATATTTTTAACTAAAAGATAATAAATATTGATACAAAAGTAACAATGAAAACTCTTCCTTTTATTTAATATAACTACATTTACTTCATTAACTGCAATTAAGATTTTAGTACTATTAAATTCTGATTTTATTAAATGCTTATAACAGCGATAAGAATAATTTCAATAATTTCAATAATTAATGTTTTCCAAATGGACACATAGGTTATATAAATTTAAGAAGTACTTTTATTTTATATACCTTTAAATTTTTATGCAGTGTAATAGGGCTCTTTCAGTATATAAAAACTACTAAATGATTTTTTTAGATGAGGAATTTATTATTATAAACTGATTTGTTCATATTCATCCTTATGTTGGTTGTTATCATTATTATGATTGTCACTGTATCCTTCAGCTTTCTTTAGGTGTCTGTCAGAGCTTTGTAAGCTTCCAGAAATTTTGAATCAAAACATTTATTCAGTCCATGAGAGTATATTGTTCTCATTACATTAACATTATTATACTGGAGAATATCTCTATATCAGTTTATTTGTAATTGAATTATGAGTTCAATCTCCGTGTTGGGTAATGTAAAAAGTGTAAAAAAATCTCTACTTCTGTGGAAGAGACAGCAATCTTACAACAATGAATTAGTTCAACAGAAGTAATTAATATAAGATAGATTTTAGTATAGACAATGAAATGAGAATTCCCTATAGATTGAATAAAAAGTTAGTTAAAAAATACTGTGATGGTTAACAGTTACAACAGACATCTAGAAATGGTGGGAGAGTGCAACAGCTGAAACACTATGATGATAACAGCTAAAATAAGGACACTAGTCCAAACAAATCAATGTATGAAAATAAAAATAAAAAAGTTCTGATCTCTATTCATTAAAATGATCAAGTAAAAAAATATGAAAATATAAAAGACTAAAATATCAGTTTAAAAAAGAATACAATTTATATAAGAGCTTTGTTGCATTGGAGTAAACTCAACAAAAGAAGGAATAAACAAAAAAAAATGATGCTTTTCTTCTGATAAGCTTCACATTTTTTAATATCTGTATTAAACAAAAAGTGTATTTCTGTGATGCTTTAGTGATTTTCTAAAATGACAAAATGATGACAATGTTGATTGTCAAATTTTATTTTGAAAAAGTGGAATTTCATTAATCTCCTTTTTGACTTAAAATAATTTAACTGCATTTAATTTCAAATTAACAATGATAATCATGTATTAAATCAGCTTCCATCAGAAAAATGTTAGCTCAACTGAACCCAGTCACAAAGCTTATTTCCTCTATTCAAATAAGGAATTAATTCAGAAATTATCCATCAAGATTGACAGTTCTCTTTCTGAATTAATTCCTTATTCACCAAAAGACAACCATTATACTGACAATTATGTGAGAGAATAAATATATTAGAATGCAACCCTGCTTTGTATCTCATGTATGTGTACATCAAGATTAATTATACATTAAAATTGAGAACATTTTTTACCGTCAACCCCTTTATGAAAAAGTTTCAACTTAAAAGTAAAATTCATTTTTATGTATGTTTGTATATTTATTTCTAATCAGCTTTGCATTATCACAACCAAAATAATAATTGATCTATATTATTCAAATATTATCTACTATTCAAGCAAAAATATGCAAAAAAAAAATATGCCTATATTTAGCTCTAATGAACACAAGCACACACATTCATTTGAATAAATGTACAAGTTAAGATATTTTCATCAATTTATATTATTAATCTTTACTATTTATTTTAAAAATATACCTCTCAGTGACAACTGTTTTTATTTATAGTAATAAAAATCCTTCAAAATTACTAATTTCTGTTTCACTGAAACATTTTTATTCTCTATTTCCTGCTTTTAATTTCTTTCTCAAATGATTTCTAACACATATGATACTTCCTATATTTTTCTGTGCTCTCTTACATAGCTAAATAATAGTTTCAAATTTCAAGATATCAACATTTGCCAATTGATCTGTCATGTGGCACTGAAACCCTTTAAGATTATTCTTGAGCTCTGAATAAAAAGATTAAATCAGTTCTAGAGCTGGGAATTGGAAAACATCAGATTAATGTTTTAGAATCAACATAAACCATCAAGAACAATATGTTGTGAAAGAAAATACCTCAGTATTTTGCATGTAAAATACATCATTTATAGAAAATATGATGAGCTAACAGCAATTTCATATTTTATACTTACTTTGGCCTGAGGCCTGAATGCTGAATTGAATTATATATTGATTGGGATCATATGTGTCTTGGAGACTTACTTGGCTTTTTGCCAAACTGAATCTAATATGTCCACCTTCAGGCAGAAACCCGACTTTTGTATTTCTTAGCACTGTTTTAGTTGAGAAACTCTATGAGAGTTTGTTCTCTGAATTTTCAACATTGCACATACATCTATAGCTACTCAGAAAAAATGGAAGCTTTGCTTTCTTATCAAAATATTAAAAGTCAGGATAAAGATGCACAGGAAAGACTATGACTCATACTAACCTCTTTGAAGAATGATAAAAAGAAAATTTCATTTGTTTTATCTGCACAACCTATGAGTAAGTAAACCTGCAACATTTTGATAAAGCTTTTCTTATTGGACCCAGTAGAACTGAAAGTGATTGGTAGAATATTTTATGTGAATTTGTGTGTTTGTTAGCTTACTTTTCTTTTCATGGAATATAACTGTAACTGATTAATTGTTATACAAGCTTATTTTTAGAGCAAAAATTCCATGGATTAATGGGGTTTGAGTTTTCTGAATTATCTAGAATATGTAAGAGAAGAAATCTTATTTTATTTGAAGCAATTTAAAGCTCATGGAATTTCACTGTTTAAAAAGCAATAATATAAAATCAATTTGAATACATGAGTAATAAAAGAGTAGAATTAAATGGTCAAAATATAAGTTACATAACTATCTCTTTTGTACTGTAAAGAAACTTCAGATATAAAGAAGCACAGAGTAGAGTCTACAGGTAACTGTTTAGTTTCATTTATTGTGGGTTAACTAACATAAAATCTAAGAAAAATATTTTTTAATTGTAAATTTGGAAAAAATATGAACATGTTATCCTACATTAAAATGCTCAACGTCATTCAGCAGATATATAAATATGCCTGAATGTATGTCTGTTGTGATAATAAATTAACTTATATGCAATATGTACATTGATATTATTTTAGTTTTACTCCCCACCAAAATGTTCAGACAATAACAAAAATAAACATATTTTGGGCACTAGGTTTAGAATCACTGGGTTTAAAAATAAATTATTTTCTTATTTAAAAAAATATATAAATGTTCATTACTAATTATTTAAAATAATTTATCATTTTACAAAATAATTTCTTTTGCTTTTATAGTATTATTTAAAATAATCTCTATCTCCCCACTCTCTCATAATATATATATATATATATATATATATATATATATATATATATATATATATATATATATATATTGTGTGTATTTAGGCAGCATTTTTTCATTCATACAGAATTTACATAAAATAAATAGACAACACTTGTCTATATTATTTAATGAAACATGTATGAATATATATATATATATATATAGATAGATAGATAGATAGATAGATTGATAGATAGATAGATAGATAGATAGATAGATAGATAGATAGATAGATAGATAGATGACATTTGGCAACTTCTATTTTGATATGATTTTCGAATGAAATAGCATCATTAGAAAAAGATAAAAATATAATATAAATATTTATATTTTTACATATTTATAATGAGGAGATATATATATATATATATATATATATATATATATATATATATATATATATATATAGTGAGATTAGACATTTCCTTATGTTGAAACCATTTGCATCCTTCGACTGAATATTTAGCATTACTGTCAGTTGAAATTTAGAAAATCTTAATTCTTTTAAAACAGCTTTTCAGGAAAATAGCTTTCTCAAGTCCACTAACTGTTCTCAGTCACTATAGTGCAGATGGAGTCTTCTTTCCTAACCTTTTGTTTGAAATAGTATGAAAAGTCAACATTTTGATGATGTCATTTCTTTTCAAGTTACATGTGCTATCCATTTTAGATGTTGCTGCTGTTGGAAATCTTTATCTGATATGGTTTCCGTTATTTGGTAAAGTTCTTTGTGGTTCTTTAGAATCAGTCCACAAGATTTGATGAAGGCTGGTCCTTGTTACGACCTACAGGATTATTTTAATCAAAGTCATTTTTAATCATTGATCTGAGAAAACGGTTGCATACAGTTTAGACATTTTGGAATGAGTTAGATGCCATGTATAACATCCTTATAAGAATTTAGATCTGACACATTTTTAGGTTAATGTTTTGGTTTTGTGGCATTTTCCAGCATTAGATAAAATTATCACTAGCACAGACTACTTTATGTTGTTTCCTTATCCCCTATAGTAAATGTGTTATAACTAATCCATACACAAAGGCAATTGAAATGTTTAGTATTTAATTCCACATATTTGATTTTTATAATGGATTCAAGGCATGTGCCAGCATTGTTTTCATTCCAGTTCCAGATTGTAATTTCTGCTTTGGAAAGGTTTATCTTGAGTCCTGTAATTGTCACTGAAATGATAAAATACATATTATCAGACATTTAATTCATTTATGTATTTTGTGATATCAAGTTCATTTCTATATATACTAACTTGTCCATTATTAATTCCTTTATAATCCACTGCTGACCTGGAACATTAACCTTGAAGAAAGCCCAGAAAGAAAAGGAGGCAGTAAACTTTAAGGATTAGTCACTAGTCCTTTCAGACTTTCTTTTCCATACTACTGGTCATATGAGGCAACACAGTAATTATCCTCTCTCTACTATGTATGCACATCTTCCCCTCTTAGACACTATGTATCCCATTATTGTTTCTTTGAGTTTCCTTCAAGTTGTTTGTGTTTGACAAAAGTTTTCCTTGTTTGTGTATTTCTTTGAAATGTACTTTGTCTATTTCCTTTTTTATTTGTTTTTAGTTTTCACAGTGTTAATTCTCTGTTGAGTTGTCAATAAAAAAGAAGGCATAAGTATGAGGCTTGGGATTTTTTCATTGAGACCAGCATATGTAGTTACAAGTTCTACTTCTTGGAATACTGAGAATTTTGATTTTTTGATTTTTTGTTCAAGATTATTTTTTCTCAACTATGAATGCTTATGTCATCAGCATTGTACCCACCTCATCATCAGTATACTGACTTTGGGAGGGAAATCAGTATATATATATATATATATATATATATATATATATTTTGAACAATAAAAAAATAAAAAAATTAAAATCTTCAGACACACTGGGTTGTAGATTAATATTCTTTCTTTTTTTTAATATTATTCCATTTAGATTCCTCGACTAGTTTCGGCTGAAATGGCCATCATCGGGAGGAGAAATATTTCTGCTTGCTGCTAGCACTAAACTACAGAAATGAATGTCTTGATGGAGAAAATGAACTTTTGTCTGTAGTTTTCATTTGTTTTTTTATTTTTTTATCTTTTTAACATGAATCTTTTAACATTCTTTTATATATATATATATTGTACTGTCAAGAAATTTGAATATCTTAACATTTTTTTGTTAAAAGAAATCTTTATATATTTATGATTATTTATGTTAACACTCACAAATCCTTTTTTTACATTACAAATTTACTTTCAACTGTACAATCTAATGTCAATCAACATCAAAGAATAGGAGTTTATTTTTGTTAGGCTCTTCTAGGATAATCTATATGCATAATTATAATGAATGACATATTTAGGCATTGTAAATTTGCCATTAGTCTAAGTTCCAGTTTTAGAACAGTACATATAAAAATAAAATTGATTTTTACATTACTTTTTACATATTTCTTAATATTTAAAAATATTAGTTGCATGTAGAACGTTAATATCATAATTCTTCAACAACATTAAGTGCTGTCCTGGGTAAGACATTAAACTACATCTGTGTCCTGAGTAAGACGATAAACTACGTCCAACAGCAAGGCCTCTGATCAGGAGGTTTTGAGGAGTGTGGAACCACCTCTTAATTGCTGGTGTTCCTGGGTCCACCCTGACCCGGGGTGGTAGCACCTGTTAGGGTCCATATATTACCAAAAACAGATTTTTGACAAAACAAAATATTGCCAGCAATAAAAAAATTTTGTCGGCATTAAATAACCCATTGAGGTTGATATGCTGTAAAACAAAATAAACCAAACCAATCTAAACCAAAGAATACATATTCTATTCATACAAATCTATCCTAAAAATGTTGTCGGCATTAATTAACCCATTGAGGTTGATATGCCATTAAACAAAATAAACCAAACTAAACCAACATTATGTGATGACCCTGTTGATATATTTTTTGCTATGAATACCAAAATAGCATTCCTTCCTTTTTGGGCTATACATTACTTTCATAGCTTACTCACTGTCTCCTGGTGCACAACAACATCACTTTCAAAGCAACAACAGTATTACTTTCAAAGGAATAATGGTTGAATAGTTCCCTGTACAGTGTGTTGTAATGAAGACAAACTTTGGCTGCTAACATCACTACACTTGATTTTGCAATTATGGAAGGCATGCAAACACTAGTTTCTGCAGATAAATATGCAACCACCCAAAAATGCCTACCTTTGTTGTGAAGGGTTAAAGATTACAAGGATGTCATGAGAATATATAATCTTTTGGTGCACTATTGATTTTCTTTCAGAAAATGAAACACAATCAGGATATAAAAATTCTATTTTCAGCTAATAGAAAAGAAGAAGAATTTGGAAGAAAATCAAAGTATTGCTTCTAACCTTTGGCCAAAAGTTTATTTCATTTTTTTAAATATACATTTGAATAAAGGATATCATTATGCCAAAGTTTTCAAACATCAAGATTGTGTTCTGTAACTAAAAATAAGAGCAAAAAAAAATGAATGCAAAAATTCATTATTTTTCACAATCCATTCTTTTGCTTGTCTGTAATATTATGATGAGAAGGAAAAATAATTTACTTCACTTGTTTTACTTTCTGTGTGTGTGTCACTTCTGCATTTGGTTGTTTTAAGGTTAATGTATAGTTGATGAACAAATGATTGAAAACATTTTTCTGATGTAAGTTTTCATCTTAAGTATTAAATATGTTTCTTTAATGAGGAAGGTACAAATTGATTTTGAAAACAATAGATCAGAAACAACTTGGAATAAAAAAACTTTCAAGAGTATTTATGAAAATAATATTTCAAGCTCTTGAGGAATAATTTTAAGTACAGTTTTTACTGAAATAAAATATCATTAATCTTTATTTTCAAAAGTAAAATATTTTTAGAAATCAAAATAAATTCAAATTTTCACTCCCAAATGAATTTCACAAGAACTTGACAAAAACATTAAATTGCATGTTAAATGCCAAGGAAGGTAGTCTTGCTTATTTGTAAACTGAATCAGTTTAAAAACTGGTATTGAAGAATAAACCTTTAATGCATTTGGAAAGCATAAAAATCACTAAAAATTGTAGAATGCTTTTCTTACAGATAGATGAAAGTTATTAATACAATTCTCAATTTGTTTTATTGATTTTATATGATTAAAGTGGGCATTATTTAGTTATTACATTTAATTACGATAAATACATTTTAATGACAAAAAGTTATAGATTTAAAAGAACATGTTCTATTATCTGCATGTAATAAAGAAATACAACAGGTTTTATGAAAGATTTTTATGGGTGTTAATACTTGTAGTGGGTATCAAAATTGGTGCTTCTTTTATTTGGTAATAATCGGTACTCTATAAGACAGCAATTAAAACACACTATTTAAAAAGTAATTGATGATGTTGCTATTTGAGAAAACAGTATTTTTACATTTGGAAACTTTTTAAGCAAAAAACATTCTTTCAAAAAGTCAGTAAATGTTTAAAAATAAAAGATATTTTCTACTTAATGCTTACATAGGTCTACACTAAAAGTTTACTGATTAAGAATTATTAAAACTTGTATATTAATTCTGTGTAGTTGATACAACTATACAATTGCTCACTAAGGATCAAAGAGTTAGTTTTAAAAAATTATAATTACAAAATAATGTAAATTCAAATATTCCACTCTTGTTATTAACTCTTTTTATCTAGCCAAAACTTTGGTACACATAGATAAGTAAAGACTTGCCGTGTGTGTGTGTGTGTGTGTGTGTGTGTGTGAACTAGGTTATATATTTTTGAGTACCAAGTAAAGCTTAAATTTGAAATTAATGTTTGTTGAAATTGTTAATTTCCACTGCCTTATGAGAGGTGATGACAAAATTCTTCTCTTCTTTCTATTACAACAGTTTTTAAATGCATGTATCTATATGTGTGTAAAATTACACATGTATAATAATTTTTCATCAGAAAATAGTAAATATTTCTTATTAGCTCTTTGTTCACTTATTCACTGATTCTTCCCTCCCTATTGATAGTGACACATTTCTATCAGTTTGCTCAAAAAGGATATCATCTTCATCATGTTATGTGTTCATAGTTTGCTCATGCAAGTATTGCTTCATTATTGCTAGGTCAGCTAACAAAAGAATGCAGCCCATTTTTTACAGAGCATAAACTACTATTGATTAAACAGTACACTGCAAAACACTTCTCTATTAATTTCCTCCCATGACTAGTTTCTAAGGAAATGCATTTGCTCTTTGATTGCACATCAAAAGAACATTTCTTTTTTAATCTCATAGGTATTTATATTCTAAAGATGACCTCTGTCTGAAGTATTTTTTTTTAAATGTCTAATTTAATTGACTTTTATCTTGATTCATTGTTTTGGTTTTTTCATTGTTTTAATTTGGCTACGTAATCTCATGGGTAACTGATAATTTTCTAAGATACAATCTTTTAAAATTATCAAAATTTTGTTAACTTCATAGTATTATTTTAACCTTTATAAGTTCATTTATTTTTACTTAATTGGTGTAAATCTTGTGTTAAAATTTCTTTAGATGTTTTTTTTATTAATTTTTCAGATGGTTAATATAAGTTTTCTTACACTGTCTATAACACAGTTTCTTCATCATATTCCAGCATGATTGACATGTTTAATTTAAATATGAGTAGCAAAACCAGTAAAAGAGTTACAATTTCTTTAACCAGCAGCAAACATCAAAAAGCTGATATCATAATCCTGTAACAAAAACAATTATATAATTCAAGGAGAATTTAATGTCTAATGAAAAACAGAACTGATTATGATAGCTGGCTTTCTTAAAAGTCTTTTGACTTTTTCTTGGGTTTTACATCCATGTCCTCTACTCAAAAAAAGCCACCTAAATCATCTGATGATAAGCATCAGCTATCTCAAGTGTTCATTAAATTCTTTGCTTGGTTGCTGAGAATTTTCATTGCTGGAGGAAATGCTATCAGTTTTTGAACATTTATTTACTTGAACCCTAAATCCTTGCAATTATTTAGTGGAACTTTGCATTTCTCAGAATGGGCTTCATAATAAACTAATGATCATAATAATAAAAGGAAATCCAAGATGACCTATAACTATCATTCTCTCTTTCTCACACTCACATAAGAGAATATTTCTAAAGTAGAAACTAAAAAACTCACTACTATTAAACATTTATTCTTGTCTTTTATTCTATGTGTTGCTATACAGAGAATAAAAGACAAAAAAAATGATTAATAAAAAACAAAAAAATGATTAATAAAAAAAGGACAGACATGCTTTCATGGACTATTACCAAAACTTGAATTTTTGAAATATTTTAAAGATGATTTAATGCAAATGACATCAGTTTTAGAACATTCAAAATAATTTTTCAGTTATCTCTTTCAAATTTAACTGATCTCAGTCAATTTCATAGTTTATTTCTTTTCTTTCAAAGCTAACTTGTTGGATTATTACTCACCTTAAATTTTACTGTTTACTTCCTATTATTTTTCTCTATTTTGTA
Organism: Acanthosepion lycidas; assembly: GCA_963932145.1. Lineage (NCBI taxonomy): Eukaryota > Metazoa > Mollusca > Cephalopoda > Sepiida > Sepiidae > Acanthosepion > Acanthosepion lycidas. The sequence continues at coordinate 79,930,592 of OZ010583.1, read as the reverse complement.
TATTCAAATTTGTGGCAATGTTTTACTCACTTTGTTTTATAGTAGTAAAAATATTGAGAATATTACCTTAAATAATTTGGAGTAATAATAACACTGAATCTGGTAAATCATTGTAAGAAAAATAACATTTTATATTTGTAATAATTGATTTTTGTTTTAAATTAAATATATAAATAAATTAGCTTCTAATACTTCTCCTAATATACAAATATTCCTGATTTGTTTTATTGAAAAATAAATAATTCTTCTTCTTCTTCTTCTTCTTCTTCTTCTTTGGATTAACAACTCACTAAACAACAAACAGAATTACTAAATACAGGGATTCCTCGATTAGTGTCGCTAATGTGTACATTAAAAGATATGCACTAATCAAAAATGCGTTAATTAAATATAACTTATAAGAAATTATGTAATTTGTCACTCAAATTTTAGTCTCATTCAAAATTAATTTCTAATTTGCATACTTTTTAATTAAAATATAGGTACATATAAGAATATACAATAAAAATGCTATGGATTAATGTTTATTAATATGATTTTTTAATGAAAAACTTATTTAGAGTGGTTTGCCACATGCTATTCTTCTGTTCTTCATATAATTAGCTTAGAAATTAAATTTTTATCAATGTTATTCCAAATATCTATAATTTCTTCTTTTAATTCATCAATATTTTTAAAAACTTTGCCTTCCATATTTCTTTTGATTAAATTCCATATTTTTTCAACAGGGTTTAAATAAGGTGACTGTGGTGCCCAGTCTAATATTTTTAATTTAATTTTTTAAAACGAACACTATGTTGTGTATATTTTCTATTTTTGGAAATTTTCCAAACATATAATCACTAGTATTCTAATCTGAAAATTTTATTAATAATCTTTCCATAGTAAATACATACATCTTTATATATTTCAATATCTATATAAATAAAGTGCAGTGAATGTGTGATAGTCTGTCCATCCATTTTTTAATCTCAGTGAATCATAAACAACCTTAAGTAACAGGTAGTAACTTCTGTAGTTATACATGATTAAAATTAAAGTTAAATTTAAATATCAAACAGAGTAAAAGGGTTAAAAACAATTCTCTATTAAAGGTTAACATTAATTTCACTTTTTGTTACAAATGCAACTGATATCATCTAATTCAAACCCTAATTAAAACTTAAGCGGGGCACAGTATGTTGCTCATATCTTTTTTTTTTTTTACTAGCATGTGTACAACTGTGACCTTTTTGAAATATTACATACTTCAGGTTCCCTAATGTCTTTTAAGAGTAAATTTATGTGAAGGAATCATAAACAATGGTGATTTTAGAAGGAAATAAAAATTGCACACAAAATAAATGTAAACAAACTATTGAGATCTGTTGCATATATGAAGAAAGATTATGCCAAATTAAGGTGTCAAATAAAGATAAAATAATTTTATTATTTCTAAATTCTTATAACTTTCATGTACATAGGATGCTGAAAGTAAAAGGCTGAAGATTGAAATGCCCTCTGCAGGAGCTGGCCTAAAACCCGCCTGAAGGATGATTTCTGGGCTAGTTTTTTAATAAATGTAAATTTCTTTATCTAATCATATCATCCATTTTTTTAACAAAAACTCAGAAATTTCTTTTCAAGACCTTCAAAATAAATACGAAAAAAATCAAAATATTCAAAACTTTTAATAGAGACACATATTCGAATATGTATTTTTTTATCAGCTTAATTTTATTCTATATTTATAACTGTCCATTTTTTTAACACTACTGTAATTACCTATATAACATAATATTTGACAGACAAAATAGTTACCTATTTTCCATTTTAAAATTTAAGAAAATTTGTAATTAATCGGTAACTATAAAAAATCAATTTTCAATTACAATTGTTAAACTGAAGAATGTTTTATTGCCCTAATCAAGTATTATGCATGCACTAATCAAATTTTGGTATAAAAAAATTTTACCACACTAATTGAAAATGTATTAATACAATGCACATTAATTAATAGTATTCCTGTATATATATATATATATATATATATATATATATATATATATATATATATATATATATATATATCAATAGATATAAATATATATAGTGACCTTAAACATAGTAGCAGCAGCAGCTCTAAAATAAAATTCATATCAGCTGCAGCTCTTGAATATAAAAATACATGGATCCTAAAGTAACTCTCTCTCTTCTGAGTTTTTCCTCTTTTGAACTGTTGTCAAGAATTTTCCACACTGAAGCTAAAAGGTCTATGAATGCTGCATGCAAAAACACACAAACAAATTAAGTTGCATACAAACATACTCATGAACATTTCATTCTGTATACAATTTATGTCAAACAAAATAAACTCAGTAAACTTTACTTTTGTCAGACATAAATTGCATATACACTGTAGCACTTGGTAAATTTTGTATTTTTGTTATCACTCCTAAATCTTGTTCAACCATCCATTTACTCAAGCTTGCTAGATAGGCTATGCATTGTTTTCCTTTGTCCCTCTTACCTTCACTCACTCTTGTGAGTATCAAATTTTCCATTCCACTTTTTTCATTATCTGCACTAGAAATTACAACTATCTCTTCATGATTTTAAGTATAAGTGTATATTTTGTTTCTGTTTTCTCTAAAACTTGGTCATTGCTCACATGTTCAGTCCATGGCATTCTCAGCATCCTTCTGTAAAATGACATTTCTGTTACTTCAAGTCACTTTATCTGTGAGGAGATTGTCCTGCATTAACTATCATAAAGGAGGACTGATATTACATAACAGTTCAGTACTCTTTTCTTTGTTTCTAACAAAATTTTTTTGTTTCTTAATACTTTGCTTAGCTTTTGGAAGGCATTTTTCACTATAACAGTGAAAAATTGCATTTCAGTGTCACATTTTTTTGTCCTCTGTTAATACACTTCCCAAATATTTCACTTGTACTTGTTTGATTTTGGTATCTCCAATTTGTAATTTATATGTTGGGGTGTTCCTTTTGCTGACAACTATGCATTCCATCTTCATGCAATTGATGTTTAGTCCTTTCTTCTTTATTTCCTTCACAACTTTTTGTAGGAGCTCTTGTAGTTTCATTTCTGTGCCATCAACACTGCCATCTGTATATCTTACGTTGTTAACATTGCGGCCACTAATCTCTACCCATTCTAAAAAGTATTTACAAAATCAAAAAAATTAATTTGTTACAAAAAGTTATTTCTGTTAAATTTTTTATCTTAATTCCTGACAGCTAGTTAGCTTCATGGCTTTTCTTTGTCTCTATAATTATCTGAAGGATTTCTTAGATGTTTCATAAATAGTTTTCAGAGATTTTGTTTTAATTGTACATTTTGCTATAAATATACTTGAGACTCGATATCTGTAAAAATATTCATTTAAAATTCTGATATAGATTATGCAATATATACATACATACAAGCAAGAAAACTGACTTAATTACTTACTGTATTTAATGGCATATATGACCACCCCTTTTTCCCCAAATATGGATGAAATAATATCCCACAGGTCTTGTTTATGAAGTTGAAGTATCTAGTAAATTAATGTTTACTTAAATGTTATACTCAGACTAACAATATTTGTACATAACCTAACTTCACAATATTGTAATATTAAACGTAAATAGGTGGCATATATTCCATCAAACACAGGACTTACACGCTTTTAGCACCTCCTTGTATTTAAAGAGTCTTGTAATAATTTCTTACATCTATATTTAAACTCTTTTAATAACTTAAGACACTGTAAGCATGTATGTATACATAGATATAATTGTATACACATTGGCATGTCTTTTATTAACTTATTCACTTATTGTTTTATTTTATTTCACTATTTTGTTTATTTTTGTACTTAATTTTTTCACTTTACATGTCTGGACTTGTCCTATGGGTCTGTAAGCTAAAAGTTTATTTCCGCTTCCCTATTAGTAAATTGTGTTTTTACATTAAAATATTCTAAATAAATAATTAATAAATGCACTAAGTGCAAGAGAAGTAACTTTTAATTTTGTTTTTATAAAGTATGGATATTTACTTTTTTTCCTTAATTCTTTCTTTCCTTAGCTTAAAGCAACAAGTACTTCAACACTAGAAAACTTTTATTATAGTTCCTGTTATTATGAAATAAACTTCCTAAATGTTTCTAGAATATTTTGTAACCACTTTGATTAAGCAACAGTTAGATTTATAAGCATGTAATGGTTATAACTTCATATCACATTATAGCAATATTAACTTAAATGAATTTTTAATATAACAAAAGTTACAATAAAACATCTTTTGAAACATCTGCAATCAGTTCAAATATAAAATAACACAGTAAAATTCTCTTCTTGTAGCTATTACAGTAGTCATCAAATATCAGATCCTTTTAATTCAACCTATATTTCTTGTATTATCTAACAACAAACATGCTACTTTTAGGTTTAGTAGTATTATAAATACTGGTAAAATGCATATCTACAACACTTGGTTATAGTTCTCTATTTGATCATGATGCACATCTATTTCATAAAATGATTTCTCCATTATAATCCCTAAAATATCAGAATTTCAATCTGGTATACAATATAATATACCATATTTGCTGGTCTATAAGACTACCACTGTCTATGTCTAAACCATCACCCTTTAAAGTTCCAGTAGATATCTCTTTAGACTTTATCCCCAATGTAATATTTGCATTGTTTTAAATGGATGTCTTATATGTTGGCAAATTAATTAATTATAAACATAAAATGGCATTTATTGAGATAAATACCATATTCTCATATGCTTTACATACTTTTTCTCAAGTTATAATACCACTGCTTTCATTTATTATATCAATCAAATAATTTTATAAATTCATTAGAAATATATGTGACTGGTTATAGATTATGATTTTGTACTATATATATACATGAGGGGGAAATAGTTTGACAGAAATACATATTTTGTCAGATTGTAAAGTCTTATGATTTAAAACATATATCTTGGAATGTTAGAGCAGATCCTAAGATAATGCTTAATGGGAATTATTACTAATAAACTACCATTTATAAACTTATAATAAATATATGATTTTGTAATATCAGTTATTAATTTTTATCAAGAATCTTTGACTTAATAAAAATAGCTGCTTTTTTAACTCAAGATATTCAAAGCAGATATCAAAATGGAAGAAAGGAACATTTTTAACACATTTTATATTTTGTATCTTACTGTATTCTGTATGGTTAAAGGCAAGAAAAATGAAATATTTTTTCTTTGCAACCAAAAGCTAATCAATATGATATATAACTATCTTTGGGGAATAGCACATAGAAATAACACATAAGTCTCTATCTCCCAGTATTCATTCACCAATATCTTATAGCAACAAAGATCACTTTTTATTTTCCTAAAGATGTTTTTATTTTCTTGAGCACTTTTAAACACATGAGACTCATGTTATTTGTTTTTGTAGATGCTGAAAATTTTATTCTTATATTTATTATTTTGCCATCAGAGTTGATTTTTTGTTTCCTCTTGACAATAAAATGATTTAAATGTCTGACAATGTTCAACTGGCCTGTTTTCTTAATCAAAACCACATTTCTATAGCTATAATTTTTTTTTCTTCCTATATTCACAACTCTATTTATATCATTAAAATGAAATCCTTTGAAAAGAAGCAATTCTCTAGTGTTTATATCAACAATAATAATAGTCAAAATAAACACAAATGCCTGGAAAATGTTGGCCATGGTTAAGTTTTAAAGCTATTCTTTGAAATTTTCAATTCTAAGATAATATAAAATGAAATTATAAAAATAGTTACCATGATGTGAAAGACATTTGTAAATTGATCACTTATTTATATTCATATCATTGTTTTGACATCTAAAATGCATATGAGCCCATTTTTCAAATCATTTTTTTTATTACACTCATAAAAACTGAAAAAGTTCTAACTAATTTACAAACACAAAGCAAATTAACAAATATAATTCACATATATAATGCTGGTCAAAGTCTTATGACTAATGAAAATAAAGAAAAATATACCTTTTGCATTATTAGACTTAATCACTTATTAGAGCTTCAAAAAGTGAAAATAAAAAAAGGAAAAAACCTTAAAAACTTTGTAGCATTTATTAGGGAAAATTTGAATACTAGGAAATTAGGCTAAATACTAGCTGGTAACAAGTTTAAGACCATAAACAAAGCTTTAATTGGTAAACACATAACGAAATTTAGCGATTTATGTTAAAGTATTAGCAAAGTCAACATCTCGAACTGGTATCTCCTGCATTACATTAGATAAAAACATGGCAAAGGCTAAAAAGTTGACAATTTAAACATGGCAAAATTGGACATGGTAAAACTGCTGTTGCAACTTTCTGATAAAGACCCTGAGGAATATGGAATGAGAATTTCAAGTGACCAACCCATGAAAATTTTGTTGGCATTGAGCAGAAGGATTTGATGAGATGTCTGGCAAGACACCAGCCAATCATCAAACCAGATGGATGAAGACTGTAACAAGAACAATAATATGGCATCTATAAGAGAAATCTTTAAAAAGTTTCCAATGTCCATCTCTCCTTCCACATCACAAAACAGCACAGTTAAACTTTGCTGAGAAGGGCCAAGTATGGGACATAGAAAAGTGGAAGAAGGTTTTGTTCTCTGATGAGAAATAATTTAACCTGGATTGTCTAGATTACTTCCAATATTACTGGTACAGTAAGGATATCCCACCAGAGACATTTTTTACATGACACAGTGGAGAAGGTTCCATCATGATCTGGTGTGCTATCTCCTTCTAAGAAACAATGGAGTTTCAGGTTATACAGGGGCATCAAACTATGGCTGGTTACATTGGCATGTTGAAGAGAGCATCCTTATTGACTGAAGGCCCTTGCTTGTGTAGAAATGACTGAATTTTTCAGCTAGACAACACTGTAACCCATAATGTCCACATGACAAAGAACTTTTTCATGGTATATGACATGATTCTTTTGGAATTCTTTTTCATCTGACCTGAACCACATTGAAAATGTTTGGGGGTGGATGACAAGGAAAGTCTATAGAAATGGATGCCTTATTCCAAACAGTGGATGATCTTCATGAAGCCATTTTAACTACTTGGAATAACATTCCAGCCAGCCTTCTGCAAATATGCCAAGGCAAATTTTTGAAGTTATTCACAATTACAGCTATGCAACTCACTACTGAGACATCTTGTTGGGTATTTCCTACTCTGTTTATGACTTCTTTTAGGCATGATCTTACACTTTTGACCAGCTAGTATTTAGACTAATTTTCCCTAATAAATTCTAAAAAACGTTTTAATTTTTATTTTTATTATTTTCATTTTTTGAAGCTCTACTCAAATAAGTAGTTGAGTCTAACAATGAAAGAGGTTTTTCTTCATTTTTGTTGGCCTTAAGTTTTTGGCCAGCAGACTATTTGAACAAGTTAACTCATAGTAAATATATTAAAATGTTGTAGTATAGCATAATTATTTGAAGAGTTAAAATTTCCATTTCCATGTAGTTGACATTCTTTAATGAATTTCTTAGGATCCCTAAAACAAACAAATACACATATACACTATACAATTTTTATATAATTGGAAAGAGTAATATATATAGTAAAATATTGGTGAAATAATATAGTTGGTACTAACTTGCAAATGCAATTTATGAATTAAGCTCAAATTTTAGTAGCAGTCATTGATCTCTTTTGGAACAGACATGAATTCAATCCCCCTCTGACTTGTATTCTTACTTGTCATCTCAACCATGCTTTTGAATTATTACATTGACATCACAGACTGGAAAGAAAAAGATGAGTGAATATATATCAATCCACCATTTCCTAATTAGCTGTTCAGGCAATAAAGCAGCCAATTGACTATTATAGACATTTTCAGGTATTACTAACAGAAGCTAATGTACATAAAAGAGACAAGTAGAAAAAGAAATGTGATAAATTAAATGCCTTAATATACTTGTAAAATTATCAAATACTTACAAGTAAGAATATTTTAGTCTGTTTAATTACTGTCAAAAATCTGATCTTTTAGCTAAATATTAAAATTTATATCTGTTAATAAGTAACATAAAATGGTACACTTAATCAGTAAGCTTTTATTTAATAAAATTATTTTGCTAAACTGCCAACAAAACTTTAGTCAACTGGCCCTTCAGGAAGGGATATAATGGTTAGCAAGCTAGCTTGGTTGTCCATTAATACTGTGCAGTGACCCATATTTTTGGCCTTGTGTCAAACTAAACTGAGTTTAGTAAATAAAAATTTTTGGTTGTTTGAAGTGATATTTGTTAAGCCCGTATGTCAATGACTTTAGTTTTATGAAGAGTTCTTTCATTTACTGCTGACGATGTTTATAATTTGATTAATTAGGAAACTCTACATAGTCAAAGTGTGATGAGATATTCTAACCTAATTCATTTCAATTTCACTCCTTCATATTTTAAATTATATTTTCTTAAAACATAAAAACAAGTATAAACAAAAATTATATTATATGTTACAATCCAAACCCATTTTATATAAAATTTTATGATTTCTTGAATTTTTTTTAGTTAGAATGAATTTAACAAGCTAAAAATAATTAACAGAGAAAATATTCTTTGTACATGCAAAATTTAACATTCATACAAATATGCATATCTGCAACTTAGATTTTAGTACTCCTTTTCTCATAAAATTTAAAGTGGAATAGCTATAACTTGGGTTACTATAAAAAGAGAAAATGGTCCATAATTTAACAAACTAGTCTTTCAGATTACTTTAATTCTTTAGTGTGTCATCAAAAATATTCAAATTTTTATTATTAGTCACACATTGTAACAGATTATATTTGAATTATAGCTCTACAACTTTGTGACTGATATAAATTGTGTAATATTTTTAGCTCTGTTTTAAGTAGCTTAATTTGTGTAGAGCCTCTGCTATATATTAAAAACTAAAATTAACTCAGCTTTGTTTTCTTTTTCTATTTTTGTATGAATGTTACACCCTTCTCAAAGTGTTTTTCTTTTACTTGGATCATTCCATTTAGATGCCATAGTTATTTTGTGTTTGAGTTATGCATTTTGGTCTAATCTTATAAGGTGGGATATACTACAAAGATTTTGGTTGCTATGTTAAAAGTCTCCACTACTTACATTCAATAAATTTCCAAGATGCATGCAAACACTATAGGAAAAGCACTAATATCTCTTTCCAATCAAAATATATAAATATTAAGTGAAATGTAAGGCAATTTCCTCACATAAATTTAATAATTTATCATATCTCTTCTAATAAATTCTATAGAACTCATATCTCCAACAGTGTTTTATTTTGGCCACTATTCTGTTCTGAATGTATGTAAAAAGAGACTTGATTCAATATAGTATAAAACATATTTTACTATGCAAAATAAAAAAAAAATAAAAAAAACTGTGCCGTTAATGGGTTAATAGTGTCTGGTTTTATTGATATTGCTTTTTTCAAGTGCCTTAAATGTAAAATTGTTCTCAACTTCTTCAAGCATAAAATTCCTTTCCAAAATAATCAGAAATCTTTTTCTTCTTTCTATCTTTGTATATATTTGTATATACCCACACTTCTTCCTCATTTATCCATCTTAACAATATTAATGATTTAATTTGACCAATCAGTATATCCAACAAGATTATAATTTTATCCATCTGCCTTGAAAGTATATTCTGTTTGATCTTATAAAAAGTATACCTTTTACTGGGGCTGTATTTGTGCTATTAGAGATATATGATGGAGCCTGCAATTCCACTAAGGAGAAGTTAAAATAATCAGTTTTAGATTTATTTCAGTCTGGGATAGATTCTTGCAATAGCCTAATTTAATTTTTTCTTCCAATTACCCAAGATCTCAGTGATGAAACATGCATGTAAGACAATCAGAAATACTTTCATAATGTAGAGAAAGTACAAATTGTTTGAATTTTATTGCTAGCTTTTCATAAAACTCTGCATATAATCTTTATTATATTACTATCTTGTTTTTCTTAAAATGAAGCATCAGCTGGCTCAGCAGAGAGCAAAGCAATTTTAAAGTTTTGTAGATGTTCACATAGAGTTGCTGATACACACTGGAAAATTCTAATAAAACTATATCACTAACATTGACAAAAAAAATATTAGACAGTTAATTACCACAAACAAGAATCTTTACAAAACCTGATATCTATGACTAGAACATAAGTTTTATTCTAAGTATATATTCTGAATTAGCAATAAAGTAGAAAAGAAGAAAATTGTTATTATCATAGCAAAACTATATCCAGTTCTATATGTAATCTTACTTACAATGAAGAAGAATTTTATTCCGAATAAGTGTGACTATAGATGTTGAAAAGACTTAATTGACTGAACTGACATCAAAAACATAACTATCATGTAAATTATTTCATATTTATTCTACTACTGATGGGAAAATTAGTACTATAGTAAATAAGTAGCATATTTGTAAAATGATATATCTAAAATAGTGTATAACATTAGAAAAACTTTTAAGATATCATCAGAGATTTTAATATTTTTAAAATTGTTTTCATTTTTCCTTGTTATTTTTTAAATGTTCTCCATTTTATATAAACATATTATATTAATATGTCACCTTCTATAAAATAGGAAAACATAGCAAAATTTATTTTATGTATCAAAAAAGATTTAGAACTGAAAATATTATTATAATAATGATAGTGGCATCGCAAAGTAACACATTGTTAACAACCATCTTTAAACTTGCATGATCTAAAACATTATCTATAAATTTTTAACTTTTATAAAGCTGTGAGCTTTCTACGATAAAATATTTTACAATTTCAGATTGTATTGAATTTAAATCCCATAAGATTGTTTTCGCTTGCCTTCTTTATATCACAATCATAAACTGCAATGATTTTATATTTGAACTTTACTTTGTATACTTTTGTTTGACAATAACAATTGCAGGCAAATTTTGGTGCATGGATTACCACAGTCAGGATCAAAATGAAATATTTCAATAACTTTGATAAAGTTCAAATTGTTATAGTTGAAAGGCTAAATCAGAGCATTTCTAAAATGGTGCACGTGTAAGATGCTAATGTTCAGTTGTGGTGTGTGCTTCTTGGCAATGATATGAAGACTTAAAAATCTACAACCAACAAAGTATTGTGCAGCAAAAATTTATATGAAGTGAAATGAAAGCTTTCTTCATGAAGTATAAGCCAGCAGAAGGGCAACTATGTCAAAAATTGTGGATGGCTTCAATTAACATGAAGGATGGAATGAATAACAATACAGTGATCATTGTTGTTTATGGGGTTGTGGTGCTGCAAAGCTACAGGTCAGTCAGATTACCTTACTAACCAATGTTCAGTATCAAAGTATCTTCAATGGGCATGCAAACACAGGAAATGGAACTTATGTCAACAGATGAACATTGCCTAGTTCAGTGTCTAACTTTTTTCCGAATAATGTGGATGGGGGGGAGTACCTATATGTTATCATCCTCGGGGAGCAATAGCACTAAGATACACTATAATAAAACAAGCTGATAGTGGCAATAGGATTGTTTGGGTTACATTCTGCTAGGAAACACTGGGTTTTATCATTCATAAAAAAAGTAATTTGTCATGTACTATTTCAACATCATTGCTAAACCAGCTACACTCATTCATAGTAAGAGTTTTCTACAATGACAAAATAAATGTTTGACCAACAAGTTAATTCTGAAGAAACTTCACCATATAGCTTACAGCAGTTAAAGAACTTGTGGATAACATTCTGGTACTAGATCTCAGAGGAAACTTTTCAGTCTTGTAGAAACTATGTGTAATTAGGTACATTGAGTACCGGACTCTTATTAGGCAACTGGTCATAACACTTACCTTCATCAATGTATATGACATAATTTAATTTGCACAGTCAATCAGTAATGCAAACCCTCCTGTGATCTTGAAAATCACGATAAATACTAACATTTTTAATACTAAAAAAAAGATATTATTACCATGCAATTTTACAACTTATGAATTTAAATTAATTTTTTAAATCGTATTAGTTCAAAATCAACAATTGATTAAGAAACAAAAAAGTTTATTAAATTTTGTTACTATTGAATATCATCATATACTTAAAATATGACTAAAATCCACCAGAGAATTCTTTACAAAATTACAGAATCATTTCCATTCTTAGGTTTGATTGTTTATTTTTAATGAAACTGCAGCTACTCAAAAATTATGACTGAAGATTTATCAAATGAAAATGATTATGTAATATTTTATAATAAATCTCAGGAAGAGGATGAGGGTTTTTTTTTTTAAAATAATCAGGGATGTAATAATTTAGATCTAAAGTGATCAATATTTCAATTCATTGAAATTTTTCTTGAGTAGAAAAGAAGGCTTCAAATTCACAAGCCCATAGAAATAACTGATAAATTTGTCATCTTTTAATAGCTAGAACCTTACACACACATGCGTGCACATGTGTGTGTGTGTGTAAAAGTATTAGAAAAACAGGAATTTTAAAGACAATAATAATTTCTTTTACTAATACTAGCTGAATCTAATAAATACTTAGAATACACTATGCATAAGGCAAAATAACAAATGTTTGTGTACACATAAATTTATTGACAAATACAGCAGAAAGTAACATGTAAAAACTTTGGAGACATTCCAAAAAATATAAATGAAGTGGGATAAAAATTACAGTTTAGAATTGACTTTTATTCAAATTATTAATTAGGAAATTTCTGTCAACCAATCAGAATATACCAGGCATCACAACTGACAACTTACAATATTTATGTGTACTTTGAAAAGGCGTTGAGAATCTAACTGGCAAATGAAAAGGTCTCCCAAATGGCAAAAACAAAATAACTCTCTACAGAATTTCATGAAATAATTATTGAACATCATAGTTGTGCAATGGGAAAACAAAAGATCTCCAACAAATTCATGATCCCTATCAATATAATTAGAGCAATCATTCAAACATGGATGGAACATGACCTTTACTAACAATCTGTATTGAAAAAGAGATTCTCATGAAATGAATGAGCATTAAGATTCATTTATTAGAACACACAAGTCATTCACAACCTGAGGAGAACTAAAGAAGCATCTGTAAGCAGCTTGTACAGAAATGGCTGAGGATACCATTAGTCAGTCACTCCAGTGAGCAGGACTACATTTGCCGGCTCCTAGAAAGATTTGTCTTCTGAAGCCTATACCTGTGAAAACTCATCTACAGGTTATCCATCATCATTTCAAGAAAACTTCATTACTCTTGACAAAATATTATTGTCTGACAAAACTAAAATCAAAATCTTTGGTGGGAAAAGGACATTTCATATAAACCCCAAAATGACAGTTAAATATAGAGGTCAAAGTATAATGATTTGAAGTTGTTTTTCCTCCAGTAGTACACTACATATCAAAGAAACATTCACTAGGACTATGTATCACAAAATACTGGAGAACATGCTTCTGTGAAATTTCACAAACTACCAATAGGTTTTCAAGGTAGGGGTTAGGGTTACCTCAAGAATACTGCAGTGAAAATGAATGGGTTTTCCAGGCAAAGAAAATAAAGGTTTTAGTGTTGCCTAGTCAATTGCCTGACTATAGAAAATATGTAGAAGGTACTTAAACTTAAAGTTCATCAAAAGAAGCCCCGAAACTTGAGTGATTTGCCAATATCTGTGGGATAAAACTTCTGCAAGAAATTTACCTCAAATTGTTCCAAACATCTGACAGTTGTCTTATCAAATATTGGATACACCACTTTATTGATATGTGTCCAAAAGTTTTCTGTATTACTTTCTGTTGTATTTTTCAACACAGTTATATGTAGACAAACATTACTTTTTATCCTTATACAGAGTATATATTCAGCTTAAGTTTTAAGTTATTTAATATTATTTTTTTAAATAAATCTTATTTTTCCAAGACTTTACTTGTCATTGTATGTGTTTATTTACCAGTTATAATTAGTGATATTCTACATAATATTTTATTTATAATCTATTTTGCAAAGGAACTGACAAGCATATTTTGGTTAAGTACTTACCAAAGTAGTTTGGTTTCAATATTTGTTCATTAGGATTAGAATGTAATTACATTATTGTTATTCCAATTGTTGCATATTATGGTCTATCTGGAAAATGCATTAATTAATATATATTGATATGTTTTTATGTTAGTGGTTAATTTATTATTAAACATCAAAATGTATATTTTTTACTTTGTATCTTCAGTGACCATTTCATCAATATACTTGTAAAATGCCTTATATAAAGGTAGTATTGATAACTGAAATTATTTCAAATGAATTTCTATACTTGGAAAGTAAGCATAAAATAAAAAAACAACAATAAAAATGAAGATTGGATAACTGCCAACATATTGGTTGAAGAATAGATATAGGAAATATTGCAACATAAGTAAATATGAAATAATAGCCAAAGTTGATTGTTTCAACCTTCTGATTAATATTTATTGAATATCTTACAGTTTGTAGTTATAGATTGAATTAAAAACTATTATTTTAAGTATGAGAGTTGATCAATAAATCTGTATGTCAGTTATTAGTTAAATTATGATCTGAATTTTTCACTGTATAATGTTTGATCTCTGTTATTAATATTCACCACTGAATTAAGGCAATTACGTTGAAAAATAAATATTTGTGGTGCAAAATAAATGTTTTTTTTATTATTAGGCTACAGACTTATTGTTTCACCTATGTAGTACAAAATATAAAGTGGACATTTCATTTTTTTCTATCAACAGCATATTATTATCTGAACAGAGAAAAGCACCAAGTGATATTGTTTCATGTCCTTCTCAAGCACTAGAATTCCAAACATTCAATTGTCAATTTTAACATTCTTTTGCTTTCTTGTAGGTAAGTTGCGACCAAATTGCCTTCGCACTACCCGACCAGGTAGGCAAATTTTCTTTTTGTTCCAACTGTTCAGAATTTTTACACTTATTTTATGAGTGTTATATTTCTCTAGCTTCAAAAATTAATTTTAAAGTTGTTTTTGCATAAATGAATATAAAATGATAATTCTTTCTGCTAAATTTTTATTATTACACAAATTTTGCAGTTTATCATAACAATTGCTTAAAGATAAATTTTCATAGAAAATAATCTTATTAATTTCGGTTATATATTCACAAAACTATTGTGAAAATGATATAATTCTACCAAGTTAGAAGTTAAATTACCAAACATAGAACAAAAAATAAGTACTGCTGATGACATTAAAAATATAATAGTTAAAAATTAATACTCAAACTACAATAAGTTGACCATCTATAAGAAATTTAAGAATATATATACAAATTCTATCAAAGTCTGTGTTTGCTGCAAAATTTAAATCTGCTTTACACCAAAATTTCTATTTTATCTACCATCAAACTTGATCCTTATCACATATGATTATATTAATAAATAAATGACACTGGATTATGTTCATATATTCATTTTGTATGATTCCTTGGAAAATTTTAATAAATGGCAGAAAACTTATTTTAGCTTAAGATAGTCAATTTTATTTAGTTTTGTCTTGGAGTTTTTGGAAAAGACGATAAACAATATCTTGAAAATCTGATAATAATCAACTGAAGAGGTTTCACTTTATAAAAATTAATTTGAAGCTTTAAGATTTCTCACACTAAACCTTTTCGTTTTTTCCAATACTTATTTTTCATATCATTTAAATTAGTTTTCCTGCTATCATTTAAATTAAGTATTGATTATAGTAGAAGTGAATGCTATCTTTGGACATTGATCTCAATACTTACTAATGTACAAGATTCATTAAAAGCATTTTTTTTATTGTAATCTTATATATTTTATGAATAATATTTCATGATATCTATTTGAATTTGAATATTAAATATTTTTAACTACTTAGATAAAGGTATTTATTAAAAGTTATTTCCTAAATCTAATTTAGAGTATAAAACCTAAACATGCCACATAACAAAAAATATACACATGCTTATTTTATAAAAAAGAATTAGATTTATTCTGATTTTAGAATTCAAGAACTACAAAATGTAGCCTAAACAAACAGTCATTTATTATGCAATAATAAAATAAGGAAATAAGTTCTATTAATGTGCATATGTAAGTTTAAATACACAATCCTTTTGATCAAATATGTGCAAAAATGTAACTTAACATTGTCTAATACTTTAAATTAAAGAAATGAAACACCAGTAAAATTTGAAGCCCACTTTAAACAAACACAATCTTGAAATTTTAAGTATATATATTCCTTCATATAATTATTTATGAGTATTTTATTCTGTAGTTGGTAAATATTGCAATCTTTATAGATCTAATGAGTAACTCATTTCTTAGACAAGCAAGTTGAGAAAATATTCTTCTTTTTCCTCCAACCATTTAAAATTGTCAATGTATATGAATTATACAAATTGATTCCTAAATATCTATCAATCATTATTAAGTAATTTAGTCATTTTCTCTTAGGCATATATATTATGTGTATGTGTTGAATCTTTTTATATGAGGTATGCCAATTATAAACAAATAAAATTGGTTTATCACCATATATGCTTATACCATCTATATATTATAGATAAATGTATGCAAAACATGTATTCATTTTAAAGTAACCTTTTAAACACACTGTGTGTGTGTTCATTTGTTCACACACACACACACACATACACAGTAAGAAGTAGCCTTAGGCTACAAAGTGGTAAGTATAGTAATATTGTGGCCAGCCCAACCTCCCAGTAGCCAAAAGCATTTCTCACTATGCTTGGCTAGACACTCTGATGTACAATATTAAACTCTTGTGGCTTAAGGCTTAATAGAGTTTCTTTCTAATGCTACTATAAGTCTAATGATAGATTGTGAACAATCAACAAGAAATTATTTGTCATCCATTGGAAACATTTTTCCTCTTATTATACACTTATATATGGAGTAATTTCTATTTTTCCAATAGTTACAAGAATGGTTTACTTTAGTTGGTAGCATACAAGACTAAAAATTGTATTTTCATTTCACATCTTTGCATCACCAACTTGTATATAAAGTAAAATGGAAGTAAACTTTTTTCCTTACAGTAATCTAACAGTAGAGGTTTATGGAATGAAATATCTGACTAAAATATTGTGAAAATTATATATTCAAATAGATTAAAAATTATTTCGTATGTGTTTTTTGTTATAATTCTATTTGTCAGAAATATAAGCAAAATCCTATAAGAATTTTGCTAGTTTGTTGAATTATTTATAGTGGTTTAATATCTAATCATCACATGTTTTCAAATTTATCTGTTTTCATCTATCCTCAGTTAAACTTTTCTCCCAAGTCAATTCAACTTTCTTATTTGAAAGAAATCCTAAACTTCCCCACAAAGAATGTTTGTAATATAAGAGTATTGAAAGAAACTCACACATGTTCAAATAATTTGAATGCTAAAGAGACTATTTTCTTGAGAGTAAAATAATGTGTGAGTATATGTCCTTTCAATCAGTGTGAAACTATCACCTTCTTTGAAGTCTGTTAATGTTCCTATACATTTCTTCTTTGTTGAATTCCTTTTCTTCCTGGCTTCATTTTGATTTAGTAACAAATACACTTTCAAAAAAGCTCAAAGTGACTAGCAGATTAAAAAGAAGTCAAACACTAGGCTGTGAGATTGGAATGAAACTGCAAACATTCCAATGAAGCAGAAACTTTACAAAAAGAAAAAATCTCCAGAGTAACTTAGTAACACACCCATTCTTTTTAATTTCTTGTTACTTATTTTTTACCTTCTCACAACTGCTATTGATTGTAAAAATAAGATCTGTTGACCAGCCATTGGTTTTATTTAGAAACTGATAGATTTAAATAGTTTCACATTTAGATATAAATAAATGAAAGTGTCAGTATCTTTTATAATATTCTTTATCTGACATGTAAGTTTAATGTCTATATAAGGTAAGGCTTAAAATGTTTTCACTTTTCTACTGGGGAGTTGTAGAATGAAGAATAAGAATGAGAGTGATAAAAATGAAAATAAAAAAATAAAAACAGTTAACTGCACAAGTGAATGATTCAGAAGTTCAAGACTGAAATCTGTGAACTATTGATTTTGGGGTTTGCCCAAGATGAACCTTTCTGATAAAGTTTTAACATTTGCTCTAATATCATGGGAAATATCTTCAAATATTCACCCTGATTTATTCTAGCTAGCTTTTATCAGATGTTTTTCCCCAACACAAGTAACTAAATTGGTTGTAAGAACTGATCAGCAGAAAAATGAACAGAAAATAATCTTCTTTATTCAAGTTTGCTTTCATTGATTTCTTTAATACTATTTTTTCTTTAAATGTAAAATAATTATAAAATAGCTTACTTTATAAATATAGATAAGTTTCTGAAATGATTCTATTTGTTGTAATTTAAAACTCCACATTATTTAAATTTAATATTACAGTATTATGAAGTTAGGGTTGGTACAAGAACTGATTATCTATAGCATCTGGGTAAACTTTAGCCTATCAGATGCCTCAACTTATATCAAACCTGGGAGATATTCTGAACCATTATTTGGGAACAAAACACATATATGTCATCAAATATAGTATGTTAATTAACATAAATGTTTGAAGCTATTAGTTATTAATATCTTAATTATAATCATAATTTAACCCATAAAATAAACCCAAATATATACATATAGTCTGTTAAACATCTAGATACCTTGGGCATCAAAATTTAAATTAAAAACCAAGCTTCTCTGTATCTTTAATGTTTTGTTGTATTTCTCCCACAATCTTTTTCCTTTATATATATATATATATATATATATATATATATATAAGTTGATTCCATCACTAAAACATCATTAGTTTGAAAAAGTTCATTCTTGGAAGAAAACACATCATATGAAGTATTTCTATTTTTTCATTCACTTACCCACATATTGTGTTGCAAGAGATTTTATATCACAGCTTAAGAAGGAATTTTAAATTAACATTTATTGTACTATTTCATTCTTTTTCTCAATATTTAAATAGTTGTTTTGTTTTATTTGCTCTATAAGATTGGAAGAAAATAAATAGCCATATTTGTGTTGCATTAATGTGATTATTATTTTTATTTTTGCATCATTCCTTTCTGTTTATGTGTACATGCATATATCCTTTTACATGTGTACATGTATATATCAAGTTCTGCATCTCATCTTTGGATGTTGTTTGAATTTTTTGATTACCTTTATTTTTTTATAAGGTATCAAAGCAAATAAACATGGTTTTCATGTCATTATGCTTTATATGTTCAAACTCAGCTTTTACACTGGTGAAGTCATCTACATCAACAGTACTTGGAAGCTGGACTCAACTTCATAATGGATCATGCATTGTTTGTTCCAAAATTTGATTTTTATAATCTGGATCTCCAATATGAATCTGGACATGGTTTCAAGTCATTATTTGATAATAAAGAATTGAGAGCAGCTATGGAGGCTTATCTAGAAACAAATACTTCAGCACAGGGAGCAAAGCTGGGATAGTCCATACAACAATTTGAAAACATCTAGCACAATTAGAAAAATAAAGAAAATACAGAAATGTTTACCCTTTGATTTGACTGATAATTAGTAGTTTGCACAATTTGACACTTGCTGCAATTTTCTTGTTCATTTAAAAAAATGATCCCTTTCTTGATTGGGTGTTTAGTGTTGATTATATACAGAAAGTTGGCTTTTTTTGAGTTAACAAACTTGCTCTTTCTCAGCCTTTCCAAAACCAATCTCAAAGATCCTCCTGACCATTTTGTTGTGCTTTAATGAAATAATCCATGACAACCTCTTACAACCTGGTCAGACCAACATTGTAATGTTTTATTTTCCTGATTTAGAACTGATGAATCATAACTTGCAAATATTTTGGCCAGCAGTTGGGAATAGAAAAAGCATATCCTACTGTAGAATAATGCAAACCATCATATTTCATAAAACACCCAGCAAAAACTGATACAGTTAAGCATAGAGGTTCTGTCATAACTACCCCTCAGTCACTGAACTTGTCACCTACTAATCAACACTGGGCCTTAGATGCCTATATGCACAAACAAGCATATATTTTGTCAATTTCCATAACTCCAATTTTTATTATGATGAAAAATTGTTTGTTGTTTGTTGGCAACATTCTTTCAATTCTGATTATGTTTACTTTTACTAATAACATTATGTTCGAATCACTTTAGGATTTAAAGTTTGCAGTTCAGAATGGTCACTTATTTTGTTCCAACCTGATATAAAATGTTATTCACTACCCACTAGAAGTAAAAGCAATCATATTGGTAATCATGCAAAGCTTAGTGCATGTGATGAATTTCCTTACTTTGTTGTATTATAATATAATTTCAAAATAGTCATTATATAAAAGACTTAATGAGGTGTATAAAAAATAGTTCCATACACTGAATAACCAAGAATATCAAAATACAATTTATCATCAAATGTTAAATCATATTTACTATCATTACTTTAATTCCAAAAACCAACAGTTAATAATGATTTCATCAATAATTGTACATTTACTTATATAGATGGTACTACAATATTTTCATTGAATTATTGAAAAGAGCAAAATATTTTCTGTATAACTTTCCAAAATTAATTACTAATTTAGACAATAATTGATTCAAGCAAGAGAAAAAAAACACTTACTTATTGACAGAATAATATAAATTTACTTTTATTATGAACTCATTTAGTTATATAGAAAAATTATCTGGATCTTCCTTATTGATCCAATTAATGTAAAAGGTGACTGACAAGGAGAATATGGATGTTTAAGTTCAGGCAAAATTCCTTGACTCTTTAGCAGAAGTACTAATTACAATTAGTGGAATTATTCCTAGATAAAACATTCTTCCAAAACCTAATTATTACTTCTTGCCTAACAATGATAAAAGACTAATCACAAATCCATTATGTAAGTGTCCAAATATAATAGATAATAGATTCAATTAATTTTAATGTTTTGTTTATTTATCAATTTGTATTTCACATAAATTATAAAACTAATGAGCCATTTTTATTAAAATTTTATTAATTTGATGCATAAATACCCAGTGCCATCTTTTGCACACTGTCAGGGGAATCTCAGAAATCTCTTTGCAATGAGTCAACTACAATATGTCCTTTACAAGCCTTAGATGAAATTCAGAAGCTAGGAAAATGGGTTCTATGTAAACATGTCAAAAGGCTGTTAGCATATAAACACTTACCTTTCCTTCTTGTACAACACAGACAAAAGATATTTTTGGATAAGAAATTCATTGGCAATAAAAAATATGAGAACCCAAAATGAAGAAGTTTATGGCTAGATCCAGCACAACTTGTCCCATGAGAAAAATTCTTCTCTGTGTTTGGTAAGACTCAAAGAGAATTCTTTAGCACAAATTTCTAGACCCTCAGCAAACACTTACTGTATGACACTACAGTGAGTAGTTGATTCAGTTAAATGACACATCCCTTTTACTGTAAAAAGAAGTCAATTGTATGAGAACACTTTTTCTCATGCAAATGCAATAAAAATTACTATGATGGGAAGTTCTTCCTCATGCAGCATACTCTCCAAATCTGTCAACATCATTCTCTCACATTTTTCACTTTATATGACACAGATTATCAGTGACTTAGAAAGTTCAAGATATTGAACAATTTAATTAAATCAATGTCATATTCATTCTTTTATGCAGAATGATCAAGATATATATTAGATATATTAAAAAACTTATTTCACTAGAGATTGGTTACATTCATTGGAGATTTTATTCATCAAGAACTACGTATACTTATTTCATCATAACTGGAAAGTAGCAAACACAAGTACAAACCAAATTATTATAAACAACTAATATTTTGCAAATTGGCAATTAATATATTATATATATATGTTTATATATATATATATATATATATATATATATATATATATATATATATATATATATAATTAAACAGAAGTATACCTTTTGTTATAAAAAAAAGTGACTTTAGGTGTTACTTGCGATATTTGATCACAAGTTTATTACAGTTTTTCTTTGTCAATCACCCACCATTACCACCTCAGCTTGCATTCTATCAAGATTTCAAGATTTCTGATCATGAAACCTTATATATCCTGCTATATTTATCAGTTCTTATTATATTCACTGTGTCAGAAATTATGCTTTTAAAGATTATACAATAAACAATCATTCAATTCAATTAATTCTTAAAATTTCTCTTCCTTATGCAATCAACTTTCTTTAGTTTAAAACTATTTCCCAACATCTACATATTTTAGTGTTTCTCTTTCCCACATTAAATATGAATTTAAAAAAATTAAAGTATTCTTCTTGTTTCAATTCTTTTAGTTAAAAGAGTTCAAGTATTTCTTCAGTGTTGATTGTACTTATTGATTTTTTTCTTTCAAGTGTTTTAATTATCCCCATTCTCTTTTGTCCGCTATTAGAAATTCTCAATTTATTTTCAATTCTGTTTTCAACTATATTCATACGGAAACTATCAAATCTGATTCATAATTATCTTTTATTCCAGAATTTTTTTCTTTTTCATTATTCTTTGTCAGGCAGTAACAATAATGTTATTTTTTTAAGATTAAGATCATTATTAAAATCAAAGCTTGCATGTCTCTCTCTCTCTCTCTATATATATATATATATATGAAGAATATAATATCTTGCTACTTATTTGAAGTAGTATTATTATTTGAATTAAAATCATTTTTACAGTAATAAAATTTCTACAGCATTAATTTGCAACATAAATCAAATTTCTTGGTAAAATATTCTATTATCAAATCAATGAAATAATGGGAAGTTTACACCTAAGTTTCTCTTGCCATATACGATGTCAGATAATACTTTTTTTTGTAAACTAACTATAAAAAATGATTCAGTAATAAAATCCTTTATTTATATCTATGTATAGTGATGAAAAATGCAGAAAATATATAAAAACATTAAACATATATGAAGATATATTTATTACATTAATCTTATAATTAATCTTAGAAAAGATGGTGTATTATATTTGATTAACAATATTTAAAAAGCTTAAATTTTTATCTCTGAATTTTTTTTTCCATTTATTCCAAACCTTTTTACTGAATCTGTTGGCATCTGTGAGCATAGAAATTACTTTTCATCATTTAACCCCAAAGATTAGTCACCTAAGAAATTCTTTTTTGGTATGTGTTTTCCCAATGCTAAAGAAATTCACATTTATGAGACAAAGGTGATATGTGATAGTAATTATCTTTGATGCTTTTGTCCCCATCATAATTAAACTAGCCTACTATATGCTTCCAGTTTCAGCTTGTTCTTTCTCCTTCCAATCCACCTGTGTGTTGATTAGGTATCAACCTACCTCCTCCCTCCAGTAGTTGGCATGACATGTGTACATGCTGTCATTCAACAGTCAACTATATATAAACTTGCATGACATGATGCAGCTGAAGCAATATCTTCCCACAGGCACTACCTACCCAGATTGTAACATTTCACCTGTGATGACTCACCTGTTTTCTTAACAGAGGAAATTAATTTTTCTAGCCATTCATAAGACTTGAATGATAATCAAAAAGGAATTTTTTACTTTTGCATCAGGAATAATATATAGCTTCATTTGAGATTCATAATTTAATTTTTTTTATTTATTATTGTGCAAACTTATTTAAGCATGAAGAACTTTTATTTTATTTTAAAGTTATTATTGCATGTCTCTTTCATAAATGTTAAAAGTTATCAATGATGCATTTATTCATATCTCCTGTTCTTAGCTTAAGAAAGAAGATTAGCAGATATAATTTTCACAAACAAATATTCTTACTACTTTGAAAATAATTAAAATTTAAAATTACTATAGAAAAATGTTTTACCATGCAAAATGTAAACTTTAATCTATTTTGATAAGTAATTCAAAACTATCCTATGAGTAGATTGAACTTTTCATAGTAGAATTCTTTAAAATTCAAAATTACTATAGAAAAAGGTTTACCATGCAAAAAGCAAACTTACAATCTATTTAATCTATTTTGATAACTAATTCAAAACTATCCTATGAGTAGATTTAACTTTTCATAATAGAATCCTGGATAGTGTTTATAAAGGAAATGCATAAGTTGAAATGATTGCTAGAAAATATTAGCAAGTAAGGAAAGATCTTTTAGAGGAAAACTGTTACCAAAAGCAGTTTTACTGCAATCAGAAATAAAATTAGATGGCCATCTGCTGGCTTTGGAATTGATACAGTAGATGAGTAGCTTAGCCAAAAGGAAAATATGCCAAGCATATTCAAAACTCTGCTGATGTCAAGGATGACAATTCTCTATTGTGTTTGAGCACTTTTCAATGACAGAGAGAGATGTGTCACCAGTCCATCATACCTTGCAGAAATTCTAGTGTTGATCACTGAAAAGAAAAGTGCTCTAAGATAGTGGAGATTCTATTTGTTGATGATGATTTCTATTGTTTGCAAGAAGTTTAAAGTTTGTACCTTTTGGTTATTGTTGACTGTATTATATAAGCATATCTTACTTGGTTTAAGTCATCAATATGCAGTAATTATGTTATAAAGAATAGAGATTATTTGTAGAGTATTTTTATGAATATTTCATATTACTAGACTTAAGAGGTCTCTATGTATCTGTTTAAAGAAGTACTTTTAGCTTTTTTATATTTTTATGAGCCAAGCTTACTCTAACTATATGGGTAAATTAAATCATCCTTACTATACAGGTAATTTAAACTAACTAATTGTATTAGAAATATATCCAAACTGATGTTATGATATAACCTTTTTACATTAAGATATTATTTCAGGTAATAGTCTAAATATTCCTAGCTTATAATGAAATAATTGGCATAAATAATTTAGAATTAAAAGAATATTTATATCAGTATTATAAAAATTAATTTTACTGCCACTGATCTTACTCCTATACTTTTCTCATTCAGTTGACCTTCTCAAACTTTTAACATGTCTGGTTAAATGCAGTTATATACATATATGTACCTGAAAAATGAACACACATTTTTGCCATTTTTAATAGATATTACTCTATTTAAACTATAAAAATAAAAATGATTTCACAGTTTACATTTCTAATTTCAACTATCATAGGGCAATGGCTAAGCAAGCTCATTTCACAGACTAAATCCCTAATGTAGAAATTTTGATTTTCACTAAGGCATTGTACCAGACTATAATCTGCCTAATAAATAATTATCTTATACTTCAAATTCTTGAATGGTTACTTCTGCTTTGTTCAGAGTTATTAATTATCCCTATTACATGCCAGAATAAACTGTAGATTCTGCTGCATACCACTGAAGTAAAGTTTTGAACAATAGATGCACTACTTGATTACTATCAAAACAAACATTTTAAAAGATTCTTATTAAAGAAATGATACACTTGGATAATGTAATTTTATAGAGGAATAAAGAAAAGTTTAATTCACTTGTGTAAATTAATCAGTTTCAATAAAATTTATGAAAACTTATAACAGCACAGCTTATTTACTAATGATAAACCAAACTTGTTTTATTAAATTTCTATTTTAGACAACTAAAAACATTATTGACAGGTGCAGAGAATAAATAGTATAGTATTAATAATATTTCCATTAGAATGTTTTTAACTTGTTATATACAGGCTTTACAATGAAAAATGAAAAGAATTAATTTCATTGCTTATGAAATATTTATGAAGGTATTTGAGAAAATTAAAATAAAGAAAGAAATTAAAAGGGATTTGTTAAACAAGAAAAGATCAAATAGATGAGTCAGTTTAGAACTGTTGTTCTCTATCTATGGTTCGACATTTTTCACTCCTACTTCAAGTTCCTTTCCCATCTGTTACGCAGATGCTTCTCAGCTAACTTAGAATTATACGTGAGTCACATAAGCACAGAAGTAGTCAGTTTGTTGGGACTGTGTTAAATATTATCTATGTGATACCACCACCCAAGGCTCACAAAATTAATTATTTCTTTGTACTTTACATACAAATACAAGCAGATTTGTAGATCCCTCAATGGGTTCCATATTTGGGTTCCCTTTTAAACTCTTTATTTTCCTTCCTACAAAGAGAATGGGGTTAGACATTAGAGGTAATTGTTCAACTACAGTTAAAATGGGCTAAAATTATGAATAGCTTATATCCAGTATTAAATATACTTCATAAACAAATATAACAAATTCATTCAATATTAAATATGCTTCATAAACAAACCATATGAATATGCTTAAATGTAATAACAGTTTTCATTGTGAATAACAGTCATTTGATTAGGTTACAATAAAAGGATCAATCATAATGCACTGTAAGTTTTATGCAAATGTATATTTTTATAAACTTTAAGTTTTTAAATTTAATATTTTGCATAATCTTTCATGAATTTTGTAAAATAAAAATATAACTAAAATATAATAAAAGCTGAAAATGAGTCTATGTACAAGTCTTTTCCTATCTTGATCTTGAAAATCTTCCAGCAGATTATGTTCCCAGTATTTTAGCTAAAATAAATCCAGTATTTGAAAAAGACTTATTAGCAATATCAATGAGATACAAAATATATAGGTTTTAATATTTTAAAACAACTAAAATGTAAGTTTTACATCTTTACCAGAACTATATACAAACATTAACAATATATGTTTTGTATTAGTACCATCACTGTCTTTATCATTAGGTACTGTATATTTTACAAATAAATATACAAACTTTAATAACTACACTTAACATGTATGAAAGTAGCCAATATATTTTGTTATACACATGAACTTTAACCAACCATGCCACAGTAATCTATAAACCAACTCTTTTATGAGGTTACTTGTGAAACTGGACACTATGAATTGTATACCTAGTTTATAAATATACAAGATAGTAAAGCATTTTATTTAACACAAATAAACATCAGGTAAACATTTGAAAATACATCATGAACATTTCTTACCCTTCATTTGATATCAGTGTCTAAACTTTAAACGTCGATGTCCCTTATCAGTCTACAATGACACTATAGCATCTCTTAAAAGTTAATATCCAGTATTTTAAGTTATCAGCTAGTACTTTTAAGTGATACTTTGCAAAAAGGAATTACTTTCGATACTATTAGGTTGGTGCAAAAATAATGACGTAATAATGTCATTTTTTGACGTTAAAAATACGTCAAAAAACGACACTATTATGTCATTATTTTTGCACCAACTTAATATTAAAATGTCTCTTTTTGTAGATAGGTTTATGGTCTAAGGGAGATAATCTTAAATATTTTTATACGGCTTATACAATTTAGATGTGAGTTACACATAATGATTTGAATAAAATTATTTTATAAAATTAATTGTATATGTTAAGAATTTTCAGTAATTATTCTTAATTTTTTATTCTTTCTTTTTTTTTTTTTTTTCTTTTTATTTTTCAATAAACATAGAAAACATTACCAGATAAATTTTATTTATTTCTTCTATATCATTATGCACAACCTCATTAAAAAAGAGTTTTAATTTTGACACTATACTAGTTTTATCTATATATAATTATAACTGGATTTTTTTTTATCATGCTATTAACAGTGAGTGTTAAAAGGTGTGATATGGTACTAAAATGAATTTGATCAGAAATTATTTTCACTGCATCCAGAGAGGGATTCATTAATCCAAAATATATTCCTCTAGGTTTTATCATATGCAGTGAATATATTTTATATAAACTATTTCAATTATTGTGAAAAAAATATATAAAATCCCTAAAAAAGTTGTCATTTCTTATATTCAAAATATTATCTCATACATGTTATACTAGTATAATTCTCATTGCATTAAACATTTATTCAGTTATTTTAAAATATTTTCATAATCTCAGAGCTCACATTCTCAGAAAAAAAGGCATAAATTATTAAAACAAATGCTAAATTCCTATTTAATATTTCTATCTTGAATATTTATGTATAATTTCTGTTAACAAAAATGTTTTAAAAAATGCCTTTTTCTTACTTATAAAATAGCAGATAAACTTCATTTATTTCTTCTGTATCATTATGTACCAACAAACTCATTAAAATGTATCTTAATTTTGACACTAGATTAAACAATACAACTATACTAGTTTTATGTATATATAATTACAACTGGATTTTTTATCAATGAATTAACTATATTGGGAATATTAGGCTTCAATGTTTTTATTAGTAATGTAATAGTTGCTAAATTAATTTTTAAAATTTTGTTCAAACCGAAATAAACTGATTTCTATTACTTATATAATACATTTTTATACATTTGATTTGTTATCACAAAAGGTAGAAGTAGAATACTTTTCAAGATAGAAGCACACAACATTTTATATTGATTTTTTTCCATTTAATTCAGATTTATTCATTATATTATGTTATTTAAAAAAATCTTGAACATTTTCCACATATCTCTTACTTTGATGATGAATGTTTTACAAGAATGTTAAACTTGTTATAGTGAGCATAACCAGTGTACTTATCAGAAAGATGACTTTGATGCTACTGTCATAGGAGCAACAGTAATTAATACTCACTTATAAAATAGATGAAGGAGAAGTATAGAAAGCAATGGTTATTGATTGCTTGCTAAATCAATAAACATTACTACTGCAACTGCTACTGTCCCTTGCTATAAGAAAATGATGTGGCATGATATATTAGAGCTAGATTATTTTGCCTATCAAAAAATAATATTTGCTAAAGATGCTGTAACGATTTCCTGAAATTCACTGTACACCTTAATTCTTCACTTTAAATAACCTTTTTCATCAATTTGCATGTGCACATGTTTTCCAAGAAAGCTTGAACATTGAATTATATTTAATTGCTTTTTATAATCTCAAAGTTGTCTCCCTTGTAGCAGAT
Source organism: Acanthosepion lycidas (assembly GCA_963932145.1). Lineage (NCBI taxonomy): Eukaryota > Metazoa > Mollusca > Cephalopoda > Sepiida > Sepiidae > Acanthosepion > Acanthosepion lycidas. The sequence continues at coordinate 79,901,622 of OZ010583.1, read as the reverse complement.
GATAGCAAAATCCTGGGAGATATGACACATGAAATAAAACTAAAATTTAATTTGCTTGTTTACTGACAAAATTTACTAAGGGAACTCTTGATTTAAAATACATTTACATTTTGGAAGATACTTACTCCAAATGAAAAATTTTAGTCCATCAACTTTAAAAATTAACATATGCACAATTTTCCAAGTTTAAAAGTATTTGAAAGCGGTTTTATTGGGTTTTAATGATCTACATTTAAATTTAATTTTTACAACTCAAATACAACCTTTATTATAAAAATTGCCAACCAATATATCTACAAAAACAAAATATTGACTAAATAATTCATATTATAATCTTTTTAAGCAGCATCTTCTCTCTCTACTTCAGAAATATACTGCTTTAATGCTTCATGTATTTAATTGGTTAAAATAATTATTTGTAAAATATTCTAAAAAGGAAAAATAAAATTGAATATTTCAGAAGAAAAAAAAATTTTTCTTGTAATTACAGTTATTTATCACACAAATTTTATAAATCTGGTAATGTATGCCAAGCCATTCATTTCACTCACTAGGCTGAAATATGTTCATAAAAATATTCATATTGTTGTAATTTATTTTGTAAATTCTTTACATTCACATCATAAAGTAGGAAAACACATTTTACTCAAAAAATTATCAGAATGTGCTCACGACAACAAAAATTACTTCATTAATTTCTAAACTCAATTTTTGATTAATCAAATCTTAGAAGAAATTTACTTAATATATTATTCATAAAAGAAATTAAATTGCTACAACTTTAACATCACAGTATTGTAACCTCATTTGAAAATATCCACAGCTCTTAACAACTTTGAATTAAACTGATTCAGAATTCATTTAGTGAATTTGATAATTATCTACTAAATAACTTCTTTCTTTAATGCTGTATTTACAGATGATAACAAAATATAATAATAATATCGTGCTTTTGGTTTTATGTTATATTTATTTCCATATATATTTTTCTATCTGCTTTCCTCAACAATCTTTTCATTTTAGAGTAAATAAATGCTTAACTATGAAAAACAGAAATACAAAACATTACATGAATCAAAAATTGAAATTGCTTTTTTTATATGAACAAAGTACAATTTTTACCTGTTCTTTTTAACCTGACATGTGTGGACATGTTCTTCTCACAGCCATATAATACTATTTATTAATGCTACACAGTTAATCAATAAGAACTTGTTAAACAAGAGTAGTAGAAAAGGAGACACTAAAAAAAGACAAGCAAATGAACCTTGTAAATTTCTATCATCATCATATTTTTTAAATTCCATTCTCTTCTTCTCAGGAATTTAATATATTCTCTCCCTGAATGCACACATTCTGGATACATGACTGGACTCTTTTTAATCAGCAACATCTCAAAATGCTATGAAAGTAGATTTACTTTTTACAGTTCAGATGAACTTTTTAATCTTTTATTAAGTATTTATCAATTTACTAACTGTATGTCTTTAAAAAGAGTAATTTATTAAAAAGGTTTATTGTTTTCAAGCTGTTTCTACATATTTTGTGATGAAAAATATAACTATTACTTCTAACATATGATAAATCTTCTGTTTCTAAAAATTTAATGAACAACTCAAGTTAATTCTTAAATTTATAAAGAAACCAAATATTTGTAATCATATCATTAAGTAGATTTAGTATTATGAAAATGGTAAGCATCTTAAAAGAATTTAATTAAATTAAAAATATACAATTTGTACAAATTTATACACTTTAATATAAATATTCATTATATTTCAGTATGTTTTAGCCAGATCAGGATTTAAATTAGGTATAATGAAATCAAAACATTGATTTTTTCTAATTTTATGAATTATTTCTCGATTATTTGCTACCATGATGCTTAAGCCTTTTGCCTACAATCCTTTTATAACATTAACATGTCTATATATGCTTGCTATCTATATTTTTCAAAAAGTATTTTCTATTAATCTTGTAATTTTAAGGACTGAAACTATAAAGTTACTTAATATAAAACATGTGTCTTAGAATGTGACTGATATCAAGTGCTTTGAGAAATTAGCATCCTTTCTAATGTTTCTATTTTGTTCAGTCACAAACAGCAATTAACATCTATTAGCCACTTCACTATAGAATATTTAGATCTTGGACAATTAACTTTGATTACAGAAGAATAAACATCATCTAATAATATTAATAATATGAATAAATAGATCATGGCTCAATGTAAAATTACTTCTCTTGTAAATTAATATTTGTTATCAATCAAAATAAGTTGAAAAAATTATCTTCCATTTACTTATAAAAATAAAAATAAATTTTTTGATAAAACTAAATTTATCTTTGATGATTAAAAATCACTGCACATATTGTCAACTGTAATGAAGATAGTTCTAATTACAATTCTGCTTTAATAAAGGTTCAGCTCACAAATGGATTAATAATTACAACAGTCAATCCAGTGTATTAGCTAAGCCCTCAGGCTAAGCTTTTGCCTAAGTCTACTTTAGTGGTGTTGCTGATACTGAATAAAAAAAGTATGTTCTTCATCAGTTGACTGATGCTGCAAGTTGGCACAAACCTACCAGCTAAATGGGACCTTTCTACAGTTGGCATGAGCTCCATTAAAGGAGTAACTTCCCTTTGATTTTTCCATTTGGATATTTCTTCATTACCATAATTACAGATGTTTATATTCAACTTATAATGAGAGGTCACTTTGACTTTTTATCACCCTTATAACTACAAATATAACATAAGAATTGCTATAAAATACATGTACACAATTGGCGCAAAAAGATAAAATACCAGTCAGTCCAATGGGAGAAGAAAATCTACCAATTGCATTTTGGGTAAATCCTTATTGTTTTATTTTTTTTTTCTCTTATTTCTAGTTCACAAGCTCACATACATGTCTTTTTAGTTGCATAATTATTATTGTTTCTTCATTTTTATTATTATTGTTTTACTTAGTTGTTTATAATTATCATTGCATAATGCTCACTATCTCTCTGTCTCTATTGCTTTCATTGTATATATATATATATATATATATATATATATATATTATATACATATATATATATTTTATATATATATATATATATATATATATATATATATATATATATATATATATATAAAAGATATAGCTCTAGATATAGATAAAGACATATACATATTACCCATCATTCATTATTTTTTTCTGGCATTCTTTTTTGCTGTATGGTGCAATTTAGATTTACTGAAATCATTCATATTGCATCAAACATATACAAATTTTATTCAAATATTTTAATTGACCTGTGAAGAAAAATGTATTTGGTTTTAACCATATAATTTGAACAGTAAAAAAGATATAAAAACAAGAAATTTAGTTGAAGTCTGTCTAAATCCATTTTTCATTTAGCTTCCTACATATTTAGTTTTATCTATTGCTTGTATATTTGTCAAGAAGCAGATGTATTTCCTTCATTATTAAATAATAATTAATAACACTAACTGTTTTTGTAAAAAAAACTTTCTGTGACATGAATTGTGTACTAAAATATTTAAAAGGGTGATCTTTATCAGAATATAAAATGTCCTGCATTCACTTCATGGTGATAGCCAACATTATTGGTAAATTATTTTATCTACTTCATTGACTCCTTCAGGTTAAGGGACAATTACTACCACAATGAATACTTTCATTGATCTGTGCAAGAAGAAATTACTGCTAGTCTTTCTATTGTTGATACATTGCAAATCTAAATGTTTGTTTTATTGATTTGGTCCAAATTAATTTCAAACTGCTTGATCTTTCAGAGAAAACACTTAAGTAAAATAATTAGTTTTCTTGTTAATAAAAAAGGGGAAGAGAGCCCCATGCATATTTACAAAATCAACTAACCTTTCCCTCACACCCTGATACATGATTTCTTTTCCATTCATCACTTTCCAGATGCTAAAATAAGCCAGTTTATAACCTTGTACTCTGACAAGAAAGCTACCTTGTACCTTATCATAATAATTTTTGATATTCACAAACAAAGTGCACCGATTGGAAAATAGCCCAAAATAATGACCAATTATTTTGCTGATCATCAATGAAAGCAGCTTATAGGATTAGTGCTGACATATTCTGTCAGTTGTGGGATCCTTAAGTAGAGTATTTTGAAAGTAAGAAGGCCTTAGCAGATTATTGAAAATTAGAGATTAAATAGTGGTGTAATGCTACATTTGCCTAGCACAGTTATCACTCTATTCTCTTGCACATATGTTAGAGCTCTCAGCCATGGAGCAGCAGGTATGGGTAGGTTTCCTTTTCTCTTTATTTAACTGTTAAAACATCCATTTTAAAGCTTGCTTCCATATATCACATGCAAGGAGTTGAAAATACAGTATGCACAGTGATATCAGAGCTCAAGTTTGAAAAAAACTTCTTTCACTAAATACATTTTACTGAATATGAAAAGGAAAAGAAATAAAAATAAAGTTGATATGGTAGTAAATAAAATGACTATTTTTTTTAATTTATAAAAAGTCATGCTTTTCCTGTTCATATAGTAAACTTGATTTTATTTTCTCTCCCCTTTGCCTTATTAACTATCTTTCCTTCCCTTTCTATATAATACCCCCCTCTTCCAGTGTTCTCTCTTGCAAATAACTTAAACATTTATTGTTAACCTTGTCTACATCTTGTCCTGAAATGCTAAAAAGATTATGAATTTCAAAATAAAATTGAGCTTATATAAGCTGATTATATACTGTCATTACTTATGTACAATATCCACCCAACCCTAACTTAACCAACACTAATTCAAAAACACATATTATTACTTATTCATTGCCTGTGGGCTATGATTTAGTTTAGTCATACTTAAATGTTAATCCACTTCATAAAACTTAACTTCTAATGATTTCTATGCCTTTCCATACATATTTCTAAGACCAGTATACATATATATATATATATATATATATATATATATATATATATATATATACATACATTATATATATATATATATATATATATATATATATATATATATAAATTCTGTACTGTTTTGCTTTATGTAGATTTTATACTTGATTATAATTGATTATTCTTATCTTTGATTCTTTCCGGATGTTCTTAAATGATTTTAACTAGTTTTCTTTAAAAGATGATCTATATACATAGCATATTCATTTGCTTATAATATTAACATAATTAACCAAAATTTTATAGGCCTATTTAATGATTTATATTATTAAAAGTAATATCTATTTCTTTTCCTCAAGTAGACCATTAAGCTATGATATTTTTTAAAAATATGAATATATTTTCTGATATTCAGATTTAACATATATGCCAGTACACACACACATACATATATACATGCATACATACATTCATGCATACATACATACATACATGCATATATACATACATACATACATACATACATACATACATACATACATACATACATACATACATACATACATACATGTATATGCATATATACTCCAGTGTAAACAATTTTTTATAAATATCAAATAGAAATTTCACAAAAGCATGATTATTATATTGGCTTTAAGCTAAAACTGATTTTCTTCAAGTGAATTAAAACAAATGTAGACATGATGCATTGACATCTGGAGCAAATGAACTAAGAGAATTTAAATAAAATGAAATTTATATAAGTTATCATAGACTTGTTTCAACTTCTTTTTGTGGCATTAAAGTATTTCATGACAATAAATTACTTCAGCATTTAATATTTGGTAAAATTTATAACTTGCAAACAAATTTGTTTTAATCATGATAGGAACAAACACAGACCACAAACTAATATGTCTATAATGAATGGATAGATAGATAGATAGATAGATAGATAGATAGATAGATAGATAGATAGAATAAAACATAGTCATTATTCTAAATCAAAATATGCATGAAATATAGAAAAATATAAAGCATTCAGTATATTAATATTATGAGAAAAAATATATAAAAAGCTAAATGTAAAAATTTCAGATAGAGTATATCTGTAAAGGGATGATAGGAATAAAGACAAAAACAAAATTTATCTTAGTCGATGCATTTTCAGAGGATGAAATGTGTTGTATAAGATAGGCTTTCTTTTTGTCTTTATTCAAAAAGCTAAGTACAATTCCTTCATTTTATTCAGTATTTCATAAAATGTTACTGAGATATGGAGAGATTACTGTTTTTATTAATGAGTTAATGATATTGTAAAGCAATATTATTTTTCTGCATTTATCCTCATGTATTAAGCAAAAACAAATGTAATCAATGCTTAATATAAGGTTTATATTTTTAACATTAAGACTGTTCTTAAATATCACTGCAAACCAATTGTTTTTATTTTATTTAAAATTTAAATCCACATACTTTGTCATTTACTTCATCTGTATTTAAAAGGAGTCTCTTATTAAATATGCACGCATGCATTTCTATACAAATTTAATGCATAAATTATACATTAGATTTTCAAAAATAAAAACAGGAAATTTATATGAATATTTTATGCAGAATTTAAACCACATTAGGCACATTAATATAAATCTTGAGTGATCAAGGTTTTATCAAACTTTCTTGGAGTTAAGTTTAAAGTTTTCTTTTTTAGTAACTGAAAGGAGATAGTCTGGTGCATTAGATCATTAATGCTTTATCACATTTTTCAATTTACAACTTGCCCTTTAATTATGTGAAATAGTGTGATATTTGCATATGATTAATATCTAGTACTTGGCTTTAAGATTATACATTCAATATCAAATGACTGGTTTAAAAAATTATGCAGTCCATATCAATTCAATATTTAATAATGTTATATTTAATATAGGATGTGCATGTGGTGTAATAGATTGCAGCTTGAAATGAGAAATCATAAAGCTGAATTTGAATTCCAGTCGAGTTTGTTACATTCACTTAGATGCAAATGCCCTTGGGAAAGGTATGAATTCATCTCTTCTCCCTCAGCTATGGGTTAATAGCAAGACAGACTAGGTTCTATAGCTTTGGTTGGCAACTATTCACCCATTGTCCAACAAGGGGATGTATTAGCCTATGAAAATGTATATTGGTTGAAATTCTTCAGTTGTGTGAGTTATGAATTCTGCTGAAGGCGAAGAAAACATTTACTTTTTTTATATTTAACAATAGGATATGTTTGTTTCTTTGAATATGCTATCATCTTCATAGAATGGTAATTTCCTTCTCTTTGCAAATTTTGTTAAATCACAATTATAATTAATTTACTCCTGCTTTTGATTTAAATATCTATAAATTCACATAAGAATTATTAAATTTTAACTTCTGAAAATAATTAAAAACAAGACTTCTCTTTTGAGATTTCCAGATATTATTAAATAGCTTATTTTTGCACAGTAAAAATATTTCTATTCAGAGATTTAGAAATAGGATTACTATATCTCCCAATTTGTTTGTGACTATCCAAATCAGTGGGATCTGTCCAGTAATCTAAACTATCAGTTTACTTTAGTTTACTTTTTTTAGTGTCAGCCCTGAAGCTTAAGGGATGTTAGATCATGAAAACAATTTATTATATAAGAAAACTAAGCCTATAATAAGAAATGAAAATTGTCCCAGTTTGAGGCCTAGAAATTATAGTAAGCCTAAATATAAAAACTCTATATTTGCTCTTTTCTGAAGTTAATTTCAATTTGTTCACAGGTACGGACATTGTTCGTCAGTGGTTTACCAATGGATGCTAAACCAAGGGAACTTTATCTGCTCTTCAGGGCATATAAGGTAAGCGATACATCTTACTTATTACTTGTTTTTATTTTTTCAGTTTATATATATATATATATATATATGTGTGTGTGTGTGTGTGTGTGTGTGTATTGGAAAAGCTTCAGTTAACAATACTAAAGTGCATCAAGTTTTCTCTGTTGATTTCTTAAAGGTAAGGTTACTTAATCTCAGATGAATAGTAATATGAGAATATTATTTTCTAGCAAATTTTAATGAGTATTTGATAAATTGTAATTCAACTTGCACAGCATTATTTTAATTTTGCAGTTTAAATAAAGCTCTTATTGTTAAATTTCATGAAACTATTTTTATAGATTGCATTTTGTAAAAGAAGAAATCCGTCTATATATAATAAAAAATATATTCTTTAATTATGAAATGCTAGTCACACCAAACAAACAAAACTTCTGTGGAGTTCTCTCCTACTACTACTTCAATTTAAAATGTTAGTCAATCTAATATACCATATCTGTCATACATAATTGAAATTTTATTAGCACATATTAAATTCATTTTTCTAAGATTTTGGATTAAATATCAAAAAATTATTCTTTCAAACCATTTTTCTTTTCTGATACAAATTTATTGACCTAAAAGCAAATATTTTAGTGTAAAAATTTTAAAACAATTTAAAAATCTAGAACATTTTTTTAACATTAAATACTCAAAATAGAAATTAAAATATATTAGCATAAATTCTTGCACTAAATTTTTGAAAGCATACTTTTTTTCTTCATAAAGAATTTCAGTTTGTACTTTTGCAAATATCTTTACTAGAATTATTATAATTTTCTATTTCCTGCTCATTTTTTTAACTCATACAATGTTATATTATATAATTGTTATCAAAATTCAAGTTATATTAACTTACATCAAAAATCAAAAGTACTTTAAGCTAACATTTAAAGTTATATATTATTACTTAAAATACTTCCTGTCATTTGAATACCCAAAACAAATATATATCATTTTATAACAAATATATATTAACATATATTATATCAAAATTATTTTTCTTATTCTTCATCAAGCATACCTAAAGTTTCTATGTTAAATAGCTGTGAATCTTTGCTAATATTTCAGTTGAATTATTAAAAAGTTGTCAGTTATTGTCCTGGGGGATATCAAATTCATAAATTTTGTAAAACAAAAATGAATGTGGAAAGGAAATGAAAATATCTGTATAGTAATCAATAGATTCATATATTTCACTTAGTTCATAAAAAATATTATTCCACAGAAATTTTCTAATAATCTACAAATAATCTAAAAAGAAAATGTTCTCTAAAACAAAAAATTATTTTTTGATCTGCACTTATATAAATTAAGAGTTTAACAAATTTAACTATTCAATCGAAGTTTGAATAATAACTAAATGAAATTCATGCAAAGCATTAGAAATGAAAACCAACTTTGAATGATTCAGTAAAAATTTGTTTAGCAAAAGAAATTTGCCAGATTTTTACAGTATGTATAGAATTCTTTGTCGATAGTATTTTTATATGGTATTGTAATTACATCCATATTGTAAATAAACTGTTATTATCCAATATTTTATTACAAAACCAAATATAACTTTTCTTAGATTTTCTTTTTTTTCTTTTTCTTAAGCAGATTTCCTCAATCACATAAAAGTTTCAGCAATCTTTTATACAAATCGATTTTATAAACTTATAGCATCCTATTTTCTTGTTTTACCACAGAAAAGAAATGTTTTTCATTTTTATTCAGTTTTATTTTTCTCATTCTTAAGGAGTCATAAACTTAGCCTTTAGACACTTTGTTGAAGAAAATAGTGTAGGTCTGTCAAATCTGCTGTATGCTTCTAGAAGACAAGATATTATTTTGGTCAAACATTCATAAAATTAATCACAAACCTTGAAAATATCTGGAATTATATTTTTCTGATTTTTAGAATTATGTTAAATCAACAAATATTAGCTCACCATTTCTGTCAGCATAACAACAAAACTCTTGAACAAAAAGCAGATTTCTTAAGTTTTTATTTAATGCAGTAGTTGTTCTTTTTTATAAATATTCTGTTGCTCATATAGATTTTCATCCATTTCATTATTAGTGCAGCAATTAATCCTGATTTGTTTTAAATCATTATAAATACAAATAAAAACAGTTTAGATATTCCTGTTTCTTTGTTTTTAACTTTAAACAAAAATTGCTTTCCTGTAATAATTTGGCAAAGTTTAAATCAAATTTTGATAGATTTTGATAAAAAAGTAAACCAAAGAAAGTTATCATAAATTTGTATTTTTCTAATAAAGGCAATTAATTAAATTAAGTCACTTTGTAATGATCTAATTGGTATAATTCTTCTTATTATGAGTCTAATTCATTTCAAAAAAAGTTTTCATACATTAAATTCTTCTTTTCTGCTATAATTTATAAACAGTCCAAACAGCACAAAGATTTATCATTTCTTTTTTCATCCGAGCCTTTTTGTTCATTTAAAATTTACTTTACACATTTTTGTTAAATTTTGTTTACATTTTTATATATTGTCCTGATTTTTGTTAATTTTCAAAGCTATTCTAAAACTTATAAATAATAAATCAAATCAAATTATGATAAATAACATTTTATCTAAAAGTGATAGTATTGTATGAAGCTGCTATTAGTAGTAGTGTTATTGTTGTCATTGTCATTGTTACCCTGCATGCAAGAACATCAAAAAATAGGGAATTATATTAGTTGCGTGTGTGTTTCTTTAGAAAGAAGTTTGATAGATCTTGAGAAAATTTAGCACAGTGATTCTTAACTCTGTCAGAAAAATTAAATTTTTAAAATCTGTAGTTTGGAATGAACAAATCAAATATTAATCCCATGATTTACAGTACATAAGAATATAGATACTAAATGACATTGCAGCCCACAGGTTACTTTTCATTATTATATTGTGATACCAAATGTGATTGCTATCATTTATATATATATATATATATATACATATATATAATGGCATAATGCTATATATATAAATATATATATATATATATATATATATATATATATATATATATATATATATATATATATAAATATATATATATATATATATATTGGTATATTAATCAATATTTTAAAGTTAGTAACAATTTTTCAGAAAAGACATTTTTTTTATTACACTACTTTAGATGTAAGCTACATGTATTATAATGTTTTAAACATTCTCTTGTACATACTGAGATATCTGAAATTTCCATTAGCTTTCATTAGATTGTTCTTTCAATCTATCAGCAAATCATATTAACTACTATCAGAATATAGTAAGCAAATAGAGGGATTGGTAAAAATTCTCTCTTAAAAAATGATCTAAAACCTGTCATTCAAGCACTGGAGTAGAAAGAAAAAACAAATATTAATTAACTGTATTCACTAACAAGTAGAAGTAAAATATAAAAAATAAAGATAATATCCTGAACAAGTAATCTGACTGTTCTTCAAAACAGCTGATTCAAATGAATTTAGATGCTGCAAAAGATTAAAATGCTAAGAATATAAATCCAGTTTTCACTCATATGTACAAAGATGGATCAATGATAGTTATAATCTGAATTTTGATCTGAAATTTTCACGTTTTAATATTTTATATTTTTTATTAATAATAAAAAATATTATGTTGAAAAAGAAATATTTGTTGTATAAAATAAATACTTTTATCATTATGCCATGGATTTACTAATGTACATATGTACATTTATGCATTGTCAATAGTTACTTCTTTAATACATTGTGAAAATGAACAACAGTATCTTGTAAAAGATTATGATTAGCATATGAACTGAAATGAAAACAATGGTGAATACTCATAAATGACAAACTGTAACAGCTTGAATACATTTGAGTGAAATCATTATTAATGCTACTTATATTCAGAAATGAAAATTACAGAAACAATAGTACTTAATTTTTTTAATGCAAAAAACTTTATTTAGATACTTGAACAAATTATTTTGCCTTTTTTAAATGCTTTCAAAGTATGAAAAGAAATTATGACAATTTTTATTTTGAAAAGTTACAAGAGATTTCATCATCATATCATTTTAAATGAAGATGATATAAATAAAAAAATAATTCATATAGAAATCAAAACTATAACTGGATTAATTTTGTATTGTTATGCTTTTTATCATTTGTCTCAAAAACTATAACTATCATCAAACATTACTCTTGCATAGTTAAGAGGTACACTGTCAGACTCTTTCTAGCCCCAAATATTGACGATTACTAATTAATAGACTGACTGGGAAAATAAATATTTTAAATTTTTTCTGGGACATTTGGTAAAATAAAAAATATAATATATTTCCTTATGAAAAAATTTGGAAAAGTTGAAATGTTAAAAATGTAAATGTTAAAAAATGATAAAACGTGATGAAGTAAATGAGATTATGTCATAAAAGGTGTAATGCAGGTACTTAGTATTTGAAGTATGGATTGATGAAAAGAAAAAAATGACCCAGAGGAAAAATAAAAGTAGGAACTATAGTATCTCTTAAGGAAATGAAGAGTAACAGGAAATGTTATGAAGAAATATATAAAAAACCCACTGACAGGAAATTGAAACTTTGTATGCATTTAACCTGTTGATTGTTAATACCCAATTAACTTCTAACATTAGTGGACATCATAGCAAACTATATTGAGAGCTTCTGACAACCTGGCTCCACTACTTCCATCAGTAATTCATTCATAAATTCTTATGTTGCCAATGAACTGCAAGAGTGAAATTAAAATTTATCACATTTTAAACTTTTAAGCTACACAAGGCATTTGAGACTGATGTGTTAACCAATCCAAGTTTTTACTGAGTTCACTCTCAACTCTTGCTGGTTATTTAGTAAAATATATTTCATTAGCTTTAATAATCTAGACATAAGTGTAAATATCTCCATTGTTTAAATCTCTATTCAAGTTCAAAGTTTTATCAACGGTTCATATCAATCTTGAATTATTTCTTATTGTTGTTGATTATTTATGGAAATGCTGTTGCATTAGTGAACTTGAATAAAACAAAATGAAAATGATCTAATTTCAAATTTCATGAGTGTTGTAACCTAGGAAAGGTTACTGAATGAGGAATAACCAAAATGGAGGCTGGAAATGAAATAATAATCTTTATAACATCAACAAAATACATTGCTTCTAGGGTGGTAAGGAGCAATTGTTATGTGCTCTACCACAAACATTTTACAAAATCCCTTGAATTCTTTTTATGTAAGTTGGGTGTCATTATCCGAAACAATAGACTCAGCTACCCCGAATCTCATGAACAGTGTGTGTAGAAACCCAATTACTCCTTCTGCAGTTGGTTTCTTACATCACAATATCTCTGGCTATTTGGAAAAACTGTCTACAATGATCAAATATGAACCATTAAATGAACCAGCAAAGTCAATATTCAGACGTGACCATGGGCGGTCAGTTTCTGGCCATGGGTTGAATTCTATTAGTGGTGCTTTAGCTGCCAAAGCACAGTATTGCATAGAACATTTTCATCTCTACTTCCGCTTGTAGAGAAACAATGACCGTGTCTTCCAAAGGTTCACTATATTTTGGGATAAGTCTGGACAAACCGTCCGCGTGACTCAATTTACTTGATGGCAAGAATTCCATCCTGAAATCATAATTCAATAAGATGGTTCCCCATCATTGTAACCTATTAGCTGTATGGGTCCGTAGGTCTTTTTTGGACCCATAAATAGTTAGCAATTATCTGTGATCCATTTGTAAGGTAAACCTTCTTCCGTGAATAAATCTATGAAATTTCGTAAGGGCAAACAGAATCCCTAAATTCTCCTTTTCTATCATGGCATACTTCTTTTCGACTGGAAGAAACATCCTAGATGACTGTGCAATAGGTTTAATCGAGATGTCTTCGAGTTTATGCATAATGCAGTCTCCCATTCTGTATGAACTAGCGTCGCTTACTACGATTATTTCTGTTTTTGGATCGAAATGCGTCAAAAATAAGTCCAACGTTAGCATTCCTTTATTTTTTCCAAATGCATCCTGGCACTGCGTCGTCCAAACCCATTTAGAGACATTTTTAATAGCTCGTTTAACGAAGCTCGCAAACAATGCACAAATACGTTGTAATAATTTGCCAAACCCAGGAAACAGGAGCAGGTATGTCTTTTATAGCACTGGCTCGTGCTGAACCTGGTCTCTTGCCATTTTTGTCAATTATATGTCCCAAATATTTGTTTTTATTCATAAAAATTCGCATTTTTCGTCTTTCAACTTGAATCCATAATCCTGGATCCTTCTGAAAACCTAGAAAACATTTTTCTTGTTTTCTGGGTTTCCACTTTTCAGCAAAATATCGTCTAGATAAGCGACTGCAAAGTCAAGTCCACTAAGCATCGTATCCATTACTTGCTGAAAAATAGCTGAGGCGACCTTTATTCCGAAAGCCAAACGAATGAATTTATACATTCCTCGATGTGTGTTTATCGTAAGTAATTTGGAACATTCGTCATTCACTTCAATCTGCAGATACGCGTCACTTAGATTGATTTTCGAAAATATCCGACCAACGCTAAGTTGCGCAAAAACCTCTTCCGGCCCCGAAAGTGAGTAATGATAACTTTTGAGGGTATCGTTTAAGCTCGTGGGGAAATCCGTACAGACACGTATCTCTTTAGACTTTTTCTTTATATAATTTCTGTAGTGTGGAATCGTTCCTCATTGAGAAGTTTCCTGATATTCTGGCTCTCTGCGAGACCAACCTTAACTTGTTTATCCCCTCCTCTGACCTCTCGATCCCCGGTTACCTTCCTCAAGCCCACGTGCATGGCCTAGGAGTTTGTCAGGGTCCATCTCCCAACTGGCTAGGGAACTCTCTCTCGAATCTCCAGACCTTTCATACATGTCTCCGTTTATCGCGCCTCACTGCTGTAAGCAACTTCTTCTTCCTCTATCGCTATCCATCCTCCCAAGACTGTGGTGTACTCGATAGCATTTCCGACAATATAGACAAATCTAGCTATCTTTATCTGTTTGCACATATATTTGTGTTCAGTGACTTTAACGCCCACCATACCAAGTGGCTTAAAAACTCTATAACTGACCTTGCTGGCATACAAACCCTTAACTTTTCAATTACTCAATCCCTCACACAAACGGTTGACTTTCCCACGCGTTTCCCTAGTAACCATGATGGTAAGGCTTCCCTTCTCGATCTCTGTTTTACCAACCATCACCGTGTCTTGTCGTGCCACACAGCTCTGTCACACAAACGGTTGACTTTCCTACACGTTTCTCCAATAACCAGGACAGTAAGGCTTCCATTCTCGATCACCGTTTCACCTCCATCCTCGAGTTTTGTCGTGCCACGCAGCTCTGCCCTCTTGGCAACTCTGATCATGTCTGTTAACTCCTCCCCCAGCAAAGAACCTCTTACCAACACCGTTGATGTGCTCACGGCCATAACTGAATTTGTTTACGAAGCACAGTGGCTCTAGATATCTCTAAAGCGTTTGATAGGGTTTGCCACTGTTTCTAATCTTCATTAACGATCTTCCCGATGTCATTAGTTCCCAACTAGGTATCTATGCATACGACACCACTATTTACTTCTGCCTTCAAATCTATATATCAACCATTCGCCCTTGCATGGAATACTGCTGCCATATATGGTATGCTTGCCTCAAGATCCTCGACAAAATCCAGAGACGGATATGCAATGTGATTGGTCTCGATCTGGCATCTCGTCTACAGTCACTTTCTCACAGATGTGCCGTCGATTCCCTCTGTCTTTTCTATAAATACTTTCACGGTAACTGCTCCGATGAGCTACTTTCGCTGGTTCCCAAACTGCATTAATTTAAGCGTGCTACTAGCTTGGCATCTCAGTCCCACCCTTTCACTGTCGAAACGGTTAAATGTAGCCGTCTCTTCTACTCCAATAGTTTCATGTCTCTCACTTCCCGTCTGTGGAACTGCTTTCTTCTTACTTGTTTCCCTGATAGCTGTAATCTTCAATTATTCAAATGCAATGTCAATCGACATCTTCAGATGCCTTGATCTAATTCCCCGTCTTTCTCTTCATCCTTTCTTCTATCACGCCTCTTTACTCTTGCACCCACTCTCTGTAACCCCTTGCGTGCTAGTGGCACTCCCGCCTTGCTTCGGGTGAAATGCTTAAAACTAAAAATGCTCCAACTTTAGATAAAACACCCATTTTTTCAAGTCTGTCAAGCTCGTCATTGATGTGTTTTAACGAAGCATAGGGTGCATTACTTTTCTTTTTGAAAACTGATTGTACATCTTCCTCTAGCTCGAATTTAGCTTTCATTTTATTACACCTGCTTAACCCACCAGAAAATGCCTCTGGGAATTTAATTTTCAATTCTTTCTTTAAACTTCCTGCTTCGTTGGTAAAACTTCTTGACCAAACGAACTGATCAGGCTGTTCCATAACTTAAACTGCTCCATCCAGTCTGTTCCAAACGGTTATATGTATTTTTCATTACAAACAGTCTTAATTTCAACATTTTCCCGTTGAACGTCACATTTGTTATAAATTCCCCTTCGAATTTTATTTTCTGTCCTATAACACTACGAACGATTTTCTTGGTAACCATTAACGTTTTCCTATTTTTTTCCATGTGTATACATTCGGATGCGCTATCCAATTGTAATTTAATATTTTTGTTAAAGATTTTTACCTGCACAAATTTCCTTATATTCCGACCGGCAGGTTGACCTACATTAGTAACTTTAATGTAATTATTCACTCGTTTTTTTACTTTTACCTTACAGTCCTTTTCTTTTGCAACGAAAACATTCTTTATTTTTGTATGGCAGTCATTATAAAAATGTAGTTCTTCACATGCATAACAGGGGTTAGGAGTAATGTTTTGTTTTTTTCTTCTTCACTTTATTTTCTTGGCGCACTTTTTTAATGTGCGACACATCGCTTACTTCGATATCTTTGGCATCTTGTCGAACATTTAAAAACCTCTGACAATCTTCTGCTAGGTTTTGTAAAGTCAGATTGGATTCGTTTTCAAGTTTATTTAAAACCCTTCTCTTGATTTCAGCATCTTTTATCGACACCAAACGTTGAACAAATATCAGGCATTTAAAATTGTCAGAGCTTAATTTTGCCAGTTAGAACCCCTCAAACTGATCGTTCACAATGCTAGCGAACGTTGTGAAATCTTCATCTTCCTTTCTTACTAAGTTCATGCATTTCCATGTCTTTGGGCTGAACACTTCAGAAAAGCAAAGTAACCGTTTCTTTAAACGTTAGGTCACTAGTTTTTCTCGGTAATATGTAATTTACGAACTTTGCGTGTTCGACAGCGCCTAGTTTCCGTAGCACTAGTCTGACCTTTTTGTGGTCGGATCAATTTGCACAATCCATTTTGTAAAGGTCTTCGTATCTACGGAAATACGACGATGATGTTATCTCTTCTTCTGGCATGTAATTGAATTCAGGAATCGCATTTACGATAGCGTCCTGTAAAAAACACCTGAATCTTCGTTCTTGTTAACATTTTCCGTTGTTGTTCTGCAAACAATTCTTCAAACAATTCTTCGAATTTTCAAGTCTTTGTTCGTAATGTCTCCGTTCTTCGATTTGTTGTTTCAATATTTCTAGTAATTCTGTTTTAAAATC
This sequence comes from Acanthosepion lycidas, assembly GCA_963932145.1. Taxonomy (NCBI): domain Eukaryota; kingdom Metazoa; phylum Mollusca; class Cephalopoda; order Sepiida; family Sepiidae; genus Acanthosepion; species Acanthosepion lycidas. Next base: position 79,884,202 of record OZ010583.1, on the reverse strand, counting down.
TTCCACTTTGTATTATTATGTGAACTAACTTTTCACAAAAGTATCTTTTTTACACAACTGTCTCTCAAAAACACTTTAAATCTTCCTACTAATTAACTTTCAACGTAACACCTTTACACCGAGAAAAGCTTCTCAATAATACATGATTTTTGTAAATTGAAAAAATGCAATTTTTCAATTACACGAACATTCGTTACGTTTCCAGTTTGTAGTTGGAATAATATCCCGTATTTTTCTGAGCATTGTATTTCGAACAACTTGGTTAATATCCATGTAATCCTTAGAAAATCCTTGTAGCCAAAAATGCTTCGTAGCTTTGGTGAAGTTTTACAAGAATTTTACCGATATCTTCGTTCGTAGAATATCGTATTTGTGAACGTTTACATGAGTTCTGTTCTGTCAAAATCTTTGTTCGCCAAACGGTTGTACTGGTGAACGTTTACTGATATCATTAGGTACTATTTATTACTAAACTCTATAGCACTGAAATTCTGTAACAAAAATATGAATATGTAGCAGTCAAAAAATAACAACACCCCTGCAAAAGAAGTTATTTAAAAGCAATGTTTGGTGCAGCCACCTTGATTTTATAGTACTGCTTGTAGTCTTGATGGCATTGATCTCACTAGATTTGCACAATCACTAGAATATTCTACTTCAACAATATGCAGTACTTCAATTCTGTCTTGTTGAATGGTCACCATTCTTCTACTATGCTATTTAAGTACCTTCCATATGTGCTCAGTTTGATTTAAATATGCAAATTTAATATAGAACAGTGGCAATATACTGGATGACCTAAGCAGATCCATTTTTATAGCACTGCCTAACAAGCCAAGTGCAAACAAATGCAACCTCTATTGGACAATCAGTCAAATGAGTCACATAACAAAACTTATCTGAATTCTGATGAATAGTGTGTACAGCAGAATTAGACCCAAAATAGGACAAGAACAGTGCAGTGTCATTAAAGACACTGAAACAAGAAATGCAATATTTATGTTCAGAACATTATCAAATGCAAAAGAATGTATACCTATGTTTTATAGATTATACAAAAGTGTTTGACAAAAATGTCTCAATGAACTGTTTGAACCGTTAGGTAAGATTGATTTAATTGGAAAGGATATTAGAATAATACAGAAATTATACTGGGAGCAAACCACCTGTATACAGAAAGAAAATGAATCCAGTAAATACACTAAAATAGAAAGGGCATAAGACAGGGATGTATGTGTCTTCTCACCAAACTTATTCAACCTTTACAGTGAAACAATCCTGAGAGAATTAGAAGTTCTACCAGGAAAGCCAGCCTGAGAGAATTAGAAGTCCTACCAGGATTCATTATTGTTGGCCACAATCCTAACAACATTAGATATGCAGATAACAGTGTTGATAGAAGATATAAAAAGAATAGTACAGGAAGGTAGTAAAAGAGAGAAGAAAGGACAAAACATCAATTGTAACAAGACAGAATGTGTGGTTGATAGAAAAAGGAACAAAGAACCAAGAAAATTACAAATTGGAGACCAAAATCAAGCAAGTACAAAAATTTAAATATCTAGGAAGTGTCTATCTGTTAAAAGGAAAATGCATCACAGAAATCCAAAGGGGCATTGGGATAGTGAATGTTGCCTTCCATAAGCTAAGCAAATTATTAAGAGAAACAGGAAAATTTTGGTAGAAACAAATAAAAAAAACACCTAAATGTCATGTATTTCAGTTCTCCTATATGGCAGTGAATTCTGAGACATCTCTGCACAGATAAAGTAGAGACTTGAAGCCACTACAGAAGGATGCTGAGAATACCATGGACTGAACATATGAGCAACAACAAGGTTTTAGGGAAAATGGAAACAATAATGACACTTAGACTTAGCATCAGAAAGAGTTGAAATTTCTAGGGCACATTATGAAAAAAGAGGGCTTAGAAAATTTGACACTCACAGAATATATTGAAGGTAAGAGAAACAGAGGAAAGCAGTACATAACCTACCTAACAAGCTTGATTGATTAGGAAATATAGACAAGCATACTTTACTAAGCACTACAAAGGAGAGAAAATTGTGGAGAGACATGATTGCCCACATTCTGAAGAGACATAGCCGATAGAAGAAGTTATGTAAGACCAATTGTGCACTTTTACCTTTGCTTCTTCAGAAACTTTTTTCTTCTTAGTAGAATGATTTGAATCATTATAATATTGGAACATAGTTCTTCCCAAGCATTTAAGTGAAGGTAATGTCATCTATTAATATTTTGATGTAATCTTCAGAATTTGATTTCATTGATGAAATGCAGTTCACCAGTGCCATTAGAGCTCATACAATCTCAGAGTATGATTTTTCCACCACCATGACCAACTGTTGAGATGAGGCATTTTTCTCTGTACCCTGCACCATAATGCTGCCAAATTCATCAGATACTATCAGACCCAAATAATTTTTCATTTGAATTCAATATGCTGCCTCCAAAACTTTTCTTTTTTTTATCTTTATTCCCCTGTACAAACTTTAAACATGCCTGATTTTGTCTTGAATTTGGTAGTGGTTTCCTACATGATTATCATCAAAAGCTTATCTTGTTCATAGAAAATTTGAATGTTGTAATTGAAACATTCATGGCATGCACTTTTTGTTTACTTCATTAGCAAAATCCATAGCTTATTTTCTTGGGTCTTCATCCACCAATCTCCTTATAAATTGAATAAACCTTGGGGTCAGCTTAGATGGCTCCTGTATCCCTCTGACTTTTTCCATTTTGCACAATTTTGGCAATATATTGTTTCCTGATTTCAGTCCTGTAGCTATTTTTTGGTAACCAATATTCTGTTTGTGTAAATAAATAATGTTTCCTAAAATCATGAGAAAATTCCTAACATAGCACTCTTTTTAAATAAATACTTATACACTGAAAGCTATGACTTTGTAAGAACTGTTTTAAAATTTCTTGTTCTATTTATGTCCAATTTTACTTAAATTCCTTACAAGAAAATAAATCAAGTTTAATTTGAAAAAGAAAATACTATATTGAATGAAATAAACTTTTTTTATAAAGGTATACTTATTTTTAGAATGCTACATTCACAGTTTCGTTTATAGAGTTTCAATGCTGTCGAGTTTGGTAATAAATAATGCCTAATAATATCCATTTTCATTCTATAATGTTCTACTAGAAATTATAAAATCTTGGTATATTTACATTGAAGAAAATCAACATTTTACAAAAAATTTGTAGAGGTATACTTATTTATAGGCAATACTATATATTTTACAGTCAATGACAGTTTCATTTTTCCCTTTCATATTGAACTCTTCTTTATATTCTATATCCTGAAAAAGTTCTGGTATTAAGTGACACTGTTTTCAGCAATGATAATTTTCTAGTAACAGTATATAATATTTGGCACATTTCACTATCATCATCAGTAGTCATAAATTTTAATATATTTCTTATCCTGGTATTCCCTTCAAAATGACAATGAAAGTTTATTGCAAGGCTTTAAATAAACTCATTTACTTGACATTCAAGTTTAGAAGTTTAACATTTTTTGTTTAATGCTTTATTAACTGAAATGTTTTTTTTCACTTTGAGATACTTTATTATTAAATAATTATAGCTTCAAGATATACCAAATGAACAATTTTAAATATCACTTTACTCTTTAATTTTTGTTTATTTTATTAAGTAATTCTGAAATGTATATTCTGTTCTTATGACTAGTTGCACAGTGATATTTACCAGAACTTCACATGGGATAATAAAAACATTTATCTTTGTGGCATATTTATTTATGATTCTTTTTCTGTGTTTTCCTTGTGACAATTACAAACAAGCATCAGTGAAGTATAATGTGAAAAAACACTGAATCTTCAGAAAAGCTGTATCACTATTAATGTCTGTGCTATCCATTTGTATCAACATGTGCTCACTGCTTCCCAGCAGGAAATCCATTTTGTTCCCTCTTGCCACACTTTAAAACCTATCAATGAAATTATCATTGTTAAGTTTTTCAAGTTATGTTATTATTTTTCACAAGAAACCATTAATTCTAAACATTAATGACTGACTAGTTTTTATGAATAACAGATTAATTATTTTTGTCTTTTAAATCTAATCTGCTCAGTTTTCAGTCCTACATACAATAACCAATAATTACATTGTTTCAAATAACAATATTACTGTTTGTTAAAATGTAACATTTGAATTTTTAAAATAGTATCTAACTTTATTTTTCAAATGCAATCACTGTAAAGTTTGAAATTTATAATGCATAGTGAATGTTGCCTTCCAAAAGCTAAGCAAAGTATTAAGAAAAACAGGAAAATTTTGGTAGAAACAAATTCTTATTTAACAGGATAATACAACTAGTTGCGTTATTCTATTAAATAAGAATTTATTTCTATTTTCTTTCCCTGAATATCTTAGTCCAAAAATAAGGAGGCAAAATAGCTTAATGGATAGAATGTTGCAATATGAAACAAGAAAAACTGTTTTGATTCTGGCTGTTGATCATTGCTTTTTTATATTCCTTCTTTTCAGAAAAGGCATGAATTCAACAATTCTCATCTATTAAGTATCTGCATCCACACATGGGTTATAATTTGCATTTAATTTATCAAAAATAAATCATGTAAACAATAAGGACCTCTTGTGTTGGAAAAATCTGTCAGTAAATCTCAGCAAAAAAAAATCTGAGATGTTTCCAACATAAAATCAGTTTAATAATGAACTAAGATAAAATAAATCATAAGATAAATGCATGTTTGTTTTTTTGTGCATAATGTAATTGTACTATTGTTAAAGCACTAAAATTGACTGTTAATAATCTAACCAACATTTATTCTTTTATAGTATCTGACAATATGAAAAAAATTATTTTAGGATTCAGTCTATTGAGCACCTTTTGTTAATAATGGGATAGATTGAGCAAACTAAAGTAATATGCCCAAAAATATCATGCAAAAATGAAAATGGGAAATCAAGCTATACGATAAACTATTATCGTGATCAACAGATTTAAACAATTTCATATAATCTAAACCTTAACTTTATTTAAATAAATCTGAACTCTTTTCAAAAGTTAAAAGAAATTTTATTTATTTATTTACCTACTTCTCAGTTACTTAATGATGTTGTGTTTATTTTTGTCCTATGAATATGACATAATTTAGCCATAATCAAGGAATAATACTTTTTCCCTTTTTTACTAAAATACTCTTTGTGATAAGAAAATTAAAACAGTTATTTCAATGATATAAAATACTTTTAGTTCCTCAGATAATGCAATTACAGAATAATTCTATAAGAAACTAAATTGAGCCTAGTTCACTCCTCTTATAGCTTAAAAAAGCATTCATTAAAGGGTCTGGGAGGACTCTCACTTGCTTTTGTGCTTTATATCAAACTATTACTTAAATTTGTACATCCCTTGCATCATTATAATATTTCAAATGTTAGTAAAGAAAAACATTAGAAATTTTTATAAATTTTGCAGCTATTACATAATACTGTTGAGAGACAGTAGTTGAAACCTTAGTTTTCAGAGATTTTAAGCTTTCATCTTAATAAATACATGCATTTGTGGTATTTCATTTTCTCTTCAAAATCTTTTGAAAGCATTACATTACTATCAACCAGCAATATTAGTACATTAATATTCACTTTCCATACGTATTTCTTAACTCCTTAACTTTATGATTAGAATAATTTCAAAATAAGATTTCTTTTTATCATACATTGAAAGGCTATAAAACTGCAATGAAATTTTGACTTATATTTGTTCAGCTTATAATTTATTCATCTAAGTATTCTTTTCAGTCTTTGAATAAAGACCTTCAGATTATATTAGGTCCAACATTCATTTAGAACTTTCACTTGTTGACAAAATAAATTTTACTAATATTTAAATTAAAATTAATTTTGGTTTTTATAATTATGAAATGAAATTATCCATTCAAGCATGTCTTGTATGGAGTTAGCTGTGTATAAAACATCCTTAGGCAGCTATGAATTTTTAACATAGTATTTCTTCCTGTTTCAAATCAAAAACAATTTTAGGAATTTACTGCTGAAGATTTTTAGCAATTCAGTCATCAATATTTCATCATAATTCTTGTAGCTTTCATCGTACAGGCTATTCTTTGTTATAATATATAAAATTATGAATTTAAATAATATTGCATAAATATCAAAATCCTTATGCTTATATTCAATAAAGGAATTGCATATACTGCACCACAGCTCACAGAAAAATAATAAAATGGGGCCCAGTATATTAAAATTTTACCACTAGTTGAATATATTGAAATTGAATATGTTACAATGAAAAAAAGTTTAAAAATCTAATTATAGTCTAATAGAAAGTTCACTGATTCATCAATACATTTTCAATATTTCATTATTTACTTGTTATATTTCAAGTATACCAGCAATTCAGTTGATCTAACCAAGTTGATTCAATTATTTATGAATTATATGAAGCAGATAGAAATACTGAACATATTTTCATAATTCTATTTCCAACATATTTTTATTACTTTCCTGATGGTGCCAAGACAATTATCAACAATGCATAAATGTGTTTAATTTGGGAAGCAATAATCTGATTATTCACAAGCATTAGCTTGGTAAGTCAGGCTTTGGATGATCAAATTTGGCACGTTTTTTCTAAAAACACTTGAATGTAGTATTCTGAATTTTTTTATAAAACATGTGATTCATACAATGTTTTCCTTTTAACTGTTATCTTTATTGTTTCACACAATCATCAATTCTTATTTTTAATGTTTAAAAATAAAGTGTAATGTTTTTGAGTAGTTAGACATGATTATAAAGAGTTTAAAATCATTTTTTAGACACCAATATTCAGAAAACTTAAAATAATTACTTAGTTACTTATTTTAGTGTATCATTTTATTTATAATTATTGCTACATGACACAAACAATAATCAGGGCATTTTTTAGACAAATTAGGTAAATAACCAACAGTGGCTATCACTTATATTATAACCAACTAGGGTTGTTTTTACATTACATAAGTAGTAAAATAACTGTTCTAATTATTGTGTTTAATCAAAATAAGTGCTGTGTAACTTCTTGCATTTTGTTTACATTGATACAAGCAGCTAAAAAGATTTCATTAATTCCAAATTATTTGTCATTAATCTTCACTTTTGTATTCAATAACACTTTCAAATAACTATATTCTTTATTCTTTTCATGTGTTTACAGTTAGGAATATTTGCTCAGTCACTAGGGAAAGGTTATAACATTAAGGCTGTATTCATTTAGCATCAGTTAAAGTTGATCCATAAGGTGGAGTAGTCATCAATATTATCCATCCTAAATGGGTAAACATTTCAAGATTTAAATGTTACAAATATTAAAAGAAAATTATAATTTTGTAACCATTGTGTTAAATTAAGTATAGGAACATATAACGTAAAATCTTCCAGCTGCACTGCTCTGTATCATAAAATGAATATATACAATATCAGAATTTGCAATGTAGTTCCAAGGTTAATTAAATTATAACAATTTATGTATGCCAGATCAATAGATTGTCATAACATACTAGGTGATTATCCCTATGCCATAGATATACATTGGAGGATATGGCATGAGTTACACAGCAACATAAAAACATATTTATCATGATGTTTTTTTTAAGAGAGCATGCTTTCACATAATTTCTTCTATTCAATTTGATATGATATTACAATTTATATATTGTTAAGAATAAAAAATTTAATCAGATCATAAATTTTACTTCTGTAGAGAAATTCAAAATAGCTAAATCAAACATATTTCACATTTTGTTTTTTTGACTTTGATAAAAAATTTACATAAATAAGTCTTTAAAAATTTACACTGCCCCCTTACAGAAAACCTTTACTTGCTTGTTACTCCCAATGTATATTACATTTAAAATTTTCAAACAATAGCTAATTTTGGATTAGCGTTTCATATAGCAAATACAGTTATTTGAAACTAGAGGAAATGCCATAATACAACACAGTTTCAGCCCAGTTTTAGGCATCCAGGCTGAATTATTCACAATGAAAACTAATTCAAATGTTGTTACCAATCTACCAACAATCCTGAAAGAATTGGTGATCATTAGCAGAGATTAAAATACACACTAGTATAATTTCCAGAGCACTACACAAAAGTACCATGATGAAAGGCAGATGGCTCAAAAGAAACCATTGATAAAAAATAAAAAGATTAAGATGAGACTGATTTTTGTAAAAGCACACATCATAAATTCAAACACTATGTGGTGAAAGATATTGTGGTTAGATAATACGAAAATAGAATTATTTGGCCAAAATTCAAAACACAGTATGACAGAAAATTGGCATCAATCACCATCTAAAGAACCCCATATCCACTGGCAAGCTGAGGGTGGATTTGTAATGAATTGAGGGTGCTTCTCTTATCTTGAAAAGAGAGCTTGTCATGAAAAAGAAAACAATGGGAAATTCCATCCACCAAATTCACAAAGAAAATCATATGAAATCAGCAAGGAAAATGCATTTGAATCACAATTTCATATTCTAACAGGACATCGTTACAATTATTCAGAAATAGTTCAGATTTAAATTCCAACAGAATCTGCAGCAAGAACACAAACTGGTAATAAATCTATTAAATTTGGTGAAAATAGAACAGTTATCATTAATAATGTCATAAAAAACTTGTTAATGGGAAATAATTTGTATCCAGATAGTACTTGTGAATACAGGTCATCATTGAAGATCAGGGTGTTTCAAATAAACATTAATCAAGAACTCATGTTTGCATGTAAAATTTTTCACCAAAATTTTAATGTAAAAGTGACTTGTAAAAAATAAATGCACTCAAATTTTTGTCTTTGTTGAGGATTTTTAGATACAGTGCCAACACTTTTCTCATCTCAAAAAGGTTTGCAAATTTTTCTCATTTGTCAAAGATCATGTAGGCTCTTGCTACCCACTCTATATATTCATTATTATTATTCCTTCTTTGGAATTCTAGAAGTGAAAAAAAATAATATATATATATATATATATATATATATATATATATATATATAGATAGATAGATAGATTTAATATAAAAGGCTCAAACACTAATATTCCATGGTCATATATATATATATATATATATATATATATATATATATATATATATATATATATATATACATACATACAAAGTATAGTGTATGTGTGTGTTTGTGCATGTGTATGTCCAAGCAACTCCTCTGCACTCACTCTGGTTCGATTTCAATGATTCATAGCTCATTCAAAAGCACTAGAAGAATTAGGCAGAGGGAACAATTTTTGTTTAGCTAAGATTCAGAGATGCCAGATTATGTGAGGTTAAAAATATATATTAATATATTATATTGCCATTTTCGTTGCATTTGTGGTTTGAGGGGAGTAACTCTTATTTTCCTTTTGCATCCAAAATTTTAAGCTAGCTAAAATTTTAAGCTAGCTTAAAAGCTGCCCTATCAGGTGGCATTTAAGCTAGCTCCTGTGGTTTGGCCATCATCATAATAGCTAGGAAGGAGTAGATGCGATAGGCATCAATAAACTACAGAAGAACTCAAAATTGATCGCTGCATTTCAGTACTGAATTAATGCTTAAGCTTACCTTTTAAAAGCTCAATGAAGATTCTTCTGCTGCCACTTAATTTAAAGACAATTTGATGCATGTAGATCCTTATTTTCTGTACAAACAATTATTTTTATTTCATGGGTGACAGAACAGGGGATAATTTATAAAATAAAATTAATATCCTCGGGCAGCTCTTCCCCTGTGCTGGGCACCTTTCAGTATAATTTAGGTTGTGACATAAGGTTGGTTTAATGTGGGGAGCCCAAGTGCATATACCCGTGCTAGAAACAAAAATTGCCCACACCTCCTGAAACCGTTGGTTGCACTGGCCTAGGTGCAAGCATTGATCCTTCTCTCTGGTACAATGAGAGGGCACAGCCTCAGGCAACTATGCCCCATGGCTGGACACCTCTCAGTATAATTTTCCTCAGTTGTGACTCTGTCCTTTTACGAAGTTGCCCTTGAGTTCACTCTACCCAAAGACAGAGACACAACTGAGAGATGATAAATAGATGTGTTACAAACTCCTCGAGAGGGAAGTTTGTATTTACTTTTATTGGAATCTGTATTATATATTATCTACTTCTACTCAATATTGTTCTTCAGGTTTAACTAATTTGCATATTGATTTTAAAAAAGTTTACTTCATTAATTAACTGTTCATTACTATTCTTTTATTCAAATATTGTTTTGATTTCCATATCAAAAATAGTTCTGTTTAAAAATATCATCTTATATAGTGCAGTAAGGTGTTTCAAATTTGCATTTTATTTGGGTTTCAACAAGTTGGCATCTATTTGTAAAACTTTCCTTAACATGCCAATTTATGAATGAAATGTTCATTTAAAATTTTTGTTTCAAAGATTTCAGGTAGTGAATATATCTTACTTTGCAAACTGATAGCGAGCAAGGAGCAAAGCCTGCTAGTATATATATATATATATATATATATATATATATATATATATTATATATATAATGAATGCATTATGAAAGATCTTTATCGTTCTGTTTTAATTATTATTACAAAAAAGCTATTGTCAATATATAATGTGTTTATGTTGAAACTAGTTGTGATCAACAAATTACTTGATTACTGATCTTGATCTTACTATTATTCTAACAACAAACCTATAATAGAATTATGGGTAAATTTAGATATGCTTTCCAAATTCTATTATGGAAGAAGTGGCTTGATAGTATTTTAAAAGAGAATGAGAACATTTTAACTGAGGTGACTTGGAGCTTAAACATCACTATCTTTAGGAAATCATAGTTAATAATTTTCATTACTGTATATTCAGTGAAATAACAAGAAACACCTTATTTTAATTATTATAAACAAAAAGTAAATTGGCAAAAAATAAACAACTTTTTAAATAATTAAATGGACAAATAAATAAAACTAGTAATTTAAGAAAACATATATTAAAGTACATTATTTGACAAATCATTTAAAATTTAAATGAGTTCTATCAAAGATATTTTACAATTTGTTCTTAACCATACAAACTAACTCTTTTCAAAAGGCTATATTTCTATGTATAACTTATTTGTTTTATTTGGTATTAATTAAATGCAATGTTGTTATAAAAGTATAAAATATATTCTATAAAATTTTAGTCATATTTAACTGTTTATTGTGTGAAAAAAACATTATAATTATCTAAAAATATCATATTTTATTGGAATTAAAATAATGAAAACATTTTTTCAAAACTTGAATATTCAAAAAATGAAGTTTTAAGATTAGCTAATTTCATTCTTTTCTAAATTTGCTCTATCATTCATCTATTTAATTCCTTCAGAAATTGGCTAATGTAGTTCATAAAACAGACAAAAAATATTGCTCATAGTGCATATTTGATATGATATACACATGAAAATAGATAAATAGAATCACTTTTATTTTTTTTTCTCCTTACTTGTTAGCTCAATAAATGAGCTGTTGTCAGACAATGTTTCACCAATTCTATAAAATTCATTAAAAAATCTTAAATTAATATCAGGCTTGAGTGAACTTATCTTAATTACAGACTTGATGGCTTCACATAGTAATTGCTTCACAAGGACTCCTGTATTTTCAATAGAGAGCTTATAAAACTATCGACACATCTTAATCTGTGATTGGAAGCCAAGGTAATTCATGCTGCAGGATCTGACATGCTAATCCTCTTGCAGCTCATGCCTGTCAGCATAATTGCTATTCAAAATAATAGGTGTGCCAGTGTCACTGGGCGTAGCTCCAGTACTGTTGAAAAGCGAGCCAACCTATAATAATAATAATAATAATAATAATAATAATACAAAAATAACTTTTGAAGAATTTTGTTATATAATGTATCTATGTAAATCATGAAAAAAAAATGAAACTAATGAGTACATCATATATAATTTGGGTAAGTAAAAATGTTTAAAATATGCTGAAAATAAAAGCAAATTTTCTATGATGAGAAAAACCAGTTCTCATATACTGCATTTGAGTGGCTTAGTCTAAATATGTATTTCTATAAAATGAATTCTTATTTATAAAATATCTGCAATAAAATAAGCTAGCAGATTATTAATAAAGTCTTTGGTTAAAACTGAATGTGGAAAACATACTTTTGAAGATTTTTGAAAATTTTCTTAAGCATGAATTGCTTTTAATCTTTTTATTGGATGCATGATATATATTTTTGTTTACCTGCATAATTTGATGCTTTTGTCTTCATTCACATAATTTTGTGAATTCTCTTTTACATGAACAGCATTAAAATCAATGGAGCAAATTTAATGTTTCTTCTAGTATAAAAGTATATTCTAAAATTATCATTGATTGACTGCTAATACATTTTACCACAATTTTGAAATATTGGTGAAATATATATATATATATATATATATATATATATACATATGTATACTTTGTCCCAAAATTATAAGTACACTGCAAAAATGACTGATTACTTGTGGAGTTAGATGTTTCATGCTCAGAGGATTATAGTATATATGTAAGTGAAATGCAAATATACTAGTAAAATGTTTTATTTTATGATTAATAGTCAATTGAGTTCAATTTTATAATCAAAGATCATTTCTTGATTTCCAGCAGCTAAAAACACTTGCAAATTTGATACTTTTCTGCACTGAAGAGATACCTAAAATTCTCTAAAAATGGAAAAAGATTCCTTGCTTGTGTCATAAGAAAAAGCAAAACTCAGTAAGGCTCATACTGCAGTTAATGCTGCAAAACCTTGATCTACAAAGTTTAGGAAATTCTTGGTCTATTTCAGTAATCTGCAGTAATCCTAGCCCTTATGATAAAGCAAGGAAATTTAAATTATAAGCAATGCTACAGAAAATCCATCAAAAGTTGTTCAGAAAATTGCACAAATAATAAACTATGTACAGCTAGTAACAAAATTTTTCATTCACATTCATTTTGGCCAGTAATTCTTAAGTAGTAATGATGAAAGGTAAGCTGAAAGTGTTTTTTATGTAAATGCCATATAGATGCAGGATATGGAAAGAAAAAAATACTTCAATCTTGATAGTCTTGACCACTACAATTTGTTTTATATGATGTATGATGACAAAAAATTTAGAAAACTGTTACTTGTAGGTTTAGTTGTGAAGGAAATATCCTCTAGGCTGGCTTTACTGGCTGTTGGATACATTGTCTAGTTATTCTTAACAGAACTTTGACAGCACTCAAAGATTAAGAGATGATAAAATACAATCCCATCCCAAAACTACCAATAAAAAGTGGAGAAAGAAAAAGGTTGATTTTTCAGCCAGACAATGTAAATTGCCATTCTGCAAAGACAATAGTATTGTATTTTAGTAATTACTTTTCATCTGCAATGAAGTGGCTTTTCTTGATCCCATACTTCAGTCCTATTGAAAATGTTTGGTGAATGATAGCAAGAGATGTGTACACTAGTAACAACCAATATTCCACTCTTGAGAAGCTGAAATACCATATTATAGATACATGAGAGAAAATTCACCCAAGCTACACTTTATAAATTTGTAACAGATTGTGCAAACATAAATAATTTTTTTTAATAAAGATTTAACTTTTCTACTGACTTTTCTACTTACTGGACATCATTTTTCCAAACATTCAGAAAATACTTGAAAATAACTTAAGAAACATTTTAGAGAATTCTCAATTTGATTAAACAAATTCTACAAAAAATTAAAAAGTTTGCAGTGTTTTTATTATTTCTTGGTGGTATATTTATATATATGTGTGTGTGTGCGTGTGTGTGTGTGTGTAATTCAATCTTGCTTCTGTCAATTTTCTAATCTTTCTTATTTTCAGTCCAGAATTGGTCAAACTGATTTTTTTTTATTTCAGTTTACTAAATTCTGTTAAAATATGGAAATTGTTTTCAAGCTTATTAAATGATTTTTATGAGATTGAAGTACCCACCTACTTTGAAATTTTTATGAACTGACTCAAAATTTACATTTATTTTTAGATGTCTCATGATCAATATCTCAATATTGCTTGATTCAATTTATATCAAATTTTTGTATATTTTCCCATATAAATATCTAATGATACAAAAAAATGCATTTTGATTGTAAACTTAGATTACAGTTGCAATTAAGTTTTGGTAATGTTTTAAATTCAAAATTCAAAAATCAAAACAAGATTCTAGTATATCAAAGAAAAAATACAAATTAAAAAATGTTATTTTGAAGGATGGAGTTGAATGTATTAAGAATTAGTTTATGAGAAAATATGTAAAAAATCCTTATTTACAATTATTTTATTAGTTTTGGAAGGCAATGTTTTAAGCATGTTAAGAGACACAACAGCATATGTTCTTGTGATATTAATATATGTCCATATATATATAAATGTTAATATTAGAATTCACTGTAATTTGCTTGTTTAAGAATCAGATGAAAAGATATATTGCATAAGGACAAAAATTTAAAATGTTGATCAGTTTAAAAACGTTTTATAGGCTGTTAACTATGCTGATTACTAAAGCATTATGAAATGAATTAAATAGCTTAATTGATCTAATAATGGATATATTTTGATCAGATTATAACATTATTTTTTGATGGAAATAATCTTTATGAGACATTCTATTATATTGTGGTTATATCTGGAGGCATACTACCTGGAACATTATACTGTATGATTAGCTAATTCAGCAGATAATTAATCTTTCATTTTAGGACTATTAAGCATTCTACATATCCAATGGGACAAGATAGCCAAGCTCTCTGAAAAGCCAACAATCATCTCTCACTAATACCAAGTGGACGAGACACTCATGTAAAGATATTTTGCTCATATTCTGCTCCATGTTCGAAAAGTATAGAATTTGATTTTAGGTGTGACAAGTTTACAATTTTCTACAGATGCTTTTATTTGAAATCCTGTAATAAAATAGTAAAAATGATTTATTATGAATAATCAATTCTTATTTTTACCTGTCCAAGATTCTAATCTATTATTTCCTTTATCTACTTCTATCTAATTTCTCCATCCTTCCATTCAAGCAAAATGACCTCTCTTTCTTTTTTCCTTTTTTTCTTTCCTTTTTTGTTTTTATCTTCATTTATTTGTTTGAGCTGGATTATTATGAAGTAAGCATGAAATATTTTGACATGTTTTTGAAGAACCAGAATAAAAAGCTGGGAAAAAGCTCATTCATAAAGCTGGGAGCAAAGAGTATGCCACAAGTTTATATTTTAACAGAGTTGATGGGTACATTATTCTCTAACAGCATTTTTTTATTCTTCAACACGCTTGTTTTCTTTTTGTTTTTGTATTTTGTTGCTTATTCCCAACCATCTGTATCTGCATGGCTGCTATTATTTTCAACACGCAGTTCCCAAAGTGACCATTATCCTTTGAACATATTCCCAATGTCTGCAACCCTTTGTGATTCAAAACCTTACTTAAGGACCTGATTTCATATTAACACCCTCCTTGTTTCTCCTTTACCCTCTTGCCTGAACATTTTGTGTAAGTTTGAACCCTCTTTATTGCAAGCATCCTCCCTTCCATTGTCAGATTGGCTTGCATTTACATCTTTGGCAACATTAGATGGCCAGTGGTTTATCCCATTTACCATCACAGGAACAAGTACTTTAAACTATTTTAAAAAATTATGGATAGCTACTGTGACAGCAGAATTTTAGATATAAAATACTTTATGAATATAAAACAGTAAATGAACATTCATGAGCTCTTTCTTAAAATAAATACTAATTAAATGCAATGAAATTATCTCATTTTTCAAGATTAACTGTCAATAAGATACATGATTCAGTGATGTATCTAAATGGTCTCAAAACATGATATTTATAACTTAGCATTTTTACAGGAGCAAAAATATTTTACAGGTTTGGTAAGCTACTGGTAACTAGCTATACAACAACATTTAACAAACTGAAAAAAATTTAACAATTTGTAAAAAAAGGAAGAATCACAATTTTCACTATGATTATTTTAAAAAGACCTTATTCATTAGCCCTTGATTACTTTATAATTCACTGAAAAACAAGCCAAACAAACCATTTTTTCAAATAAGAAAATTGATTCTTTTCAATATGTTCCAATTTTTTCTACAACTTATTTTGATCAGGTGAGGTAGACATTTATTGACTTTGGTTTTACATCTGGTACTGTTGAAATTAACAAGAGGTTGTGATATTGTCATATATCAGTGGCCAAATATATGCAATGATGACATTTCTGGAGTCCTTTTAGATGAATTAGTTCACTAAGTTTGGTTTACAAGAACAGCCCTCTCAGTCGTATAATCCCACTGCTACCATAATGCTCAGCTTATATTTTATAAAAAGCAACAGTCTTATTTCAATGAGTATGCATAATTGCAACTGGTACACACAAAACTGACACATATTTAGAAAATGTATTTTGCCTTTTAAATTTTGAAATAAAATTATGCAGACATAAGTTATAAATTTATAAAACTTTTTATGAATAATTAAAGAATTCAATGATTTTTTAAACTTAACATTTGTACATGAAGGAAAATAATTACAAATTGCCAGTCTTATTCAGTATAATATTATGAAATAGTTATTACATTATTATATTCAATCAGAACAATGAAGTATCTCAAGACGTGTTTTCTTTCTAATGTAAAAATTCTACTGAGAAATCACATTTTTGATGTTAACTAAAATATATATTAAAAATCTATAAATATATTTCATAAAAAATATTTTACAATAGATAGAATTAAAATTGGCTTATTATTTACTAAAGCAAAAAAACCTCACTCTATAAGTAAGAGTTGCATAGGAAACTAAATTTTATGTTAATTTTAAAATTTTACCCTATAAAATTACTGATTGTAACATGCTTTTAAATTTAACTAGTTTGTTAAAGTAATAATTGTTTTTAATATATAAAAATTTATTTCTTTAAATATACAGAATACTTTTATGAAGACTCACAAAATTTTCACTTTATTTGATTTATAAAATATGTAAAGCTATGAATTTAAAAAAAATTATCTCAGAGTTCAACTGAATAATTCTGATTCTTATCTTAATATTACAACACAAAATGAGTGGTAAAAATAATAAAAAAATTAACTTATAAACCTTTAATAAAATCATTTAAAAATTCTACCAGAATGAAGTGATAGAAATATCAGTTTCATAAAAGCAAAACAATATTTACAAAGGCATTTCATTAGATACTTAAGTTATAAAAGAAATGAGATATTTTGAGTTTATCAAGAATCCTTTTAGAGAATAAAGTTTGATTAAAATTAACTGTAAACCTCTCCTGAGGTTAATTTTGGCCAAAAAGGTAAACATATATAGCAATATAAATACTGAACCAAATTTTTAAAAATGTCGCTGCTTAATTTCTGCTATTATTTCTTTTCCACAATAGAACACTTTTGAAATCAAAATGAAAGCATAGTATTAAATTTGCATAACATAGTGCCTATGTTGATCAAAGTTCAATACAAAACACAAATCTAATTTTATTTTTATTAAATTCAGACATAACTCAGGGGAGAGGGCTTATTAATCTGGAAGACAACATTAAATTATGAATAATTAGGCAAAAGCAACAAACATTTTTTTTTAATCAGTATTTCAAAATCTTCAAAAATTATTTGTCCTCTATCTAGTCAATCTGCAGCCTAATGCCTATGCTAGGCATTTATTGATGGGATATTGACACTGTTTTTGGCGTGTTTTACAGGGCTATCAAAATGCTTTGTTAAAAGTGATGGGAAAACCAGGCAAAAACTGTGTAAGTAAGCACTGGCAAATGATACATGCCTGAGATTTGAGTGAAACTTGCACCACTTGCACAGCCACATTTGTTCAATTGCCCTAGTTGTTCCTTTGTCACGGATTGCTGTGTGTATCCATCTGCATGTGTGTTTGTTGGTTTTTGCACATTCACCAGGGTGATGACACTAGCTTTCTTATTTTCCAGGGTTATGAAGGGTCACTCTTAAAAGTCACCAACAAAAATGGCAAAAACACATCAGTAAGTACAGTTCTTGCACATTTTTCTTTTATTTTTTGTTTTGATTTTCAGGATTCACTTGCATGTTCTAAGCATGGTCATAGGTTATTATCTTATCCAGAGCCAGCACTATTGAGCAATGAACAGATTGTTATGGAATAGTACTGGTTATGACATAAAAAAGTGAAGGAAGAAAGAGAATTTATACTATCTTTCACAATATACCTTGCATGGCTGCTCTTCCAGTTTACTTTAAAACACAGACAATTCAAGCATGAAATTACATTTAGTGCAGCAAAGGAATTACACTGAATCTCCTTGTGAGAGATATTTTCATCTTTTAAAAATCACAACTTCACCATCAAGCAACACGTTGATTTCATCAGATTAATCACTCAATTTTATTTATCCTAATGAACTGAATTTCAAATTCTAAATTTTCATAATCTTGCTCAAACATTATTATATTTAATTATTTTTTTTAATTTTTCCTCTATACTAGTGAGAAATGTTTGAAAAACAGGATTTGCAAAAAAAGATTTCACCTCAAAAACTGAAAAAGTGTTGCTGTGTTTGACAACAATCTAAAATGTTAACAAAATGAATACATTGGTATTTTTAAATAAAAAGAACTAATCATAAAATGATAATGTATTTCATTCTATCAATTGAAAACTCTCATATTGAATATATATCAAACCAAACAAATATATTTTAGTAAAACACTTGTTTTAATAGTTTTCAAGCCTTTCAAGCCTGCTTTTACTAAATATACAAATGTTTGTTATGAAAAGTTGATTATCACATTATTTCCGCTACACAAAATTTTCTCTCAACTCCTGTATTCTGTAAAAATTATATTTCTGTCTGACATTTTATTGTCTATTTATGTAAGACTGTATATAAAATAAATGTTTCTAGTTATATTGTATTTCTACACTTCTTGATATATGAAAATACCAAAATAAACATGTATATTGATTTTCTCTTCAATTCTCAGTTACCAAAGAAAACTTAACAAATTTTAAATTAAGCAATAGTTTTCTACTTCTTTAAAGTCTTTACAAAACTTCTAAATTATATTATTTGGAGATAATCTATAATCTTGATAAATAATCAAGTTGTATTTTAATGAAATTTGAACCTTGCTATTTTCTTATAGTTTATGAACGTGGTGAAACAATCAAAAAATGCACATAGTATCTTGGCAGGATATTTAATATTCCAAAAGAATAAGTGTTACAATTTATTTGCATATGCAAGTCAATTATGGTTAACTCTTTTGCTATCACATTCTGTTTCTATTTTTAAGAACTTAAATTTAAAAGAATATTTGAAATTCATAAATGAATTATTCACTCTATATGTAACAGAGATATACATTATTTATTGATTAACAAAGGCAGTAATATTATTTATTCTGTGAAAGAACTCTATGATTACAAAATCATGGATCATTAGATTAAAAGATTTGGATTGGTTTGATATATAGAACAAAGAAAAAATCCCCATAGGATACAGAAATAAGTAGTTAACTAATCTTGTGTTTTATATGTGGGATGCTGAAAATTTCTCAGTCCAATCCACTTCACAAAATCTAACCAAATGATGAAACATCATTTTTTTTAAATTCCTTCTTGCTTAGACTGAAAACTTTTCAGTACCTTCTCTAATATATACATGTGCGCATTATTAAGTCTCCAGACAGATATGTGATTATCAGCTGAGTTTTGATCTAAAATTCTCAATGTATAATATTCACTCAGTGTGATTAATATTCATTATTGAATTATAGACATTAATCATGAAGGGAATTACTTTACAAAATAAATATTTATTGTGCAAAATAAATGCATTTTTAACATTTGGCTGCAAACTCATTGATGTAATTTCATATATATATATATATATATATATATATATATATATGTGTGTGTGTGTGTGTGTATGAATGTATATGTATATATATATATATATATGTGTGTATATATATATATATATAATGTATGAATATATATATGTATGTATGTATATATTCATATATGTATATATATATATATATATATATATATGTGTGTGTGTGTGTGTGTGTGCATATATATATATATATATATATATATATATATATAATAAGAAAAAATATATTTACGTATATATGTATATATACAGAATGCATCAAAAATACTTTTACAATCTTTGGGTGTGGGCTCCTGACACCAAAACAAGCTAAAATGTTCATATAAACATGTCCTCTGCTTGCTTCTACACATGCATAAACATGCCAGATCATTGACTGGCAGACCCTTTCAAATACCCTCACATGATGTCAAATGGTTTCACAGGTCCCAATGACATGTTGATGTAGCGTCTCTACATTATTAATGTTTACTGACTAAACCAATTGTTTTAGGAGCCCAACAGATATAAATACAAAGAATTGAGGTTGGGA
The DNA here is from genome assembly GCA_963932145.1 of Acanthosepion lycidas. NCBI lineage: Eukaryota > Metazoa > Mollusca > Cephalopoda > Sepiida > Sepiidae > Acanthosepion > Acanthosepion lycidas. The sequence goes on along the minus strand of OZ010583.1, from coordinate 79,863,661 downwards.
AACATGCTGGACATATAACTATTCCTCCTCTACCTAACCATCTTTCATGGTAGATGTCAGACAATGCATTATGAACACTGTTACTAAAATGTACTGGATCCCCATTATGATGAACCACATGTGTCTTCATATTAGCAGGGATACATCCTCTAGCAGGTCTGGGTGTGTGTTTAAAATAAAATTCCTGTAGAGAGCTTCTGTAAGACGTGCTGTGTGAACATATGGACCTACCAGACAGTCACCTACAATTCCAGCCCACACATTAATTGTAAACTGATGCTGGTATCTAGCCTGTATTGTACCATGGGGATTCTGATCTGCCCACAAATGTTGGTTGTGTAAATTTGTTATTCTATCTCTTCCAAATGTTGCCTCATCCATAAACAAGACTGAAGAGACAAACAATGGATCAGCAGTTTGTGCAATAAACCATCAGCAAAAGTTCTCCCATGATGAGTGATCAAAGGGAAAAAGATACAAGAGCTGTCCTTGAAGTACCTTACATGTGGTACTATGAGATGTACAACATGCTAGTTCTACTTGCCATGTGATGATACCTGGATTGTCTCTGACGGCCTCTAGAATGTGTTCTTCATGGTCAGGTGTATGAGTGGATCTCGGTCTTTCTCAATCTATAGTTTGTGGTGCCAAGGATCCTGTCTCAGCAACATGATGATAAACAGCAGCAAAGGTTAGATCAGTCAGCTGCCTTCTGTCTGGAAATGCAAACTGATACAGCCATGCATGGAACCCACTTCCAAAGTTTATAAAAGTATTTATTATACACCCGGTATATATATATATATAGTTGGGCTGAATAGTTGTCAGTCTAAGCAAGAAGGGACTTTAAAATATTTGATTTTTGCCCATTTCATCAGATCTTTGGTTGTGCCAAGAACTTTTCAACATCGCTTCATATTCATTTATGTCCACTTTCATTAATTCATATAAGTTCATCCATTTTTATAAACTTAACATTTATGATACTTTCTACAATCATTTTCTATGTTATGCCATCCCTCATTTGACTATCTTGGCTATCCCTTAGTTGTATTTTTATAGTCCCTTAAAGAGCTATATATATATATATATATATATATATATATATATATATATATTGTCTCTACTAATATACAACTACAAGCTACTAAGATTATCAAATTCTAATTTACATTGAATTTTCCTTTAAAATGAATTTGATTTTGTCTTTTACTAATAATATTTTGTTTCATTATTTTCAATTGAAATATTTGATTACAGCACTCATTGCTATAGCAAAATTGGTTTTATTGAAGTCATGAACACATTAAGAGTATGACAAGATTTAACATCCATTTTGACGGTTTTTGTATTATTAACTGATTTCAAAAAAACTAATCACAATTGAATTAGATCTTTTTTCTTTTAAGATATTATAACAACTCACTATTAATATCAATTTGTAATAAAGATATTTGTCTATTTTTATATTCAAATTAAAATTTTAAAATTCTTTCACAGCATTTCCACAGTTTATTCTATAGTCATTTTATTATATTTCATTAAAATCTTTTAAAAAAAAGAACAGGATCTCTACAAATGAACTTTCAAAGCAAGAATCTATTCTTCATCTAATGTTCTTACAAAACCACTTATACTATTTTATTATTTCTTCAAAAACATTTTGCATTTAATGAATTATATATTTTACAATTAAGAAATGCAAATAATATTAAGATAAAACTGTTTTAGGTAAAATAACATGAGAATAATATATTTTAAAGCACAAATTATGTGTTTCTCAATGAAAAGAATATCCTTTCAAGCCAAATAAATAGGTAAGTTTTACATTTCTGTTTAGACAGTACATTAGAATCATTGCAACACAAACTATTGTAACTTGCATGTTTAACATTTCATATCATAAAGAAAATATGATTTTATAAAATAGTAATAAAAATATTCAATGCTATTTTTAATTATTATAACTTTATTATTTGATTTTTAATATTTGAAGATTGGGTTTTTCCAAATCTAAATGGTACATGTGCTTTATCATTTTGAGTAACAACTATTTTGAAATAAGTTAGTCTTATAAGTTTTTACTTATAAATAAACTATATTCTTTACATATTTAATCTTCCTATTAAATGAAGGAAATATTACTAAAATATCAAAAGAAAATTTATATCTATTTATATCTATCATAGAATATGAAAATAGAGATAATCTGAGGTGATCATAAAATTTTCACCATAAAGATAATGCATTTGGCAAAAAAATGAAAAAAGATAAGAAATACAGTCTTGACAAAATGACAGGAGAAAAAACAGACTAATCAAAAATTGGGAGAAAACAGAAAAAAAATTTAAAATTGCATTTGAATGCAAAAATGTACAGAATAAAAAGTACAAAGTGAGAGAAGTAGCCTGTTTGAGATGTTTTCAACATCTCAACAATATTACTACTCTATACATTTGTAGTGTTTTCCACCACTTCAAATGATAAGTTGTATTATGCAATTTGTATTATTCTATTTTCCACCAAAATAGAAGAACTATAAGATATACAAGATAAAATATTTAGAAATATTTTTGAAATTGTTGTAGTAGAAATAACTTGAGTATTTTAAATGGGTTTTTATTATCACAACATATAGAAGAAATAAATGAATATTATTGCTTTTATTCAAACTGTTTAAATGAATTAGATGTACTTTCCAATAATATTTCATACATTTTTCTATAAGATCAGAAGAAATTTTAAATGAAAATGGAATAAAGAAGTATAACATATTTCACATTTTCTTTTTTTTTTCTCATTATCTTTTAAATAGTTGTTTTCCATTTGATTATGCACACTTGCCTATTTATCATTGACAGAATAAAGACAACATATTATAAATGATGATAAATTGAGAATAGGTTTTCCAATTGAGAAATAACCTGTACTGAATAACTAATATTTTGCATTTATACATTTTGTTTTTTGTAAGCCACATTTTCAGATGTCAAGAAAATGGAAATATTTCAAAATCAAATTCTTTGAAATTTATTAAGTACAGTTTATATTGATATAGTTATTAAAATGCACTCTAACTTTTTTTAAATAAATTATCTACAAATAACGCACTTTATCATAGTCCCGTGTTTCCAGTTTCTTGCCATTTAATTCTAGATTTAATAGAAATTCATCATTTTCTTTTTGTTTTAAAACTAATTATTGCTGAATTTGATTTCATATGCAAAATTCAAATTCTTATCAGCCAATGTTTCAATATCTATCACCTGAAGGCATTTATTCAGTCATCTTTCTTTTTTTCTATCAAAGGGGACTAATGGATTTATAACAAGTGAATTTGAACTGATAATCTGGAACTTGATAATTAACAACAATAAATACTTGAAATTTCTTATATAGATTTCAAACTTAAAACTTATTTCTTACCTTTCAGCCTGTAGGATTTGTCACATTCAATTCAAGGGTTGAAGCAGAAGCAGCAAAACAAGATTTACAGGTAAGATTCTTGTATTAAATATCAGAATAATTTTATCTTAAATCTCATTTTCAGATTCAAATACAGATTTTACTTTCTCGCACTGAACTTGTATTTTGTTTGCAATTGTTTTGCTTTTATATACTTGGAATTTTTACTTTTAAATATTTGGAATTTCACTTTTTACCAGCTGTTAACTTATTATTAATATATTTTATTATAATATATTATTATTAATATATTTTATGACATAAGTTTGATATTGTTTGTTGGTATTATTTCAACCAAAAAATAGCTATCATATTCAAGATCCATACAAAATAAATTATATCTTCAGGAAAAATAACTTAAAATCAAAAGCTAATGTAAATTATTAATGAAGATCTCGTTTCCATTTAATATGGCTTCCATAACAAATATAAAATAAAATTCACGGATTTTATTTAATAATTCATTTAAAATTTCATGTTTAAACCAGAAAATATTGCTAAAAATATTCTTGAGACATTTACTTTCCATTCTATTCAATGTAATTGCTGATTACAAAATACATTAGTGTCTAAAATACACCCCCTGTAGATTTCAAATGAAATATTATTTTTTATTTAGTAAATTTGAAAAACACACCTTTAGAACATGAGATAAAATTCATAGTAATCCAGCTTTTAGCTTTAGAGTTTGTTTTTGTTTTGTTATTTTGTTTTGTTTTTTTTTTGGGGGGGGCGGTAGTGTAATCATTTTATTCTATTTAGTATTTTCTCATATAATTACAAATCTCACTTTGCAGCCCCATTTCTCAAAAATGTTCAACTCACTTCTTTAATTTATAAAGTCATATACATTTTAAATGGAAAATAATAATGTCAGTAGTTCCATATATTGTTCTCTTGATTGATTATATTTGCTTTTATCCATATATTTTTTTATTTATTTTATGTATGCCTGTCAAACAGAGGTATATTTCAAAGATAGCTGGGTATTAAAAAGTTAAATTTCAAGTGTTAATATTAACATTATTATAATTTTTGAAACTACTAATGTATTCTTTCCTTTCAATATTTTTATATTAGGTTGGTGCAAAAATAATGACGTAATAATGTTGTTTTTTGACGTAATTTTTAACGTCAAAAAACAACATTATTACGTCATTATTTTTGCACCAACCTAATACATACAAACTTACATTAATACATACATACAAGTGTATTCATGTATATCTTTCAAACAGTTCTTTTCCTTTCTAACTAATCTAGATCCTTTATTTTTCACATGATACAAAAATGAGCTATTACATGATAATGACACATGATTTATGATTTGAGCTTGAGCTGTTATTACTAAGGGCTAAAATTTAATTTTTTCCATAAAGTAAAATCATGCTTGAAAGTCATCACTACTATCTTAACTATAATAAAACTGTTATAATTGTAAGATAAATCTTGCAAAATAATTAAATCCATCAAACATTTCAGATTTGGTAATACAATTCAATCTCTTATATCAAATATATACCACTTATTAATTTCAACAAGCCAAATTTTGTGAGGCTGACCAAGAAAAAGCACATTATGAGATCATATGTTCTTCTGAAATGGATATTCATGGCAATGACATACCACAAACAAAATTATGACATCATACAACAATTAATGGCTTGAAAACATACAAATAAACAACTTATAATAAATCTATTTATTATCATTTTGAGTAATCAAATCATTTTGCCATTTCTTGGATAATTCAGACAATTTTTCTTTCATAGTTGGTTGCAGCCATCCCAGTGGTTATTGAATTAGATGTAATACCAAGTCTGAAGCAAAGCAAATGAGATTTTTTTTTGGTTTCTCTAAGTAAATTTCATCATGAGAGCAAAAAAGACTTGGTATTCTCCAAAATCCACTGGAACATCTATCTGTTTTTGTGATATTCACAGGGATCTGTCTATGCGCTTAACTTTCAGGTTGCTATTGATTATATGTCTTGAAGCTATTATCATTCATTCTGTCTGTATTTAGAGTGAAGATGAATTTTATCTAAAGCTGAAGTTGTAGCAATATGGGTAAAATATACTTTTGGCACTTTGTGTTGATGTTTTAAATGTTGACACAATAAAAATCCTACTAAAAAGTTCATTATTTTTATAAAAGACCAGTATGTCTGTATTGCTCATAGTTACTTTACTTTACTGTTAATAACTGCACTTAAGCTATTAATTTATCCCTACTATTCATGCGATCTGTTCTGTCTTCTTTCAAATGGTAATGTGACAATTATATACTATAATACTAAATCAAGTGCTCAATAAAAAATATCTGACTAAAAAATATCAATCAATTTAACATATTTCAAGTATTATGATTATTACACTCTTATCTTTGCTGGGATTTGCTTCTAAACAGTCTGATATTATACATCAATTTTAGGCAAATATATTAGAAAAGTAATACAGAAATTTTGGCAAAGTTTAACATTCATACCCACAAAACAGTGTGTCAAAAGGACAATTTTTCTCTTGACACTACTATTACTGTAAACTTCCTCAGCAATTTTTATTCTTTTAAAAAGCTATTGTTAGAATTTTAATAAAACACAAACATATGAAACTGGATTTTTATACATTTTCTTTTTTTCTTGAGAATTGACAACAAAAGTATCATGATCAACTGATTAGAACATTAGCATTCTAACCATGAGTGTTATGTTCAAATCTCACTATAATTGATTTGTCAAAGATGTGACTTTTTGATAATATTAACCTGGAGAGACAATCCCTACAAGCAGTACCATTAGGAAGTGCCTGAGAACTGTAACACAAGTTGACCCAAGCCTTGTAAGTAAAATTGAGTAGATGAAACTCTTTGGAACCCATCAATGGTTGTGCTAGCATGAAGTCAAAAATCATTGTGACAGAGAGTTTAAGCATACTGGCCTTGTTCTCACCTGTAATCTCACCAGATTATGTGCTCTCCTAAAAACTGTAACTAAGGTATGCTCAGCATAGTTACACTATAAACCACACCTTGATTCTGTGAGTGTTGAAGAAACACAAATATGCCTGAGCAGGCATTAGCAACAGTAATTATAATTGAAATCCTTGTTACACTGTGTAATTCTGATGTCATGGATTCTGATACAGCCAAAATAGTATTTTCTAAACTTTCAGTTTTCATATTTGCAGAGGAAAATGTTGTTAAGATGTTAAGTAATGCTTTCTATATGTAGTAAGCAACTTGAATGACAAATTGAACTGATAATTAAAAATATGTAATATCTTTTAATTGTCACAATAGTTTATTTATATAAAAAGAAACAACCATTGGGAAATTTTCTACAATAAAATAATGGTGGCAAATAGTTATTCTAAACGTTTCTTAAGAGTTGAAAATAACTATTAATATGTAATCACATAACTCTAAGCTTAAAGTAAATCCATGAAATCTGAACAACCAATCATGACCCTTGAAAGGAAAATAGGACCTTCTAAAGTTCTGAGCTAAATCTTCTTAGAGTGTTTCCCAGGTTGGCCTGGATTGTCCAAGTTTGTCTGGAATTCTCCTAGTTTGAGGAGTCTGTCCTGGTGATATGTGGTATCAGTATATTTTATTCATGTGTGCGTGTGTGTATGTGTGAACCCAAAAGATTAAAAAGTATTGTGTGATGAAAACATTTTATTATACAAGAAAACTAAGCCTATAATACAAATGGAAAAATTATCTTGGAAACTGGGGTAAGCTCATATATTTATGCTGATATTTAAAACAAAGTGATCTCCCATGATTTTTATTCTAAACTCACAAATTAAAAAGATTGTGACTAACTGGTAAAAACAGGAGAAATATTTTACAACTGGTACTTATTATAAAGATTAAAGATTTTCTATGATGGGCATTAAAAATTTTAATATTTTTAATGAAAACTTTTGTTTTTACTGCTAAGACTGTAATTAAATAATTTCCTAAAAGCATTTTCAATAAAAAATACTTCCAAAGACAATATCTAAAGTTTAAAAACAATGAGTAAGTATCCAAACTGTTTCTATGTTATGATAAATGTTCTTTATGCTCATTTTCTTTTGTTGTTTTTCAGTATACCTGATGGGAACCTCTGGTCTGCATTTGAAAATTATTGGCTTAATTTATTGCCCTGTTAAGTTAATGCCAGTAATGTGTGTGCCAAAGCTGCTCAACACTGAAATAAGAAGTGGTGATCTGCCCCTTCCAGACAGGAAACTTATCTCCGGACATATTACTTGAGGTTGGAGTGAACAAGATGGCTACTACTCCTACTTATTACTGTTACTACTACTGTACCATGTCCTATTGCTCCATGATTCTGTTCTGCCTGTTTTTCACTGAACTCCCAGTGGCTGCAGGCTCAGTAGCAATACCTACTACAACCTCTAGTTAGTATATAGGCACATACAGGCAGCACCTGCAACAGGGGGGGCACATAGACTTGATCCTGGCCCCAGTAAGCTTGCCCTGGTTCACCAGATTTTCACTCTGGACTCAGCAACAGCAGCTGTGCAGCACCTATATAACAGCAGACCTTTACTAATTGTTTGTAGTTGGGACATACACCTTAAGTTGGTGTCTGGCAGCATCTGCAATCAGTCAGTCAGTCAGTCAGTCACTCACATGTTCTCACACTGCTGAGTCGATTGGCTCCTGCACCCATCACCACTACTCACGAAACACTGTCAGTTAGTAGTTCTCTATCCTCATCACCTAGCATCAGTCAACAGCTAAATCTCACTGACATCATTCACCCTTCTTTACTTAAAAAAAACAATGAAAGAAAGAAAAATCTTACAAGACTGCTGGCATTGAATTTTGTCACTGGGCACTTATTAACGCAATCACATTCATTTGAAATCAGCTAGCATAACAACCACTTTTATTAACCTATCCATTTTTAGAAAAGTTATGGTTTTCGTTTCTTAATATCTAGTATCAAAGTTATCTTCTACTCTTATTAAGTCACAATTACTAATATGATTTCAATACACTATGGCATAGAAATTTCTTCAGTTACTTATCAGATACTTTAAGTAATGAACATTTCATGAATATTTATGAAAGTAAAAATTAAATGCAAATTTGAGTATTCAATTAAGTATACAAGGATATATATTGGAATTTATCTTCATTAAGAATGCATCAAAGTAAAATATTAAAATGTGATATTAAAAAAGATTTATGTATAAATAATATCCATGCCCATATATGATATATATATATATAAGTGTAACTTGAGAATAAGATTCAAATGTGATTAATTTTCTACAATTTTACCATTCCTTAAAAGTCATTTTACATAGACTGTTGACTTGACATAGTTTTTTGGGAAAGATCTGGGTGAAAAATAAAAAAAACGAAACAAAGGATTTCCCCATCTATATTGTTTCATATGTTCAATGGACATATTACCTGCCTGGATAAAGGAGATTTTTGACAAAGTTTTCCTAACCTAAAAGCAGGCACAATTCATATACCTTTTAGAGTAGTCAGTGCTGAACAGTTAAAAATAACATACTAGTAAACAAAGGACTGAACTTGAGCCCCAATCGCAGTTTGGGCTCCAAGTTAAATGAACCAGACAGGCTATTACTGGTAAAATAATTTGAGAAATGAGGTACAAAAAAAATTGAAGTTCATTGGCTTACATTTGACAAATATCAGAATTAAGCCCTTAATACGAATGCCTGACCAATATTGTTGATTTTGGTTAATGATTCATGTAAAAATTGTTTAATTGAAATGTTTCACTTTATTGCAATAAATTATGATTCACATTGCAGTCTTTCAGTGTCAGTAGGGAAATTCTAAAATTGCATTTGTGTTCATAAACATATATTAACTCCTTAATCATAACAAGTATATATGCCAATTACACAAAAAGCACCTATGTTGTGATAAGAAAGATGTCTGTTTACTGCAGAGGGCACCAATTTTTCACAAGTTGTATGCATTAATTAAACCAAAAGAGGTTAAAATAACAATGTGATATATTGCAGCTTTAACACAATCACATGTAGCAGTATTTTGTGTCACTTCACAATGCTTCTTCAAAGAGATATAAGAGCTGGATTTAATTTTGCGACCATTAATTTTTAAAACTTCACATATGTATTTGAGCTTTTAGTTAAATTATACATTGATGTTTATGAAAAAAATAATATTGAAGATATTTTCCTGATTTAAAATAATAAAATATCAGTTAAAAACTGCTTAGTTTTGGTTTGTTTAAAATTTTATGGCCATTTATTATATTTTAAACTGATTAAAGTTACTAAACATATATAAGCAAATTATATATACAGAATAATTCATTTATAAATTAATGTGCTTGTTATAATCAAATGTATTAAATGATTGAAAAGTTAAATGTAATGAAAAAATACTTTTGTCTTTGTTATTGTTGAGGTGTAATATCACATTCATTTCAGTCATAAGCAGACTTATAAAGCTAATCAAAATGTCATTTATTATATTGGATACTTTATTAAATATTTTACAAAAGAAAGTATCAAATTTTTTCAGTGATAGAGAGATTAAAGTGTATACAATGAAGAATTAAAGTATATTGTTTCTAACACAGGTGCTTTTTGTTAATGTTTTTCCTTATTTCAAGGTAGAGCATTTTGTTTTGTTCTCTTCTGGCTTGTAGATATTTCCATTTATTTATTTATATATCTTTTTTTATATTTTTATTCGTTTTATTTTATTTATTTTAAAAACTGCAATTAACTTGTTAGTACACCAAATTCCTGTTGATATATGTATAAAATAAACACAGAAAAACTAAGTTGCCTAATACTAGAGTTGTTCCCCTTTTCAGATTTAAATTTTCAGTAATTCAAATCTATTAAAAATGTTAAATTAGCTTTACATTTAAAACACCAATACATCAAAGTTCACTGCTTTAACTATAATTATATCACAAATTCAAACAATTCATTATTTATGATTACTTTACAATAATACGATGATTGTGATACTGTAATATGATATTTTGATAAAAACCTATATCTTGTATAATAAATGAATAACTATTTCCAAAAGTCACATTTCATTAATCACACAGAGTTTTTATAACAATATATGTTAATATATAAAATTATTTACTTGATTGTATCTAGAGATAACACTGGCAAGAGAATACTGGGCTTCACAATCAGCAAATTAGCAATTCAATCCTTTATTTCACCTATTTGTTAATCTCATGTATACTTAGTAATTCATTAAATTCTAATTTGATTTTAGTTAGAATCATATGGCAAATATGTTCCTTTTTAAATTAGATAATATTTTTACTGATAGATGTAGAAAAATATTTGTAATTTTTCATTTAATGTAATATATAACCCTTTTGGTAATTTCCAGATTTATTCTTCAATTGAATTTAGATTAGTTATACTTATATATATTTTATAACATATAACTCCAAAATAGGGTTTTGGTGTACAAGATTTGCAAAATCACATAAAAGAAATTTATTCAAGTTTTGGAGCATTTTTACAATATATATATATATATACACATATATATATATATATATATATATATATATATATATATATATATAGTTGGATGAGAATCCAGCAGAATGGAAAATATATAAGACAATTTTGGAAACTTATACTTTGACATGTTTTGCTCATGAACCAGAAGCATCAGAAGAATTTTATTTCACAAGAACAAAATTTACATTAGAAAGACAAAACATGATTCATCTGAAGCGTCTGAATACTTGGTTTTTACTTTAACTGTATCATTAGAGTAGTTAGATTTTAGCTAATCACAAATTATTTATTCATTTTTTTATTTATCCATATTTTTTCAAGATTTACATATCCCACATTGTTTAAGTATTATTTTATTAAGAAGAGGAGATAAACTGAAATAACCCAGTCAAATATTAATTGTACAGGACTAATAGATCACGGCATTTTTAATGCATTTTTGAGTAAATTATATTCATTTTTTAATTTAAACAGTGTTTTCCACATTTTCTTTTAAGATCACAATTTTGACTGTACTATTTCAGTTCTCACTAAATTAATACTAAAACAATGTAGAATGTGTAAACCCTGAAAATTAATTAAAAACACAAAATTAAAACTGAGTGGGAATTATTATGTTGGTGCAAAAATAATGACGTAATGTCGTTTTTTGACGTATTTTTTAACGTCAAAAAACGACATTATTACATCATTATTTTTGCACCAACCTAATAGTTAAAATTTAATTTCTATAATGAAGTAAATTAAAGTAAAAATGAAACATTCAGCCACTTAATGAGAATCCTGTTTTGTCTCAGTAATGTAAATTTTGGTCTTGCGAAATACAGTCCTTTTCCTGATGATGGTGGTTAAAAACATGTTAAAATATAATTTTTTTTTAATATTTGCATATAGTAACATATATATATATATATATATATATATATATATATATATATAAAGATATGCTTTTAAGAATTATTTTGCAACATAACATTTGCAGGTCAGAAATGCAAAATAATTTCTTTATCAAATTGCTTTTGTTGTAATTCTCTGAAATATTTCTTATATTAATAATTCTTGCTTTATCAGGTTCAGCTTTAGATCATCTCAATTTTCAAACCAGAATTTAATCTTCATATTGTTTTTGTGATAATTCATGTTGAATTTTTGTTAGCTAATAGTATTATGATAAAACTTTCAAAAATATAATCATATATCTACATGACTATATAACTTATTGCATATTTGACATCATTTAAATTTTCATGATTTTTCTTTAAATTTTAAATTTGATTATATTTGTCACTTTGATTTTAGAAATGATGAAAAAAGATTGTAATTATATATTATATTACTGAATTTATCACCTCCTACAACTTTTACAAAAACATTTTTCAAAATGTATTTTTGTATTTTATCTTTTGCTTTATTTTAGCCAATTTTTATGCATCTATGTCATACAAAAGATAAAAATATGTTTTTACAAATACCCATGATAAAATTATGATAAAACTTTCAAAAATATAATCATATATCTACATGACTATATAACTTATTGCATATTTGACATCATTTAAATTTTCATGATTTTTCTTTAAATTTTAAATTTGATTATATTTGTCAGTTTGATTTTAGAAATGATGAAAAAAGATTGTAATTATATATTATATTACTGAATTTATCACCTCCTACAACTTTTACAAAAACATTTTTCAAAATGTATTTTTGTATTTTATCTTTTGCTTTATTTTAGCCAATTTTTATGCATCTATGTCATACAAAAGATAAAAATATGTTTTTACAAATACCCATGATAAAATTTAACTTCACGCGATACATGATTACAGTTATGTATTTCCTTTATCATTATTATTATTGATACAACTACTAATACTACTACCACTATCACTATCATCATCATCTTCTAAGTATTTAGCAAAAGCTTCCTGTTCACATTTTATATTCACACATAAATTAAGATCTTTAATATTTTAAATTGTGAAATATTTTAATTAATATTATCTTAATAAATAAATTAAAATCTTTTGCTTAATGATTTTTGCTTCTATTACAAAGGCTGCAGTAATCAATTTATAATTCAAAATTATTGATAAACAATTATTATTTTAAAATGGTTAAATTATTGTTTCCATTTTTTTTTAATATATGTTGATATCCCTTCTTAATTTATCTAATATTCTTCTAAGTTTAATTAATCCTAAATTAAATGCATGACTACTTTCCATCTTACTTATTACATAAGATAAAGTTTTGGGCAGAAAAATTATGATTTTTTAAAATAAAATGTAAAACTTAGTTATGATAATTTAAAATCGAATCTTTTATAATTTTATTTTTTATCAATTAGTAAGTAGGTTAATCAGAAAATAATGTTCACTATGAAAATAAAAACCTACGTTTTTTTTAAGTGCTTTATTTGTTGTATTAAATTGTAAAATATACATTTGTTTCCAAATTTGTTATCAGATTTTTCTATATTTTGACAAAGAGGATTTATAGTGTTATTTAGATATACTAAACTGATCATTTCCCCTTTTCTCTTTACAGGGAGTGAAGTTTGATCCTGACTTGCCACAGACTCTTCGGCTAGAATTTGCTAAAAGTAATACAAAAGTCACAAAACCAAAGCAACAGTCACCACAACCAGCAGCAACACACCAGACAATAATTCATCCCCTAACAGGACGTAAGTAATTTAGTCAAAAGAATATAATTATAAAGCTCATTTTTATTAAAGATTTACGTGCTTTATGATATGTTCATGAAAGAAGCTGTATTAAAAATTATCTGCTGAATTAATTTTTGAATTGATATTTCTCCAATTTTATAACTCTAATGTTGATGTACAATATAATTTAGATTTACAAAGAATGTTATATCTGAAGAAGTGTACACATTATTATTGTATTTTGGATAGGGTATCATGTTAAAAATAAGCAATAACATTGTCATATTTAAAAACTTGGTGATTTTTATTGACTTATCTAACCATCAGTTATGAAAATAACTAATAATAAGTAATCAAGTTTATTTTTATATTAATTAGATATTACAGTACAGTGATTTACACTGAAAAAACATGATTCTAAGATAATTTGAACTGTTTCTGCTTATTTTTAGAAGAAAAAATCAATCTATCAATTAAACAATCTTTAAGATACAATCTTCCATCAAAGCATTTCATCAAAATGTTGGATTAAAAAAATCCTTAATTAAATATAAATCCACAGATATGAATCATTTCTCAATTCAGGATGAACATAAGACACAAGTAGAAAGAAATAAAAAAGGCAGAAGAATGAAAGAAATACAGACACAATATTTTAAAAGAAAGGTTATTAACACATATTTTGAAAATTTAATCTAAAAAGAAAAAAATCCCAGTTTCTTTAAGCTGTCTCTTAAATGAGATTCAATAATTTTATTATTTTTACTAGTTCACTCTTAATTAAAACTGAATCATAATTCAGTTAATGGAAATGGTGTTATTTTTAATGAACTTTGAATGTAGTTTTTTTATCAATAACTTTGAATTGTTATATACATTTTCCAGGTAATTATAATAAGAGTTCCATCTAAAAGAAGTTGAGTAATATTTAAACCTGTAACTTAAACCTGCAACTTATAGTTAAATAAAGTATTTAATCCCTCAATATATGATGTATTAAATACTTTATTTAACTATAAAAATCTGAGGAAAATTTATGGGAAAATATAAATTTGTTTACATTAATTAATTCAGTTTTTACATGTGATGTTATTGAAATTTATTGAAGGTTTAAGTATCACTCAACTTCTTTTAGATGAAACTTTTATTATTAATTCATTAATTATTAATTAATTATGAACTCTTGTTAAATTCCATAAAATAAACTCCTTCTAAAATTGTAATCATTCATTAATTGAATATGTTTAATAATAGTTTTAAATTTTATGTTAACATGTAATTTCTGTATGTAGACTAAATATAACCATTAAACTGATTTGTTAAAATTTCATATTTTAAAGTATTTTTTTATGTTCACTTGCAGAAGAATTAGGTGCTGCCTTTTTTCCTGGTAGCCCTGAAGCATGGACTCCCCACCCATTAACTGCGTACCCTGAATTGGCCCCAGCCACCGCCACAGCCATCCATCATGCTGCACTCATCCAGCACCCAGCTCTTGCACAGGTACCGGTACGGGTTAGTTTGCTACTTCTTTTGTCCTTTGCTACTGTACCAGTGCAAAACACCAATTTGATAAAAAATCATATTTTCTAACCAAGAATTTTTATTTATATATTTTCATGGGTCAAGACAATAAATCTAAAGTTTTTCTTCTATAAGTATATCAATAACTTATCTTACCTGTTATGTAAATTATGATTTTCAATGCTTCTAAATCATTTTTTGATTTTTTGAATAGTTATAAGCTTTAAGATGGTATATATTAAACATAGTTCAAAATGGTATATATACAAAAATAGACATTTCCTTTGCTTCATCAAAAAACACGACACTTATCAGTTTTATGTAATATAAATTATTGCATTATTCATACAGAATAATTAGTTATCATTAATTTATGCTTAATTAATGTTAATTATTTTAACATTTATCTTAGAAACCAAGAAAAATAAAAATTTCATTTCAAATAGCAACTTGTAAAATGATGTATACACTAGGATTATCTGTCTAATCAGTGCTATAAAATAGCTAATTTAATTTACTTCAAACTAAAGTGTTTAAATATTAAGTCCATACTAGCTGTTTATATATACTAATTCAGAAAGTCCAGCATAATTTATAAAGCAGTAAACAATTAAAATTAGAGCTATTCATGTTTTGGTTAGAAAAATAAAGATTTTTTGATCTTTGAAATTTTTGTTAAAAGGAGCATGAAATTATGCTTTATCAATTACCCATAATTAATTTCAGTATGATCTATATTAAACACTGTGATAAACAATTACTATAAATTTCAGTTCATTTCAAAGAATAATTTTTAAATACTAATAAATTAATTTCATATAATTTTTCTGAGTAATAACACACATAAGTCAGTCATTTTACTTGATACATTTTATAATTTACTTTATGTTATTTCATAGGTTCATAATTTACTGCTCAACACCTTCATTATAAAATAAATATTTGTCTATCATAATTTATAATTTATATTTATAAATTTTCTTTTTTGATATAATTTTAAAACCTTAAAACTAAAATTTGATCTAAAATCAAATCTCTAAATATCAGTTTGATATTTCATTTTAATTTTGATGAGATTATACTTAAAATTTGTCTTTCCTTTCTTTTTGTATTTATTGTTATTTATTTGCAATCTTTTGGAAATGTCTTGACTCTTTTTCAATCAGTTAATTTGTCATTTTGAATTTATTGAAATTTAGAATTCATGACAATTAAAATGTCCACTGGTACACGTAGCTATAAAATAGATTCCTCACCTGATTTAATTTCATAACTATAATTTAACAATACTGAATATGAATGACCTTTTCTTACTAATAATTGTGATATTTGTACTTGCATGAATCCTTAACACACACACATACACACACATACACACACACACACACACACACAATAATAAACGTATACATGCATAGCAATATAGACATGAAAAGTTAAAGATGGCATTACATTTATAGCTTGTCATTTTTATCATTTGTTTTAAGAACTGAATTAATTCCTAACTTTTACATAAAAATTATTGAGAACTTTTTATAATTTCATGGCGAAATTAATTTATGCATAATATTAATAATTTATATTATTTTATAATATAAGAAAATTAATTTTGTAGAAGCTTAACTATTAATTTGTAAAAAATTATTAACAAATATAAAGTGGTTAAAAATTCTAAAAAAGTTAAATTTATTAATAATCTAATTCTTTCCAAAAACAAACAAGACAAGTTTAAAAATAAAATAAATAAAAACTCACATACACACACACACACACACACATATATATATATATATATATATATATATATATATATATATAAAGACACAATCAAAATATAGGACCTAATTGTTTAGATTAATATTTTTTTTTTACTTGGATTTCAGGGTAAATTTAGGACACCTTCAATTGATAAAAATAATCCTTAAGAAATATTTGGCCTCTCATAGGCCAAATATTTCTTAAGGATTATTAAGGAAAACAAAACTTGCTCTTTATTTCATTCAATGCTAACTCTTTGTGTCAAAGCAATGAAAGCATAAAGTGAATTAATAGTATCTGAATCACATTTGGTTTACCCAGAATTTATAAAAAAAAAAAGTATAAACAAAAATTAACAGAATTTATATATTCTAACAAACACACACACACACACAAATACATACCAGGTTGGTATAAAATATAAATTTAATAATTTAATCAAATTTGGCCTAAACAAAACTTTACTAATCAAAGTAAGCAACATTAGAATTAAGACAATGTTGACAATGATCCAGCAGCAAATTAATTCCATCATAAATGACTGAAATCAGAGAAGTCAACAAACTGCTAAAAGTTATTTTCAACCTGATCCATATACACTTGCTGTCACAACTTAGGCCAAGAAAAAGTGGTAATCTGTAGGGGTTAGATTTGGTGGATAAGAACTTCAGTATCTAACTGCATGAATCTTTGTCAGAAAGTTTGTGGAGTATGATGTCTTACATTATCCTGCAACAGGATAAATCTTTCTATTTATCACTACAAGCCAAAATGCTTACAACTTTTAATGCAGCAGTTCACTAGGACTCTGCTATGATTGACTAGTTTTCAAAAGACCGTAATGAATAACTCCAGCACCAACAAATGATTAGAAGGATCATTAATGGGATGAAGAATTGGTTTTGGTAAGGTTGAAAGGAGGTGATTTTGCTGACTGAAAGTAAGCTACATTTCCAATTATTATACAGAAACCACTTTTCATCAGCAGTAACACTTGCAAAAAAAGAATAATTTTTCAAACAAACAAGCAAACTGAAACTATTTACTCTATTTATATCGTTTGGACTGTTGTCATATTTACAATGTTTCAACTGTTGTATGCTCCAGCCTTCTTCAGGCGATATACATTGGAACTTCAAACCAAACTCTTTATTTAGTCCACAGCGGTAAATTATTCTAATTCCACATGCTATGCCTTTTTTTGGAAATCTCAGTTTTAGTTAATTTTTTGTAAAAAATGGTTACTCAGATATTAGGTAAATAGTTACAATACAATTACATCTCAGAAATATAGACAGAAGAAAATTAAAGCAAGTGCAAAACTGAGTAAGCTGCTGTTCATGAGTCAAATCATGCAGTAACCACTTCTGTATTTTCATTACTTTACCAATTTGCAACAGATGTTTTCTGACTGTTGCATGAGCTGCCCACAATTTTGCACCCAATATCTTAGTGTTTTTTTTAGATGAGTCTGCATGACTACCTTCTTTGCTTTTCATTGTTGATGTATAACTTGCAACCATGTCCAGATGTAACTTGGAAATTCAGATCACCAAAATCATTTTTTGGAAACCAACCATTATAAATCTGACTCCCAAATACTGTTGGTATTATAGATTGTTTCAGCTATTCAATGGCTGAGTTTCAACTCATAGAGCATAATGACAAAAAAACACATTTATACATCTTTACTTCAATATCCTATGAATATTCAGTTACTATCCAATGTCAGTTTATGAACATATACCAATATTGACAAATATCAGGCTGACCAAGAAGCTCTTCCCACCCCAAAATCTTATGTTAAGTAATAATTTGATAAAAACTTCTGGAAAATGGACCAGGCTGAGAACATTTCAGCCTCCCACTTGTGTTGTATATATATATATATATATATATATATATATATATATGTATATATATATATATATATATATATATATATATATATATATATATATATCCTATTTAGTTCAGAATTTGTGAATAGTAAACCTCAGTTTCTTGAGTCTTTTTTTACATAAATTATATGATGAAATCATTAAAAATGTTAAATATGCCTGAATAATAATCCTAGAAATATTGTTGTTTGAGATCCATGCATCTCAAGACAAAGTTAGCTGAAATATTCATCAATTCAATAACCTTCTGATAGTTGAAGTTACACATTTCTTGACAGTTTTATTTTTCATAAAATGATCATTTTCTATTATTGGCCAGATAAAGTTATATGATGAAATTGAAAACTATACTATAATTATAATATTGTCAACAAAAATAAAAGCAATTATTTTATTATTCTCCCATATTAACCAATATTTTTTCATACCAATAATAACTCTGCAAATAAATCTGGCAACATTTTAAAATTGATAATAAAAAAATTGATCATAATAATGGAAACTAATGCCTGTGGTTCAGAACAAATAAGACTCAAATATTCAGTAATTACTGATTAATATATATATATATATATATATATATATATATATATATATATATATATATATATATATATTAGGCATCTGTTTATTTTGAAAGATAAAGGTAGCACCCTATTTGGTCAAAATTCAGTCCCTTGGTGGTGAGACTGAAATGGTCTAGGCAGTACATGGTCTCTTTATTTGTATGTGCAGGCTTTGCACTGCCCATACCACATGGTCCCCCTCTCACCCATACCAACAAAAATGAATACTGGGCATTATATTTAGGACTGGCTTTGGCTACAGGAGTTCTCATGAGGTTGTTAGTGTTGACAGCCAAATGCCTTTGGAGATCCACTCTGGTTTTTCTATCTGAAGTTACTTCCATAGCCTTTTCTATGTTTGGATATGACTGCAAGGAAGTGGAGGTTTAAAATTAGGGTTTTCCTTCCCTTAGATTGACTATTTTTGGGGCTGATGGTTTCCATCTACCCAAAGCAGCTGGTTATGAGGCACCAGTGGTTCACCTTTGCCCCTCATCCAGCTTGGAGCTGGACTTTGTTGTCTGAGGCTATTTGAGATGCATGCTATGTGAGCATTTTATAAATAGTAGGCACTTGTTCCCATTACTACCCCTGGCTATGACAACTTTTAGAACACATATAATGTACATATATAAACATTATATATACTACATGTTTCAGAAGCTTCCAAAAAATTAATGTTTAAAATATATATATATATAAACCATGGCTCGGATTTGAAAGGTTATTCTGCATTATTTACAAGCCCATAGGTGGTTTGTGAGGCCTATACAAGAGAGGCATGTACTTCCACATAACTTGCAAAAGACAGATTGTCAACCAAATGAATCTCTAACCTTACAGAGGTGCCTCTTTCCTCTTTTCTTTTGCTTCTTTTCTGCAGCTTGATTCAACAAAGGAAGTTGCCTGACAGATCTTGTACCCATCATGTTTCTTTGTCACTTACTTCTGTTTTGCAATGATAATTATTGATGAACATCTTTTCAAAATTCCTTGTAACTCTTCAGTGGGATCCTACTTCTTTGTCAGCCAGAGATATTTTGCCAAATATGCAGATCTTTTAAAGATATTCTCCTTATTCTCAAGTGATAAGCTCACTACAGTTGGGTCTTTTGAAGTTCAGCTTCAACATTTGTTGCCATAGATGAGTTTAGAACCCACGCAAGTAAGCACTCTACAAAAGGAGGGTTAGTGCTGTGGTTTTTATAGCTTTCATGAGATTTCTGGTAATCCAAAATATGTTTATGTTGACTATTCAAGGTTTGATTAACCATGGCCAACTAGTTGACTACTTCGCTTTCCAATCTAGCATCAGAGAATGTGATACTGTCTTGATATGTCAAGTCTTAGATCACTTCCAGCTTTGTTGGACTGATGGAGATTAAAAGAAGTGATACTTTTGGTTTCAGGAGGAAGTGGAGGGCCATGATCACCTACATCCTGACGGAAAAGAAAGATGAAAAATTAGTTAGTCTTTTTAAGACTGACATCTATACCAAAGAGTTTTTGAGACCTTTGCATAGCAGGACATTATTTACTGGAAGACCACTTCTGAGTAAATGAGCATAGCCATGCCATTTGTGAACATGAGTTCTATGACCATCTTCTCAGATGTCTTCATAAGAGCTAGAAGGCATTTTAGGTTGAACAGATAGCTGTTTTTTATACATGGCTATGTACACATTGCTAGAGAATAATGAAAACAGTGTTGGAGCTAGCACATACACTTGCTTTATGATTGGTATATAATGGTGTATATATATATATATATATATATATATATATGTATGTATGTATGTATGTATATATATATATATATATATATATATATATATATATATATATATATATATATATATATATGCACACACATTGGGATTGAATACTTTTATATTATTGAATTACCTGACAATTTCTTTCACTGATTCCATATATCTCTTCAATTTCTTTCCATTAAAAAATTAAATACCATTACTTTAATGGATGAAAATCTAAAACATGATCTTTTACATGCAGCCATATAAAAATCTATAATTCTAATGGAAGACATTGTTTAATGTACTCGCATATGTCAGTAAGCAATTGAATATCAAAAAAATCACAGTTAAGTGAACAGATATTTTGTAACAAAGTGTTTCTACATTATAATTTAATATTGTAATTTTAAACTTTCTCTCAGAACAGAATAATGCAAATATACAGAATAGTTTACATGATATTTACACACTAATGGTTTATAAAACTATATGTACATGCTTTATGATATTAATTTAGAAAATAATGCATAATTCTGTTCTGAAAAAATGTTGTAAAATGTGTATGTAGCATCCTTAAGTTTTAAAATCTTTATTTGATTTTTTTTTCATTTTATTTGCTTAAGATTTTTTTTTTTTCAGTTTAATTTATAACAATGGTAAATTATGTTTTTGTTCTTATTTTGGAGATGGGAATGTTTATGAATTAGTTTAAAGTATAAATTAAAAATATATCCCTTAATCCATTGTTTAATAATTTCTTTCAGATCATCATGGTTTAATAATAATTATAAATATATTTATCATATATGAGATGTTTATTACTAGTAATTTAAATTATGTATCTTATACTTTTCTATTATTTCTCAATGTAGATATATTAAAATATATACATATTTAAACAAATTATTCCCTCTCTTATGTTTTAATAATTCTATTAGAAATATATAAATCTTCTAAGATTCTAATCAAACTCAGAATTGTAAGCCTAATTTACAATAACCTAAATTATAAAAGTATACCGAATTAATGCAAGAGAATTAATATATCAAATTAATATATACATTAAATCATAAGCTAGTGAAAGTCAGAAAATATACTCATGAATCATTTTATAAATAATTCATTTCATTGTTTTCCTATTTCAACTAAAGATAGATTTTTTTTAAAAACTCTATAATTGTAGCATATTTTACTATAAAATAAAATTTAAAATTTTTACAAATTGAAATCCAAATTCTTATTAAAAGGTACATGCACATTTTCTTAACATTTTTAACATGAATGCTTTCACAATTTTTCCTAAACTCTATTAATATGTGCAGTGACTAACCAAATTTTAACCAACAGTCTTAAGTAAAGTTCATAAACATTTTATGCACAATATATTTACTTCCTATTTTGTCATGAATTAAGAAAAACTCATAAATAATTTTTCTTCAGAAATAATTTTGTCTGCATTTTTCTCTTTTATTTCTTTTCTTTTTTGTTGGGTATTGTTTTAGGTTTAAAGTTCACATAAATATTTTCAACTAAAATAAAATTAATTAAGTCATGTTCATAACTAAATATATGATGAAAATCTGTATTAAAAACCTCTCAGTTCTCTTGCATTGTCATATTTGCTACAGGTAAATCCCAATTATCAGAAAATCTTGGTTCCAGAAAATACGCATCGGATAAATACTTCCATTTCGGATTCTGCTTATCCGAAATACTTTGGAACTATGGTTCCCAGTCAGGTAGGAAAATTCAAGCTTTCACTTCAGAAGTTTGATGGGAACATCATAGTTACCTCCCATGAAATTTGAAAACTTTTGGGAGTATCACTGAATTTTTCCCTTAGTTTCACTTAATAAAAAAAATTATGCATTTCCCAATGATGAGTTTTCATCATTTGAAGACTATTGATTTATGAAAAATAAAAGATAGAGAATTAGTTCAAAGACAGATATTTCATTTCTATTTGATTTTCACTTTTTTCACTTCCATTTTATTGGCTGAATATATTCAATTTTTGCCACATTCCCAAGGCTTTCATTTATGAATAAAAGACTTAATGCACAAAAAAAAAAAACTTTTATTGTGTGTGAATATAAAAATTTATGCAAGTTTATTTCTTCAAAATAAAATTCTGGAATCACAATTAAAATATTTTTGCTAACAGATCTTGTCTTGGCTTACTATTTCGCAACTTTACTAACATTTAATTTTTAACATTACCTAATAGATATTTCGTAATGGGAACTAATCCAAATCTCATGGAAGCTGAATCATTTAATTCATAATTTCAGCTCAATCAATGAATTATTAAATTTTCAGTCTCTTTTGTTATGCTTTCCTTAAGGAAAGTTTATATTGTCTTACAGACAAGCAAAATCTATGTACTATAACCATTTCTGTTAAACTCAACCCCTTTTTATGTCCTTTAGTCTTCATAAATATCAAATATAATAAATGAAAACAAGTAAATTTGTAAATTTTCTTATTATTCTGGATCAATAATTTATGCATGTATATGCTACCATATCAATATCATGCAGATAAAGTAAACTTTAGAATAATTTGCACTAAAATTAATTGATTATATAATTTTTTATATGCCATCCATGCCTTAGAAATGTGGTAATATATGACATATTTTGATGATACTTTATATCATTTTACGTTTCACTAGTTAATTTAACTTATTTACATTTTGTTTGACATTAATATCATGGGAGGTGACAAGTGTACTTTCTTATCAAACTTTCTATCCTTTAATGTGGTAGGTCTTTTGAAATTATAAATTATGTTCTCAGGTTGAAAAATATATAACAGCCTCCCTTGCTCTTGTAATGTATTCAAAAAAATTAATAATGTTTATTGTATGTGTGGTACCAAACTATGAAAATCAGTGTTTAATAGATTCTATTTAATGATTAAATAAGTAACTGAGAAAGAGTTGTTGTAAAAATATTGTTTTTATATTGATACGCATATACTTTAAGTTTTCAAAATTTGTGCAATAGTGATGATATTTAATTCCTATTCTCTTTTTTACAAAAAGAATATATGAGAACATCAACAAATTTCAAGATATCATTGTAAGATTATCTGTATGATAAATTATTTTTTTTAATTTTATCTATTTATCTAAAAAGTGAACAGTCTTAAATCAGGCATCTGATAATTTCTATCATATATCTGTTACTTTGAATAAATGTTTTCAGCTCATAATTTTCTTTAAAGAAGGATACTGTATTCTTTAATATATATATATATATATATATATATATATATATGATAAAAATATAGATTTATTATATGCTATATTTATGAAAAATAAAAAGCCCATATATATATATATATATATATATATATATATATATATATATATATATATATATATATACAAAGGGTGAACTAAAAGTAGGTATACAGTTGTTTAATTATTTATATACTAATATGACTTTTTATAGTAAAAGTTGCTTAAACATGCTTCACAATGAGGTAGTGCCATAATTCAGAACCAGGGTTAACATTGACAAACTGTTTTTCAACAAAGTGAGGCACTTGCTCATTATGCTTTGGCAATAAGGGATTACCTTGACCAAACCTTCCCACAACATTGGATCAGATAACATGCCAGTATTGAATGGCCACCACATACAAACAACTTAACACCAATGGACACCTTTTGTTGGGCATAGTAAAAATAATAATATGGTTTAGGAGAAAAATCCTCACACAGTAAAAGAGTTCATCTTGAGTTCATCTTATTGACATTGATACAGATCCTTACTGTGTGTCACAGTATTCTGGAGAGGTTCAAGAAATGTTGCAAAGTTGAAGGGGGACATCTCAAGCACTTTTGAAAAATAAACAAATGTAATTGTAATAAATAAATGTAAAAAATATAAATGTAATAAAATATGTAAAGTGTCTACCTACTTTTGGCCCACCCTGTATATATATATATATATATATATATATATATATATATATATGTGTGTGTGTGTGTGTGTGTGTGTGTGTGTGTGTGTACACACACATGTATTATTTTTATTATATATATATATATATATACATATATTTACATATATATATATTTATATATATATATATATATATTTACACACACACACACACATATACATATATATATATATATATATATATATATATATATATATATATATTTCACCCACCGAGTTTAAATAGATTTACATTATATATATATATATATATATATATATATATATATATATATATATATATAATAACGGACTCTCCCGTCAGTTTCAACGTATGAGGATCTGACAGCTTATTGATTCAGTTATGAAAGTTTGTGCAATAATCTTAAGTGGCATTTAAGACCCACTAGTCATTTACAAAGGAGGCCACATATGGAGCAAGTGTGAGGATTGTGAAATGAGATCACTGTTAGATTGGCTGACCTTTTAGATCTTGCTCTCGCTTCTTGAAGATGATTCAGGCTAGCAGATTGAAAATTGCTGAGTCCACTAAAACACGTTGATCTCCATTCTACCCGCTCTGAAGCTAAGCACTCAAGGGTGTTATAGTTTTAAGGTATGCTATATTTTTGAAAAATCAAAAGTGTACATACATATATATATATATATATATATATATATAGTTATACTTGAAAAATCATGTGGTCAGTTGAATCCTTGGTTTCAACCTCTTACGTTATCCTCAGGCAATTTTTATCAATGACTTCTTAACATGTTTTTAAGATTGCTACATTATTATTTTCAAAAATGCACCACTACTTCTTTGTCTTCTTTTTCTTGCCCTTCTCCTCCTCCTCTTCCTTCTTCTTCTTCACATCCTCCTCCTCTCTTTCTGTTATACACAATGCCATGCATTTGTTTATTTATTTTTGAAAATAATAATGTATCATTCTTTAGTTTTTAAAAAAAAATAGAAATGCATTAAGAGGTCATTTGATAAAAATCGCCTGAGGATACTGTAAGTTTGAAACCAAGTTATCAGATTCAACTGACCTCCTGATTTTTAAAGTTATAAGCTCTATATGTTATTTTTACTTTTATTTTATTTTTTCACACGTGTATTGATCACTTTTTAATACTACTATTCCCTGGTCTGATTCAACTTTGACCATTAACCTTTTATGTATTATATATATATATATATATATATATATAAGTAAAAATTTTTATTTTTCATTATATAAGGGAAATATTGCACACCTTTGTCATGAGCTTGTTGTATTAAATATCTATTAACCTGCTATTCAACAATATTTTTATTAGTTCATAAATTATTTGATTTTTAAGAGTAATGAAATACTATATTAATTACTTTATATTAAAACTTTCTGTATATTTTCATGAATGTGTGAATAGCTTATAGCAATTTGTGTATGAAGATATACTTAAATATGCAGTCACTCATTATGCTAATAGAAAATCTAAAGGCAAAATGTGTATGCTTACATAATAATGAGCCAAAAAACAATTTAAAATTTGTCCTAATAATTTCATGCAAAGACTTCATGTTTTGAGAAATAACCCATTTGCAATTTCTTCATCATTATTGTTGTTGTTTTGTACTGTATATTAACAAAAGGAATGATGTTATGTATACCAGCCTCTCAGCTATCAGCATGGTCTCAAACTGACATCACTGAATATTATTTGTTGTCATTAGAAGAGAATTATGTTTATGAAATCTTTTTCATTTTAAACATGATAAATTTCAGTTGTATAAAAGCCATTTCCAAAGAAAATAACAGAATGCTCCTATAGAATTTAACAGGTTCATGTTAAAGGAATATATTTTTATTCTATTTTGGATTAATATTGACATATAAGTTCTAAAAAATGCTTATGAAGTAGAATATACACTTTAATGTGATTAATATTTGCATTTATCTATAAGCTTTCTCGGACAAGTTGAAAAAAGAATTTTAATATATAAATATATTTATATAGGCTTACCATAATTTTTAAACCTCAAACCTTGACAGATTTTAATTTTAATTTTTTATTTTAGGTCTAGGTTCTTTTGTAATAAAGTATTTTTGTAAACCAACACCCTTAAACTTCAAAACAAACAGTTATACCTTATATATCTAGTGAGACACTGAGACAGACCCATCAAACTAAGGCAGTCCCTGCCAAACCAGGACATATGGTAAGCCTATATTTATATCATTTAATTAGCATTCAAAGCTGAAACTAAAATTCTATTTACTTATAATTTCGTTTTATATATTTTTTTTCAAATATATACTAATGAGAGGATGCTAAAAAAAAAGTTCTTGATCAGATCAAGAAGTCCTTTCAAATTAAAGCCTCATGATTAGTTTTTGGTCAGATTTTGGAAAGTCGGTCAGGTCAAAACTTTTCCAGCACCTCTCATGTAAGCACACACATACACACACACACATACACACATCCACTCACAAACACACACACACACACACAGACACACACATGCATGCATATGCATACACTGTATTTCTGCTCATATCCCTGAGTTTTGTGTTTTCAAATACTAACACTGAAAACAATTTAGATTTGAGTTTTTAAAAATTCACTTCCAAAATATTTTGGCAATAACTTAGCTCTGTAACTTTTTTTATTTGGCTAATATTTTTTTTCTGATGTGTTTAATTTAGTTCTGAGTAACTACTAACACTAACAAATTTGTAAAATGTTAAATATTTTCTTATCATTTAACTAATTTATTTTCATCTTGCTATGTTATATTATCTTTTGCTGATTGTAAATATCTTCATTTTCCTTTAAGTATTTGCATAATGCATTTATTCAGTTTCCCTTTTTAGTGTTTAAAATTATATTTTTATATTCACTGTTAGCATAAATTTGCATCTATAGTACTGTAGTTTTAGGTTTTTTTAACAGCTATTTTCTCTTTATTTTCAAAAAAGATTTCAGTAAGCAGAAATACTTTCTCCAAAATGTTATTAAAATGATTGAATATTATGTATTAGATAGATGGAGTTCTTTATTAGACCAGAAACACTTACGAAAATTAACTATCAGCTTTGACTCTTATAAACAGGTTAAAACTTTTTAATGAATCCTTGTACTGCACACTAGCAAATATTTAATAACTAATAATAGTAGCTTTAAATTTATGGAAATAGCAATTGCTCATTTGCTAATGAACATTTCCATACTCTGAGTGTATTTCTTTTTTCTTTTCTTTTTTTCAGATACACCCTGCATCAATGATAGCCCACCCTGCAACAGTTCAGGCAACTGTGCCTCACCCACAAATTGCTGCCACACCAATCCTGACTAGTCCCGTGGGCACCAATA
Organism: Acanthosepion lycidas; assembly: GCA_963932145.1. NCBI lineage: Eukaryota > Metazoa > Mollusca > Cephalopoda > Sepiida > Sepiidae > Acanthosepion > Acanthosepion lycidas. Next base: position 79,835,171 of record OZ010583.1, on the reverse strand, counting down.
ACAGTTCAGCTACTCAACCAAATGCCCCCTG
>OZ010583.1:79815140-79830140 GCA_963932145.1 Acanthosepion lycidas | reverse complement strand
TTATGATGTTTTGCTCAATTTGAACTTCCAAGAAACCATCTTTTAGAGTGAAATTTTTATTGCTTTGGACTAAACTTTTTCTTCTCATCACTCTCTATTATTTTGCTTATTGTTTTTATGCAGGTATTTGTGTGAGCATTTAGTGTAACCTCACTTCTTCTTAAAGCTATTTAGTTATTGCAACTGTGATATTCCCTTTCTAATTACTAACAGTATTATCTGTAGTGCTATTAAGGTGTCAGTACCTTTCTCATGCCTGCCTGATATTTGCATTTAAAACCAGAATAATCTTATTTCTATTCTTGCTAATAATGCAAATTTTGTTCAGATTACTTTATATTTTCACCTGAAAAACTAAAATAAGTTAATCTGAATTGTAAATATTAAACTAGATTAAACTAAATATACATACAATATTAAGCAAATTATTTAAAAGATTACATAGGATTAAGAATCAAATTAACTGTAGACACATTTTTCATAAAATTATTGTCTGTTTTATGCATGTATATATATATGTGCATGCATGTGTTTTCCCCCTGTGTTTGAAGCAAGCACAAACTCCATTGCAGCTTGTTAAAATAAAGCAAATAATGTGAAGTAAATACCATGTATTTCATACTTGATTCTGAATCTTAGTCATCAAAAGAAACAGCAAAAATATCTTTTTCTTTTTAGCTAATTAGTACACTACTTCATTTATAATTTATATTAATTATATAAAAATTTATATTTATATTAATACCACTCAAAACTCCAACAAGATTTTTCTGAAATCAACAATCATATGTTTTTTCTCAAATAAATTTCAATCACAAAAGGTATTTTTCTGAAGAATAATACATCAGAAAAAAAGAAAATATATTTCTGAGAATTGTCAATTCATGAGTATTTTTCATTTTAATACATTAAATTTAATTATATTAGAAAATATTTAATAAATTAAATATTTACAAAACTTAAAGTTTCTGCTTATTTAACTTAAATAGTATAATTTTGACTTTAATATTTACTGAGATTATACATTCATCCTGATTAAATTTAATAGAATCATTTTAATATATATGATCTTGAAAGAGTGATGGCAAATCTAAGACAGTTACCTTGTTAAATTTTAACTATAATTACAATTTTGCTTTAATTATTTCACATTTATTAAATATCTCTTAAAAATCTTTTGTTCATAATTTAAGTTTTAAACCAGATTTCAAGTTTCACCTATGCACTCCCACCTAACAGAACTTAGAAATGTCAAAATAAGTTTAATAAGCAAAATGTTTAAAATTTATTCATTCAATAACTATTTTTAAATAGTTATCAATATTTGAAATTAACTTTAGTCTAAAAAGGGATACATTTAAGAGTAGGTAAGAATATTAATGCCTTTTAATATGTATATAAATTAAAGAAATTGAAAAACATTGATTATGAAATAATTACAGTTAAATAGAAATAAAATTATTCTTGTAAGTTCAGGCAGACCAAACAGTAGCAGTAATGGTACCTTGAAGCATTTACATTTTTGAGCACTTGCACATTTTTCTTTATTTTTCTTTCTTAAGTGATGTTTGCATTTATTTTTGTAGGATGTCAGGCAAGCAACTGAGGCCATGAACAGACTGCATGGCTTTGTCCTCTTGTCATCAGATAGGGGAGGAATCCGTATTGAATATGCAAAAAACAAAATGGGAGAAGTGGTAAGCTTTATCTAAAGATTAACTTAGACACGTAAGGGAAAGACACAAAGCTTCAAGACCCTCCCCCACTAGACTCCCTAGTTTTATTCCCACTCCCTTCCACAATATCATTGCAGAGAAAAATTTCAGCTTAGCTCACAAAGAGGAACATAGCAAAAAGCATATAGCTGGACAACTTGCTATGATCATTTTTCTAATCCATTTTCTTCTCTTTTTTTTATTTCTATATGCACTTCTTCAGTGTTAACTTAGCACTGAATGTGATACACATGAAATGCAGGGAGTTGACTTACAAGAACTGCCTGAAGTTAACTGTTTGAGAGAAATTACTTGACAAGTGTTAGATGTATTAGTTAGCATTCTTAGTGTTACAACATGACCTTGATAGTGAGAAAGTATCTGTCTGATTCAGTGAAGAGGCAAGGAAATAAAATATTCTTTAATTACATCCTTACAAATATTATTAACTTATATAACCCTGGGTTATTTATTCAAAAACCTTTAATAAAAAAAATTAAACTCAGTTGAACAAAAATAATTCACATCAACCTTTACTGAATGTTTATTATTTCCAAATAAAGCTAATTGTATATAAAGAAATTTCCTTATAAAAAATAATAAACTGAAAGACTGAGAAAAAGAGCAAAAGTGAGAGAGAAAATGTGGGAAAGAAAGAAACAAAAAATTACTTAATAAAAATTAAATAGTGGGCTCCTTTTATGAAATCATTACCTATATTTAATTTATAATGTAAAAATTCTCCAAATTTCTTGTTTTGGAAAATATATAATATCCAAATTATTTTGTAATTTATAACATTCTCTGGCTGTAGTAAGCAGCTATAATATGATGGTAATATTCTAAATTAAGAATTTTCCTTTCATATTTGATTAATCTGAATGTTATTTTACTTAATGTTATATGCTAGTTATAATTTTTTTATTACTAAATGTTTCTGCAATTTTGAATAAGATCCAGGATGAGAACAAATGTTTTATAACTTTTCAATTGCAATGATAAAGTAGCATTAAAAATTTTAAATTATTCTTGTAATAGACATGGAATTATTCATATCTTTCAGACCACCAATTTGAAAAAAATAATTAGAAAAAGCACATAGAGTGTAAATGTCTGACTTTTGAAATTAATACCAGATTGATAGAACTACAGTGAAAAATTTTCTGAATGATATTTGCAAAATAAGCCACCAAATTAAACAAATTGTATATTACCTTTTGATTCTTTTAATGTTATTTTCCATTCTAAGCCTCCTCTTCCACAAATTGTTATAAAAAATGAAGATACTTTTGTACTATTAAGGTTTTTTTGAAATTACGAAAAATGTCAACAGATGCATTGATACATTGTGAAGTAATCTGGCAGTGTCAATGATTGAAAATTAAAGTTTGCTCTAAACGGCCCTCAATTGACTTCTTATTTCAGGGCCAAGGCCCTTGAGAACTCACTTCTGCTCCTTCTGAATGTATAGAGATATCAGCCCATTACACATGTAAGTACTGATTGGTGAGCTGATGTACTTGAATGTTTACATCATATCCAGGCCTGAAGATCTAATTGCCTACTTTATTTCTATATTATATATATATATATATATATATATATATATATATATATATATATATTATAATATTTATATATATATATATATATATATATATATATATATATATATTCATTTATTTTCATGCATATAATTTTCTTTGAATGCTAATAGTAGATTTTTGTTGTGTGTGTTGTTTAAAACTTGTTGTTGACTTTTAATATTGGATGATGAAGAATTTTGATCAAAAGCAGTATATATATCCACAAAATCAACTTTTGAGCACTGATTGAGATTGTCTTAAACAAAGTTTGAAATATTAGGAGTTACAAATGTACCTTAAAAAGATATGTTAAATAGTTTTAAGGTATTACATAAAAACATAATATAAGTCAAGTATAATAAGTAAATAGAAACATCAAATAAGATATTTTTCTATCATGTTTTAATTTCTTTTTAAATTGAAAAATAAGTAAACAGTAAAAATTTAAGAAAATTCTTTATAATAAAGAATTCTAATATATCAGATATCTTTATATATATAATATATATATATATATATATATATATATATATATATATATATATATATATATATATATATATATATATATATATGTATATATATATATATATGTATATATCAGTAGTAAGTACATATGTTAACTCTCACAATTTTCAAGTTCCCCAAACAGAAGTTTAACAAGTTTTTACATTTAGACATACCATAAAAATCTTTAATCAATCTAAAGGCAATATTCAAATAATAATACTCATTCTTCTTTGCTCTATAACAATAAAATCATTGAACATTTGAAAAATTCACCCAATCATCTTATAAACATATCTATTATTAGTTATAATACTGGAGTGATGGCCATACTACCTTGAAATGTTTTCTGTAGGCTATCAGAAATAGTGGATATGATAAATTTATTTTATTTTTATAAAAGTTTATCTGATGACTTTTTGTTGGACCCAGATAATTTAAAGGAACAATGATGCCAACAATATCTGTACCCTAGAAATACTTTTATTTAAAATAGTATGTGTGAAGTTATCATCAGGGTATCTAAATTTTTATTTATTTTTATTAACTCAAAGAAATAAACATTAGTACTTGAATTTGAAAAAAATGACTGAAATATAAAATTTAAAATCCTCAAATTTTTTAAATATTATTTTAAAATTACCTTCTGCAAAATGAAAATTCAATATTGCTATGTTGCAAAATGAAAATTCAATATTGCTATGTTGCAATGATTTTGACATGTATTTGGCAAACTAGTTTTTCTAAAATAATTGGGGTTTATTGTTAAACTATTTGTCAAAATAAATGACTTTAGCTAAATATAATATTTTAAGGCTTTAACCATCTTTAATAATATCTAGTTATTACTTCAAAGAACTAGAGTAAATGATTAAGTAAAAATATAAGTGTAAATAAAAGAGGAAGCTAATATCTTTGCAAATTGATTTCAAGTATTTTGCAGTTAACCATCACCTTGTTCTCAATGTTTATTGTTTACTAAAATAAATTTTAATTGATTACTTTTACTATTTATGGCTATATCACTATTATAAAATCACTAAATTTAAGCAATGTTAAACTTAGTCAATGTGAGATACCAAGTAGATAAGTGAAATTCTACTTGTTTCAAAATTAGCATTATACAGCTCCAAACACAAAAAAGTTGAGAAATGTTATCCTGCACCCAAAAACAAATTGTTATCAAATATAATATAGCCTTTATATTTCTTTAAACTAGCAATAAATTAAAATTTAGAATGATAATATTTTAAATATTAATTATTAATACTTACTCTACTCAGTTAAATGTCAAACTTTATATCTTCTTTAGTAATTTACTGTCTGGTATAAATTATTTTAAATTAATGCGAAGTTTCCTCATTAAGTAGAATTAGTTTATTAAACTTTGACACAATTGCAAGGACAGGTTTTAAAAATAGCATATAAAAAATCAAATTCACTACTTCGTAAATAGTGTTATCAGTCTGCACTACTAGAAATCTATATTCTGTTTATGATGGTGTTATCCATGATTATCATATGTAGCTTCTGCAGATTATTCTAATATGTAATAGCATGTAGTTTAGGACCAACTGCTTTCAAATCAACAAGGAAGGCAAGACCTTCAGGGATTAATAATAGGTTTTCATTGATCTGAACTGAAAAGAGAGATTATCATTAAATTGTAACAAAATGTAAGTTAATTCATGCACAAATTTTATATTGAAGCCAGGGGATTAATTTTCCACAGTGGTTTAAAATAAGATTACTCAAATATCATGACTGGAGTTTTGTTTATATGGTGGCTGATTAAAAAGTAAAACATGATTCAAATCATAGCAAGGGAAACCTCGATCACAATTTGTTGATTGGACAAAACAGTATTTGAATTCATATAATGATTAATTTTTTAACTTTATGTGTTTAGAGAATAAATCAATGACCTTGTGACTTTAATAATGATGTTTAAAAATTAATTCTACCTTCTTCAGAATATCACTGAATTACAAAATTAAAAATAAAAAATCACTCATTAGTAATTATTTTGTTTCTGATAAATTTTATAAATGAGGATAGCATCAGAAGTATCTTGAAGGATGACTTGGTCAGCTTCACCATTATTGTGAACAACTTATTCAAAAGTTTAAAAAAAGTGACTGTAAATATTTTACACATATTTATTTAAGAGTATATATTAAATTATACCATCATAGACCAGTTATATTGAACAAGTATATTGCCTTATGAAAATTTCATATTGCATATGAACATAATTCACTAACTTTCATTAATATAATTAAATATAAGATTTATGTCAAAATATCCACAACAAAAGCAAATCTAAAGAAAAATTTCACAGATCAAGAATATAAAACCATTTTTATATGTCAAATAAATATAAAAAATTCTATATTGTACATCCAACAGTTAACACAGGTTGTATAATACACTCAACTGAATATATTTATTATTTAGATACATAATACAGATATAATTGTAGTTTTCATGTTATTCTAACATGTTAAAATTCTCCAATTTTTTTATTTGACTTTCTCAATAAAACATACATTTTATTTTTGCAATGTAAACCTCTGTAATAATTCTGATGACTAAAATATTAAATATGAAATACTAAATTAACTTTTAAATTCATAAAAAGGAAAAAAAATTCAAATTGATTTTGCATCAGAATCAGACATCTTAAAGAAATGTTTCCAACTGTACATCTATTCTAATGAAGAAAGATAATCATAATCTATTTCTTTGCATATGTTGCTGCACCCAGTTAATGCCAAGTGTTTGGTGGATGAAACCAGTTATTACTACTACCAGTCTGGAGGTATGTAAGACAAAAACCCTATAAGACTTTCTCCTTCAGAAATTTGAAGCTTGAGAGCATTTCCTTTTTTTGGCTGCTTGCTGTATATAGCGATTGCTGTGACTGAGAAAGCTTGCAAAATTACCAAGTGAGAATGGCTACTTTCACTTCAACTAAAATGTCTAAAACTAAAAAATGGTGCAATTTTGACTGAATCAAAATATTGAAACTATCTTGGTTCACACAATAACATTGACCAAGAAAGAGATCAAAATCAACTTACAAACATCCAGACAAAAACATCAGTGTCAAACAGAAAAATCCTCCACTTTAAGAAAATGCAAAAAATTTAAAATTTTGGGTATTGAATGTTTTTTTTATTCAAATTATGAAAGGATTATAAAGGAACAAAAAACTGACAAATGGATGAATATATATTTCTATTTTGGTTTCAAATAGATAATTCAGACCATCCACTCTCTCTTATCTATACTTATTATCATAAGCAATATTCATTTATATTAATGTTATTTTGATGTACAGGTGCAGCTCTTGTCTCTTAAAACAAGACTGCAATCCATATTTGGTCATTGAAATTATTTTAAAAAATATCTATTTTCAGAATATCCTTTTAAACCAACCTGATTCATATACACTTATTATTTTAATTGTGCGCAATGTTGTGCTAACTTGGTAAAAATTATAAAAACATAGTTTGTACAAATGAAAAGGATTCACTGAAAGCTAAAAGTAAAGCACAGTGTATATTATTAAATGCAAGGAAAAAAGGTAAAGTGCAAAAGATATTGAAAGTTATGATATTTAAGTTTCAGTATAAATGTGATGAAAAAACTTCAATGTTTCGTGTGACAGTGATTTTATTTGAATATGTATGTCAATATTGTTTTAAATATTGTGACTAAAGTTCTTTCTGTTGGGATATATATATATATATATATATATATATATATATATATATATATATATATATATATATATATAGCAAAAGAACTGCTATTAAACAGTTACAGTATAACTGATGATGGCAGCAGCCAGCAATCATAAGATTTAAAAACTTTCAGATCACATTATCTATATCACAATAAAGAATAAAGTTTATTTTGGGGGAATTTCATCTGAATAAATGTTAATATAATTTCATTTATTTGGAACCTCTTCTTGATGAAATATTATTACCTTAATTATTTTCACTCATTTAAAAGATTAGATAACATTTTCTTATTGTTTATCCACTCATCATTATATAAAAATGATAAAACATTGAATGATTATGTTTGTAATGAACATAGTAAAATTGATTAAAATTAATTCATAAATACATAGATTAGTTTCTATATAAATAATTTATTTACTTTTAATATAATTATCCTCTAAATGGGTGGAGTAATTGTTTCTAAACTACAGATCACAATTACATTTGAATTCCTATTACTTAATGAAATAAAGTGATATTCGTTTCATGATAATGTAGTATCTATCAATAATTATTTATCATGTCATTAAACCAACCATATGCAAAGCACAACATATCTGCAGCATTTTATGAGTTTTTGATCAAAATCATGTCTGTTCTTCTTCAGATAATCTCTACTTCACATTGTGATTTACTTATGTTGATGATTTTATTTTGTATAACACTAGAAATGTAGAGTTTTTTTCACTTTTCTTTTAAAACAATGGGACACATAACACTGAATGACAGCATTGAATTGTTGATTAAAATGACACTAATTGCATGCCAGCCTTTACACTTTCACCATCACTACCCCATCAGTAGTCAATTGTCACATACATTTCACACTTTAAAACCCTCTTCAGTTCCTTTATCCATTTTCCACAACACGCTGATTTACACCTTTTGGAGGATGCACTGTAATTTGGTTTGTCATGTTAGCCTTTATCACAATTGACAAGATGCAAAGGTTATGTGAATATTTTATTTTCATTTCACTGAAATCTGAAGAAATATATTATTTTCATGAAAATGTATATTTTAATGTATACCTAATAGTGAATCAGTAACAAAATTTTAGTAAAAATGGAACTATGCATTTGCTTATTAGCTGTCAAAAAGAACATATTAGCAATGGTTTGCTTCATTTGGTATTTAAGAAAAAAAGATAAAAGTTAAAAAAACTTAATATGAAAATGATGTATGTTGAAATTTTAGTATGACTCTTTCTATGTCTGCTTCTTGGGAATCAGAACAGAACTGAATATTTTTTTGACTTTTAGTTAAATTGGCTGATTCAAAAACTTATATTATATATCACTTTTTGGTCTTCAATTTGCCTGAAATTTTATGAATATGCATGCAACATCTATTAATATATAAATGTATTAAAATAAGGAAGCCAAGTGTTATCAGTGGTGCAAGCATTAATTACAAAATTGGGTATAAAACCACTTTTTGATTCTAAAGTGTGCTTTAACTTTTATATTTATGCAAATGAGCTTGAAATTTTAAAACTGTAATTTATCCCAGTAAACACTATTAACTATATCATTGTCTATCAATCAGAAATAGAAAAATGCAGTTGATTTTATGAATATTTTTTGCATCATCCTTGAAATATTATATTCCGAGGATGATGAAATTAAAGATTAAAATATTAACTATGTTGTTTAAACAAGAAAAACAAAAGAAATGTTCACCTTCAAGTATTATTTTCATCCTTTATGTATTAAAGAATAAATTAAAAAATGAAAGTATGTAAGGTCAGAGATTATTTTAAGTTTAATTCCTAGCTAAACTAAATATAACAAATTGATTAACTTTGTAGAAACAGAAAAGTTAATGTCATTTTAGTTTTTTTTAGCATAAGGGAGAAAGAGGAAAAATGAAGGAAACATAAAAGTGCTCCACGAAGTATATTGTGCTCTATATATATGAAAAAAGATTCTGAACAATTATATTTGATATTATAATATCATTTCAAAAACAGTCAAAATTCAAAACTTGAATGTTCACATTTCATTGAGAACAATATTGATGGATTTTTTAATGAAAAAAACAAATATTGTATCATTTTAATAAAAACTGATATGACAAAAATTATTTTAAATAAATTGTATATTACATTATAGAATGTATTTCAAATTATTAAATGAAAATGACAAATAATTACATGCTTCCTGTTTTTATGAACTATTATAAGCTTTAATCAAGATTAATTAGCTATGATTAACATAATAATCAGGGTACCTTCAGAAATCTATTTTCTAAACAAAATTGTTTAATTATGTAAAGAGTTCATGAAATATCCAATATCACAACCATGGTTTTCTTGATAATAAAACATTTCACACTTGTTCTTCTGAATTAATTATAACTTTTGGTTTAATAACTACACATCATATATATAAGTATATACATATGCATATATATATGTATATATATATATATATATATATATATATATATGTATGTATGTATGTATGTATGTATATGCACTCACATAATACTAACTGCATCAGGCTACAGACACACTGATTGAACCTCATACTATGTAAAATAAATATACATGCATACATAATAATATAAACATGTTTATAAAGAGATATACATTCACATGGATATATATGATAGACTCTCCACTCATTTTGAACATATGAGAATCCAACAACATTTTCCACCTTTCATTCCTTATTTGTGTTTCTATTCATATATATATATATATATATATATATACATAAGGAATATATATATATATATATATATATATATATATATATATATATATATTAAGAATTAATGGATTTTATTTTTAATCTGACATTTCTTGTAACTGATAAATGGAGTTATATATATATATATATATATATATATATATATATATATATATATATATATATTGTGTGTGTGTGCATCTTTGTATATATATATTTAGGCAGCATATCTTCATTCAAGCATTTTTGTTTGAATAATCTGGACATATGATAGTATGCCTATTTATTTTATTCTAATATTCTTAATATTGATATTAAATTCATTAAGGATCATACCTCAGATTTTTCATTTCTTTTATTTTACCAACTACTTTCAATATAGATAATGACTGTAGTGACAGTTTGTAGTTCTTAAATATGAAAAAATTAACTTTAGACTGTTTAATATTTTTTAATATTGACATAAAACACATTGGTCAGAAGTTGGAAAAACTATATAAAAAGTTAAATAGATAGATAGGCAGTGTTATTCAAAAACTTGCTTGAATGAATTCTAGCTTTTATATATGTGCATATGAATATATATTTTTATATAAACATTTGATTACTATTATGTATGCATATATATTATCCATATACATGTAAATACAAAACTGAATCAATAAGTCTGTAGATTAATACAGTTGAATTTTGATCTGAAATTTTCACTATGTCTGATATATTTGATTGATATTTGCCAATGAATAAAGTACATGATAACAAATATAATGCTTTAAAAATATTTACTGTTGAAAATAAATGTATACATGTTTTTTTACCATTAAACTGTGAACCTAATTATATATACTAGAAGAAAATACAAGCATAATAACATCATCCACGTGTAAAAAAAGATTAAAAATAATGGAAGCCCTAATAATAAAAAAGAAAAAACCAACACTCAATAACATTAACTATGAAGACGGCCACAATGTGCTGACCATGTTTGTAAAATAAAAACAACCCTATAACTCTAGATGCATACATAAAACAACCCATACATTTAGTTAAAAGTAAAAATAAAATCATCCCTGATAATAGCTAAAAGTATATCCGAAAATGGTCAGACATGCAGAACTTTTGAACAGTTTTTACACACTTTGTGTCCAGAAAAGAAAACACTTTTACAAGCACAAGAAAAAGTAAATATATAAAATAATTTTATATATATATATATATATATATATATATATATATATATATATATATATATATATATATATATATATATACCATTTAAAAAAATCTACTCATTAGCAAGCACTAAAGATAGCTACAGGATTACCAAAACTTTTGTAATTTGCCAAAAATTTACTATGCTTCCACATGTTAACAAAAAAAAAGCATAAAATTTTTTGTCATCATTTTTTGCATATTATAAGGCATATATGCGGATATCTACTTTCTCTCTCATCTAGGTTTATGAGTTTTTGACTTTATGTAAAATAATTGATTTTCTGTATCATAATTCAATGAACTTTTGTTAATAAAATAATGAAGAAGTGTTTAATTCAGTTTATTTTTTAAAAAATGTTACCCCCAATTTGAAATTGCTAAAATTGTATATAAGTATAGGAGTACTATGATTTTTTTGAAACATTCTGGAACCTTCTAGAAATTCCTGGAGCTATCTAGAACTTTATGGAACCTTCTAGAAATTTTTGTTTATTTGTAAATTTGTATGTTATGTTATAGCTATAAAATTAAAAAATACATAAATACTATCAAATTACATCATTAACAAATTAAAAATAAAACTTCTGAATTATGATTTTTTTACCCTTATTGCATATATGGTAAAATTGAATTTTCATTTTGTGGGGTGACCTTTTTCAAGAAGTAAAACAAATTAATAGCTTTTCCATTACTTTTGAAGAAAAGTTTGAGTTATGACACAGGAACATAGAGTTACACAAAGGTTATAACCCTTGATAAACAGAGAGATAAGTGTATTGTTACAGTTTGATGTTTGGAGATTATGATAAACCCAGGGTCAGTGTCTAATATCCACAAACCCCCAAACTTAGGGGCAAGCCTGATTTATGACCCTCACTATCTTATAAACATTTGCATTTTTCTACCTACATTTATATACGTTATAAATTAAACTAATCACAACTGACTATTAAAGGATGAAAACTTTTTGCAGGTTTTGATGTCATTCTCAGTTCATAGATTCGGGGTATGGGGTGCATGGTGGGACTCTCCTTGCATTGGCCCTAGATAAGCCTATATATATATATATATATATATATATATATATATATATATATATATAGGAAAATGATATATAAATTTTTATATATCCAGAACAATTTTAGGTGGAAAAGGATTTTATGTGACAGGTTTCATCCTTTAATTCTTTAGCAAACTAAAGTGATGCTGACAATTTTAAATTTATATGAAATTTTTTTAATGTATATTTTGGGTATATAGTCTAAATGTTTCATTTACTTTCCTTTTCTTTTTGCTCATGTTTCCATCATTTTTGTTATTAAATTTCTCACATTGTGATAATAGAAGATCTGCTAAGAAAAGTGAAATGTTCTTTAGAATCTGGATTTTAATTTACAGTGATTGATCTAGCAATTAAAACATTTTTTTTATATACTTTCTCTTTTAATTAGAGTAGCATTGTTTAAATCAAAATTATGGTCAGACTCATTACAGTAAGCAACTAATGCATTTAGTGTATTCCTCATAAAAGATACTGTTTGTGTTCCTATAACCTCAAGTAATATAATTAAATAATTATATGAATATAAAAAAAGGATCTTGAACAAAACAAGATTTTTTCATAAAATATACATAGAGAGAGAGAGAAAAAATATTTTTATATTTATTATTTTTTGTTGACATGTAGGAGCACAATATTTTGAATCAATGCATATATATATATATATATATATATATATATATATATATATATATATATATATATATATATATTCAAGCATGTTTATTTATTTTATTTTAATCCTCTCGAACAGCCTTCTTGATTTTGATAATAAATTCATTAAGGAAGGCACCATAGTTTTTTCATTTCTTTTATTTTTTTCAAGTGCATTCAATCTCATCCAAGACCATCTTTGTGGGGAATTGTTAAGACAAAAAATTAATGTAATTGATAATTGTGAATTTTTTTGTAAATGCCTATGAAATACACTCCGTTATAATTATAAACACACATGAACGCGCTCCATTATTATTAATTAAACAATTAACTGTTAAAACTATTGTATTTTATCTAAGGGAAGCAAATTTAATTTATATAATTGGGATTCTTTTTTAAATTACAATTTAAGCATTTTAAAGCATTACTGTTATAGACATTTTAAAACATTATTGTTATGCATAATATGTCCAGAGTATTCAACCAAACATGATTGAATGAAGATATGCTGCCTGTATATATATATATATATATATATATATATATATATATATATATATATATATATATATATGCATATGTACCTCCATAAAAATACTAAAAGAACAGCATACTTATGATGAAACATGCTCCAAACTTAATGAAAACATAGTTTTGTCAATAAAATTATTATGTTATTATTAAGAGGAAGGATCAAAGTATTTTTAATTATTTAATTAAATTCTTTACTCCTTTTTAGATCATTTGAAATTTTGATGAAAAGACTTTTTTCTTGTGTCAGTGGTTGTACTAACTTTTAACATAGCAAATTTTGGCCTCTTTTTTGTGGTGACAAATATATTAATTTGGAAATTCTTGCAAAAAACAAATAATTGTTGGATTTCAATTAAATTTTCTGGAATTATTCACAAATTAATGAAATTTTTTTATTAGAAAATCTTGCAAAAATACTTTTTTACATGTGTTTCAGCCCCTTACTTAATTTTATGAAAACTTGAGAAATTCAATGAGGATAATTTTTAGTGATTATATTAGTTAAAAGCAGAATTCTTTGAAGAATTTAAATTACTGAATTTATTTTGAAAAGTCAAATTCTATTCTGAATTGAAAAATAAAAAACACAATAAAACTAAGACATTATTTAATTAGAGAAGCTTTTAATTACTTTTATGAATAATATATATTAAAGACAATATTGTCTGAAGAAGAAATGTTTTGACAAAAATGGATTTTTAAAAGATTTGTTTTCATCTTTTTACTATTCTAAATTGAATAATTTATAAAGTTTTAAATCTTTTAAAATTCATTTCTAATGAGATAATTTTTATAAATATTGTTATTAAGTAAAACTATATTTACTAAACATATATTGTAAAGCTTATTACAATCTGATGATTGTGAATATTTTAAAAAGAATTTTGATTTGTTTTTGCATGTGTTATTACATGCAGAATATTCTAAGCATAGATGTACAAACCAATAAATCTGACATTTAAAGTTCACGAATTTCAAGAGTTGTCCCCCCTTATGGCGAAAAAACTTTATTATCTGCTTCAACATAATTAACTATGAACATGTTCAGCAGTCAATCAAATGTAAATAAATTGATTAAATTGATTAGAAAAAGAAGACTCCATAGTTAAAAAATGTTTGCATACAACATTTTATGCTATAAGAAAGTCATATTTGTTTCAAATCAGATTAATTTAACTTTAAATTTGCTAATTTCCCTCAAATAATGTTTCAGAAATATTAATTTTTTTGTGAGAT
>OZ010583.1:79802640-79812640 GCA_963932145.1 Acanthosepion lycidas | reverse complement strand
ATAATAAAATATTAAAGATCAAAAAAAATCAAAATAAATTTTTAAGAATCTAAGCTTGAATTAGACTTATACAACCACCATTTTAGCAAGGAATATTAAGAAAAAAATTGTTGAGTTACAAATGTTTATCCATATTATCTATTTGGACCAGTTCTTTTAAAACAAATTTAGGAAATTTTAATATTTGACTTTATGTACCATGAAATAAAGTAATTTTATGCAATTTTCAAAGTGGCATTTTTCTTTATTTATTACATGAGTTGTTAACAATTTTAAAAGACTATTATTATAATAAAAACTTGTGAAAATTCAAATATATCATAAATGTATATATTTATCTATATTTTTTTGGGATGTACAGGAAAGCAGTATAAAACATTGTGTCTTTTGAAAAATACTAAAATAAAAATATATTTATTAAAAATATTATTATAAAGATATTTTTAAATATTCAAATATTTATAAAAGGGAATGTTCTACATGAGAGAGTCTACAAAATTCTTATTGAATTTCATATATTTAAAATTATTTTATAATATTTAAAATATTTAAAATATTTTAGATATTTATCTTTAAAATAATTCTTATATGGTCTTTAAAATATCTATTAAATATTTTTAATAAATGCATTAACACAAAAATATTTTTAAATATTTTTAAAAAATAATGTTTTGGATTAAAAACAAATTCTAGGAACCTGTTTTTCATTAAATTTTACATTTTGAAATATTTTTTTATGATCTGTAACATATTTTTAATAAAAATATTAAAAGAAAAACATTTTTAAATATTAAAATATTTAAAACTTGTTCTGCTTGAAAAACATGATCTAGGAAACCATTTCTGATTGAATTTGACATTTTGAAAATTATTTTTTGTTTTATGTTTTGTATTATAATATTGTCACAAATACATGACATTTTCAATTTATAAAATTGTTAATTTCCTTCCACTAGAAATTTCACCTAAAAACCTAAAACTCTAATCATTAAAATGAATAAATATGCTGTTTGTATCAGATGTTTACTGGGAATGTTTAAACTGAAAATTACTGGAACTGAATTTAATCTCTAACATTTATTATTTGTAAGTGTTTTTATTCTCATTACAGACTTATAAGGCTTTTATTTAGATGAGTTATGTGGTATGAATGGCTATTAGAAAATATGTTCATACAGTTAAACTGTTGCATAAAGGTTATAATATTTTATTACTTTGACTAAAGATGAACATGAAATCATTGAATTATTTTTCAAACCTTCTTAATATTGTTTATGCAAAACATGAAATATTAATTTTTCCAAAATTATATATATATATACAATGCTGTTCAATAAAAGTGACTCACCTGATTTTTTTTTTTAATAAATGTTCTCTTTTCCAATGAAACGAAAGTTCAGTTAAATTTAAAGGATGAGTGATCTAAAATCCGAAGAAGCTTTGAAAGCTCTTTGAAGTTAGCAGTAAGTACCGTCGAGCATCCATTCAGTATAATGTTCTGGGGATGCTTTTCTTTTCATGGAACTGGTTTCTTAAAACCTATTGAAAAGACCCTCAGGAGCAAGCAGTACAAGAGAATATTAGTCTTGTCTGCTCCCTTCTGCTGAAAGGGTGCAAATCGACCCCACCAAGCTCATTTTTATTCAGGATAATGCTCCCTGTCACAAATCAAAATTGATGAAGGAATACTTTGATGAGAAGCACATGAGTGTTATGACATGGCCACCCCAATCTCCTGACCTCAACCCTATAGAAAACTTATGTAGCATTATAAACTACAGGCTCTCAAGAAAGCAGTTGAGCAACATGCTCCATAAGTTTTCTATGTGGTTGAGGTCCGGAGATTGAGGCACCCATGTCATAACACTCACCTGCTTCTCATCAACGTATTCCTTCATCAATTTTGATTTGTGACAGGGAGCATTATCCTGCATAAAAATGAGCTTGGTGGGGTCAATTTGCACTTTTTCAAAACAAGGGAGCAGACAATACTCTAAAATTCTCTTGTACTGCTCGCTCATGGGAGTCTTTTCAATAGGTTTTAAGAAACCAGTTCCATGAAAGAAAAGCATCCTCAGAACATTATACTGGATGGATGCTTGGCAGTACTTACTGCTAAATTCCAAGAGCTTTCAAAGATTCTTCTTCAGATTTTAGATCGCTTATCCTTTAAATTTAGCTCAACTTTCGTTTCATCGGAGAAGAGAACATTTAGTAAAAAATCAGGTGAGTCACTTTTATCGAACTGCACTGTATATATATATATATATATATATATATATATTTTAATTTGAGATATTTTTATTACTTCAAATGTTATTTTATATATATAATTGTTACTATAAATGTTATTTTTTGTGCAATTTTTAGCAATACGATTAAAAAAATCCATTTAAAAATTCCTGTGTTTATGTTTCGGGTAGGAAAATTCAAGCAAAAAAATAAATAAAATCCTATGACATAAATCAAATAAACTTTTATTTCATATACCAACATTTAGAACTGAGGAAAATATTAAAAAAAATAAATGAAATATATAAATGAATAATATAATAAATAAAATAGCATATTAAAGGTCATCACTCCAAATAAACTAAAACATTAGTTTTAGTAAATATCTAAGCATTGATGGACACTTATAAAATTATAAACTATATACATCTGTGTGCATATGTCATTTATATTTTATATTATCAAGTTATACATAACAGAATTTAAATCTGATTCATATATAAAGATGTCCAAGAATGAACTATTTCAATGAAATTGGGCAAACGTTTTAAAAACTGAACCAAATTTATGTTTATTACTTAATTATGACATAAACCAAATAGGTTTATAAATCTTATGTCAAAACTTTCTTGTGTGTATATATATATATATATATACATATACATATATATATATATATATATATATATATATATATATATATATATATATATATATATACTAGCCAAATTACCATTGCCTTGCTGTATGTCAAACATTTTTTGTCAGAAAATGATGATTGATTTTAAAACATTATTTATTATCTACTTCATATAGGTTAGTTTTTATATCTATGTCAAATCCGTTATTTTTTAAATCTATTATTTTTGAAAAATAACGGATTCAACATAGATATAAAAACTAACCTAAATGAAGTAGATTTTCTAGATGTTACCTTCAACCTAAGAAAAGGCACATATAAACCATACAGAAAACCCAATGATAAACCACTCTATATACAGACATCTTCCAATCACTCACCTTCTATAATCAAACATATACCAAAATCAATTAACCGCAGGTTTTCCGATAATTCCTCCAATGAATTCATATTTAACAAAGCTAAGACTAATAAACAGCCCTAGAAGATAGTGGATTCCCAGCAATACTCATATACTCACTACAGAACACAAAAAAGGCCAACAGGAGAAATATCATATGGTTCAACCCACCATACAGCAAAAACGTAAAAACAAACATAGGAAAAATATACTTCAAACTCTTACACAAACACTTCCTGGAATCAAGCACCTTACACAAAATATTCAACAAAAACACAGTAAAAATCAGCTACAGTTGCACTGAGAACATGGCGCAAATAATAAAAAAGCACAACATGAAAACTATCAACAAACTACACGAACAAATTAAACCCATGTGTAACTTCAGAATAAAGAATGAATGTCCCTTAAAGGGTAATTGCCTACAAAACAGCGTAATATACCAAGACACGATAAAACCACCAAATAATGAAGAAAAAGTATACATAGGAATAACTGAAGGACCCTGGAAACAAAGAAATTATGCACACAAAACATCTTTCACAAATAGTAAATTTGCGAACAGCACAATGCTTTCTAAGTATATCTGGGAAATTAAAAACAAAATGCACATAACACCAAAAATATCTTGGAAAATAAGGAAAAGATCATCAGCCTACAACAACCAATCCAAAACTTGCAAATTTTTGCTTGGAGGAAAAAATAGCTATCATTACCTTCCCAGACCAAAATAAATTATTAAATAAATGATCCGAGCTCATCTCAAAATGCAGACATGAAAACAAATTTTTACTACGTTACTTAAAAATTGAAAACTGAAAAAAAAATAAAATAAAATAAATAAATAAATAAACAAAATGACAATAAAATAAGTAAAATAAATTAACCCAAACAAAATTACCAAATCACATACAATAGACGAAATAGAATAAATAAATAAAAAATAAAAAACAAAATGAACCCAAATAAATAAAGTAAATAATAAACAAATTAACAAACCATTATGACCAAAATATTAGTTAGACTATAAAAATCAAACCAAAGATCAGCTATAACTATAAAAAAACAAAACATAGCTATAACTGTTATATAATGGAAAAAAAAATACTACATTACTTAAAAATTGAAAAAAATTGAGTAAATAAAAATATACAGTATAATAAATAAATAATAAAAAACAAGTAAAATAAATTAATCGAAATTAATCCAAATAAATAAACAAACTAACAAACCGATCCTGATAAATTAACCGTTTGAAAAAACCTGTAAAGATAATTAATCCAAATAAATAAATGAAGTAATAAACAAATTAAAAACTGCTCCCACCAAAATAATAGTTAGAATAAACTATAACAATCTACCCCAAAATTGAATAAACAGCTTTCATTATCTTCCCAAACTAAAACAAAAGTATTAAATAAGTGATATAAACAAATTTTTACTACGTTAATAAAACACTGATTAAAATAAAAATAAATAAATAGATTTATATGATAAGAAATAAAAATAAAAAATAAAAATAAAAATAATTTAACCCAAATAAATAAATAAACAAATAAACAACTCTAGCAAAATAACCACCAAAATAGACTACTCACAATGTACCACTGACCCATATGCATAAATAACCGAGAAAAAAAAACAACACTCATGGCCTGACGATTGCATCTAGCATGAAACAGACTGTCACCTCTACATGTTGACTTCAATGTTCACTTTTATATTTACACATGCTCTATCTCTGATATTGAGCACTTTATCCCATTAATACAGTACACCTTAAAAGTATATTTCTTCATATATATATATATATTATATATATATATATATATATATATATATATATATATATATATATATATATACAAATATCATTATATTAAATTTCTAACATGGTTCTAATTTTTATTAATTTAAGTATTATGAATTTTGTATGAATTCTATTTAACTTTTACATACTCTCAAAATCTTCTTCATCAGCTATGTGTTATTTTAGAGGAAAGATTTGTTTTCATTTTGATGCTTTTCATAATGATTGCAATTTTTTCAATCAAGTTATTGTAAAAATAAACTAAAACATTTGGAATTTTCATTAAAAAATATGATAGATGATAACTGTCCTAAAATGGTTTTAACATAATGTTGTAAAGATGGCATTTTTGGTAATTAATCCAAATATACAATGTTTTGTTTTTTTTTTTTTGTTCCAAATTGAAAGATCCAAATATGGATGGCTACTTTTCAGATGTTTTTTGTTGCGACTATACTTAATAAATACTTTTTAATACATAAGTTAAAATAATTCATTATAATTTATAGTATTTTAGTCATTCTGTTTAAAAAAAAGACTATTTTAAAAGTGTAAATTCTTTGCATATTGTCACTGTATAGTTTAAATTAACTAAAATAACTTCACTGCATATCAGAATAAGGCTAAAAAATAAGAGGTAATCTAAAACTAATACTCTATTCAAAAATTTATGGAAATTATTTTGATTCTTTAAATTTCGTAAATATTTTAAGCAAATTATTTCATTGAGAAGCATTTTCTTTGGACCACCATATATGAAACACAGTCAATTGACCTGTAGTGCTCAATATTTCTTTATTTATTTTTCATTTCATTCTGATTACTTTTTGCTAATTCTTGTTATTCTGATTGTTTCAGTAAATCCTAATGAATATTATGCTTATATATTATACAATATTAAGCATTGGAATGAGATTTAAATTATGGATGGTACAATAGGTAAAATCAATCACACATAAATGAATTAAAATTGTGACTAAAGGTTTCATGCCAAAACAGTAATGATCAAGCAATAAAAACAATTAAGATAAAAGTTACTTGCTTCTCTTGCTTGGAGGAGAAATTAAATATTATTGTGTTCCCTATGCAGAGCAGATAGAATATCTGAGGTAATCTCCAAATGCAAACCTGAAAATATTTATTTTTTATATCATCTGCTCCTGATGGTGTGTGGGTAAATTTAATTTATATAACCAATAAGGTTGACATCTTCTGCTTTTTAATAACAAGATAATCACTGTTTTGGTCTGAAACTTTTATTTTAGCAATTCAAAATCGTTTGCGGTATTATATTGGTCATATATATATATATATATATACACAAACTAGTTTTGTTAAATTCAACCAACCAACAAATTTGAACATTTTTCAAAAATAATTACAATTGAATTTACCAAAATTTATTTGAATAAATACTTGCTGCCTAAATATACCTGATATATATATATATACACACACGCACACACACATACACACACATATATATATATATATATATATATATATATATATATATATATATATATATATATATATATATATATATATATATATATATGATATGATAAAGAACAAATAGGAAATTTATAAATCTAACATGTTTCACTTTTATTAATGCTTCAGCAGGAAATGAGATATGGAATGAATTTATTTTTTGATATTTTTATTTTTATGTTGTTTGATTTTCATTGATTAAGCAGACTTCACATGCATTTGACTAGTCAAGCAGTATTCATGTGTATAATTTTTGTATGTAAGCATATCATAATTCTAGTTCATAGCTGTGTGTGTGTGTGTCTGTGTGTCTGTGTGTATAGTAGGCATTATTTATGTTTGGTGGTAGTCTACATTGATTTGACAACCTCCAGACATGCCTACTTGACATGCACACACATACATACATACATACATACATTAAAATTATTATACACTTATGCACATAAACTATATGAAAGAATACTGCTTGACTAATCAAATGCACATAAAGTCTGCTTAACCATTAAAATCAAGGAACACAAACATAGAAATACCAGAATTTTTTTCCATATCTCATCCTCTGATGAACCTTTAATAAAAGCAAAACATGTTAGATTTATAAATGTTTCCTATTTGTTCTTTATCCTATCATTTTGTCAAATTCCAGTCTATATTTGATCTGTATTTATCCCAATTTTATATATATATATGTGTGTGTGTGTGCAGACATACATATATACAAGTAGAAAATGTGAATTAAATCTAACAGAATGATTAAATAAGGAACAAGTAGGAAAATTTTTACATGTTTGGGTATATATTTATTTATTTTATGAATTTAAGGAATTTAATGAGTTAACCCAGCAGAGGTCTCTTCTCTACGTAGGTCTTTAGATTTTTAGATGTCACATATATATTTCTTAACACTGCATGCAATCTATATTATATATCCCAGTTTCTGATGCATTGTTAATTTGATATATTTGCTGAGCAAATCTTTGATTCCCTTGGAGCTAGTGGTTATATTTTTAGAGTTGAGGATGTTTTTCAAGTTCAGTGGATAAAGTGTTCCTTATTTAATCATATATATATATATATATATATATATATATATATATATATATATATATATGCTGAATTCTCCCATCATTTATCAACATATGAGGGTCAGCAACTCAATTCTTGATTTGATTTTAGTGGCGAAGGTTTTTGTGCAGAACCAACCACACTTTTTGAAGAGCCGAATACAGAAACCTGGTGCACTATGTTCGACAAGGTCTCCTCAGGTTTTGAATTCAGAGTTGTCCTTCTCCTAGACCAGTTGTCATCCAAGGCTATGGAAGCCAATATGCCCTGCTATTTACCCCTAGTTGAAGGGAGAAGAGGATTCATACTTTTCCAAAGGGTGTTAGCATGTAAGTGAATGTAATAGATTCAACTGGAATTTGAACTCAGCTCTCTGATTCCTCAATCCAAGCCGCTATCCATTACTCCACCATATATATATATATATATATATATATATATATATATATATATATATATATATATATATATATATATATATATATATATATATATATATATATATATATATGCAGCAAAAATTCAATTAAATAAGTTTTATTAAATTCAATCAACAAGGATTCTATATTCATTTTTTTTTCTAATTTTCAAACAAATTATTACACAACTGTCTAAAGTTGTGAATAAACTGTTCATGCATTTTTTTTTTTTTGTGTGCTTTTAACTATTTTGCTCATTCTCAATAACTAAATATTGTCTGTACCATCCAAAAATATACCAGGATGATGCTGATGAAACTTTTGTCTATGATACTGACAATATTTAGTTCTTGATAATGACCAAACTGGCTGAAAGTTCTCAAAAGAAAAGAAACATGAATTTTAGACAGTTCATCCACAATTTTGATCTGGATATGCAACAATTTATTCACAAATGGAAAAATACAACAAATAATTAAACAGACAGAACTTGTAGGTTGAATTTAATAAAACTTGTTCAAGTGTATATTTATTTATATACTCATGATTTGTCTTTTTTCCTTATATATTGCCTATAACTTTATCTTGTAAAACACTAATTCTTTCCTCTCTTTTTTCTTTTATTTATTTTTTCTTTAGAATCGTAAGGAGGAAGTGCCAACAGCTGGACAATCTCCGGTTCAGGCTGCTGCCTACTGAGGAATTGGATTTATTAGCCAAAATTCTTGTAATCATATTGTATCAGTGGAGTGCCATCTTCGCCCCAGCCAACCTGTCAGCAGAATTTTTAAACTAGTCATGTGATGACCAACTAATTAAATAGCATTAATACTGATAATAATGATCATCATCATAATAATAATCTATAACTGTAACAATAACAGCAAAAATAATAATAATAATGATAATAATAACAACAGCAACAACAATAATAATAATAATAATAGTAGTAGTATTAGTAGTAGTAGTAATAGTTGCAATAGTGGTAGTAATCATTAATAATTACAGCGATTATCAATAATAGCAGTAATAATGATAATAATGATAATTTGATGCTGTCCAGGGGCAAGGTATCACCAATTTCATTTAAGTCACATCAACAATGTGACTAGCTAGTGTGACATTTGAAATTGGTCATACATTGCCACTGGTCATAACATAGCTTTTATTACCACAGAGTGCTGTCAGATGGGTGCATAAATGGATGGACTGACTGATGTAAAAAGAAATTTTAAAAAAACTTAATTTTAAACAATTCAGCCCAATACTCCCACCCACCCCACTTGATTTTTTTTTTTAAAGCTACTTACAGTTATTAAACAAACGTAAAAAAGAGGAACAATTTTTTTTAAATTGTAAAAATACAAGGAAATTAAATTAAAAATTTAATAAAAAATAAAGAGAAACAGAAAAAAAACAAGGCAGGGGTTCGCTAATCAGCGACTAGATGTAGAAATTTAGTTTCCAGATATTTATCTCTTATTGTACAAGTGTCAATAATTTTTCAACTGGTTGTGCAAATCATTTCATATTAGAATTTGTCTCAATGGTAAATTATTATTATTATTATTATTATTATTATTATTATTATTATTATTACCACCATCATCATTATTATTATTATTATTAATACCATTGTCATCGTCATCATCATCATCATCATCATCATCATCATCATCATCATTAATAATACTATTATTATTATTATTATTATTCTGTTAATACTCTTATTACCATTATTATTAACAATATTGATATCATAGTTATTACTTTCTTTTTCAAAACAATTTTTCTTTTATTTATAATTATTAATCTGTTTTTGTTTTTTTTTTAAATACCTCCAGCCATTTCATTTTTTAAACCTTTCTTCTGTTTACATGTTGGCAAAAATGTCTCCTCCTCTCTTCCGTCCAACCATGTCTGAGAACATATCTTAT
>OZ010583.1:79040140-79097640 GCA_963932145.1 Acanthosepion lycidas | reverse complement strand
TCATCCATATAAAAGTCTCAATTTGACAAGGCTATTTAAAAACATGAGTCAAGTTTTCAGGTTGAGGTTTTGGTTCTGTAACAATTTGTGGTGTTGGGTGAAACTATCTCTGGCTGAAATGTTTTTCTCCTCGTATACTTAATTTGTTATAACTGATCCATATGCCTTGGTATCTGAACTATTCAGTATTTACTAATTCCACATTTTTATGATGGATTCAGGGTAGGTTCCATCACTGCTTTCATTTCAATTCTAGATCATAGTTTTTGTTTTTGAAATGTTTATCTTGAGGCCCATTTCTTGAAGCACACTTGATAGAAGATATTGATTTTTAGTTTAAGATCATTCCTATCCCAACAATGAATACCTATGTCATCAGCATAGCCCCCTCATCATCAATACTTCAGCCTTGGAAGAGAAACCAGGATCATTTCTATTGGTAGATTTGTCTGGGATGCAGTATGGAATGCTTAAATGGTTAGTGTCCAATTCATCATATCTGTGTTTGTAAATGAACGGCATTGTCCAGGAAGAGATTAAATAGAGGTGTGCTCTTATTTCCTCCTTGTACTTCTGAAGAGGTTTGAAATATTTCCATATTGTGGTCCTCACCAGACATCTAAGCTACTGTAGATTGATACATTTATTAGATTGATGCATTCAGTTGATTCAGAGCTTGGAAGATGATTTCTACTAGATGAGAAGAAGATTTCCCCATTGATGTGGTCATAAGCTGCTGTGCGGTCGACAAAGCAGGTATACAGTTTCCTATTAGAGAGGTAGCAATTTCTTGGTGTTGTATGATGACATATAAGCCATCATTGCATTCCTTACCAGAACATAAACCAAATTGGGTCATGAGGAGTGGACTTTTGTAAAACAATGATAGCCTAATTAATATAATCTTCATTAATATTTTCATCATGATGGGTCCAACTGAGATACTTCTGTATGTATGAGTGTCTTGAGAGCTACCTTTCTGCTTCCATAATGCATTAATGTATGATAATCCCTATGCATTTCTGATTCCAGACTTTTTTTATAAAATAAAGAAACTTGTTATTGGTTTGGGGGAAAAGGTAAATTATTTTCAAAAATTTGTTTTCAATGACAAGTGATGCTTTATTATTCCTTAGTTTTTTAATAGTTTTCTTAATTTTCTCATCAGTAGATTCATTATTGTTTATGTTTTGGAACAGACTTTGTAGTGGTTGGATGTATATTAGTGTCATAATAAGCATTTGGTTGCAAAAGAAAAGAACAAACAAGGATTAAAATTTCAATAACCTTTATTAGTCAAAATTCAGAATATACATAGTTGTTTGAAATGTGTCAGACATTGTTCATGTGTTGTACCTTAGTTGATGTTGGTAACAAAAGCGATTAGCTGTAAGGATGTTGTTGGTAGAGCTGGAAGTTGACCAATTTCTTGAGTTGGTTGGCTGAGGTCACAGTTAGGGGTCAAGAGACAGGTCTGGAGTGGATTAGTGAAGCCAAGTGTGGTGTCATTGGTAGGGTTTGACATACACTCTTCTTCATAATTGAATTCAACATCTGTGAGGTTATTTTATGGGCTGGTGGTCATGCAATGCGAAGATATTGAAGCAGAACTACCTGGTCAGGTGGGTTGGTGAGTTGATCAATTGAAGTCATGGTGGTGGGTTGGTTTGTGGTAAAGTATGTTGGCAGGTTGGTTGCCAAGGTTTCATCAGTGGCAACAAGGATGGCCTGGAGTGGTTGCTGATACAGAGGATATGAGCTTGGAGAATCGCAAAAATCATTCAACTCTGACTGATATAGTGGATACATTGGCAGGTTGGTAGCAGGATATTGTGTTGGATTCTGGTCAAATGTTGCATCAATGAGACAGTGTCACAGTAATGACAACAAAGAAGGCTTGGAGCTGGATAGTGAAGATGTCAAGGTGTTAGAAATCACGATGGTGGCATCAGGATCTCAGGGTTGTAAATGCTGGCTTGTTGGTCACATTCTGCATATAATAAATCAGGGGAGATTGGTGAAGCTTAGATGAGATCATGGCAATGATGGCAGATGTCCATTTCAGCCTTTTTGGTCGTTACAATATGCTTTCTTTTAAGCAAATCTGGCAAGCAAATCAAGGTCATTCTTTATCCAGTGGGAATGTTCATGATTGGCTATTGTATTTTGTTGAGGGGATTTGTCTTGTAGACTAGATGTGATGCTTGGAGGCCCTGCACAGAAAACTTTTTTATTTTATGTTTTTTTCCAGCCAACATGCAGAGTGAATCAAAAAAAGATCTAATTGCTTTGGAGTCTAACATGTTCTATATATGTTCTATTTCTGCAGGTATTTTAAATTTAGTTTGGTCACAGTTGAAATGTAATTCAAACTGTTTTTGAGACCAGGACATTTTTTTTTCTCTGTGGATTTTAATTGTATGATATTATTGTGGTTTTTCACTTTTCTCCACATTTTAACAAATTGTCTTTGCTCTTTAGATTCATTCATTTCATTTCCAATTTTCTCGTTTCTCAAAGAATTAAGTAGTTTTTTATTTTCTTTTTTAATTGCTTGGTATTTTCACTTCTTTTTTCTACCTCTTCTGTTTTTTTCTTGTATCAATTTTTTCAACTCAAGATTGCCATCTTATTGGTGTATATTTTTCTTTCTATGTTTTCTTGGGATAGTCTCATGTGCTTTAGATG
This sequence comes from Acanthosepion lycidas, assembly GCA_963932145.1. Lineage (NCBI taxonomy): Eukaryota > Metazoa > Mollusca > Cephalopoda > Sepiida > Sepiidae > Acanthosepion > Acanthosepion lycidas. The sequence goes on along the minus strand of OZ010583.1, from coordinate 79,094,952 downwards.
ATGACGATATGATAACAGTGTTTGATTCTTCCATGTTTTGATCAAAATTTATTGATATAAATTTGGACTCTAGTTTATTACTATTCTAAATGTACCCTTTCTTTTTTAAGGGCTTGAATATTATACCTTAGTGTTTTTTGGGGTTTATGTGGGTGGAAACAAACTATTTTTTTTTTTTTTTTGGCTGGTGTTGTAGTTTAGTTACAAGTAATTTGTGATCTGATTTAAAGTAATAGTTGTATATTCTAACATCTGTCACAAAATACCTAATCTACAAGTTTGAGATGCTGGAGTCAATAATCTTTTTTGTTAATCTTTATCTGTGTTATGCCATGTGATGCGTTTTTTCATGGAATGATCAAACCATGTAGTAAATTTTTCAGTTTAGCAAGAGTTCTCCATTGCTGTTAGAGGCATCTACTTCAAAGAGTGATGTCTTCATGCCATCAAAGGAGCAGTGGCATTTAAAAATGCTTGAGGTAACATTTAACATCCCCATTCATGCACAGTTTTCAGGTTTTTTTTCAAATATACAAATTTTACTTAATCCTGTTTAGAATTTAACTTTTTCTGAGACAGCACTTTTTAAAAAAGGACATTTATATTTTGGAATTGGTCATTTTTTTTTTCTTTTATTCTTCTCCCATTTACTTGACTTTTTGGGACCAGGGGTTGGTTGGCTTTCTAAATTATCCTAAGTAACCTGGAACTTTTTTTCTTCCTCTGTTTTTAAGAATGCGAGTGAATGCACATCACAGGGGCAATATCAGCCCATCAGCCTCCTTAGTATCATCAGCAAACTTCTTGAGAAAGAAGGTTGTTGATCACTTCAATAAGGACAACCTCATGAGTGACAAACAATATGGATTTTGCCCTGCTAGGTCCACAGAATCTGTGAAGTATTAGACAATAAATACATTATGAGCATTGCTTGAGATATATTGAAGGCCTTTGATAAGGTGACACATAAGGTGGGTTGCTACACAAGCTCTCCAGATATGGAATCACTAGAAGAGTTTTCATAATTATCAAGTCCTTCATAACATTATAAAGTCCTTTCCTGAAGGTTGTTAATAAACAGACCTTCAAGGCCCATGAGATCACTGCAGGCATCTCCCAAGGCATCTTGGCTTTACCCTCATACTCTGATCTTTAGTGAATTATGTAGATGATACAATGTTATATGGGTGGACCTCCAAAACTTTAGATGATCAAACCCTAGCAACTGATATCTCCTCTAACCTAAGCTCTAACAGTTCAATGGAGGAAAAACTGGTTTGTCACATTCAATACCTCCAAAACACAATGTTTCATCATCACTGAGCAAACCTTGAATTTTTGCCAATTGTGATGTATGGGTGTTTTCTTCCATTTCACACCTTGTCTTGAATGCTTTTTATGGCTCACTCCAAGTTGAACTTATATATATGATCCATCACTAAAGATGCTGGAAAAATGGTCAGTTCCTTGTGGCACTCCAGTAAGTACCTGACTCTTTCTGTTATCTTCAAAGATTTTTCCTCTTTTCTTATTGATAACAGTATTCTTCATCCCTGAGGTATCAGATTTGATATATGCCAAAATCTTATCTTTATTGTGAACAACTGTCGATACAGTTGCTCGACTCCTTCCAAAAGATTCAGCAATCGATATAACCTTTTCATCTTTTTCATGGCATTTTATCACAGTAAGTTTATCATACAGCATTATAGTATTAGGAATTTTCTTAGGAGCCATTAGGGCAAAATATAAAATCACAAATGAATGAGAATAAGAGAGTAGCCGATAAGCAGATGTATATCATGCATATACCTAAACTAAATTGGATTTCAATTTCATGGGAATCATGAGTGGTGCTGACAATGATGCCAAATGGTAGATATTGGAAATACCATAGAAAACACCAATATTAAGCTGTTAAAGACCATTAAATAAGACATCACAGAGTCACAGATGTTTTCATATATTGTTCTCTAAGATTTATGATGATTATATTAACACTTACTGTAAATGTTTGTATTTTAATATGATTTTATATACTTTTATTCTTATTTATTGTACACTTACATGATTTTGTGTGCTTTTAACACTTTTCTAGTGATATTACGACTTCAATATTTGTGGCAGACAGACGTAAAGTTGAATAAAATGACTTAAACTTGATTTTTATTTTTCCATATTTTTTTCTGACAAACAACATATAATCAAGAATGACTTAACACAAAACAACATAACTTGAGGTATACCTGTACTGCTGCTATATCTGGGCTGCAGTTGTCCAGTCTTTGCATTCCAGTCTTGATAGAGTTCCAAAGCATCTCTGTGACATTGTTAGTGATGAATTATTTTCCATCTTACAACCCCTTTTCCACAGATGAGATGTCACAAGTCTCTTGCTACTTGTTACTCTATTGCAATTTTCATAGAAAATGTTCTGATAAGCTACATTCCTTAGTTCCACCAACTCTAACCCTCACAGCCAAGACCTGCCATGCCATGTACACTGAGGTGAACCATTCTTTTTCTTTTTTGCATTCCATTAGTATGAAGAAAGTGCCACTCAAATGGCTTCTTCCAATGAACCACTATATTGTGGAATTAGCTCCCAAGAGGATGCTTTCCTGACCCCTGCAAACTTAATCTTTTCAAGTCTGCTGTTAAACATTATCTATCCCACATATCCTCATAAACTTTGTTTTTTACCTCTTATTCTTATTGCTCAGACAACAATCTCCTTGATTAACCCTCTACCTTGAGTGGCTCTTGGGCCTCATATAGAGTGATCATAGGGTGGAAGATTTTACAAGTAACAATTTTTTGTCATATCTTGGAGATGATAAATTTCTACAGAAAACTTACTCTCTAGAGTGCAGATGTTCTATACTTCTCTTTCTATATTCCTTATCCCTTCAGGACATGACTGGTCATAGCTCTCCACAACCTACTATCCCTTTCGGCCCATAGCAGTATTTATCCATTTGCCAAGCCTCTCTTCCCATTTTGCCATTCGCACAAGCTCGTCATGTAGGTGGCCTGATGCTTTTCCTTTCTCCAAGCCCTCATTCCTCATTATATGTTCTAAAAATCCTAATCCCTGTTCTACCATAACGGTTCAGTAATCTTTTCTTTGTTTCTAATAAAATTTTCCTGTTTCTTAATACTTTGGTTAGTTTTGGAATTCACTTCCACTATCCTGATACACTTTCAGATTTTAATGTCATCTTCTGATGAAATGTTTCCCAGATATTTAAATTTTTGTACGAGCTTCATTTTGGTGTCTCCAATTTATAATTTGTATGCTAAGCTCTTCTCTTTGCTGAAAATCATACATTTTGTCCTTTTACAATTGATGCTTTTCACTACAACCTTTTGAAGGGAGTCCCTATAGTTTCCTTTCTTTACTATCAACACTGCATCATCTGCATATCTAATGTTGATTGTTGCTACCAATGATTAATACTGGTAGGATATCTAATTATCTCAGAAGTGCCTTGCTGAAAATATTGAATAAGTCTGGTGAGAAGACACATCTTTGTCTTACACCCCTTTCTATTTTGTGTTTTTGCTGAATACCATTCCTATCCATATGCAGGTAGTTTGCTGCCAGTATGAGTTCTGCATTATTCTAATATCTTTCCCAAATATATCAAGCTTACCTAGCAGTTAAAATAGTTAACTATGACACACTTTATCGCTGTTTGCAAGAACAGTTACTGCCAAGATATACTGAATTTAAATTAAAAATAGATAATCATGCATGTTGATCATATATGACATTGCTTTTTATTGCATTAGATTTAGCTTTCAAACAGAAAATACTGACATTTTTAGAACAATGTGCTGCTTAAAACAAACTTGCTTTTGTTTTCTTCTCTTTGCTTACTCGCATCCCTGATGATGGCACATGTAAGTCAAAAGCTTGGACATTATGTGAATTTTGGCTATGAATCCAATTGTAAAACTGATTAAAAATTATTAAATCCATTAACATTCAACATGACAACCAGATATTAATTGCAAAATATCTTTAGTCTAAAACCCTGTATTCTTGAAAGCATATAAAAAATTTTAAAAAATTGTTCTATTACATATTGCCATTACACATTACTGATATAGGACTTACTGCATTATACCACTTTAGCTTTCAAACAAAAAATAACAACACTTCTGAATTCATGTGCTGCTTAATATATATATATATATATATATATATATATATATATATATATATATATATATATATATACACACACACACAATATGGGCACATGGCCAAGTGGTTAGGACGTTTGCATTCTGACCATGAGACCCTGGGTTGAATCTCACCATGGTCGATTTCGAGACCTCCTGATGTTATCAGACTGGGGAGGGATTGATCCCAACATGCTGTACCTTTTGAAAAGTGCCTGAAAACCATACTATGGGTTGACCCAAGCCATAGTGAGTGAAAGTGGGTAAGCTGGACCCTTGGTTGTCAGCGATAGCTGTGCTAGCATGAAGTCACAAGTCATTGTGGCTGAGGGCTTGAGCATGCTGGCCTTGTTCAAACAGTTGATCACACTAGATAACTCGCTCTTTCTCAGAAACTGTAACTAAAGTCTGCTCAGCATAGTTGCAGTATAAACAACAGGTGAGCTCTGTGGGTGTTGAATAAACACAAATGTTCCTGAGCAAACGCCTGCAATAGGGATTGGCTAGCTGCTGTAGTAGATGAGTATCCTCGATTACAAGTGGCTAGCTAGATATATTTATATATATATATATGTATGTTGTGCATGTATGTGTGTATATGTACAGCTTATGAAGGATTGTTGACCCTGAAAATCAGCATTCAGAATACAACAAACTACTTACTCACCAAATAGATAGTACATATGAGTATATATATATATATATATATGTATATCGATTTTATTTTTAATCCTACATTATTTCTTATTATTTTCTCTTTCTCTCTCTATATATATGTATGTATATATATTTATAAGGAATTAATGGATTTATTTTTAAAAGAACCTTCTTATTACTTCAAATGTTATTGTCATGGATACTTCTATTTCAAATACTAAGTCTCCACTATAACAACATTTGAAATATATATATATATATATATATATATATATATATATATATTATGACAAATTGAAAAAATTAAATATATAAATCTTTAGTTGTAACCTAAAATGTGGTATTTTGACAGGCTAAAGTAAAACATTTAATTTTATAGAAAATGTACATTCTTTGTATCAAGATATTCACGGTACAGAAATTATCCATTTTGAATATTTTGAGAACCATTTGTGCAGGCTTTATATAACTCAGCAATCAATCAGTTGAGATTTTACAGTGCATGCATGAACAGACACTCTCCCATGGGGTTATTCAGTTGGCAATGAAATACAATCGAGTGAACTGTGCAGCCATTGCACTGATAATGAAAATACATCTGTCTATTCTTTACATTTTCTGCAATGATTTTAGGCACTCGGATAAATTAGCCTCTCCTCTACAGTCCAGATTTAATGCCATCAAACATCTGTCTTTTAACAAAGGTAGGCTTACTATATGTTCCATTTTGGCTGGGATAATCCTGATTTGATGAGTCTGTTCTGATGTCTCAGCAGAAATATACTCTCAGGTGCCAAATAAAAGATATGGGGAGGGTCCTAATAAATAATGGGGATTTGAAAAAATCTGAAAATGTAATAAAGAGGTTGTGGATAATAAAAGGGGAATGGAAAAAATGAGAAACTCTGAGAAAAAGGTGGGGAGGCAATAAATGGTTTGGTTGGAAAATGATTAAAATCAATAGGACTCGAAAGAAGTAAAACTGAAAATAAATGTTCATCAATGTTTTTTTTAATTAAAATGCTTTAAGAAAATTGAAAATATTTCTATGAAGTCTTCACAGCATTACAATATAAATTTGTTCATCAAAAAAAGTAAAAATTAATAAAGAGTGGTGAGGATCCGAATAAGCTCAGTGGGGTTGGAAAGCATCCAGAAAAGTCAGCTCTCAACTTGGTATCTGTAATGATGACACAACCATTTACTACTGTCTTGATACTAAGTCTGATCAGTTCGATATGGTCAAATTGGTGGCTGATTTCACAAAAGTAGGAGAAAGATTTTTTTTAATTGAAAAAAGCCACTAAGACACAAGAGATGTGAAAGAATTAGAAAACAGAAACATTATTAAGGCGTGGTAACAATAAAAGTGTAATCAGGAAGACAGTAGATAATGATTGACATTGCATTTAAATTTTTGAAGATCAAAGTTGGCCAGAAAGCATGGAGCCAGAAGAGAATTCCACAAGGGAGAAGTGCAAGAAAAGAAACTCTTAGCATAGAATTTATGGTTGCATCTAGCAAATTCAATTATAAATTGATGAGATTGTGGAACGCCTAACATTTTCACAGTTAATATTTAGACATGCGCATGCGTGGATTGCATCCCTACCCTTCTCGTGCGGCTAGTTATAGTAGTAACCGTCGGTGAGCCAGCTGCTGCTGATAGTGTTGCCGACTCCCTCTTGATTGGCTGCTACTGATGTTTAAAATTTGTTTTTTTTCCCGTGCAATGAGCTTGACGTCACGAGCGACCGGCATTTTGGATTTCTTTTCAGTTGCGGTTTTCTCCTTGAGGCTGAAACAACTCAATTATCCCACGCTCTTAGCCATAAACGAGCCGGGATATCTAACGCCTTCCCAAGACTAACCTTTCGTCTTGATGTGAACAGCTTATGAGCATTCCTCTACTCACTACCAGAATCTTCAATACGGTCGTCTCACACCTTTCCAAGACTATCAAAGAACTTTCGAACTATTTTTTACTCACTACCAGAATCTTCAATACGGTCGTCTCTCACCTTTCAAAGACTAATTCCTCGTCTTGATGCAGACAACTCAGAATTCTCTTCCACCAAAATTGTTAAACTGACTACGAACTCTTTATTTCTTCCTTTTGAACCAGTTACCTTAAAAATATTCACATACACTCACATTAACAAAAATTCCACAGTGAGTATTTATTATTCCTTGCAATATTGTATTCCTGTTCATAATTACTCGGGCAGACATCCTTCCAGAACTTTCCTATAGAGGAACTTTTCCCGCCATAGCCATCTTGTTTCCTTTTATTGGCGCAAAAATCAGATGAACTATTTTTGACTGCCTATTTTTGCAAGTTACAACAGTTTTACCTCTGTCTCCACGCACGAGACTACCTACTTGTTAAATAATTCAATAAATTTTAATTCTGTGTTTATTTGCAAGTCTTGCTTCAGTCATTCTTTGTGCCTACCAATTTTCTTCCTTCTTATGCACGTTTAATATGACCCTTTTCCTTTTTCCTTTTTCCTTTTTATATCCAGGAGATTGTGAAATTTAGTATGAGAAAGAACACGCGCTGAGTATTTACATAATATTCCTCTTTCTCTCCTCTCCTTTTTACTTTGTTTGTGGATCCGGTAGTCGAGTGTAGTGTCTGGCACAAGGCCACCTTTTTCGTATGCCGGCACTTCATTAGCCACATTCACTCCGGGTTCGCAACAAGATCTCTACACAAGTCTAGTACTGCACTTAAATTCATAAAGTCTAGGTACCATAGTGGAGAGCACATCCAAACAATTATCATGAAAGTATTTATAGAAAAGGCACAGGGAAGCAACTTATGGTGATAGGCAGTACTGGGGAGAGAATTTCTGAGGTCCAGCACTCAGATTATTTTGAGGCACCCCCAGTCAGAAAAGGAGATGCTTCAACAAACAAACTCTATTTAGCGTGTCTTACAAGACTTTTTAAATAGCATGTTTTACATGGCAACTCTTGCAATTGAGTGTGATTTGGCATGAGATATATATATATATATTTGCATATATACATTTTGCTTTAATGATAGTTCAAAAAATGCCTTTTTAAGCTGCTTTGAAACTGGTTTTAGTCTTTGTATTTTTTTCAGTAAAATACTGATTCATAATTTTTCTCTCTACTTTTTGCAAAGAACATTCCCCGCTTGCCCCAACCTCTAAAAGTATTTTCTTCAGGCCCCTTGGTTTTGAGGCCTGGCACATTTGTGCCAGATGTCCCCACTTCTTGCTGCCACTTGTGATGGGAAATTGAGTGAAGCCAAGGCAACAAGTCAGGACCAATAATATTGTTGATTCTTCTTTGGATTTTATCAATAATATCTAAATAAATAGCAGGAGCACCAGATAATATGTGGCAGCAATATTCTATGCATGGGTGAATGGTTGACTTATAGATATATAAGATAGATTCGTGAGAGAAAAATTGTCTAGCATAAAACACAATGAACCAACTTTCTTAGCAGTTGACTGAGCAATGGATTTAATGTAGTCTTTCTACTTCAGGTCAGCTGAAAATCTTAACCTGAGAAGACACAATGAGTCACTCTTCTGGAGGTTAGCATCAGCCATGTTGATGGAAGGCAGAAAGGGGTCTGTCAGATGATTAACAGAGAGGTGTTAAAATTAAGAAGCCATTTTTTGCCCTAGTTAACAACAAACTGTAGGTTGTTATGAGGTCAGTCTCCAATTTGACCTTATCAAACTGATCACACTTAGTAGCAAGACAGGAGTAAATGGTTGTGTCATCAGCATAGATACCAAATTGAGAGCTAATGCCATCTGGAAGGTTATTAATGAAAATAGTACAGAAAGCTCTAGAAGAGTAGCCATTAAGGATAACCTTCATTTCACAATTTGTATCAGTTGATAATTTTGATACCTGAGAGTAAGCAATCAATATTTGTTTTTTGTAATAAAGGAGTTGCTGAGAGAAGGCACCCTGAAAAGAATTTGATTGGCAACATGCATTGTTTGTAGAAGTAAGCAGAATTTGTTTTGGTGAGATTTGAAACTGAGCTTCACATTAACCAGTTGAGGTTGATTTATCCAAGTAGAATGAACACACAATAGACAAGTCAGGATGTTGGGAGAGTGACATGATTTTCATTGGCATATGCGAATTTAATTCAAACACCTAGATCAGGTACTTTGCAAGAGAATAAAAGAATGAATGAGATTGACACTGAGAGTTCAGGACAAAGCACTCTTAACTGTGTTTCTAAGGACAGTCAAGGTGAGCAAGAAATTGAGATGAGCAACTGTGTTTCTTTCAATTTGTCTTGTATTTCATTTTCTTTTTACTTCATTTTTCTTTTCTATGTCAGATTTGAATTTTAAGAAATGTTGGCTCATGAAAATGCTTTATTAAAAAAAACAAAACAAACTGAACCTATAATAAAAAGTGAAATCTGTCTCAGTTTGAGGCTTAGAAATTAGGGTAACTTGTCATTGTATGACTAAGGATGTGAGTAAGAAGAATGAGATGAGACAGCAGATTGTATTAAAAAGTCAAAAGGATGTTGAAATAAAAGTAGTAGTTTGAAAGCGCTAAAATGCAGGCTATTTTTTTTTTATTAATATTAAATGGTTAGCTGCTCAACTGACAGATTTTTTATATTAATTAATTTTTTTCTTTCAAAGCTTATTTTTCTGAAATATGATTTTATTGCTGGATCAAAATGATGCAATTTCTAATTTTCTGTCAATTCATGTGGAATCTATCCAAATTTTGTTTCATCTTTATTTATTTGCATTTAAGGAAACTTATAGCAAATATTGTTGGTTCAGTGGCAACCAAAATGTTCACAGGTAAATGACAGGTTGTCACCATTTTACAAGTAAATGGAATAAATTTCAACAAGGAGATATTTTCAGGTATTTTTATATAATAAATGATTAACAAAGAAGAGAATTTATACTAGTTTGTATATAGCTAAAAAGGAAAGGAAAAATATTCAAAATTTAACTATCACAAAGTTTGTGTGTCTGTGATATATGCGTGTGTAAAAGTTCAGTCATCAGTAGCCCAGGGGAAAGAAGTCTTATCCAGTGGAGGCAAAGGGTCATATGTAAACGCTGCTACATCTTAGAGCAAAAGAAAAAAAGAGGAAGACATAAAACTGTGTCACCTAATGAGCATCTTAGCAGACTAAGTGTGGGTAATACCCACAAACTGTAAAATTTGTTCAAAAGGTTTGAATTGATTTTTGCATCATCTTTCACAATTTTTTCTCACTTCTGCATCACTCACGATGTTAATGAATCTTCCTCAGTTTGAATAAGGTGAAATTTTTAAGGTGAAATTTCTGAACTCCATATTGTTGAAGCAAATACTAAAAAGTTTTCAGTACATCCCAAAATCCGAGCTAAACATCAGTTTTTACCCTTATTTTAACTACCTTCACTCCTCAGCAATGTTTATTGTTTCAAAAAGCAAAGATTATAATTGTAATAAAATGTAAATATATGAAAGTGAATTTATGCATTTGCTTTGTTCTTGAGAATTTATAACAAAAATAATAAACATTATTTATTTACTAGACTATTTATTTCCACTATTTATTTATATTGTTTATTGAAATAGTCGGTAAAACATTGGATAATTGCCAACTGATTTAAACTTCATAAAATGGTAAATAATAAGGATTTCTTTATAGTTGGTTCATATATTTTTATAATTTAGTAAATGTTTATAGATTTATAAATAAAAAAATTGTTTTCATATTTATTTCTTTATAAATTGGTAAATGATAAATATTGCCTTGCATTAGTTTTACTAGAATTGTGTTAGTTTTTAGATTGTTGTAAATATAGAATTATTCTTGTAAATCTAATAAATAAACAGTGTTTAATATTTTTGTTGTAAATTCTTAATAATAAAAAAATGTATAAATTGACTTTTATCATATGTTTAGGTTTTATTACAATTATAATCATTGCTTTTTAAAACAGTAAACATTGCCAAGGAGTAAAGGTAGTTAAAATAATACTTGTGTGAAAGGAAAAACTGTCCTTTTGATACTGTATTTTTGGCAGGCATGAAGGTTAAATGTTGCCATTTTTTAAAAGGTTTCTTTGGTCAGGTTGAGAACTTTTCAGCAACCTCTTGTATTATTTGCTTGTCATTAGTTCCTTTAACAAATGCAAAATTGATATTTCTCTATGCATTTAAACTCTTTTTCTTTTTTAATCATTTCATGCCAAGCAAGGTAATAAAGCAACTAAGATGGAAGGTGCTATAAAAGGAGTCATCATACTTGTTATGCATACAACATAGTTTGAAGGATGTAAGAAAAAGAAGTGAAAAGGATGCACTGAAAAATCAGGTTCAGCAGTAAAGAAACCAAAATGATACACATTTGCTTAAATCATGACTCATTGCATGTCCAACACTTCATGTCCAACCTAATGCAATGAGACACTTGCCAGATTTACAATAACAAATGATAGATTATAGATACTCACTCAAATCTTTCTTGATTGCACTATGAATCATTTTCTTTGTGATGCTTCATGCTGTACAATTTAATACAGCATCAGTAAGAGTCACACTTCAAATAACAAAATGATATTCTATAAGATACATTGACTTAAATCAATTTTGATGGTACAATGAATCACTGTGAATCTTAAACTTCATGTGGTAGAATCTAAGATACTTTTTGTCCCTCTCATTGTCATTCTCAAGTTTTAAAGCAAATATATTGTACTGCCTCCCATTACACATCTGTCTCACACACATACGTACCTCAGACAGCCAGATAAAAGACTTATGGCAATCAAAACTCTGAAGATAAAGTCCTATTCATCAGTAAGTTTACTGAAAGCCAAAAGGGTCAACCTAAAAAAAGAAATACAAACTTTTAAGCAAAATATAAACTTGTGACTAGTTTAATCAGAATCTTCTTCTATGTGTTCAGGATATATTCATGGCTTTCACTGGCTTCAACTTGCCAAATACTGGCTTCAACTTGCCATTATTAGTTTGTTCATGGCTTTCCACAACTTTCTTTTCATGTGGCTCTTAGCAGTTTGTCTCCCTTTGCTAAGGTCCCTGCTCCCACCATTCTGCCATCCATTCACACAAGCTCCTGAATTAAATGGCTTGCTGCCTTCCCCTATCTCTCTTGCTCTCGATTGTTTTGCAAGCCCTCCTTCCTCATTATGTGTTAGTTGGAATAACACAGTAAATAAACCGATAAAGAAGAAATATGAAAAAGGTGGCCTGAAGGCTGAACATATCTGTCTAAATGGGTAAAGGAGGTAGCAAGTAGTTTGTTGACCGGAATATGTTATAAAGTTTGCAAGAAAGATAAGTATGCAGAAAGAAAGTTTCATGAAATTACAGTATGACACAATCGGAGAACAGGTGAAAGGTGTTCTACATGAAGTTCAGGGCAAAAATAAATGTATACAAAGTGGCTACCTTAAAGAAATGTTCAAATAATAATAAGATATTAAAGGGGACCAATGCTTAGAGAAAAAGGTTAAGAAGTTACATACTAGTGATGCTATAATTTGTGAGTAGAGTTAGAAGGATAAGAAAGTGAGAACTGCATGCTTTAAACAGGAAGTAGTCAAAATAGTGACTAATCACAAATGTACCTAAATTAAAAAGAGATGAACAAGGGGAAAATATGATAATTGGTAACAAAGCAGTATTTATGAGATTAATCCACTGCTAAACCAACATTTACACTTATTTATGTGTTACAAGAATAGCATAACTTATTTATTTATGTGATCTATGAATTGGAGATACCAAAATCAAACAAGTACAGAAGTGTTTTAACAGACGAGGGAAAAATATGACACTGAAATCTGAAGGTGTATTGCTCTGAAGAGGTAGTCGGAATATCTGAGATATACAATGAGGAAACAGGGCTTGGAGAATTTGACACTCATATGTGGTTCTACTGAAGGATGTTGATAATATCATGGACAGTGTGTATAAATAACAAGAATGTTTTAAGGAACAAAATACCTTCCAGAAATTAAACAAACAGAAAAATTTCATTAGAAACAAAGAAAAGACTGCTGAACTGTTATTATAATACCATTTTTCCTATATGACAGTGAATGCTGGACAATTTCCTCGTGGATGAAGAGGAGACTTGAAGCAACAGAGAGGAAGTTTTAAGAAAAATGGAAATAAAAAAGAAATTTATACTTAGAATTCGGAAGAGGAAGTTGAAATTTTTGGGATACATAATGAGGAAAGGGGCTTTGGAGAATTTGACACTCACATGTGATTAGAATCACATGTGAATGTCAAATTCTCCAAGGCAAATCTTGTAGGATGTTGAGAATACCAAACATGGAGTGCATAAGCAGTGAAAAGTTTTAGAGAAAAGGAAAAGAAAAAGATACTTATACTTATGTCATGGGTCCTTACCTATAACTACAGAATGAACTCTTCCTAACACTATGTATACTATGCCTCTCAGGAGAGAGGATCAAATCGAGTCAAGCCAATAGTAGTTCACTCCAAACCAGAATGACAGTCATACCTTCCACATCTTGTATTATTATTTTGTGTAATATACCTTTGTTATTTCTACTCTTGTGTTCGTGTTGTTCTTCCTTGGTCCTAACCTGGATCATAACAACTTACAATCAGAATGAGACAGTTTAAATTTCAAGGACACATAATGAGGATAAAGTGCTTGGATAATTTAACACTCAAAGCATATATTGAAAGCAAAAGATATGGAGAGTAACAACAAGTGACCTACCTAACAAGCGTATGTAAATGGATAACAGATTAAGGAATGGGAGGGATACTAAAAAGACATTGCTAGGAGGTACAAAGTCATAGAGAACCTTAATTGTCATCTTGCTAAATGGACACAGCACATAAAAGAAAAAGGAGATTCAAATAAGTGCATATTGTGAAATATTAGGTTGGTGCAAAAATAATGTCGTTTTCTCACATATGTTACTATGTGAGAAAACGACCTTATTTTTGCACCAACCTAATACTTTTTGCTTTGCTTGGAATGAAATGACAAAAAAAAAAATAATACTATTTTTGTCCTATAATAAATGTTATTCATTTTATATGCATATATTGTGCACCAGAATGCTTCCTCAGTGATATTTATTCTGGAGTCATAGAAAGATTCAAGTCTCCATTACATTAGATTTTCTCTCCTGTGGGGGCCCAGCCAAGAGCAATCATTTCTTGACTAGCATTCTGGCAAAGTTTCTGCATGAATGGAAGAATTGTAACAATATTTGCTTTTACTCAAATGAGATGCTTTTATTCAATCCTATATAGGAATTCTGACCAAGTGGGATTTGTTTAATTTTTTTGTGTTTTGGCCAATCAGAGGGGCAGATTCCATTTGCCACTTAACTGTTACTTGTAGTACTCCTTCATGATGGTGGCTATCATTTTTAACCAATGAGAAACATAGTTTTCATTTGACTCCAGACTTATGTCTATTAAAACTACTAATTTTATTGCCCCCTATTTTGAATTTGCCTCTTGTTCTTTGTTCCAAGTTAATGTGTAACTTTTAATTTTTCTTTCAAGACAAGTTTGAGTCTATTTACTTGTTAAAAAACATTGCCAGGTTATAACTATTTCAGGTAAGTGCTTGGACCAACATACTTATATAACACTAATAATACTACTAAAAAATAAAAGTATGCAACATTCTAACCGGAAAAGAGCAATGCCAGGCCCACCCATCACCGGCCAATTAGTGAGATCAACAAAAATACACACCAAGTTTCAATTAGCTTTGATGAATATTCAACACATGTCACTATCAACTCCACAAAACTGCTACCAACAACCCAGTACTCCTGCCATTATGCAGAGAACCAACCAAAGGAAGTCTCAATGGGTAATAGAAATCCATTTATTCTATGAAATATATATACAAATGTAACAACCATTCTAGGCCAGAGGTAGTATTTTCTATTAAGTTTTACCTCCAAATCTGGAGTCGTATTTTACATGAGGCTGATATTTTCTTAAGCTAGCTGTGACTGTAAGGCTAAACACAGAATGTCAGTTCATAATAAAATTTCATAACATTTCCCATCTAGTTTCAGACACCAAAACTAAACTATAGAAACTCGAGATTGCAATCACATTGTACACATATTCACATACTGTCATCTCTCAAGAGAAAGTAAGTTTATTTTTGAGTGTATATATTTACCAATATAAATGTCTCAACGCAAAAGATTTTTCTTCTGACATCTAATTATATACATTTATCTTTTCTTTTTGTTTTTGTTTATTTTTCAATCAATTGGCAGCACCAAATACTGGCTTCAACTTGCCATTATTAGTTTGTGATCATAAATGCTTCTCTGTTCGATTAGCATCTTTGTTTTTTTTTCTCTATTTTTCTTGGCTGCTACTTCTGTAAACAACTAGAGAAAAGCCAATTACACAGGGACATGGAATTAATCACATCTTATTAAAAAAATCATTGAAGCATCATTTTATTTGAAAACTGCCTTACTTTTCATCTCATATCTTTTAATCTTTTCTGTTTTTTATCAACTCCGGTGGAACAGAAAACATAAAAATCATGTAAGAAATGTCACTCCAGGCTCATGAGGTTGACCATAACTATCGAGTAATGAGTTCACTCCTCACTGGGTGCCCCATACAAAAAGTAGACATTGAATAACCCAATAATGGTCAACATGTAAAATCAACCAACCCAACTTTTTAAAAAAATCATTTCACTCCAAGAAAGTTGATAAAGCCACTAAGACGCAAGGAGTTACTGAGATTGAAAGAAACAGAAAACATTGAGGAGAGAAAAGACATTAAAAGACCAGGATTCAAGGAGACAGAATACAACAATTGATGTTGCATTTTATTTTTTGAAAATTGTGTCTGATTAGAAATCTCGAAGCTGGAATAGAAGAACCCATTAGCATAGAACTTATACTTACACTTAGCAATTTCAACAGTAAAATGATGAGACCTAACTGCCAATATAGCACTATGCTTAAATTCATAAAGTTGAGGTACCATAGAGAAAAGCTCATCAGAACAATTGCAATGAAAATAATTGTAGAAAAGGCACAGGGAAGCTACATTATGGTAGTGGGAGAGGGACTGAAGCTGAGACACCAGTTCAGGATTGATGACATTTTCTAAGTAACATATACAATGTCTCTCTAGTGTTTGTCAAGGTTGACAACAGTGGTAATAAAACTATTACCACTGTTGTCAACCTTGACAAACACTAGAGAGACATTGTATATGTTACTTAGAAAATGTCATCAATTGACTGCTATTTCCTGGGTGTTAAACTGATAATGAGAGAGAGATTTATTAAAATTCTCAATCACTTTCTTTTCTATCATAGAAATGACAAAGCTACAATGTTTACTTTCAATATATCTGGTGATGGAACACAGTACAGGGAAAAGTGGATTATGTCTTTTCCAAAGCTATTTGCACAAAGTGAGCACCAACTAATTTCAATTGAAATTTTAACTTAGTTTGCTTAACATGAATATAAAATACAGTCTATAATTTCAAATAATGTTTTTAGATGAATTAATAGACACTCAGTATATTAACATCAGATTTCCCTATTTGATCTGGCATGGGGCCACCAAAGTGCCATAAGTGAAAATTATGCAGTTATGCTAGTAAAACCTGTCAGGGTCATATGCACATGGTTTGTTCCAATTTGAATACCTCCTATTATGTTAGTTCACAATGGCAGAGGCTGATGTTTGATCATATGGCTGTCAAGAGTGAACCATCTTGCTAATAATTCATGTGTGCTTTAATCAGCATGAATCAAAAAAGTAATATTTATCTAGCAGAAAACCTGCTGTACCCCAATGGTGTTACTTCACTACCTGTGTCTTTTGTAGTTTTTATAGAAATAAATAGGAAACATTATTTTCAGAGTATTATTTTGAGAGATGGAAACATTTCAAACTGATGAGAAAAATGGGAAATCTGAAAAAGGGAGATGAGAATATTTCTGCCTGATGAATTAGTAGTAGTCTGTGCCTTGTGCCACTTTGAGCTAGTTTTTAGCAAGTTCGTCTCAGTGACCTTTATTATAATAGTGTCCAGTTTTTATTAGGTGACTCATACTTGTGGCCTTATGCCAGACTAAGCAAAACTTAGTAAATTCATTTCTTGGAATGTAGAAACAATAATAATAATTGCACATGAACAATGCCAGGTTGCCTTGCTGTGAAGAGACAAAACCACAATATGACAACTAATTAAATGTTCAGTTCACTTGTCAAACCACTGAAGTAAAATTCTAAGCAAAGAGTCCACCAAATGTGTTCCAGCAAGTCAATTATTTTGTTTAACACTAATTACCTCCCTTTGCCTTTAAGCGTCACTTTCAATGTTTATTTCTTCCTTTCTTTTATTGACCATTGCTACCCATATAACAGGTACTCTTTTTAGCTTTGATTCTTATAAGTAAACACCGAATCATCATCATCAGCAGCAGCATCATCAGTCCCATAATCAGATGTAAAGTCACTGTAAAGCTGACCACCTGACAAACAAGCTTCACATGTCTTGGTAAGTATTCATTCAATACTGATTACCAAAGCTGATAATTGGAATCAATCAAGTGTTTTAAAATCAAGTGCTTACTAATTGGAGCCCGGTTTTTCATCAAAGAAAGAGATTTCCTTAATAAGTTGAGGATCCTCAATATAACTACAACTAGGATTTCTTCATGATTTGTTATTTGTTGAGAGTTTAACTGCAAAAATTTAGCGAGAGAAAGAATGATGTTAAAATTGCTATTTTGATGCTGGTCATAAGGTGGAAAGCAGCAGTGTGTAACGCATACTTTCAGCCTTGTGCCGCATCTAAGTTATACTTAGAAAATCACCATCAGGTGGAGAACTGAAAGCTTTTGGCATTATATTCTAGCTGTTTCTTCTTAAAGAAAATTTATATTATTAGAATTTGAAAAAGATAAACTGGATAATATTTGAAAGTAGCAGTTCAGCCTAGAAGATATAGGAAGGGTCTACAGAATTTAAAGTTGCATATTGGTATATCGTAGGGTGTGTACCTGTTCATATGTAAACAATTAAGAAGAAGCATACAAAAATTTGGGTTTCTACTACAGACCGTTTGTTTCTTTTTTTGTGGTGACTGTAGGGAAACAAATTTCTCAGTGTCACTTAGGTGTGTCCATTTTCTCTTTTTGGTTCAGAAATTAGGGTAAGTAAGGATAAGCATTATTATAATAATTGAGCTCAAGCCTTGTACAGAGTTTGAACAGCCAAAGGAAAGTTTGCACTTAATTGCTGCAGGGTTTAAGCATGGTTATAATCTTCAAAGAAAAGGTTGATTTATTTCATAACTGGAGATTTCGGAAGACATTTGCAAATATCATGTTTTGAAAAGTAGAAAGAAAGTTCAGTCACCTGTGGACCAGGAAAACGAAGGTGTTCCAGCTGGAACGTCCTTTTACCATGTTGTACTACATCTTGGTGCGAGAGGGAAGAAAAGAGATTTGAAGGAAATATTTGTGCTTTTATAGACTTAAACAGCACCACCTAACAGGCATTTTGTGAAGCTAAATGGGGTAATAAGATTTCTGGTTCCTATATTGCTAGCCTTATGGGAAAATGTATTTCTTTTTCTTTTTTTAATTATTATTATTTTATTTATTGGCTTTATTTAATTTTACCACAGTTCAAATGCAATTGTCAAATTCATGTTACAGGTTCCTCTATATTTGGCAGAAAAGGAAATCAGTAAAAGACTGACAAAGATAAAGGCAACAAACCTTATCTCAAGACATTCACTTCAAGCAAGATGATCACTTAGGAAATCAATTAGATCTCTGAATGCCTTGCTAGGAAAAGCTTGAACAAATATAAACTTCAGTCTGAGAAAATTTAGTAGTAAGGGAAAAGAAGAATTAAAAAGTTGGAAAATAATTTTGTCTAAATAAAAATTTTTTTTTTTGTATAGATTATTAAAATGACTAAGGTAAATAACCACTCATAAATTTATTACCTTAAATTGATTTACCTCTCTTCCCTCTAAAGGGCATGACATGAAAGATATAAATAAATACACAATGGTAATTATTATATAGTAGATGGATTGGAGATGTATGCAGTCATTGAGTTTTACACTTTTCAGAATTTTATCATTGTTGATAAAAGTTAGATTCTGACAGTATTAAAGTACAATATTGGGACACTGAGTGATAACTTATCTCCCTTGACAAGTAATGAAGTTTGTTAATCATTGTTTGGGAGCAAAGCAAGCACAGCACTGAGCAAAGTATGGCATTAATAATAATTGTTATTTTTTATTATGAATTATTATTTATTATAATTATTTTATTGTGAGTTTTACTCCATCTCATTATTTTTTTTATCACAATACTCTTTTCATTATTACTATTACTATCTGTAAAAAACCTTATTTACATATAGATCACCATTTCTAGAGAGGATCAGTGTAATATCTGTGTACCTTGCCTTGAATGAAAGTGTTGTTTTCCAGCCCTTAAAATTGGTGTCATTGATAGCAGACACAGAAAGAAAACTGCAAAAACTCCTACAGAAGGTATTGAAGGAAAGTGAGAAGAAAGCACTAAACATCAATTGCATGAAGACTGAATGCATGGTTGTTAACAACATGCAAATTACAGTTTGGAGATACTGAAATCAAACAGGTGCAACAAATTAGATATCTGGGAAGTGTATTAACAGAGGATGGAAAATGCAACACAGAAATCTGAAAGTGCTTTGGCAGAGCAAAAAATGCCTTCCAAAAACTGAGCAAAGTATTAAGAAACAGAAAAATATTGTTATAAACAAAGAAAAGAGTGCTGAACTGTTAAATAATAGCAGTCCTCCTATATGGTAGTGAGTGCTGAACAATCTTGAGACAAAGGAGAGACTTCAGACAACCCCAATGAGGTTCTACAGAAGGATATTGAGAATACGACGAATAGAGCACATAAGAAACAAGAAAGTTTTAAGGGAAATCGAAATAAAAATGTCACATACTTTGAATTAGAAAGAGAGAGTTGAAATTTCTAGGACAGATAATGAGGATGGAGGGCTTGGAGAATTTGACACAGGAAATGATGAAGGTAAGAGCAAATAACTTATCTAAAATGCTTATATAAATGGATAGTAGAACAGGAAGTGGGAGGAATGGTGAAAAGAGAAACATTGTTAAGGGCTACAAAGATGTGGAGAATTATGATTGCCCAAGTTCTAAACAGACATGGCCCATAGAAGAAAATAAAATGAAGCCAACTTTTTCTATTTGCAGTGATAGTGTTTTTATTATTTCTGACAGAAAGCGTCCTTTGTAGCAATATCTGGTATCCAGACATGAAGTTTTCTCATTATTACATCAATTATAAATTAGTATAATCATCATTTTTTATTTCAGTCAACATGATTTCAAATGCTATATGACATGTTGGATGAAAGGGTGCTATATAATGTCAATGTGTAAAGAGAGCCATCATATTTCACTCATATTTGAAACAAATTATTCATCATAATTCTTAGTATGATAAAAAGTACAGTTAAGAAGAAATGACATCAGATTATGTCTTCTTGAGTTTTTCCCTCTGTTTTTCAATCAATGAATATTCAGTCATTCCTCATATTACATACCCATATGAAGTATTGTCAATACTGCATCAATTATTGACAAATTATATTTTTAAAAATCAATAAAATATTGTTATATTATCAAAAGGGCCAGAAATTTAGGTTGGAAGTGACAACATGTTGTGAAGGCAGTAATATTTTACTCCATCTTGTGAGATTTTTTGACTCCTTAAATAGGTCTCACAGGGTCCTCATAATGACAGATTCAAAGAAAGTGATTGGTGATTTCATCCTTGACCTGCATATTTCTAAAAGGTCTGGGTGTTGATTGGTGGAGATAGTTGTGATGTCATTAAACCCAAGGCCATCAGGATGTGTCATGTAAATATGCTGCAGAAAATGTTGATAGGTCAAAGCAACTGCTTGTTGTTAGGCCAAGAAAATCATGATGTCAGCAAAATTCCTTCAAGAGAAGTTATGATTCTCATTTTCTGAACCCAGAAATTCAACAGTGGTAATAAAGTTTTGAAATCATTTTTTTAAAGAATATCTTTATTCTTCAGCATTTTTGCACTAAGTTGCAATCACTGAATACTTAGTCATTCCTTGTATTATATTAAACTATAAATACCCGTGATATCTTTTTGGTTTTTCTGTCTGAATTTTCTAACTCATAATCCTAAATTTAATAACTGAATAATCTCCTTGTCAGATGACTATAAAATACCCATGGAATTTCCTCAATTGCATTGTTTGATATTTGAGCTTAAAATCCTTTAACAAAATATATTGCAGTAAAAATCACAAATATGAATGCAGTTCACTATTTAAAGAAGTAAGATGATAAAAATAAGATTTGAAATTAGCAACATTTTCCATTTCACTGGAACAGATGTTAAAGGCATAAGAGTGTTATCACCTCCTCTATCTTCCCTTTCTTTCTTTTCCCCACTAAATCCAAACAGCATCTATCTTTTCAGTCCATTTTTCCTTGCAATCAAAATGGAATAGTCTATTGTTTATTTGAGGTTGCTGGTTCCAATCTGCATAGGAATGATTGCTAAAAACACCTCCTCCCCAAATTTATAGAAAAATTATTTGTTATTTCTTGTCTTGAAATCAGAACATTACAATCACTTGACTGTATCCCATTTGCAATTACTCTACAGTGTATTTTATATTGATGACTCACAAAGAAACCCTCAATAACTTTTTGTTTTGTTGTATAATTTCATCACATGCAAATTACATGATCATAGCTTGCTAGTCATTAAAAATACCAAGTACAGCAGAAATATTTACCCATTATTTAAACATAAATTGAAATATACTTCTTCATAAAAATTGTTTCAAAATTTGCATAAGACTTATTAACATTCTTTTGTGTTATTGTTTATAGTTCAATTAAATATGGTTACTCAAACAAAACATGATCTAATTGTCAAATTGAAAATGTCTGGTATGAAGAATTGTGAGGGGATAAAATAGTTGAATATTTTCTGAGAAATTGATTTTTAATGTTTGAAAAAAGTTTCAAAAGGAGCAAACGCCCTCACTAAATCCAATTCCAGGAAGAAACCATTCAGTGCATATAATTTCAGTCATTAAAGTTTTCAAGAAGAGGGCAAAAAGAAATCCCAAAAGAAACATGAGAAATATGGTAAAAGGATGAATATTTCAGATATGTCACTAAGGAGGATTGTAAAAGAGGATTTATGGCTACAATCACTTGACTTTATCCATTTTTGCATATGAACATCATTCTTACTTTGTGAACATTTTGTCTATTATTACTGATTTGCTTATTTTTGTCTTGCATATATATTGTTTGATCAGTATTATTTTGCCCTGTTCTTTTTTTTCATTTTCTAATTGTTTATTGGAAATTTTGTCAATTCTGTTTGTTGAGTATTGTTGCCAGTTACACTTAATCATAGACAATTACTCCACAATGGGTAAAAGTATATGCTGCTCCCTGTAGATTCATTTACAATCTTTCTTGCTTTTTTAACTTGAAATAGCATTTGAAACTGTCATTCTCTTTCTTTCTGCTTGTATTGATTCTGATTATTTTAGTAAAAATACAATTATACCTAAAGCAAGATACTTTGGCTTTAGTCTTACTTATGAAGATGGTGGTTGAGGAAATGTTAAAAAATTACCAATAAATTACCAATAAATTTTAAATTTACTTTAGTTACCACTCTTATTTTTTGATAATGGCATGTATGGATGTCCATATTTACAAAAATTGGTACATTTATACACGCATGAAAAAAATTCAAAATTCTTTTTAAAATACAGGGTGGGGGGGTCACAGAATTAATTTTAACATTTTACATATCTTATTAAATTTGATTTACATTCATGATAAAAAGATAAAATGAAAGAAAACTAGTCTGAAATGTATATTATTTTCTGAAATTTTATTAATTTTCTGATTGACATAATTTTTTTATAAAATTTGACATTCTTTTTATAAATTTAACATTTTAAATATCTTATTTTACTTCCTTTTTATTAAATTTTACATTTTTCATATATGTTATTAAATTTTGCATGATTTTATTACCATATATATTCGAGTATAGTAAGATGATCAGTTTCTATGCAAAGAAATAGAGAGGTTGTACTATGCATAGGTAATTTTTTTGAAGAGGTTAAAAATCATATATTTTTGGTGTATAGTATACTATATAAAATATACAGTATGAAATATGTAGAAATAATATTCCCCAATCTTTCTTTTTACTATTGACATAAAGAATTTAATTATCAAAAAATACAATTTTTTCTTGACCTTAGGTGTCAATTTCTCATCAATATTTTTGCTCAAGCCTACAAACTTATCACTACCTGATTCAAATACTTTTTCTTGAACCAATGTCACTGCCAGATTAGTGAATTCTGGATTAGTGAGGTTTAATCTATATGAATAAAATTTATATTGATCTTTGGCGAATTAAAAGAAAGAGTCAAATACATACTATTGCAAAGGTTAATTTCCATCAGTAGTTTAGATGACATTAGAAAGTTTGGAAAGAACAGTGACTGAAACAAGCAAGATGAAAATATTTGTCAATAATTAGGGAAAAAAAGGGTGCTGGAAAGTGCTTGCCATGATCAACTCTCAAAATCAAAACAAGTAATAAAAAATCAGATATTTATTTACAAGTCAAGAATTTTCAGCAGACCATTGAAATAGTGATAGCACTTCACTTCAGTGTTCAGAAAATACAAGGATGGATAATGAAAGCAATTATTCAAGCATCATGCTGAAAACAAGAAAGATAATGATACACAGAAATAATTGATTTAATAATGACAGTACTTCATCTCAGGAGTTCATATTACATGCAGAAATGAGCAAACATTTGAAGATAAAAATGACAAGAAAGATGAAGATACAATTTATTATAATAATGATAATATTTCAATTCAGAACTTGAGACATCACTAGAAAGGCTGCAATGTGCATGGTTTTAATCATTGACTGAAACAAGTAAGAGAAAGATTACTTATCAATAAATGATATAATAATATCAGTTCTTCATCTGAGTATGTCAGATAACCTATGGAAGGTTGTAGAGTGCTAAGATTCAACTAGAGTGATTGAAACAAGTAAAATAAAGATACTAGTCAATAACTGATGTAATAATGAGCACACTGGTCAAGTCATCATGATCAAACTCCCAAAGGTATTTTTTCTGATTTGTTCCTGAAATACAATATCTTGTTTCATTTTTCTCATTTTATATACAAATTGATTTTCCAGAAACAATACATGAAAATTTCTCCTGTGGCAGTTTTTCTCATTTTCTCATTACTAGAAAAGGTAGAACACACAATTGCTATCAAAGAATATGAACAAAATTACTTTTTGTAACCAAGACTTATCTCTTGAACTCTATTACTCAAATCTCTCAAGCTTATGGCCTGTCTACTGAGAAATCATCTTGTAACTAGATATATATTTATATAATCAAAATTATTTGAATGTGTAAACATACAAAAAGACTGAATTGATGAATGAATTATTTTCTGAATGACAACAATCATAAAAGCATCCATCAGAACATAGAAAGGACCAATCTTGAGAATGAAAAGGAATGAATGAAAATGAGAAACTGATTGAATAACAATAGAGGAAAGTGAATGAAGAAGAAAGTCAATGAATAATATAGTGACTAGATTAATAATTAGTTTTCAGATTCTGAGAAATGGACAGTTATACAGAACTAGCAAGGATACCTGGTGCTGCTCGGAAGATCTCTAAATAATAGTTTATTATTGACAATTATTATGGAAAATAATTTTTTATTCAATCTTTAAAAAAAAAACTTCATTGTTTTTTTGGTTTGTTACAAAATAACTAAATTTAGGAAAATACCACACTCGGGGGAAAATACCATGTTTGAGGAGTTACTTAGGGGGCTGAGCATCTTCATATTTTTATTCAAAAAGAAACTTTATTTATTGAATTAAATACTAATATAAATACCCTGTTAATGTTGTTTGCAGACAAATCAAACTGATTTCTCTTAGTTCATTAGCCCTTTTTTCAAATTATTATTAATAAAAACGTAAATAAACTTAAATTAAGATATATTTAAACATTTAATTTAATCATTTTTTTTTCACGCAAAAACAATAGCAAGCCTTACATCTTCGAAAAATAATTATTTACTATTTATTTTGGAGTGGAATTTGATTTTTTAAGTAAATAAAAATTACATTAGTGATTATTTTCTTTTTAAAGAAAGTGAAAGAAGCAAACATTTCTCTGTAAATGAATTTAATTACTAACTATTTTGAAAGAGAGAAGTAAGATACATTGAAAATTTAGTTTTGAAAATCGATTATGTTTAAATTTCAAGTGATATTTGTATTTGAAAAGAAAAAAAACTTTAGTTAAATAAAAATTAGGAGAGACAGACATGAGTTATGGTCAATATTAGTCATGTTGAATATTTGTTTAACGAATTTAACTATATTTTATTTAAATTAATTTTCAAGAAATAAGACTTGCTATAGTTTTTTCGCTTTAATAAAACTTAATTTGAAATTATTTATTTTTTTATGTTAGTTGCAAATAAAAAACAATGAAGATTGAATAAAAAAATTATTTTCCATAAGATGGCTGAAAAATATTAATGATACAGACACACATGTGCACATACACACACACACACACACACACAGACACAGAGGCATACAGACAAGGAAACCTGTTATTAAAAACAGGTAATTAAAAATTTTCTGATTAAAAATATCAAAAAAGATGACTTATATGTTCATGAAATATCTGATTGTATTAAAGCTACTGAAAATTTCACCCATAAAATATCTATGGGAATTTATTCTGTTGTGTTTTACAATTTTTGTTTTGAATATTTGAACAATATTAAACTTATTACCAGTAATTATATTTAATATTCTTCTTTTAAATTTACTTTGTTGTTTTGATATTCATTTTTTTAGTTACATTTTTATTTACTATGGATATGGAAATAAATTCAAGAGAATACAAATTTATAAATAAATATAGCATTTTGAAATTATCAGCAGAATTAAAAAGTAAAAACAAATGTAATATTTTTAAAAATCAGACAAAAATATTTTTTATTTTTTATTCTGAGAATTTCAAATGCATTCTAATTACATGTTTTTAATTTTAAAATATTCTTGTAAATACAAATCATACAAAGATATTTTTTTTACCAAAAAGTGGGCTGGGTGATACTGAGTCTGCATAAATATTTATTTTGTCATTAATTATTAGAGAGAGAGAGAGAGAGAGAGAGAGAGAGAGAGAGAGAGAGAGAGAGAGAGTAATATTCTAAGTATATGTTGCATAGATAATAGCTGAGCTTGTCATTTTTTGCCCAAAGTTTCACTGTTTTTGTCACCTAAACTTGCATATAATATCATAATATTGAAGGTTTATTAAATTTTTAAAATAGAATCAATCACTCATTCTCTCAAGTTGCATAGACTTCACTGAAGAGCATGGGACCACAGATCTCAACATGCCATTCATTTTCTACTGTGATTTCCTTAGTAAGTAGGTGTTTATGGGATAGAGTTGCTAACCCTATGCCTAACTAATTTTTAATTTAACGTTTTCCTTTTCTTAGATGGGTTACCAATAAAGGTTGAAGAATCCCATCTACTCTACTATTTAACCCATATCTGAGTATAGAAAAGAGAGGGATTTATACTTTTCCTAATGGTATTTGCACAAAAGTGAATGTAATGAACTAGACAGGAATTTGAACTGGATTTGCTGATTCCTTATTCTGGGTTGCTAACCATTACACCAACTGCGTATCCTGTAAAATAGAATATATAGCTTCAGCTCTACAACAATCGATCAATACCAAGTAATGATTACAAAAACAGACAAAAAAGAATTATTTTTTAATTCCAAGAGCTCAAGGCAATTATTTGTTCACAGCAAGCATACAATATGTTGCCAGTTATCCTTCAAAAAGCTGACACAATGAATTCTGCAAACAGTCAGTGAAAATCTATTTAAATTTAATTAAGTTTAATGCAGTGTTTACCAACTTCATATAATTCCATTAATATCTGCAGACCAGTTTCATGTTGTCAAGAGAATAATTACGTTGTTTGGCACTGAAACAAAACTGGAGATGGACTGTTGAAGAAATTGTTTTATGTAACTTCCAAATGATTTACAGATGGAATTTTCAATTCAAATTTCTGCTGGTAATTAAAAAAAATAAAGTCTAGGAAAAAATGGTTTGAGAAATATAAAGATTTACTTAGGTTGCCAATGAGGTGTGAGAAATGAGAAAAAAACATATTTAAAAATAACAATGACAAATAAGTTTATTGCCATTTTTTAAATGAAAAGTCTTTCATTGACTGAGTCAATATGACAACAACTTGATCCAAGTTAAGATAGAGGTTAGATTGATGTAGTATATTTGTGCATTGATAGAAATCAAATAAAAGGAATTGTAGCAGAAGTCCCATATCAATTGATAGCATGATATGTGCTTACGGGTTGTTTGCAAAATTTGATGAAACTGAGTGCCAACTGTGTTATTCTTTTGATAATGATATAGTAATTTTTTTGATAATGATAAATTAAATCATACAGGGATTTAAGTGCAGCAAAACCTGCTTGGTTATGATATAGATTTCATTCTACACTGTGCTCTAATTGGCTAGAATGATGTTTTATTCACATCTACTTCAAATAATTAAATTCTTTTGTTCTAAGTTCTCAGTTACAATCTTGATAAGAATAATTAAGAAGAACTTCCTCCTTACCAATGGAATATGTATATGTGGCATGATGGATCCTAGCTGTAAAGGTCCAAACTGGTGGAAGAATGGAATGTAGCTTGTCAGAATATTTGCCATGGAAATAAGAAGAGAGTAGCAAGAGGTTAGCAATGCTCCATCAGTGGGAAAGGGATTGCAATGAGGAAAATAATAAATTATCCACAAGGCCATGTAAATGTTTTGGAACTCTGTCAAGGTTGCAAAGATAGCACTTGGCAAAGATAGCACTTTTAACTGATCTGACTCTTGTAAAGATAGAGCATGTCAGGGGGAATAAGATACTTTCTGAAATGGTACAAGGAACCACACTATGTTTTGATTGGTTAGAATTATATTTTATTCAAATCCATATCAAATGATTAAACTCTTTTGGTCACATAGTCTCAGTTACAATCTTCAGAAGAATATTTTTGTATTTCATTTTTAAAATGAGAAATTGTCAATAAACTTTCATTTTATTTGAACTATTCTTCTGATTTTGATTTTTATAGATGTAATAGACACAATGTTTCAGCCAAGTACACTCTGGCCATCTTCAAGTTCCCATTATTTTTGACTGTTATGAGATATATGTTGATTAGTGTGTCATTTTGATCTGAATGCCCATTGGGATAATGAAACATGTATTCCAAAAACTAAGCAAACTAGTAAGAAACAGAAAAATGTCATTAGAAATAAAGAAAAGATTACTGAGTTGTTATGTAATATCAGTCCTCCGATATGGCAGTAAATGCTGGACATTCCCTCACAGATGAAGAAGAGAAGCAACAGAAATATGGTTTTACAGAAGTATTCTAAGAATACCATGGACCGAACATGTGAGCAATGACAAAGTGCTACAGAGAAAATGAAAACAAAATGGACACTTATACTTAACATCAGAAAGAGAGAGTTGAAATTTCTAGGGCACATAATGAGGAAAGAGGTCTTGGAAAATCTGATACTCATTTGAAGGCAAGAGGGATAGAGAAAACAATTTATAACCTACCTAATGAACTTGTGTGGATGAATGGCAAAACAAGGTTTTAGAGAAATAACAAAGTGATAAAATTTATTAAGAGCTACAAATGACAGAAAATTGTTAAGAGCCATGATCACTGATGCCTTGAATGGACATGGCACATAGAAAAAAAAGATGCTAGTTTTGTTTGTTCCTGCTGAAACCATGTATATGACATCATTTTCTGATCTAGGCATGGAACTCGGCTACATTCATGACACCACAGTCTCAAATGGCATCAGTGGAGCATTTTTGATGGCTTTATTTTCAATGTCAGAGGGTTTCAACATTTGGTTATCATGGTGGTTTTGGACCTCTTTTGATAATTTTGTATTTCATTTTTGAGATGAGTATGTTAGTTTAGTTTAATATTTAAAACAATATTCAACATATATTACACGTCAGCTGAAAATAATACACACCTGTAGATGTCCAGAGTATACTTGGCTGAAATGTTGTATTTATAACATCTATAATAATTAAGATGAGAAGAATAGTTTGAAAAAAATTAAAATATATTCAGAATATATTATCAAGAAACTTAGAACAACACTCAACATATGTTTTGTTTGTTTGTCTCATGGCTGAAGTAGTTGGGTACTTCCTCTCAGCAGATTTTTTCCTTCTTTATTTCTATCTATCTATCTATCTATCTATCTATCTATCTATCTATCTAAGTCTTTTCATCTGTATGCCTGTATCTATATGTTTTCATCTGTGCTCTTATTTCTGTGTTCATATCGATCTATTATCCCATACTTTTCACTTCCATCTATCTATCTCAGCTTCATTTTTCTTTCTATCTATCTATCTATCTATCTATCTATCTATCTATCTATCTAAGCTTCATTTTTCCTTCTTTGTATATATCCATCTGTCACAGGATCTATCTATTTATCAGAGGTTCCATAAACAAGCTTACCTAATATAATAAACAAATAGCCCAGCTATATTTCAATAGGTAATGCTACTTGTAAATAAATTTACTGACAATTTCTGTTAATCTTTTCTAATGATGATGTAAATAAATATTGAAATATTAATAAAATGGTTGCCAGCATTGGTTCATAAATCAAATATTACCTACAAGCATGTTTTCTAGATTTACATTCAGCCATTGTATATGACTAATGTAAACATTTCATTGATTAATATTAATAATGCTGTCATGTAATTTGAAAAACAAAAAAACTAAACTTACCTTTTGGGAAGAGATAAAGTGAATGAAGTGAGATACTAAGTTGTGGAGTGGAGTGGTTAAACATCAGTGATGGCAACAACAACCAGCAGCAGTGTGGAATTATGGGTAAGAGTGGTGTTTATAAAAGAAGAATGAAGAGGGAAGTAGCCTCTATTTGCCTTTTGGCTGGTCATGAGATTCATGTGGATATATTGTCAATGGAAAGCAGGAAAATGAAGAAGAAAATCAGATGGCCAGCGGTCAGCATAGAAAACAGAGACAGAGACAAAGAGTAAGACAAGAATTTGTTAAATTTGCATTTAGAACAATTTTGAGAGAGACCCGGATGAGTCTTAGCTTTACTTTTCTGCCCCCTGAACTGCAAGAATTTTCAGTGAATAATATTGAAAACCTGTAAAATCTATGCAAATTGATAATGTTATTGATGCAAATGAAAAACATACTTATAACAATGAAAAGGGAATAAGAACAAATGATATTCTTCGAAACTTGAGAATTTATACAAATCACCCAATTCAGGCCTGTTCACCAGATCTTGTTATCCTGAAGGCATGATTATCTGTCAGATAACAGATGTCACTATTCCAACAGATCAAAGAGTGAAAGTGACATAGAACTGAAAAATTGTGGAATATATGTGGCAAAAAAAAAACAAGAATTATTTGAGTACCTGGAACAGTTTCAAGATCCTTGCAAAAAGGCTATGAAAATCGGAAATATGAAAACAACATTATTAAAGACTTCAAGAATGCTAAAAGGCTGGAGATGAGATTTGGTGACACCTGACATAAGTCACCAGATATGAGCGGTGGGAAAATTCATGTAATATTGACATTAACAAGAATATTGAGGAAAGTGCTGGGAAAGATTTTTTTTCAAATGTCATGTTCCTTCATGTCATAGGCAGTCATGGCACTCCACAGATTCCTTTTCTTTATAATCTGTAAACTGCCATTCTTGGGAAAGATAATTGAGTGGTTTCCTGTTGTCTCCACCACAGTTTTGAATTCAATGTATTCTTTGGTTGGTGGAGAGAAGGGATGAATTCATGCCTTTTTCAAATATGCTGATGGAAAAGTGAATGCAAAAGACTAAGCCCGAATTTGGACTCGATATGCTGATTTCATTTTTCATGCAACTATGCTACCTGCAAATTCATTTAATAATAATAATAATAATAATAATAATAATAATAATGAATTGAAATTTTTAATCAAAATGTTAATTTCTTTTAGATTTTCCGCAGGTCATATACAAAAATAAAGGAATAATTTAAGATAGAAATATAAGTGTAACATAGACTTTTATAAGATGAAATTATCTCAAGAAACATTTAAGTATGAATATATTTCACCTAATCTAAAACTTGATTGATTCACTTTCTTTGTTTATCTTATTTTTATATGTTCAGTCATGTTCACTTGCTAAAAAGTCATATAAATTATATGCGCTTCAAGGCATTAATAATGGCTTATTGATAAATTCATTTTAGCTAGACATAAATGGTGATGCCAGTATGAATTCTTTCACCATTTTGAGAAGGAACTATAGTGTCTTCAAGTAATTGAAAAGTAAGTTATTAATGCTTTCATGTATAATCATGCTTCTGTAGAATTGGGTTCAAAATTCTTTCCATAATGCATAAAATTAATTTTTATTGAATCAAACAGCAGAGATTTGGCTGATTAATTGATACTTTTCTGTTTTTGTTTAATATGGAATTTCTTCATTTTTCTCTGTCTTAGCATTACTTTTATTCAAATTCTCCATCATTTGTCTTCATTCAGCTCATAATCTATAACATGTCTGACTTGCTACTTTTTATTTATCTTTTGTTTGTATCCAGCTCGTAATCCATAACAGGTAAGACTTTCTACTTCTTATTTATCTTTTGTCTGAAGTCAGATTGTAATCCATAACATGCCTGTCATGCTACTTTTTTTCAATAATATCACCCCATGCAAGGCAGTAAAGCCACTAAGACATAAGAGCTTACTGAGTGTGGAAGAAAGGAGAAAAAAGTGAAACATTAGAAAGCGAGAAGAATAGAAGTCTAATCAAGACAGTAGATAATGATTGACACTGAATTTAAATTTTTGAAGATCATAATTGGCTGGAAAGCATGAAGTTGAAAGAGAGTTCCACAAACAAGAAGTGCAACAAAGAAACTGTTTGCATAGAATTTACAGTTAATTCTGGCCAATTCAACTCTGAATTGATGACACCTTGCTGCCAATCTAGTACTGTGCTTAAATTCATAAATTCTAGGTACCATTGTGAAGAGTTCCCCTGAGTATTTATAGAAAAGGCACAGAGAAGCTACATTATGACAATAAGAAAGTGAGATGCCAGGTCAGGACCAATAATATTGCTGATTCTTCTTTGAATTTTATCAAGAATCTCTAAATATACAGCAACAGCACTGAACCAGATGTGGCTGCAATATTCAAAGCATGGATGAATAGTAGACTTATAAATATGCAAGATAGATTCTGGAGAGAAAACTTGTCTAACATGACACAATTAACCAACTTTCTTATCAGTAGAGCTAGAAATGGATTCAATATAGTCTTTCCACTTTGTATCAGCTGAGAATGTTAGACCAAGAAGGTGAAATGAATCACTCTCATGGATGTTAGCATCAACCATGCTGATGCGAGGCAGGAAGGAGTTTTTCAGGTGATTTTCTGCTTTATATTTACCTTTTGTCTGTATTCAGCTCATAATCCATAACAGGTCTGACATGCTCATTTTTATTTCTAGAACATGACTGGAATATTAAAAGATTCTTAACAGCTATCAGAGCAAAAAATCTTACATTAAATGAGACAAAAACAGTGTCTTCTTTATCCTCACTTATCCTTTATCCTTGTCTACTGGGTAGTTAATAGGATAATTAAACCCAACCCACAAAAGACTTTGGCCACTTCAAAACTTACTCATGCCAACAACGCTGAATTCCTTAAGGAGAGCTTTTGGTATGTTTGCATACTACACTAAATGGATACTAAAGTTTTCCGACAGAATCTAAACACTAATTAAAAAGAAAAATTTTCCACTGAAGGCATCAACTATTAAAGCATTTAAAACAGTTGTATAATGCCACTCTGCAAAATACAGATGAAGACTTACCCTTTGTTGTGTGTGATGCTTCAGATGTAGCAGTGGCGGCTACTCTAAACCAGAGTAGTAGACCAGTGTCTTTTATGTCATGGACCCTGCAGTGGAGTGAATTGCACTGTCCTTCCATAGAAAAAGAAGCAACAGCAATAATCAAGGCTGTTAGGAAGTGGAATCACCTCCTTGCATGGCAACATTTTACCTTGACTACAGACACACATTTCATACCATTCATGCTTGATAACTGCAAGCAAATTTGCACCCCCACACAAGGAATGAAGAAATGCTAGTAGGAAAGGAAACTTGCCTCAGCCAAAGTAAAGCCAAATTCTGACTATCTCCTTCCTCTACACAGTGTTTATTGTCTCTTGCCAGGAATCCACGTAAACTTTACCAGTCTAAATTGTATGTTTTTGACGATTTTTTTCTTTGTAATTTTTTTAACTGAGTACCCCTTTCTCTTTCATTTTTTAACTGAGTACCCCTTTCTCTTTCATTTTATGCATTGCAAAATAATCCAAATATGTTTTACTTTTATTTCTTTGTTTTTTGTTTAAATTTCTGTCTTGTACTGTTTGCATTAATAATTAATTTAATGATAATTGTCGATCACATTGTATTTAATGGAAATTTTGTTGTATGGTAAACTGGCACATGAATTGATGATGTTAGGCACTTTTACATGCAAATTCAAAAAACCCCAAAAGGAATGAGCACCTCCTCCCCATGCTAGTAGGATAGGTGCTTGCTTCTGACAAAGTAAAGCCAAATTCTGACTACCTCCTTCCTCCTACACCCAAAGAATGGGTATTCTGACTTATACTATGTTAGAACTTAGTAGCTATTTCTCTCTCTGCTCCCACCCTCCTGACTCTGATCCTTAATCCTTTTCCTTATTAACAGACAGGAGGGGGACAACAAACAAACAAGAAAATAAATTGGATGCAGCAAAGAAATCAAACTCATCACAATCTTTTCCCATTATTGGCCTGAATTAAAAAATGATAAAAATACTGACCCCTTCCCTTTATTTTTTTACACTGGTCTGTGCATATATACTGGAATTTTCTGAGATATTTATAAACCTATTGGGTTCTACATTGGGCAATAAGAATGTATGATTACTCTCCAAGCTTAGCAGAAGAATCATGACGAAATCAATCATAAACAAAAATGACATGTTCATCATTAATTAATCGTAGCTAAGGATGGGAAACTCATGAAGGATTGAAATAATTTTATATATATATATATATATATATATATATATATAATTATTTATTTTTAAAGAAAAAAAAAATTTATAACATAAATATGTTATAAAATCACTACAAAAATAGCCATTTTGTTTCAACACCTTCGGTGTCTTATCAAGTGATGACGTTGAATGTAAAATAAATGGTTTTAAAAGTTTCAAATTAATTAATATTCTACACAAGGGGAAAACGTTGTTACAAAGGCTAGATGGACCAATCAGAACACAAGTACAGGAAAATTCAAAAAGCTCGATAACGAAGTCATGTTATAATATCTATTCAGATGTTTAGTATTAAAAAATAATTTATTCCAACGAATAATTACTAAATTATATGATAAAATTTAATATTAAAATTTAAAACTGCTAATTACAAAATCAAAATTTAACATTTATTCGCTATCAAGTTTACAACCATAAAATTACTGAGGAGAAAAGAAGAAATATATATGTTATTCAATTTATTTTTTCATTGAAGTTACTTTAGCTATATTTAATATCCGGTCTTTTTACAATGTATACATTTTAATCCTCATGGTGTGTAAATGGGGTCCCAAACTCACGCGTAAAACAAACGCAGTCAGATTCTAATACATAAGCACCAAGACATATACACACACAAAAAAGGGGACAAGACAGAGAACATCTCCACCGTCTGTCATGAAAAAAAAAAGGGGGGGGGAATGGGAGAAGGGAAACCAACCAATCATACATTCTTATTGCCCAATGTAGAACCCAATAGGTTTATAAATATCTCAGAAAATTCCAGTATATATGCACAGACCAGTGTAAAAAAATAAAGGGAAGGGGTCAGTATTTTTATCATTTTTTAATTCAGGCCAATAATGGGAAAAGATTGTGATGAGTTTGATTTCTTTGCTGCATCCAATTTATTTTTTTGTTTGTTTGTTGTCCCCCTCCTGTCTGTTAATAAGGAAAAGGATTAAGGATCAGAGTCAGGAGGGTGGGAGCAGAGAGAGAAATAGCTACTAAGTTCTAACATAGTATAAGTCAGAATACCCATTCTTTGGGTGTAGGAGGAAGGAGGTAGTCAGAATTTGGCTTTACTTTGGCAGAAGCAAGCACCTATCCTACTAGCATGGGGAGGAGGTGCTCATTCCTTTTGGGGTTTTTTGAATTTGCATGTAAAAGTGCCTAACATCATCAATTCATGTGCCAGTTTACCATACAACAAAATTTCCATTAAATACAATGTGATCGACAATTATCATTAAATTAATATGCATGCAAACAGCATGCAAACAGTACAAGACAGAAATTTAAACAAAAAATAAAGAAATAAAAGTAAAACATATTTGGATTATTTTGCAATGCATAAAATGAAAGAGAAAGGGGTACTCAGTTAAAAAATGAAAGAGAAAGGGGTACTCAGTTAAAAAAATTACAAAGAAAAAAAATCGTCAAAAACATACAATTTAGACTGGTAAAGTTTACGTGGATTCCTGGCAAGAGACAATAAACACTGTGTAGAGGAAGGAGATAGTCAGAATTTGGCTTTACTTTGGCTGAGGCAAGTTTCCTTTCCTACTAGCATTTCTTCATTCCTTGTGTGGGGGTGCAAATTTGCTTGCAGTTATCAAGCATGAATGGTATGAAATGTGTGTCTGTAGTCAAGGTAAAATGTTGCCATGCAAGGAGGTGATTCCACTTCCTAACAGCCTTGATTATTGCTGTTGCTTCTTTTTCTATGGAAGGACAGTGCAATTCACTCCACTGCAGGGTCCATGACATAAAAGACACTGGTCTACTACTCTGGTTTAGAGTAGCCGCCACTGCTACATCTGAAGCATCACACACAACAAAGGGTAAGTCTTCATCTGTATTTTGCAGAGCGGCATTATACAACTGTTTTAAATGCTTTAATAGTTGAGGCAACTTGTTAGAAACCCAGTAGAATGAAAAATAAGACCTATCAATGTGTCAAACCACTCCACTATCAATCCCAAGAAATATTATGGCAATTATCAGATGAAATATGAAAGCTAACGACATGATGGGAATCAAGTCTGCAAGAATTAACAGCTTGCCTGGTAAGGAGTGACATGTGTAACAGGTGTCACCTGATCATCATTCAGTGACTTTTAGCATAAACGGCATAAAGGGGATAAAATTCCTTGGAATTGATCCCTCACTCAGTAAGGAGCAACATGAGTGACAGGTGTTACCTGACTATCATCCACTGACTGTTTGCATCAAACAAAAAATAATTCACAGGACACAGAATGTTAGAACATTAAACTATGGCCAGTTGGAAAATATAAAACAAGAGATAAGTATGTTAAATGTCAATGTTTTAGGAGTATGTGAAACTAGGTAGCCAAACAATGGAAATTTTGTCAGTGACAAGCACGGAATTATAAATGCAGGTGGAGAGAAAAATGAAAAAGGAGTTGGATTGATACAAGATCAAGACATGAAGAAATGCATTCTGGGATACAATCAATTATCTGAAAGAATTCTTGTAGTTAATCTGAAAGGAAAGCCTTTCAACATATGTATTATAAATGTGTATGCACCGACAGCACAAAGCACGGAAGAAGAAATTGAAACATTCTACTCTATGATATACAATGCAAAAGCTCAGTGTATATCACAAGAACTTATAATTATCATGGGAGACCTGAATGC
Source organism: Acanthosepion lycidas (assembly GCA_963932145.1). Classification (NCBI taxonomy): domain Eukaryota; kingdom Metazoa; phylum Mollusca; class Cephalopoda; order Sepiida; family Sepiidae; genus Acanthosepion; species Acanthosepion lycidas. The sequence goes on along the minus strand of OZ010583.1, from coordinate 79,057,972 downwards.
CAAAGTAGGCAAGAAGAGGGATAGTGAAATAGCTAGCAAATTTGCACTAGGAACCTCCAATGAATGTGGAGAAAATTTGATCCAATGTAGCATGGCAAAGGACCAGGTAATAGCCAACACCTGATTACAAGAACACTCAAGACAATTATGGACATGGAAAAGCCCAGGAGGAAAAACAAAAAACAAATTGACTGCATAACCATCAACAAGAGATTCAGGATTGCAATTGTATACTGCAAAATCTACTGAAGTTCGAACTGCAGAAATGACCCCCTACCTGTTATATGTAAACTAAGAATGAAACTACAGAAACTGAAGAAGCCTAATGCAGCACCCAAACTGCAATACAACAGACTCCTTGATCAAGCTGAACCTGAAGGAAAAATATATGAACAGTGCGAAAAGAAGATATTGGAGACAAAATGGAAACTCAAACTGGAACACACTAAGATAAGCTTTAGTGACATCAGCAAATCAGTTCATCCCAAAGGAAAATGCACAAAGATGAAAAAATGAATGGATGACAAATAAGATTTTCAACATGATGCAAAGCAGATAGAAAAAATGCCAAGACATGGAACAGAATACAGAAAACTACACAAAGAAATAAGGAACAAATGCAGGCAGACTAAAGAAGAATGCCCCAATAAAAAAAATGTGCAGAAATAGAAAGAATCGGTATCACAGATAAAGGAGATATGCATAAAAAATAAGAACTAGCAAGATAAAAGGCATGTTCATCAACAGGCTGCATAAAATCCAAGGATGGAACACTGATATTAGAAAAAGAAAAAATACTTCAGAGATGGAATGAACATATCAATGAAATTTTCCATGATGAAAGAGAGCAACTGGCAATACACAGAAATATCAATGGGTCAGAAATATTAAAAAGCCAAGTGGCAGCTGCATTAACCAAATTGAACAGAAACAAAATGGCAGGGCCAGACGGAATTGCAATAGAGAGGCTGGCAACCTTAGACAATTATGGCATAGACAAGATTACAGAAATGATAAATGAAATCTACAACAGTAGTAATATACTAGAAGACCTAAGCAGATCTATTTTCATAGCACTGCCTGAGAAACTAGGCACAAACTCCACTGAACAATCAGTCTAATGAGTCATAATAAAAATCATCATCAAAATTCTGATGAATAGAGTACACAACAGAGCCTGTGATAGGACAAGAACAGTGTGGGTTAATCAAAGACACTGGGACAAGGAACCTGATATTTATACTCAGAATGTTATCAGAAAGAGCAATACAAATACAGAAGGATGTGTTTCTGTGTTTTATAGATTAAAGGTGTTTGACAAAATATATCACAAATATCTGTTAGAGCTGCTTAGTAACCTTGGCATATTCAGGAAAGACATTAGAATAATCAGGAATCTATATTGTCAGCAAACCCCTGCATACGGACATAAAATGAGTTTAGCAGATATACAAAAATAGAAAGGAGTGTAAGAAAAGGATGTGTCTTCTCACTGGACTTATTAAACCTATACAATAAGGCAATTTTGAGAGAATTAGAAGTCCTACCAGGATTCATTATTGGTGGCCACAATCTTAACAATATAAGATATGCAGATGATACAGTGCTTATAGCAGACATGGAAAGGAAACTATAAAATTGCCTAAAGAAGTTAGTGAAGGAAATTGAGAAGAAAGGATTTAGCATAAACTACAAAAAGACAGAATGCATGGTTATCAGAAAAAGGATGAGCCGAAAAAGCAAATTACAGGCTGGGAATACTAAAATCAAGCAGGTAGGGAGATTTAAATATCTGGGAAGAGTTGTAACAGAGGACAGAAAGCAGGACACTGAGATCCAAAGACATATTGGGATGACCAAAGATGCATTGAGAGACAGAAAAGTTTCATTGGAAAACAAAGAAAAGAGTACTTACATGATATCTGTCCTCCTGTATGGCTGTGAATGCTGGACAATCTCGTCAAAGCAACAGAAATGTGCTTCTTCAGAAAAATGTTGATGATACCATGGACCAAACATGTAAGCAACAATGAGTTTTTAGTTCAAATTTGTTTCCTTCCCTTTGCACTAATACCCTTAGAAAAGGCATGAACCCATCTTCTTCCATCTATGTATTAAATAGCAGGGTAAACCAAGATTTTTATCTTTGGGAAAGTAAACAGTCTGAATAGGGATGGGTTCCATTGAACTATCTTGCTCCAGACACACTAAAAGTGCCCCTATTACTATACTCATTATAGTGTGTACATATCTAGATATAAGTCTTAATCATAGTTTAGTCATATTCACTTAAAAAAATGAATGCAATGACCTTGTGACTCATAAAGTTAAATTGATATTAAAAATATATAAAAGTTAAAATACTGAAATTAAATTCAATATTGAATTCAATGGTTTCAAAATTAATATAAAAATGATTACAATAAAAATATTGGGTCACAGTAAAAGTTTGTAATGTTTTTTTAAGTGAACTTCAAAGACAATTTTTAGATATTTGTACATAAACTTATTCATCCATATATGTATCATTTTGTTCCACTCAGCCTACAGTCAAATCACATTGACAACACCAGTTCTCATTTGTTCACCAAAGTTAAGCACCATCAAGCTCAGTCAGTATTTAGCTGGAGGACTGTAAGTAACCTGTAAGCAACCTTCTACAATCTGAAATATGGTTTGGCTTTAAATAACCAACAGAGGCTTAACAAACCATAAAAAGCAAAACAAATCAAACAGTTCCACTAGCTTTTCACCATTTTTGATGTAGCTTCATGATTCTATCCTCTCTTAACTTGGAATTTTTCTGATTGAAGAATAAGTCTAAGTGGTTTTCCCTTGCTTTCAGATAATTGAAGTTCTTGCCATCAAGAGAACTTTGTTGCGATCAAAATAAGTGGGAATCTGAAGGTGCAAGGTCAAGTGAATATGGCCAGCATAGTAGGATATCCTGAACCAAGATGTACCAATTTCTGACAGTTTTGTAAAGTGACTTGAGGTCTGGCGTTGTCTTAATGGAAGACAACACCCTTCTGATTTGTGAATACTGGATGCTTTTCATTAATTATTGCCTTTAACTAATCCATTTAATAACAATACTTGTCTAAATTCTGTTTCTGATATTGCAGAAGAAGCTTGTGATATGCAATGCCTTTCCCATCCTACCAGATACACAATATCACTTTGTTTCAATGCAGACAAGCTTTTAGAGTACTTAATGGTGGCCTATTTAATTTTCCTAAGGATCTTTTTTTCTCCACAGTAAATAAGCCATTCTTCAATGAGTGTGTTTATTCTTTAAAAAAATATTGTTGTTGTGTTTAAACAGAAAATTGGAGATGGAAATGTTCATTAAATTTTATTCTGCTACATTATGAGGCACCCAAGGATCAAAGCAGTTCATATATCTAAGCATTTTCAAATATCTTACAACAAGCATATGAGGTATAGAGAGTCTTTCTATAATAGCCTGTGTATCATGTGATCTTGATTATTCTTAATCAGTATTTCAATTTGGTTATCAAAATGTCCACTTTTGAACTCAGTTAAACCATTTACAAACAACACTCTCAGCTTTGGAACCATTTCCATAAATGGTACATATCATTTCACTGTTTTTACTGTTTTTTTTACTTTAAGAGTTAAGAGCATCAAATGATGTAAATGTATCTGATTTTCCTCCATTTTTCACTTTTAATGTAAAAGCATTTAAAAACCACATTTTACACAAATCATATTGGAAGATGCACTAAAATATTACCTTTCAGAATATGTATGTATGTCATAAATTCCAGTCATATATGAAGTGAAATCCCATTTTCAAATACCACCTATTGAAAAACAGTACAAATTTTGTTCCAACCAAATACTTTGCCTATGATCATGATTAGTTACGTTGTACTAATCTGAAATTATAATGGTATTACTAGTTTTGTTCCAATGAAGAAAATTGGTACATTTAAGGATTAATCAACTGATGTTTGAATAAATCTTCTGGTAAGTTACAATTTCAGAAATGTTTTCATAAACATTTTGCATTGATGTAGAAAACAATTATCTCTCTTTTGATGAAAAGAATTTACTGATGTCTGAATCAACTCTCAAAGATATCTCTATCAGTTTGGGAGGTTTCCAGACATGGCTCTCTGAAAGCTAAGATAAAATCCCTGTAGTTGTTTTCAAGAACCTTGGACCAGATCTCGAATCTTAGTGAAACTATTTAACTACTGTCTTAAGAAGACTAGTGTTTGCCCCGTGTACAAGAACGCAAGTGAACCCTTGTCCTCATCTCAATATCGCCCATCAGCCTCCTTAATGACATTAGCAAACTATTTGAAGCTATCATCAAGAAAGTTGTTGAACACCTCAACAAAAACAAACTCCTGAACCACAAACAGTATACTTTTCATTCTTCTAAGTGCACTTCTGATGTCTTATTATCAAGTAAAGAAACAGTAAAGTGTTAAATAATAAAAAAACAAAACATCTCAAGAGTGATTGCCCTAGATATCTCAAAGGGATTAGACAAGGAGATTGCTATACAAACTTGCCAGCTATGGAATGTCTGGGAGAGTCTTCTCAGTTATCAAATCCTTCCTGTCAGCAAGGTCTATGAAAGTTGTTGTTAATGGTCAGTCATCTGAGGCACATGAGATCAAAGCTGGCATCCCCCATGGCTCTCTCCTTGGTCCTACCCTGTTTCTGCTTTATATTTAAATGAAATGTCAATTGTTATCTACTGTCTTCCTTGTAATGATATTGCCTACTCCTTTGTTCCGGGTAAGCTCTCTTACATATGTCACCAAACGTGACAACACAATAAGAGTCTGCCTAGACCCACGAGCATTAAACAAAGCTCTCATATGGCCATACCACCAAATTCCAACTGTTGAAGAGCTCAACCATCGAATTGCAGGAGCAAAATTCTTCTCAAAGTTGGATGCTAAGTCTGGATACTGGTCCATAAAGCTCGATCGTGAAAGCCAGCCACTAACAACTTTTCAAACGCCATTTGGGAGGTACTGTTTTGAACGACCTCCATTTGGTCTGAGTGTAAGTCAGGATATTTACCAAATTGCGATGGACAAGATACTCGAGAAGTGCACTGGAGCCTGTGGTATAGCTGACGATATCACCATATATGAGTCAACAGAACATGAACACAATGAAAACTTAAAACATTTTATGGAGGTTGCTACTCAAGAGGGCCTTACCCTCAACTCGGAGAAATGCAAGATTAAACGCCGGGAAATCTCCTTCTTTGGAAACCTGTATACAAATACCGGGTTGAAACCTGACCCAGCAAAAGTATGTGACCTACAGGAGATGTCAGAACCATGTAACAAAACAGAATTGCAACAGTTCTTGGGTGTGATGACATACCTATCTCGCTTCATCAAGGACTTGTGTTGCGTGACCTGTTACACAGGGACACTGATTTTCAATGGGAACCACATCACCAGAAAGTTTTCAAAGATCTAAAGAGTGAAGTATCTGAAATGTCTCTCCTTTACTATTTTGACCCCAAACTTCCAATGTACATGCACTGCGACGCGAGTATATGGGGAATAGGTGCAGCTCTGCTACAACCAGATGCAGATGGCAATCTATCGCCTGTCACGTATGCTAGCAAGAGCTTAACACAAACATAACAAAGATATGCGGTGTTTACTCATTCCCCCATGAGAATGTGATGTGACACAAGGTCGGATTAATGTGGGGATCCGAGCGCGAGATATGCATGTATCAAGCGTAAGCTACTGGCCATCGTATTTGGCACACAGAGATTCCACACATACCTTTATGGTCACAATTTCCAAGTCGTCACTGACCATAAACCCCTTACAATGATTATTGACAAACCGCTCACCTCAGCCCCGGCATGCCTGCAATGAATCCTCCAGGGATACAACTTCAAGCTCGCCTATAACAAGGGATTTGACATCTTGACTGATGGACTATCCCACCTACCATCCCGGTAATTTGGACCCTATCGAACTTGATGTCCGGGTTGATACTGTCCGTTTCTCCACAGATCGCATTGAACAACTGAGAAACTGTACAACAGTGGATTCTTTGCTTAACCAGCTGAGAGAGACCATCATCAATGGATGGCCAGAGACAATCAAGCAGCTGCCCACTGACAATAGAGTGTTCTGGGGTCTAAGAGACCGGCTCTCAATTGATGATAGTCTTATCCTTAAAGGACAACAAATCGTCATTCCCCAGACACTTCAAGAAGACATCCTAAAACATCTTCATACCACTCACTTAGAACAGGAGAAAACCAAATTCCTCGCCAAGGACACTGTCTACTGGGTAAGCATAAACAGAGACATCGAACAGTTCACAAAGTCATGCAACATCTGCCAACAGCATCAGCCATCCCAAATGCAAGAGCCCCTTATGCAACATGGCATTCCAACAAAGACATGGGGCGTAGTTGGCACAGACCTGTTTGATCTCCATGGAAGTCAATGGTTGATCATCGCCGACTATTACTCTAAGTACCCTGTAGTCAAACACCTACCTGCTCATTCACCAAGCAGTGTTATAGTGAACATCACACACCAAGTCTTTGTAAAGTTTGGCATACCATCAAAGGTAGTCAGTGATAATAGACCACACTTTTCAAGTCACCTCTACCGTGAATTCGTCAAAGAATGGAGTTTCCACCATGAGACCACTTCACCTTGGAGACCACAGGGAAATGGCTTCATAGAATGGCAGATAAGAACCGTCAAGAACATCCTCAAGAAAGCCAAGCAGTCGGGAACAACGCCTGAAATTGTGCTGCTGCACTGGCGCTGTACTTCAATTTCAAGCGTCATACCAAGTCCTGCACAACTACTCATGGGTAGACGAATCCAATCTCCACTGCTAACCAAAATCAGAAACTATCACCAAGATCAGGATCAGATATATATAGCGTGATCCAACAACGTAAACAAAATCAAAAGAAGTACTTCGGCTGACATGCACTCAAGGAGGAACTACCACCCCTGTACTGTGGCCAAAGGGTAAGGGTACAAAACCCTATGTCTGGAAGCTGGGACCCAGTGACTGTAGTATCCCAGGCAGATGGTCACCGCTCATATCTCCTGGAGAATATCAATGGGTATGTGCTGCGAAGAAACCGGCAACACATAAGAAGTATCCCAGTGATGCCTGCCCCACAACTGTCACAAGACGTCTCGAAAACAGCTTCACAGAAATGTGTGACTTTTGTGGATCCACCTGTGTGTGCAATTCCAAACATGCCAAATGACCCTCAAAAGCGTACCCGTAGTGGTAGGATGGTGCGACCGCCATCAAAGATGAACTTATGATGAACACATTCTCATAACCTCACGGCAAGCACTTCATTGGGCAGAATAATCCCCTGCTTCACTGTAGCTATTCAGACAGTCTACCCTGAACTAGCCTTACTGTTTATTTGTTATGTTTGTTTTGTTTTACAGACCTAGTATTACGATCTTTGTTTCAGAGAAAGGGGGATGTAATGATATTGCCTACTCCTTCGTTCTGGATTCCTGGAACGTCAATCTGCTTTTTATATGTACAAACATGCATGCGCTTTTATCAATAAATATACACCATGACAGTCCCTTATTCATAACTACCACACATGTTCAGGTTATCATTATCTATCAATACACATCCATGCACCACATGGCATGACATTCCTGATTACTCTTCTATTGTTCTTGCCCCTTAGTAATGTTTCTGCTTTCCAATTTCACACCCAGTAACCCCTTGTATCTTAGTGACTTTACTGCATTGCTTGGAGTAAATCCGATTAAAAAATTATTAATAATCTTCCAAAGAACATTCTCAGATCTGTAGTAAATATATATGCAGATGATACCAACAGTTTAATATCTGGATAACCAATGCCTGGCAGCTGATCTCACCTCTGACCTAGCTCTCACAGTTCAATCATCTTTCTATCATTCAATACCTCCAAAACAAAACTAGCAAGATTTCATAAACGTCAAGCAGACTCTAAACCTGCACCAAACCTGATGAGTAGTCATACCCTCAAATAAGCCTTCTTACCTTTTATGCTTTCTGGATCTAAAGCTCACTCCCAACCTCAAACCTAATTCCTGCTTCCATGTTCTATCTTTACAAGAGTTAGATCAGATCTGAAATGGAGTATTGCTACCATATCTGGCCTCATGTTGCCTAATCTTCACTGTTCAACCATGATAGAGTTCAAAAGTGATTATACAGCCTTGTAGGTGATGAATTATTCTCAATCTTGCAACCCCTAATCCCACAGATGAAATGTTGTTAGTCTTTCACTACTCTATCATCATTACTATGGCAGATGTTTGGATGAGTTACATTCCTTAGTTTCATCATCTCAGACCTTCACAGCTAGGAATCGCTATACCATGTGCACAGTGGCAAACCATCCCTATTCTCTTTGTGTTCTTTTGATAAGGAGTAAGTTCCATTCAAACAGCTTTTTTCACAAACTCCAGAGAGGCTGCTTCTCTGACAACTATAATCTTCGTCTTTTTCAGTCTAGAGTTAACTGATATCTATCCTAGATGTCCTTATAATGTTCACTTCTTATTTCCTCCTCCTCATTTTTACAACAATCTTGCTCAGTAACCCTCTTGTCAGTTGAAGTTTTGGCCATGCATCCTAAAAAGGAGCCAAAAATATATCACTGAGCTGTATTGTAATATCCCTTCTTGGGGATATTACAGGTGAGTTATCTTTTGATTTGTCCCCTTCATATACTGTCTGGGTTTTAATTTTTCTGTGTGGAACAATTTGTGGTATATATGCATATGTATTGCATGTTAGTACAACATATTTGTATACTTCAGTTTCTTATTTGTTTTATTCTAGTCCTTCCTTTCATCTTGTTAAGGTATTAACATATATCATTAATATCTTTTCTTCAGTGTCTATTCAGGAGATGGGCTATCATGTAAATTTCTTATCTTTTGTAGCTCTTAGTAAAATTTGACTTTACACCATCTCCCCACTCCCAGTTCTTCATTTCATTAGGTAGGTTACTCACTACTTTCTTCTGTCCCTTTTGCCTTCAATATGTTTTGTGAGTGTTAAACTCTCCAAGTACTCTTTCCTTATTATACATCCCAGAAATGTCAAACATCTCTTTCTGATTCTAAGTATAAGTGACCATTTCATTTCCATTTTGCTTAAAACTTCCTTGTTAGTCACATGTTCAGTCCATGATATTTCAGCATCTTTTCTGATGCTTCAAGTCTCTTTTTTAACTTTGAGGAGATTGTTCATCATTCACTGTTATATGGGAGAACTGATATTACATAACAGCCCAGTATTCTTTTCTTTATTTCTAATGACATGTTCCTGTTTCTTAATAGCTCGTTTAGCTTTTCAAAGGTGTTTTTTGCTATTCTAATGTGCCTTTGGATTTCAGTGTCACATTTTCTGACCTCTGTTAAAACACTTCCCAGATATTAAAATGTTCACACTTGCTTGAATATCTGTAGTGGACCTTGGATTGTACAGAAGACCTCTCTCTTTCTAAGCATCCAATCAGTCTCGTTAGTGATTTCAACAATTATGTGTTCATTATCTTGAATGAGCTCTTAATTATGAATATGAAAAATTAGTTGATGCACAAAAGATTTTATTGGATCTCTTTTTCTCTTTCTCTCTTTGTCTTGCTCACACACTCTTTCTCACTTTCTTTCTCTCTCTCTCTCTCTTTCTCTCTCTTTCTTCAATACATTTTCCATGTGGTTATTTTTAGAGAATTTTTATCATCACTCAAATAAATGGTTTATTTGATAATGTTTCAAAATTCTGCCGTTCAATGATTCATACTTATTTTGCTTTCATTCTTTACAGGAAATCGCTCTTTCTTTCTTGGATAATGAGACCGTCACTTTCTATTGGTATTCACAGGAATTTCAATTCATTAACTTATGTGACTTGTCATGAAATCTGACAAAACACTTGGGTGTTTTAAAATTCTGCAGTTTCAAGTTTTGTACATATTATGCAGCTAGTCTTGTTCAGGTTTCTTATATAAAACCTCTTTTGGTATTTGAAGGAACTTTTAATGCACTAATTTATGTGACAAAATGTTTTTGGTAGTTCTTCTATTATGGTCATTTGTGAAAAAAACAATATTACATGAGAAAAAAGGGCTATAGAGATAAAAACTCCATTTGGTTATTTGTAACTTTAGTGGCCAATAGAATATAGGTACTATTATATGATGCATCAAGCTCCAATGGAAATGAGTTTAGTTTCATACAAAGCTAACATTTTATAGTGAATTCATAAAATTTGTTTGCAAGTCATGAGTAATGTCTCCCATCATTTATCATGATACACACTAACATAAAAAAAATAAGAGTGTGATATATATATATATATATATATATATATATATATATATATATATATATATTGTGCACATATATTATGTCATTCACAGACAGTACTGTTCGCTGTATCACAGCTTTTCAGTGTGACTAGACATTCAAATACTTCAAGCCCGAACTTGAAACCCAACCGATTAGTCAGAGTTTCTACCACAAAGCTATCTTCATTCGACAGAGAGAAACAACTAAATCTAGCGTATTGTTTTTACGAATAAAAACAAATTCCAATCAGCCGGAGTGCTCCAATTCATTTTACTGAAGAGCTTTCCATTATCACAAGTGGCTGTTGTTTATAGAATTAGCTTATCACTCAACAGTGCTCAATTGAAATATATTTTCAAGAGCTAAATTATGTCATTTGCAGACCGTACTGTTTCGCTGTATCACGGATCCTCAGTGCAACTATATATATATGTATTTATATATATATATATTTATATATATGGTGGACTCTCCCATTGTATTTGATGTATGAGTGTCAAACAGCTCAGTTCCTAGGCACCAGCAGCCAAACAACAACATATGATTTGATTATAGTGGTGAAGGCTTTGTGCAGAACCAATTACACTTTTTGAAGGGTTGAATACAAAGTGCCACAAGGTCCCCAAACAACCCTCCGCAAGTTTTGAATTCAGAGTTGTCCTTCTCCTAGACCAGTTGCCATACAAGGTTATCGAACCCAGTCTGTACTGCTATTTACCCATAGCTTGAGGGAGAAGGGGAGGATTAATACCTTTCTCAAGAGTATTTGCACATAAGTGAATGTAATGGATTCGAATGGAATTCTAACTCAGCTCTCCAATTCCTCAATACTATCCACTACTCCAGCATATAATATATATATATATATATATATATATATATATATATATATATATATATGAAGTTAATGAAACAAAGAGAAACCAGAGAGTGTCTGTTAGCCTGTTTGTTTGCTTTACACACACACATACACACACATACACACACATACACACAAACATACACACATATATATGTACACATACATACATACATACAGGGTGTGATGGGTAAATTGTTGACACTTTATATTTTTAAATTTGCAGATGCGTGTTGTTTCTTTTTGATTTTTTCAACTGAATAATATACTAGGATCAGTTGGGCACTGTCTGTGAGAAAAAGAGCACCATGAAACAATTCATTCATTGAAATGGCATGCAATAGTGCTTGGCATTTGCACCAGAAGCTCCAATATAAACATTTCAGATTGTTTGCATGTCAATCAGAGGACAGAGGATTCGGAAAAAGTTGGATGAGTCTAATGATATTTACAAAAGGTATGGCAGCTTTGAAAACTCACTCTGATCATTCTGACAATAAAAGAACTCTTCTGCATTTGTTGGTGATGGCCTTAAACTCAACAGAGAACTATATCAAGTTCCTTGAGGGAGTAGTGCTGCTCTAGGTCAAGAGGGTGGCTGCTGGAAGACCTTATGTCTGGCAACAGGAGTCTGTACCATACCACACAGGCAGGAGAACCGAGTCATGGCTGTCAGACAATTTCTGTGACCGCATCACATGATTATTTGTTGTGACAGAAAGAAAAATGACACCCTAGAATTGACCACTTGGACTTGCTAGTACAGTCCACTATTAAATCCTCAAATATTTTTTTTTTTTTTACAAAAGAAATACCTATCTACTTATATGTATTACCATTTGTAGCATCTTAGCATACTGGAAATAAGGTAAGTGCCCTATTCTGTCAGTAATGTTTCCATTAAATCCTAACCACTGATAACCCCTGTTTGCTTCATTTACAATTCACAACTACCAGAGCAAATGCTGAAAAGAAAATATCCTATTAACAGGTGCAAATTTCAATGCTTCAAATTTTTCTCCTCTTACCAGAAATAATAAAATTGTTATTGCTGAAACTGCTTAAAACAAGGTTTGAAGAATATGAGAGTACAAGTATAGTCAGTGGGCAATGAACAGAAAAGTCATACTTACCAAAGTCCAAATGAAGCTAGAACTAAAATCTATGATTATTGTTTCATTTTTTAACAGAATTTTTGATTTCTATGTAATTATTAAAGTGAAGAAAAGTTTTGACAAATGTTTGATAAAACGTACCTATGATATAAGTTAGTTTATCATTAATATGTAAACTTTCATTAATTCCAGAATTATTGGGACACTTTTTATAAAACATTTTATAAATTTGAGTTTTCACATCTAGACAAGAAAAAGTTTTAGTGAGAATCAGCCTGGTTGGACAATACCAGGTGACATTGCTTGTCAATTAGAAAATGAAAATTAAAAGGGGAAGAGACCGAAAGTATTTTCTTAATTGTAGTTATTTACTAAATCTAGTTTAGTTTTTGTACAAAGCCATAAGCACAGAGCACTCTGTGAGGACTAAGTTCATTGCTCAGTAGACCAATTCTATATGACCAAATTAGTATTCATACAAAACTGTAAGTAGAGAGCACTCAGTGAGGATCAAATTCACTCAACAGTATCAGTTCTATGAGACCAGATTAGTTTTGGCTCAAAACCAAAGTTATAGGGGACCTAGTGAGGCTCAAACTCACTGCTCGGTAGTAATGGCCTGTGCATCTAAATTAGTATTCAAGCAAAACTAAGGATAGAGAACACCTAGTGAAGATCAAACTTAGTACTCAGTGGAAATGGTTTGTAACACCAAATTAATATTTTACACAAAGCCACAGGTATTAGTGGCTTATAGCCATATCATGTTGAAACATCAGTTCTTGAACCATCACCAAAGTTAAGCTATGTTGAGCCTGGTCACTACTTAGATGGGTGACTGCTTGTGAATACCAAGTGTTGTAAGTTTGGATGTGAGCATGGTGTAATGGATAACAATTCAGAATTAGAAATTGGAGAACCAAGTTCAAATTCCAGTTGGGTTTGTCATATTCACTTATATGCAAATACCCTTGAGAAAAGCAGGAATTCACCTCTTCTCCCCCAACAATGGGTTAATTAGTAGGACTTGTATCAGTAAATCATTATCAACTCAAAAAAAAATTTTACAATCTAGATGTATTGATTGATTTGTTAGTTTTTTTATGGCTTTGGATACGCCATAAAAAAAAAACTAATCAATCAATCATAGGCATTAACACACAGTGAGGATCTAATTCAGTACAAGTTCTGTGAGACTCACTTAGTTTAGGCCTAAAGCCACTGATAGAGAACACCTAGAAGTCTCAAACTCACTACTCAGTAATAATGATATGGGAGACAAATTTAATGTTTGCACAAAGCTGCAGATATAGATCACCCTGTGAGGATCAAATTCACTACTGAGTAGTAATGATCTATGAGTGTAGCTTGTTAATCATAACTTCATAACAATGTGATCAATCTCTAATAAATGTAAGAATATCCAGATTAACACCAATAGAAAGAATTAATTAAAAGTAGCAGTAAAAAACATAAAATGCAAATAATTTTAGTAAATATACCTTCATCAAACATGACTTATTTCATTTCCTTAAAATTTTGCTAAAGAATTTATTTGTTGCTTGAAACTAATCACAATATTGGTGTGAATTTTGAAACCATTCTTTGTTCCTTCAGGACAAAGACGACCACGGTCCTCCACATCTTCCTGTCCATTGTAGCTGTTAATAAGTTTTGTCTTTTTGTTATTTCCTGCTCTACCATCCATTTACTCAAGTACATCAAAAATGTTATGTGCCTGCTTTCGTCCATCCCTCAATCTGTCCTGTGAGTATCTGATTTTACAAAACCCTCCTTCATCATTTTGTGACCCATAAATGTCAAATGCTTCTTTCTTCCTGATGTTATATATAATTTCCTTTTTTGTTCCCATTTTCTCCAAAACTTCATCATTGTTCATATGTTTGATCCATGATGTCATTAGCATCTTTCTGTAGAACCACATTTCTGTTGCTTCAAGTCTCTTCATCTTTGAGGAGATTGTCCAGCATTCACTGATTGCAGCACTAAAATCAATGAAACCAAATAAAATGAGGTCAGTCAGTTCACTTGTCAACCAAAACTATTCTGAATATATTACACTATATTTTCCAATGACTGCTGGACTAACCAGGACAAAGCAAAAACTGATTCAGTAATATATTTCAAGATCTGTTGTTACAATATCACATGTAGTTTCTCTGGTGGATTCTTTATGTTTTCTGTAGTTTTTTTAAATATTAATTTTAAATTATTTTAAAATATGTATTTTAATTTTAAAGATCATTTTAAATATACATCTGCATCTATTAACTGACATGACATTTCTATATCTCTTTATTTCTTTACTACAAAAGACATTTCATTTTGCTACAAAGGATAAAGTCTCACTCAGGAGTAGTAAAAGAATTATTTTTCTTGCAAGGTAATAGAAAAAGTAGATCATCACCTTTCTTTGCTCTCCTAACAGTAGCTTGCAACTTTCACATGTGAACACCACAAACCCTTCCACTCTCTGCCTCACTGCAGCCAGCTTCCTTTGCATCTGATGTCTAAGCCCCTTCTACCTGTTCTCTGCTGACCTTTGTTCTTATATATTTTGGGGAATGGCTTAAAGGGGCCTTAACTTTAAATTTACACACCTTTGATTGGATGAAAATACAAGGGTAATATATTTTTCTAAATTTGAAAAAATGAATCACCAACATGACAGTTATTTCTGGTGGCCTTTGTCAGAGCATTTTCTAAATTTTTCCTGATTTTGTCTGGTTTTCTTTTAATACACTTCTTCCAAGTGTATAAAACGAATCTTGACTATTTAATATTTATTTATTTATTTTATTTACATTTTTGAACATTTTATATTAATAATAAAAATTTTTATAGTGGTGGTGAATGAATTATTCTTGCCGACCATTGCTACTGTTATGAGTTTTATTTATATTGGCCTTGTGCCTGACTAAAGTAATACTATAATCATTTTGCCAAATATAAAAAAATAATGATTTTTTTTTGTTTGATAGCAACATCCTTTATTTAGGATATTAAATGGAGAGAATGATTTATTTATTATGGCTTAACAACCATTGTGAGTTATTTAAAGCTGAAGCATATTTTGTACTGTCAATAATCCTTTTTATATAAGTGAATATTACATTAACAATTTTTCAAAATATAAATTATTTTTGCAGATGCAGGTCCTACTATTTAATCCAAAGCCATGGTGATGGATTCATACCTTTTCCTAGAGGTATTTGTGTATAAATGAATGTAGCAAACCAAACTGGATTTTGAATTTAGCTCTCTGATTTCTTATTCCAAGCTGATATCCATTACACCACCTGCACATGCTGGATGGAGAGAATAATTGATAGAAAATAGCAAAAGAAGAGGCTTTCTTTATGCATACACTCTTTGGCTAAATTCACATCAGAACATGGCAACAAGTTTTCTTCATCTTAAACTGTCTGACCCCTTTCAACATTGTTGATTACATCTTCCTACTCCACCAGTACCAAAACGATTTTAGAAAATCACAAAAGATTATATATATATATATATATATATATATATATATATATATATATATATATGTGTGTGTGTGTGTGTGTGTGTGTGTGTGTGTGTGTGGCTAGTAATTTTTCATTTATACAAGTCTGGTTAAAGACTAGCAAAATTTCTTTATTAAGGATTTTTGAAAATATTGTTGCCAGCACAAATTTAATAATTGTATACAGGACAAAAATTATTAAAAAAGAAAATAAAATCAAGGAAAAACAAACCACTCAACTAGTTTGATATGAAAATAGAAAAAGACATAAAAAGGATTGGGGAGAGGATAGAGAAAAAGAAAAAAAATTAAAGAATTTTCTGGATATTGCTCTTAAACTTTCAGAACTTAATTCAGGAAAGTAAAATAATTTTTGATAATTTTTTAAACTCATTGTTGTCTACTTGGATTTCTCTTCATTTTTTTAATCATTTCACCCCAAGCAAGGCAATAAAGTCACTAAGACACAAGGGGGTTCCTGAGTGTTGGAGAATATGAAAAAAATACAATTAAGTAGAGAGGACAATAAAAGAACTAGAAGATAATGATTGACATTGCATTTAAATTTTTGAAGATCAAAGTTGACTGGGAAGCAAAAAACTGAAAGAGAATTCCACAAGTTAGAAATGTGATAGAAGAAACTGTTAGCATAGAATTCATGATTACATCTAGCTATTTCAACTGTAAAATGAGACCTAGCTGCCAATCTAGTACTGCACTTAAATTCATAAAGTCTAGGTACCATAGAGGAAAGTTCATCAGAACAATTACCATGACAGTATTTATAGAAAAGGCATGGGGGAAGCTATATTATGGAGGTGTGAAAGTAACTGAATCTGAGATGCCAGGTCAAGACCAATAACATTGCAGATTCTTAAGATAAATCATTTCTTTATACTTCCTGAAATTTGTCAGTCACTTTAACATCTATGAATGCCTCAAACTTTCTAGAATCTCAATACATGTTTCTACTTTCCATTATATGCAAAAGATAATCATGAATAGTGTTGATAATATTAATAATAATGATAATAATAATAATGCCAGAATGTGGGACATTAAGGCCACTATTGTCCTTATTGGGTGTTAGGATCTACACTAATGAACTTAAAGTCCTACACTAACAAAATTAGAATAAAGCCTAGTATCCCACCACTTCCAAGTCTGCATTACTTGGCACTGCAAATATTCAAATGTGTTATCTGTTTGAGGTTGTACAACTTCATGGAGAACATGCATAATACAAGCTCTCCAGTTGAAAATGAAAAAAATGTGCTGAAAGAGAATAGTTAATAATAGTGATAATGATAATAATCTTATGACAATTACTAGTTGGACATGAGCCTTGGCAACTGGCGGCAGTCCATCTCTGTTCATGAGCACTGTTTTTGGGGGAGCATTATGGTTGGGTGTCAAGTGGGTTTTTATTTTTTGAAAATTGAGACAACTAAGGCAAATTTAGAATCACATTTAGATACTTGGGAACACCTTCATTTGGAGATTGTCTTAGCAGAACTGAAGGTATTTCTGATTGGGCCCCACCTGTATAGTCATGCACTGCTTTTATCAAAACCTGTCACCACATCATGCAGATTTGTCTGTGATGTATGTGCTTGGCATACCCTTATCAGACTGGTATATTGATCTTTGTTTATTTTTATCCTAGCATCACTTTGTTGGTGTGCTATTGCTCAATAATAATAGTAATAATAATAATAATAATCTTCCTTGCCCAAGTTTAGCTTAGAATGCGTTATACTGTATCTATGGATTATAATGGGTATGTCCCAATCTGTATAAATACAGTAGTATATACTGTATGTTGGATTCACTTTCATTTGGGTTTCTCCTTGATTCACTTCTAGCTCACCACTAGCAGTTGATTACTTACTACATGCTGCTGGCAAATCTTGTATGTTGTTTCTGCTACAAATATTATCGTTCCATTTC
>OZ010583.1:78995140-79035140 GCA_963932145.1 Acanthosepion lycidas | reverse complement strand
AGTAGGGATGATCAGTATAGAGAAATAGTATAGTGAATAGTATAGAGATAGAAGATAGTGTAGAAAGAGTGATCATTTAGACATCATGCTAATTCCCATATATACCTTTTCTTTACCATCACATGATCTACTTATTCAAAATGGGATCACCTATGTTTGCTTATGTCCTAAACTTTTGGCACAAAAGCCCAATGTATTAGTAAAACCAACACAAAGCCAGACAGGTGACCAAAGAAAAAACCAAGAGAAAAACCATTAAAAGAAAGAGAGAAAAGGAAACATGAACTAAGAAGAAAATACCAAATGACAGACATCTACCAAAACAGTAATATATAGAGCTCTATGTCTAAATTACCAAGACAGAGCAAATAAACTCTAATAAGACAAAGTGGGGTACATATATATATATATATATATATATATATATATATATATATATGTGTGTGTGTGTGTGTGTGAAAATATATAAAAAATAGGAAAGAACTGGTTAGGTAAATAATCCAAAGTTCTTTAGTATTTTTGTTATTATTTTTAAAAAATAGGGCTTGATACAAAAGTAGAGCATAAATATAATTATTTATTTAAAAATATAATTCCAACACGCTATATAAGAGTTCACATGTTTCAAAACAAGAGCCGAAAACTTCAATATAATTATTTGAATTATATTGAATTAAAGTAAGCTCTGTTCCATCTTCAAGCGAAATTTTTTTTGGAATAACTTATTTCTGAAATTTACGTGTTTACATGTAAATTTCAGAAATAAGTTATAATGTAGCATGTTGGAATCATATTTTTAAATATATAATTATATATATATATATATATATATATATATATACCACTTTCTCTTCCCCCCTCATTCTTTTTTTGCCTCATATCTACATATTTGAAGTGCAAAATTATTCATATCTACTCAAAATTTGGGAAGTTAAAATATTATGTATTAAATGTATGATACATTTTTTCTGGTCAAATCTAGCTCATGTAACTATTTTACACATGATCTCACCTTCTGTTAATTTGAATCACAGCATTCCCACACCAAAAACAAAATGTCATGATGTAGCCAACAAAATCTTATCTAACACAATGAAAATACCCAGTTCTTGATAAGCACTGAGACAAAACATGAACTTCAGATAGTTTCACTGTTTTAATGCTGATAGACATTTTATTTTGAAATAGGCTAGAATTTAAGAAAACTTGTTTTTTGAATATATGTGTGTGTGTATGTGTATTTGTGCAATTTCATGATGAAGAAACATTTATTTTGTACAATATTTTTAGCATAATCTCCTCTCATGTCAATGCACTTAATTCAGTGCATATTAATCACATAGATTTAACATTTAAGTATATGTGAACTTGTAGGGGCAGATCTGTGGGGTGCATAGAGGTGCACATCTCCACTAAAATTTCTGAGAAATTTCTGTTGAGTGCTCAAATTGTGACAGAGAGAGTCTGGGAAACACACACACACACACACACACACACACACACACACACACACGTATATTTCTTTTTAGTGAAATTGAAGTAGATTAGGACTAGTAAAATTGATCAGAGCATTTCGTTTATTGATGGGAAATCTGATCTAGCGCAGGAGCTGTACCCATTGGAAGACAATTAGCAGACAATGGAAATGGTCGAAATAATTTTTATTGATTAAAACTTGGAATAGACCTGAGTAAGGAGGACCTCTAGAATTCGCATAATTTTGGTTGAAACCCTGTGATAATCACGTGCAAAGTAGTAGAGCCAAGGTTCATTTGTAACCAGCCGGATTTTTCTATATAAACGCATAGTTATGCTGAAAAAGAAGCAGATGGAAGAGAGAGACAGAAGAGAATTAGCCCAGGCAAGAGTTGCGAGACAGTGGAGAGTCAAGTTGGAGACTCAAGAAGGAGAGAACGTGACATCAGAGATTAGAACGAAGCGTCCACTAACATGTGTTGTTGATATAAGTACCGCTGATTCTGCTACCATGAATATTACTACTACTGTTACTACTGCTAAGGAGGAACGCCACTATAAACTTTAAGCCGTGCACAGAAATCTTATTCCCCCATCACAAGAGTCATATATCATTCTGAGATGATTTAACAACAAGTTAATCATGACATGCTCTCTCTCTGTCCAGAATCCAGTGTATGCGTTCTTACTTCAATTACTTTTCTTTTCTGTAACCCGTTTCTTTTCTATACTATTCTTTTCTGCTATATAAAAGACATTAACAATTCAATCATTGAATAGTTGTTTGTCTGGCTTTCTGCAGATATTAATTTTTTTTTTGCTGCATTCTAAATCTCTTAGCGCAGACTCTCCAGCCGTCTACATCTTCAGTCGACCGTGAATGGATGAAACCAAACACAACATGTGCAGGAAGCAGGATTAAACCAGTGGAAAAGACAAATAATCTACGGTTGCTCAGGGGACCTATGGCCACTCCCTTAAGGCCGGTTAGGACTGAGTAGACACCTCAACCCAGAGAGTAAGACACTGGAGGTTGAAGGGCTGGGGCGAAAGTGTTAGAAAACTCATCTTTGAAGTTTATAAAAGATTGAACGAGGTGCTCAATGAATGAAGACAGATTTAATGCACTTGTTCTTTTGCATGTTCAAAAAGACATTCACTTAGACTATGATAAAATCATGAACCTTTAGGTAAATAAGAATCCACAAAAATTGACTTTAGTAAATCTTTTTTCATAAATGCGATATAATTATACTTAATAGACATGTGGCTTTCTGACCATGGATATCAGGTTTGAATCTCACCATGGTTGATTTGACTTCTTGATGTTATTGATTTGGAGGGGGTGATCACAGCATGCAGCACCTTTGGAAAGTGCTTGAAAACCATACCATGGGTTGACCCAAGCCATGTGGGAGAAACTGGGTAGACGGTACCCTGGGGGGCTGTTGATAGCTGTGCTAGCATGAAGTCACAAGTCATCATAACCAAAGGCTTGAGAGTGTTGGCCTTGATCAGATTGTTAATCACACTAGATAACACGCTCTTTCCCAGGAACTGTAGCTAAGATCTGCTCAGCATGGTTGCAGTATAAACCACAGGTGAGCCCTGTGGGTGTTGGACAAACACAAATATACCTTAGCAAGCATCTGCAGTAGGGATTGGCTAGCCACCCTAGTAGATGGGTATCCTCAAATATGAGTGGCCAGATAGATAGATAGAATCACACTTTGAATCTAAAAGTTTGAATTTACAATTTTAAATATCAAATAAATAAAAGAAAATGCAAATTTAAATTTATATATATATATATATATATATATATATATATATATATGAACATTCTCTACTCGTTTTTATAACTTAATATATATGATCACAGAATTTAAAATTTTGAATTGAGATTTTTACTGCGGAACACACCCCCTCTAACTGAAAATGCTGGATCCGCCCCTGTAGTAACAAAAGGTGGAAATATTCTTATACATGAATGCAATGGTATCTTGAAGAGATGTCCTATATATTTGAAAATTTGTTGAATTGTCCTCCTACATTGGATAAGGTATTTTCCAGTAGTATTCCGATTCCAAACAAATCCATTAAGGAAGAGCTGGACACTCTCCATCACTTACTGAGGTAGAAGCAACTTTAAAAATGTTGAATAATGGATGCTCACTTAAGTTGGATGGTATACTGAGCTACTAAATCATGATGTGGAAACTGCTGACTGCATAACTGCACAGAGCATTTCTGTTCATGCATGTGCAGTAAGGTCACCTTGATTTGTTGCCAAGTCCCATTAATGCTATACAAACCAATTCTCAAGATATTTAGAATGCATATGTTCTGGACAGAACTTGTAAATATATGGAGGTGTCTGAAGAGTCCTCAGCCTGACCAAGACTCATTTCCAATAACCTTTGATGTTTACTTACTTTGTTAGATTTTGGGAAGTGTGTCAAATTAAGAACTTTTCACATTTTTCTTCTTTGTACACTGGGTTGACTTTCTTTTAATGTCATCAAAGCAGGGAATTAAAAAAATCTGAAAACATCTGATGCATTGGATTTGAATTAGTCTTTTAATTGTCAAGTCTTTTCTTTAGGAAACATAATAAAGGTGATCATGTTCTTTCACAGCTTCCTTTTTATTTAATATCTATAAACTGTGTATTGCAATAATTACTATTGTGGAAGGATAGTGAAATGGTTATGTGTTGACTCTTCACTTTTTAATTATCCTTTTCTTAGACTGGATGCCAACCCAGGCTAGTGAGCACTTCTTACTCTGCCATTTAACCTTTTGTGGAACTCTCTACTGGCTTCTTACTTCCCAGTCAACTTTGATCTTCAAAAATTTAAATGCAATGTCAATCATTATCTTCTGTCTTCTTAATTCTTGTTCTTTTATTGTCATTTCTGCTTAATAGAGTTTTTTCCTCATATTCTCTAACATTCAGTAACATGTTGCATCTTTGCAAGGGGTTACTAAATTTGCAGCTTTGCCTTACTTGGGGTGAATGATTAAAAAAAAGAAGAAAAAACCTTTGTATATGTATACATATATGCATATACAGAAATTGTTTTATGGACAATCAAAATATAGTCCAACTGTGGAGTATTGGACCATAGTTTTTGGCACATTAGGCATTTCTGCTGTGGTTTCTATTGTATGTAGGCTTTTTGATAGACATATGCCCAACAAGTTTTGAATTCAAAGTTGTCTTTCTCATAGACTAGTTGCCAACCAGGGTTGCCTTATTATTTACCCTATAGCTAATAGGAGAAGAGCTGAATTCATACCTTTCTCTGGGATATTTGCTTGAAAGTGAATGTAATGAGCTCAACTGGAATTTGGACTCTGTTCTCCAGTTCCTCATTCTGAGTTGCCACCCACTACACCACCTAAAAATCCTAATAAAAAATGTATAGAACATTGAAGTTCAAAGTTCCCCTCATTGTGACAAGTGCAGAACATGACAGCTGGATCATGTTTGTTGTCCATTATAAATTAATATTTAGTGAGAAGCTCTATTTAAATGATAAAATTTTAATGCTGTCAATGGCATTGATAACAGTAAATCCTTGTTTAGTCAAATATAGCATATGTTTATTCAAATTATGCCCAATTCAAACTTCAAGATAAAATATTGGTGGGAACTGTATAGAATGACAGCTGCCAAATTTAGTCTCTTGCACTTGTTTTGTGATGTTGAACGGCTTCACTTGTCACTTTAGCTATGTCAAGCAAAAGCTTGTTATCACTTCCAAAAATGCTTGTTATATTCAAGACTTTGGGGATGCTGGTACTAGTAGTAACAATTTCCAATAATATCCACACTAGTAATACTTGTTCAAGTAGTAATTGCCAAATAACATAATGATCAGAAGAGAATCATAATCCATATAGTAGTAGAGTAGAGAGAGTGAACATATAGCAATAGTGAATAGACAAGAAGAATGAACAGTGATCGTATAGTCATCACGCTACTTCCTATTTATTCACTTCCTTTATGATCATGTGATCTACTTAATAATGGAATCGCCTGTGTTATTCACTGGTGATCTAGTTTCAAACCACTGTGTCAGCAATGACACTTACTCTTATGCAACAACTTGCAAAAGTATTTTCTGAAAAAAAATTTCAAATTTTGTATAATTAATCTAATATAAATAGATACTGACTGACTGAAATTTGACCAAATATTAAAATGTGGGGGAAATCAAAAATGATCAACAAAATTTTCAAGATCCCTAAAATATTTTAAAGTGTTTTTTTTTTAGTTTTGTGATATTTAAATCTTGGAGATCCCTGAATTAGCTTGACTGTTATCTTCATTTGACATGACTAATGTTTACCAAATATACAGATGACAGTGTTAATGGCAGGAACAGAAGAAAAATTACAGGACCTCCTAGACAAAATAGTAAAGGAAAACATGATGAAAGGACTAACCATCAATTGTAAAAAGATAGAATGCATATTCTTTAGAAAGAGAGACAGCCCAAGATGTGAGATACAAACTGCACATATCAAAACTAAACAAGTACAGAATATCTGGGAAGTCTTTTAACAGAGGATGGAAAATGTAGCACTAAAATACAAAGTGGCATTGAAATGACAAAAATGCTTTCAAAAAACCAAGAAAAGTATTAAAAAAGGAAACTTTCATTAGAAACAAAGAAAAGAGTGTTGAACTGCTATAGAATACCAGTCCTATATGGCAGTGAATTTCCTCATTGATGAAGTGATGACTTGAGGCAACAGACACAAGGTTCTACAGAAAGATGTTGAGAATACCATGGACAAAGTATTTAAGCAACAAGGAAGTTTTAAGGAAAGTGGAAACCTAAAAGGACACTTATACTTAGAATCAGAAAGCAACAGCTGAAATTTTTGTGACATAATAAGGAAGGAGGGCTTGAAGAATTGGACACTCATAGGACATACTGAAAACAAAAAGGGACCAGGGGAGGCAGCAGTCTGCCTACCCAATGAGCTTATATGAATGGATGGCAGAACAGACATCAGGAGAAAAGGTTAAAACAAAAATTACTCTGTTATCAGCATAAATCTACCATTCATTTGCACATTGAATATTGCTGTCATATCATGTCTGATGCTCCTGTTATATGTCTTGAGGTTCTCAGCAAAATCCAAAGAAAGGCCTGTAAGGTTATCGGTCTTGACCTGGCATCTCAACTTCGGTCACTTTCCCGTCACTGTGATGTAGCTTCTGCCTGTCTTTTCTATAAATATTTGCACATAGAAGAGGAAGAAGAAGACTGTTTACTGGGCACACTTTTTTTAATTATTTCACCCTAGCAAGGCAATAATGCCACTAAGACACAAAATTTCAGCATTAAGTGATTCATAAGGAGTTGATATGCCATTAAACAAAGATTTAAGTTGGTAGGAAGTGTAAAACAAAAACAAAGCAGGATTTGGTGACAGGAAAAATTACACCATCTGTTACACTTATTCTATACATGGTTGTTTTACATAGAGAAATTATTTCATTGCATACAAAGAGAATGCCAGTGATTTTCTGTTTTGTTGATAGGCCATCAGTGCCTTATTGTTTAAGTTCTATTGGATTGACCCGATCTTATCAAATTACAGATTGCAAGACATTGAGGAAGGTTATTTATTATATGGTATATTTTAAAGTATCTGTTTATTCTGACCAGTCTCAATATGTCTGGTCATTGAATTTGATTTTACTCATAACTGCCATTCTGTAAATTGAAATAGCTATCAACTGAAGCAGATCTCTCAATTTCTTCATAATCCATTTGTCAGTCTTTTTATATATATTTATCAATATAAATCTGTTTATATCTATCAATTTATCTCAGTCCCTTCATATCTATCAATCTGTCTCAGTTCCTTCATATCTATCTCAGTTTGTTCACATATATCAAAATCTGTTTATATCTATATATCTGAAACTATTTATATCACAGTATTTTCATATCTTGATCACTGTTCATACCTAAGTTTATTTATATCTATTAAATCTGTTTTTATCTTTTTATCTACATATCTGTTTTTCATATCTATCTGACTTTCTATTTACATATTTATTTTTTTTCATATCTATTAGGTTGGTGCAAAAATAATGTCGTTTTCTCACATAGTAACATATGTGAGAAAACGACATTATTTTTGCACCAACCTAATATCAATTTATTTCTCTCTCTCTCTCTCTCTCTCTTTATATATATATATATATATATATATATATATATATATATATATATATATAAAATAGGTGGCTACTATACTAGGGTAGCTAGCTAATCCCCATTGCAGATGCCTGTTTAGACACATTTGTGTTTGTTCAACACCCACAGATTCCACCCGTGGTTTATACTGAGCAGACCATAGTTACCAATTGGAACAATGCTAGCACACTCAAACTCTCAGTCATGATGACTTGTGACTTGTGTTAGCATAACCACTGATGGCCCTAAGGGTTCCATCTACACAATTTCACTCACAAGGCTTATCTCAATCTGTGGTATGGTTTTCAGGCACTTTTCAAAGGTTCCACATGCTGGGATCATCTCCTCTGGACTGCTAACATCAGGAAGTCACCTTCCTGTCAAATTGACTCTGGTGAGATTTGAATCCAGGTCTCAGTCTGAAATCAAACCACCGGCCAAGTGCCCCCCCCCACACACACACATATGTATGTCTATTTATCTATCAATTTATCTATCATATATGATTAAAACAAAAGATGGTCCACATGTGCTTCTTATAATATGTAGATTTAATAGGCCTGTTAATAAAATTTGAGGGATAAAAATCCAACAAAATGATAACAATATTGGCAATAAAATTGATGATATTTATTATATATATATATGATATATATTGTTGCATAGCTCCTTCTTCTATGGTTGGTCTTGGACATTGTGTGAAATGTCTTATGATGTATAGCCCCCTCTTCTGGGGTTCTCTTTGGCAATGACATTGATTCACTCACATTGTTGGATCTTCTCTCTCTTCAGGTGATTGCTAGTTTTACTTTGGAGATAAAAGAGAACTTCAACAAAGGAATTTTAAACTTATCTAGTTTTATTCACCATGTCAACATGTATTAGGTTGGTGCAAAAATAATGACGTTTTTTGACGTATTTTTTAACGTCAAAAAACGTCCTTACTTTTGCATCAACCTAATACATTCCTAACTAGCCAGTGGGGTTGCTATCACACTTGAAATTCACACTTCATTGTTTGACATGTAAAAACCAACTCCCTGAAATCCGTTTCTAAATCTCTCATTCCTATGCTAGTTTTAACCGATCATAAGTGATTTCCTTTGTTTTCCTGTATCTGACATCAAAGGTCAAAATGAGGAAGTCAGAGCAGAAATACAATTCTCTAAAAAAAATAAAAGAAACTGTTAGCATAGAACTTAAAATTACATCTAGTAATTCAACTGTAAAATGATGAGACCTTCTCACCAATCTAGTACTGCGATTAAATTCATAAAATCTAAGTAACAAAGAGGAAAGCTGAAAATATTTATAGAAAAGGTGCATGGAAACTACATTGCAGTAGTAGGAAAATGACAAGATGCCAGGTCAGGATCAATAACATTGCAGATTTTCTTTGTATTTTATCAAGAATCTCTAAATACATGGGAGAATCACCAGATCAGATGTGGCAGCAATATTCAATGCATAGATGAAGGGTAGTCTTATAAATTCTGAAAGAAGAATTGCCTAATATGAAACAGTGAACCAACTTTCCTAACAGCAGACCTTACAACTGATTCAGTATGATCTTTCCACTTTATATGAGTGGAGAATGTTAGCTCTATCTATCTATCTATCTATCTATCTATCTATCTATCTATCTATCTATCTAAATTATTTCATACCAGTCTATTTTAAGAGCTTGTTTAGTGTTCAATAGTATTGTGTTTGTCTTTGATACCAATTAATGATGTTTGGGTCCAGTATGTTCTTGAATTAGTATGTATGCATAGTGTACTGTCCAAAAACATGTAGGACATTACAACAGGCAGCAGTCAGACCATTGAAGAAGGAATTAAATGAAAAGAATGAACAAAATAAATGTTTCATAAAAACATATTTTATGAAATTTCAAAGATGGCCACAAAAGAATAAATTCAAGATTTTTATGACTGAGACTGAGAAAATAGCGACACTGTCTTTTTTCAGTTTTTATAAACCCACTTGTGATCATTTGTCATCATTTTCTAGGTCTGCATGTTTAAAAAATGCAATTATATATTCATTTTTTTGTATTCAAATATTAACTGTTAGTTGATTAAAATGATACAGATGCACTCTGGTGACAAATATTTCCTATACATAATTCAGTAGCTGGAACATCTTAAATTCTTTTTTAATTAAACAACCCATTGTTTTCCTGTCTTCATCTTGTCATCAAGCAAGACATCCATGGTGCTGTTTAATGTGAAAATTCAATTTTGCTTCCATGCACCTCATTCAGTAAAATTAAAAACTAAATTTTTTTTAATTATTTATGACTTATATAGTATCTAAAATTATTTTTTAGAGTAAAGGAGAAGAAAGGAAATGAAAACTTTTATCCCAAATATAATGTATGGTGCAATCAAAAAACTCTTACTCTGGTGTGAAATTTAGAAGAAATTTACATTTATTAAGAGACAAACAAAATAAAATAATAATAATAATGCAGAATACACAATTTACAAAAGAAGCATGCACAAAATTTTTCCTTTGTATGCGAAACACTTAAGCAAGATAGAAAATTCTAAATACAATTCTGTTGGACTCATAAAAACAATTATTTTTATCAACAAAATATTCAGTTACTTCCTTACATTCAATGAGTTGAGAAAAAAGATTGTTCACATACATTGCTGGATTTCTGGTTTGTTATTGACTAAAAAGACAAAACTTCCATTTTACAAACTGAGAGATTCAGAAATGAGATAAATCTCAAAATCAGAGTTAATACTTCAAATATTTGTGACAAACTTTCATATACCAGGTATAACAGCAAAATTGTTCAATTGTTAGATTAAGCTCAAAACCAATGTATCTTGGAAATGATTAAAGATATCTTACTGGAATTCTCTGAGGTTTTTATAACACTATTGGACTCTACTTTGAACAATAAGAATGTATAATTACTCTCCAAGCTTAACAGAAAAATAGTGATGAATTAATCATAAAAGAAAATGACATGTTCATCATTAATTATTCATAGCTAAGGATTGGAAGCTCATGAAGGATTGATATAAAGTTCAAATATATATATATATATATATATATATATATATATATATATATATATTATTCCAGGATCATTTTACAACTTATTCAAGATGATGTTCACCACCTCTAACCTTCTTATCTTCTGTCCTGGAGTAATGAGATACTCAGATGTTTCACATACAATTACATTTTTAAGTCTTTTTTCACTGCTCTTTGGACTGTCATAGCTGAAAGTTGGATTTTTTCTAAATGATCTCTTTAGTTCTAAGTTTAAATGATGACCCCTCTTCGTCTGACACAAAATGATTTTAACCTGCTCTCTTTCTAGCTGAATAACTCAAAGGGTTTTTCAGTGATTCTTACAAAAATGGTGTCAAGATGGCTAAATATATTATCTGCAATCCTGTAAAAAAGAAACTTAATTGGTTTAGTGCTTTTTTAGATATTAAACTTTTTGTGGGATGGACAATTATGCTGTTACATGATTTGGACAATTTTGCTGTTACACATCTCTAAATTTGTGAATCTTCTTTCTGCTTCTTCCCTTTCTTTTTTATTCTGTTCCTTTCTTTGCATCATTGTTGTCAACTTCTAGTTTTTCATTGTTCAAATTCCAGAAACAGCCTACGGTCATATGCTTGTGAAAGTCAAAGCCCTTCTATTTGCCAGACAAATCGGTCTTCTTAAATAGCCACAAATTAGCTTCAAATTAAATCCAAAATTAAAAGAAAGTATGGGTGCATATCTTACTTTCCCCTCTGGATAAAAAATAACAAATGTATCTCTTTAAGCCATCCATTCACAAATTTTATTTTGGCAGGTTTTGAGGCTGTCAGGCTGGAGCCTCTTTTTTATTACAAATTTATACATGTATGTTTTATAAACCATCAGGTTTCATTTTGGTGTTTTTTTTTACATCAGGTCTGAGCCTCTTTTTTATTACAAATTTTGAAAAAAAAAATTTATTTAAGCCATTTTTTACTAAATGTCTGGCTTTCTTTTTATAATTATTTTTTAAATATTACACGTGTGAAATATATTAAGGAGTTTCATATCTGAAAAATAATGGAATATAAATAAGCATTATATAATTTCATATATGTTTGCAACAAAGCCACCTCTCTTGAGTTCTCAGTGAAAGATAAGACCAGTTATTGAATTCTCTTGCTTAAGATGAAACATTTGTTGCTCATGCTGGATATGGACAAGACTTAGAAAAATTCAACAACACAAAAGACATTTACTAACAAATAATATAGCACATGTGTATATGTGGGTGTGTCAACCAAACAAAAGCGAATGGTAATATGCAAAGACAAAATGTATGAGAAACAGCTCAGGATGTCAGATACAATTTGAATGTTTTAAACATCAACCAAATATGAAAAATTTTAATATTTAGGAAGTGTTTTAAAAGAGGATGGAAAATGTGACACCAAAAATCAAAGCCATATTGGATAGCAAAAGATACTTTCCAAAAGCTCAGCAAAGTATTGAGAAACAGGAAACTTTTGTTAGAAACAAAGAAAGGAGTGCTGAACTGTTATGTAATATCCATCCTCCTATAAGACAATGAATGTTGGACAGTTTCCTCGAAAATAAAGAGGAAACTTGAAGCAACAGAGATGTGGTTCTACAGAAGAGCACTGAGAATACCATAGACAGAATATGTGAGTAATGAAGAAGCTTTAAGGATAATGAAAACAAAATGGATGCTTATATTTAGAATCAGGTAGAGATAGTTAAAATTTCTATGGCATATAATAAGGAGAGACAGCTTTGAAAATTTGACACTCACAGGACATATTGAAGGCAAAAGAGAAAGAGAAAACATCAAGGGACCTACCAGACAAACTTGTATAAATGGATGGCAGAAGAGAGAGGGAGCAGTACAGTAAAAGGACAAACATAGCTAAGAGCTACAAAGACTATGAAGTTGTGAAGAACCATTACCAAAAGGACATGGCAACTAGAAGAAGAAGATAATGCACAAACAATGAAAATTAGAGTTAGAGGAGTAAGATATAGCTACAGAGCAAAATAGCATCATGGATAGAAAGATTCGGAAAATCCATTCTCAAAAACTGTTAATGTTTTTAATTATCTGCTCATGAGAAAATAAAAAGATACATTTACTTTTATTTTACTTTTACTTTCTCCAACCAGCTGAAGAAGGCCAGAGTGTACAATGGCCGAAATGTTGTAATAAATATGGCAACAAAGATGAGGACAATAGTTTGAATAATGTAAATAGTGTACATAATATCTCATCTCAGAAAAATAGACAGATATTTACTTTTTTTTTTATCTTTTCACAAATCATTTTAACTGCTTTTTGAAAAAAGCAAGAATTACCTTTGCTCTGTGTTTCTGTGTTTCTAGTTTACCTCATCTGTTGATGGGCAACAAGGAAATGCATACAATCAACCATTAATCTACAAATCATCTTTTGGCCCCAAAATGCAACTACAGCTACTGAGAGGAGGAAAAGAAAACACAACTTTTCATGCATAATCCACAATTTCTATAAGTCAAAAGCATGATTTCTTATCACTGCTTCTAGGCTGACTCTGAGGTATATTGATCCCTGATTGGTCCAACTTATAGCACAGCAACACCTTAATGTCCAATCAAAATGCACATATGCCTCTAATCCTTAATATTTTTCCCATCGATTCTTACTTTTCAATGTTGGAACTGCCAATGTTTGTATTATATTTGTAATTACATTTATAATTAATTATTAATAATTCTGTTTGTTCCTTCATTCCTTAGCTAGTTAGCATGTATATTATACCCTGTCCCCTGCCCACAAATTCTTGCTATATCAGCAGTGGACAGAGAAAGAAAGAAAGAAAGAAAGAAAGAAAGAAGAAAATGCAGTAATGCATTTAACATATTTAACATCTGCTTCAGTGAAATATTCATCCTCGGTATGACAATAAACTACATCTGGCAGAAAGGTGGAGGTTTTGAGGACCATGGAACCTCCTCTTAACTGCTATTGTTCCCAGGTACACTGTGACTCAGAGTGGTAGCACCTGTTAGGGTCCCAGCTATAGGCAAATAGTGAACCCCTAAACAAAAATCAACAATACATTTTTATAGAAAAATGGCAATCAATGCAACATTAAAAAATATAAAGATACATTTTTATAGTAAAATTACCAACAATACATTTTATGATCTACAAATTATATATCTAAAAAAAACATGCCTTTAGGCTGAAGGTATAAAATTATGTATAAAGTATCTGAAGTTGAAAACATAAAATTATGTATAAAATATTTAGATTTCGGCATTAAGTAACCATAGAGGTTGATATGCCACTAAACAAAATCAATCAACCAATCAATTCAGTAAAATGAAAAACCTTATCAATTTTAATCTTTTAATTTGTATCCTCTTACTTCTTTGAATAATGACCTGCATTTCTACTTATGATTGTTATTGCAATATTTTGCCAAAGTTGTTAATCCCAAATATTTAACACTGCAATAGGAGAATTTCAATAGGTATTTTATGGTTTTGAAACTCACAAGGAGCTTATTTATTCATTAGATTAAGAATTATGACACATCAGAAAATTAAAATAGAGAAACCATGAAATTTTAATGGGTACTTTTAGTTATTAATTATTATACTAGCTCTGAATGGAAAGTATCTAGTCATTTTGAACTACAGGTTTCAATTAATGAGACTGCTGATAGTCACCATTTTGTAATGGGAGGTGCTACTTTGTAATGGATGCAGTTGTTTAAGAATTGTGATGAAGATGCTGAGAAGTTGCAAAGAAATGAATTTTACATTTTCAAAAGAAACAAATTCTACATTTTCAAAAAAATTAATTTTTAACAGATAGGCAAATTTTACATATATATTTTTATATAAAGAATAACATGATTCAAGAGAAGAAAAAATATACCTGTGTGCACAAAGAAAACTGAGAAACAAAGAAAAACATGCGTGTGCCACGTGGCTGGCTGAAATTAAGAAGACTGCTTGCCAGGGGGAATCCCTCCCCAACCAGCAAAAGAGAAGTCCAGTTGTTTTCATTACTACAAATTGGAGCAAAAAAAGATAATAAAGGGTTTATAGTGCCTAACAGGCATCTTGGTAGGCAAGGTTGGGGTAATCCCTACAATCTCAAGAATCAGTTGAGCAGATTTGTTCTTACATGACAATCCACCAGTGGGGGCCATATTCCTCATGTGTAAACAGACACTCTCCCATGGGATTATCCAGTTAGCAATAGGATGCTATTGAGTGAGCTTCTGTGTTCATCCCATTAATAATGAGTGAAGGAATAGATCAGTGAAATCTTATCTTGTAGATTGTCTTGTCACTTGTCAATAGTACAATTTGTGTGGATATTGATCATCACATCACAAACAACCAAAGTGGAACTATAATCATACAAGAAATGTTAGTAAATAATACCAAAATACTAGATGGTACTTTCTATAAAGAAAGACTGAAAATAATATTATCTATTATTATGCAAAATAAATAACACGCATTAAATAACAAATTTTTCACTACAGGAGATGGTATTTTGAAGTGTATATAAAATATTTCATTCTTTTTTTTTCTACGTGCCATGTCCCTTTATGATATGGGCAATGTTTCTCCACAATTTCTTATCATTTGTAGCCCTTAGTAAAGTTTGTCTTTTTGTTATCTCCCCTAAACCCTGTTCTGCCAACCATTTACACAAGCTAATTAGGTAAGTTATGCACTGTTTTCTTCTTGCCTTCAAAATATCCTGTGAATGTCAGATTTTCTAAGTTCTCTTTCCTCATTATTTGCCCTTGAAATTTCAACTATCTCTTTCTATTTCTAAATATAAATGTCCTTTTTCCTTTCATTTTCCTTAAAACTTCTTTGTTGCTCAGATGTTCAGTCCATGGTATTCTCAGCATTCTTCTGTGGAACCACATTTCTGATGCTTCAAACTGTCCAGCATTCACTGTCATAGAGGAAGGATGATATTATACAACAGTTCAGTAATCTCTTCTTTGTTACTAATGAAAATATTTAATATGAATATAAAATAAAAATTATCCATATAAGCATTGGGCAAATACTTTTAAATATAATCTAGCTGTATGATGTCAATTTAGTCTAATTCAAATTTCAGTAGTCTAAACAAATACTAAGGTGTAGCCAACAAAATCCTGCTACCATACTGACAATACCCAGTTCTTGATAATGATTGCAATGGGTGAAAGTACTTGAACAAAACAGGACAATATGTGATCATTGAACAGTTTATTCACAATTTTTATACCAATATACATCATCTTATTTGAAAATTGAAAAAATAAATAAAAAATTAAACAGATCTTGTTAGTTGAATTTAACAAAATATATTTGAATAATTTCTTGCTTCTTAAATATACCCTGGGTTGGAATAAAAGTTTGTAGCAGTTTTCATTAGGTTGCATTTGAACAAGTGATCTCATTTAACGCATCAATGAAGTGTTTAATATAAATACATGTTCAGAAATGTGATATTTGAAGGCATCTTTTTACAGGATTCATGTGTGGATTGTGGATTGTGGATTTTAAGTGTTTTTACCTTAAAAGTTGAAGACTAGAGAAAATCTTTGTTAATTGATGCTCTTTTCTTTCCAGAAAGGAAAAACACTGTACAAACAGCACAATGGTATGTGCCATTTATGAAGATGGTGCCACAGCTGAAAGTAATTTTCATAAATTGTTTGCTTGGTTCAGAAGTGGAACTTTTGGTCTGGAATATGAAAAACATTGTAGCTCACAGTTGTTGATAATGACCAATCATGCAGATTAAAAATAATCTAGGTCACATGATATGGGACATACAAAGAGATACTCTGTGCATTTTTCATGAGTGTTGCAAGATATTTGATAACTCTTGAATACATGAATAAATCCAATTTCTATGCCTCACTATTCCATAGAAAGAAATTTAATGGACCACATTTTCATTTGCAATTTGTGTTCAAATGCAACAGAAATGTCCTGGGAATAATGAAATGTGCTATCATTAGAATTAGTTATAATCAATAAAATTAATTGACACAAAATGTCTATTGTCTTTAATAATGTTTGCCTTAAAGAACAATATATATATATATATATATATATATATATATATATATATATATGTATATATATATATATATATATATATATATATATATATATATATAGTGTGTATTTATGCAGAAAATATTCTTTAAGGCAAACGTTATTAAAGATAAGAAACATATTGTGTTAATTAATTTTATTGATTATGAATAATTATATATATATATATATATATATATATATATGTATGTATGTTTGTATGACTGGAACCTGACAGCAGTACTACCTCCGGCGTCCCCAACCAGGGGAGAGCCTGCTGGGGGCTCCCTGATTGTGAGCACCAGGTAGTGCTTTGTGATCCTTGATATCTTATCAACATTTTATTTTTTCTACCTTCATTTATATATATTAGAAATTAAATTAAGCACAACTGACTATGAAAAGATGAAAAAGTTTTGTGGATTTTGATTTCATTCTAGGGTTATTTTTTGCACAAAATCTGTGGGTTTGTTTTGCCCATACAAAATCTAAAAAATGGACTATATAAAATTCACTATTTTTTATTCATAATGTTGAATAAGTTAAAATTATTAAACTGTTTAACAAGTAAAAATTGCCACAAAACATAGTTGATTTATTTAAGATGGGATGATCTATTATAACATGTCTCTAATAATTTGTATTTAGATACATTGTATTTTATATGAATACTACCTTATGTAAATTGAGATGTAGGGGTGGGGCATATCAGATTCAGGGGTGGGGACATGAGACCTATACACTGGCCCTGTCTGATAGAGTTATGAGCTAAGGTTTTATCTGAAATTTTAACTGTAAATTGCTTATTCTGTGTGATTAATATTCAACAACAAATGAAGTGTATTAACAATGAAGAAGATTATGTTGAACAAGAAATATTTGTTGTATAAAATAACGGCTTCTTTTCATCATACGACTACAGATATATTGAGTTTCTTATGTATACTTTGATATTGATTATATATATATATATATATATATATATATATATATATATATATATATATATATATATATATATATATATATATATATATACACACACAATTAGGTGAAATAATATAATAGCAACTTGCAACATGAAATTGAAGAACAATTTCAAATTGTAACTAAAATTGTTTATATTGTCTGGTCACTTTAAATTTAGTAACTTTAAGTATAGTAACCACAAAATAGCTACTATCTCTTTTGTTAGTTTCAACCAATAAAAATATTTTATATAAGATAATCCCCCTCCACACACACACATATAGGCATGCTTTTACACGTGACTGCTATTTCATTAATAAAATATTTTATTATTCATTATGCTAGAGCTTTTTAAAGGTATTTTTTAAAGGTATACTTTTGAGGTTTCCTTCCTGATATTTGATATTTCAATGATCCTTGCTTTTCTGAAAGTTTTCAAGTAGTTGTGGTTAGATTCTCCTTTGCTTTGTGTTTCATAATTGACACTTGACAATCATCCACTTTTGGGGTTTATTTCAAGGGAAAGGTGACCGCCTTTAAAATATCTAAACCAGTTTTGTGCAGTAGGTCAGATATTGTTTCATTTCCTTCCAATTTCCAATTTCTGTAAGCAACAGTAGTTTTGAAACCCTGGCCAATTAATACTCACAAACTTCCTGAGTCTTTATACTTGTGTCTGACTTAATAATATCTGAAACAAAAGTTATAGATTGATAGTACTGACAATATTATATATATATAATAGCAATATTAATAATATTGTGGAGTCATTGATAGTCTTTAGATATAGACATGAAAGAAACTTTGGAGCAAAGAAATGTAAAAAATCAAAATTCCTTTGATACACATTAATATATAATAATAATAATAATAATATTGTAGATCGCCTTTAGATATGCATATAAAATAAATGAATGTTTCTTAAATAAAATACTTAGCCTTACTTTTGTCATGTGGCTTATTATGACCGAATTGATAAAAGACATCCAAATTCAAATCCAGGGTATTCTCCTCCTGTTGGAGGAGATCCTCCCTGATTGACCATGTCTTCAGATGTGTAGCCATACTCACTACTCTTGGCCAATTGTGGGTTGGTGAGGTTATTTAACACATAGTTGGAGTGGATGATCTTTGAGCCTGAAGAGTTCATCCACCCTTTAACAACTCCTGTTTTTTTGTACTACTGAACAAATAATAATATTGCACAGTTAAATCCCCAGATACTTTAAATGACTTTTTGATAACCAAGTTTGAAATGTGTGAATGGCCTTCCTTGTGGTTATGACATTTACATATTTCTTAACACTTTTAGAGGACATTTGTTTTGAAATGTTCATTTTCATGTCTAGAAGGTAAACCTCTCCAAATTGGAAGGTTGACACAACAAAATCTTCCTTTTTATCTCTATTTGGTTTGTACTGTGCTAAGCCATAAGAAAGAGGCAGATGAAATTTACGAGACACATAATGAGAAAGGAGGGCCTGGAGAATCTGATACTCACAGGTCAAATAGAGGGAAAAAGTGACAAGGGAAAGCAACTCATGACATACTTGGCAGGCTTAAGCAAGTGGATGGCCGAACTTGGTCTGGGTGAATTGGCAAAGGCACAAAACTTATTGAGAGCCACAAGGGATACGGGGTAGTGGAGAGCTATGATTGCCTATGTCCTGAAAGGACATGGCATATAAAAAAAAAAGAAAAGACTGTGCTAAGCTGAAAAAATATCAATAGATGCATAAATGTCTACATATAAAACATGGATATCTGAAAATGGTTACAGTATATTTTAGATTCCCATTGAAAACATATGAGGAATATAATTGTTGGTCAAATTCTCACATTGTATTGATAACTCATTTCTTAAATGAAAAATAAAAGGAAAACTGAAATAGAGCAACCAGAATTGAGTATTGTATGGCTAAATGACCAGGCATTGTCATCGTTTTATCTTTCTCAATCTATTCACAAGCTGACATGACTGATTAGAAAAGAGAAATTGAGGTGGGGGCTTATTCTTTTCAATTTTCTTTTTTCTTTTTTATCATAATTTTGGTTTTCTTTTCTCTAACATTTTTTATTTTAATACTTTCTATTTAAATACATCAGTTTCTCTTTCACTCCCAATTCCTACTTTCTTTATTTCCTATTTACAAACTGATGCTGTGTGGAACCGACTCCCAAAAGGATGCTTCCCTGATCCCTTCAAACTTAACCCATTCAAGTCTTGGGCCAAATGTTATCTTCCCTACATATTCACATAAATTGTTCCTCTTACACTGTAACCCTCTACCTTCAGTGGCTCTTGTGTCTTGTACAGGGTGGACATCATTGTAAAAAATATTTCTTTTTCTTCTATCTTTTAGTGCTACTTTTTCTTCTTCTTTCCTTTTGTTTTTTCTTCCTTTCATCTTTTTTCCTTTGTTTTGTTTGTTTGCTTTTTTTCTTTCTCCAATTTTCTTGATGTCCTAGGTATGATGATAAACTACATCAGGTAGCAAGGCCTCTGACTGGGAGGTTTTGAGGAGCTACCTTTATATTGCTGTTGTTCACAGCTCCAGCCTGACCCAGGGTGGAGGCACCTGTTAGGCTCCCAGTTATAGTCAAATTGTGAACCCCCAAATGGGGTCAAAAAATGAAAATATAAAAATACATTAAAATAAATTTCCAGAAGTACATTTTCATAGTAAAAAAAAAAACAATTATTTTTGGGAATAAATATTACCAGCAATACATTTCTGAGAAAAAAATATTACCAGCTATATATTTCTGAAAAAAAATATTAATACATATTCTATTCATATGAACCTATTCTAAAAATTCTTGTTGGCATTAAATAACCCAATGAGATTGATATGCCATAAAACAAAATAAACCAAACCCATTTTCTTGTTTTGCTTCTTTTTACCTGATATTGACTTTCTTTTCTTTAATTCTCTTTCTTTTTCATTTTAATACTTTTGTTTTTCTCTTCTCTCCCTTTTTCCCTTCCTGTTTTTTTTTTTTTTGCTTCTTATTTTTTATTTATCTCTTTTTTTATCTCTTCTCCTATTTCTCTGTATTATTTTTTATTCCTCTCTTTTCTTTCTTTCTTTCTTAATTACTTTTACTTCTTTTTTTTTTATACTAACTTTCCTTTCTTTCCACTTTTTATGCAGCCTTTTCGTTTCTTTATTGTTTCCCTCTGCTCTTGTCATCCTAAGTCTCATTTATGTCTTTTTCAAAAATTTCCTTTTATCCCAATTATTCTCTTTCTCATTTCTTTATTCTATCATTCTTTTCTTTTCAACCTCTTTCTGTTTCTCTCCTTTAATATTCTACCATCACCCGCATCCTGAGTGGACATAAAAGGAGAATATTTTTTACCTCAATTCCAAGTTTTATTCTTTCTTTCAATTTTTTAAACTTTCTGTACATCTTCTTTAATTCCTTTTTTCCTTCTTTCTTCTCTTCCATATTCTTTTTCATTTTCATAACCTTCATTTTTTCCCCTTCTTTTTTCTTTTATTTTGTTTCCTATCAAAATCATGTAATGCCTTTGTAGTAGGAAATTGTTCTTGTTTTCCAATTTTTTTTTCCTCACTGGATTCAAGTTAGTCTGCACCTTGGAGCAAATTGCCTTTTTTTAAATGTGCAAGAATACAGCTAAAGAAATAATTGATTAAACCAAACAAATATATAGATGTAGAAAAATGCAAAATGTAGTCCACCTATAGATGCAAATATACAGTGACAAGCAAAAGAAAAACCTAGGTAAAAAATCAATTTGTTTAATTTTTACTAAGAAACTGTAAGTATTCAACAATCTACTTTCAGGAGAAGTGTCAGTGGTCATTTACCACTGTAATGCAAGTTGTCATATTCATTTAAACATAGTATAAGATACAGGCTTGATTGCATCTTGATACTGAAAATGAAGCATATAAGGAGTAGATATGTCCACCTGTCACCTGGTTCACACTACCTTCTCCGTGTATTGAACAGGTATAGAGGTTTATTCATTGTTTCTTGGTTAGGATTTGGTTTCTGGTTCCTTCTAAAGTCTTTTCATTTTCTTTCACTCCCAGACTTAAAAATGCTAAATGATCAAGCACAAATTGCATAAAGTCTGGAGCCATTCACTTGTCTTTTTAGACTATGTTGATTTAAGTTTCAGAATGGAAAGATTGAGTTTGTAGGGGATGAAAGTTATCACAATGATTTAACATGAAATTGCTAAGGAACTTGGAATATCAAGAAGACCTTGCAAGGTGAGAGCGTTAAGGTCTTCTCTCAGACAAACAAAATGGCTGTGTTGATAGTTAATGCTGAAAGAATCTGTCAAGCTTTAGATAAGAATGGTGAAGCTTGGATTGTTGATTTAGATATTTTGAAGGTATCTGACAAGGTTTGGCATGCTAGCCTTCTTCACAAGTTAAAGGGTACGATGTTTCTGACTGTTTCTTTGATTTGATTCAATCTTTCTTATCAAACCATGTAATGAAAATTGTCTTGAACAGACACTCCTTTTATTATTATATGTGAATTGATATGACTTCTTGGGAAATGGTTTTCTGTTGCCTTTTCTATAGTTTTGAATTCAAAATTATTCTACTCATACACTGGGTATCACCCAAATTTACAGAGCCCAGTCTACCCTGAAATTTGACCTGTAACTTGGAGAGGGAGTAGAAATTTCCCAAAGGCATTAGTCAAAAGTAAATGCAACAAACTTGGCTAGAATTTGAACTTGGCTTACCGATTTCACTTTCTGCCCCAATAACCGTTATGCTAACTGCACCTCCAGCTTTAGTCTTGACAATTTTATCATTTTCTGGTAAAGTCTATCTATTTATCAATCTTTTCATTTGTATTCACTTTGTGGTTTGCTGACACATCTCTCTAACTTATTGGTTTCATAATTACTTTATAATTACTTTGTGTGAGTGTTTGTGTGCATTTTGAATATTTCAAGAACTATTGCAGCAGAATAATGCCATTCTTCATTTGGCCCACCTACATCTCTTAGTGCATTGTGTCAGTAGTTGCAAGTGCCTTAGAATAAAACATTGCAGAATTCTAATTGCCATCAGTATGGGTGTATGCATATGAGATTGCAGATAAGAAGTATATTTAACATATTAATGTGATGTCTAAGTACCGTTGATACACCTCTTATTTTGTAACCTGTGCATGTATTGATCTCTAAACATACAACATGACCCTGCTCAGTTTTCCATTGACCAGACAATGATTTCCCCACATTGAATTCCATTCTCATTCATGTCAGTGTGTACCAAAAACTGGGAAAGGATCCACTGTATGGTCACAGGGATGGAGGTAAAACAGAGATCAAGAAATGAAGCATTACCATCAGGGTTATTGGGGAAACATGTAGGAAAGTCAACCACTTGTGTGAGGGATTGAGTGATTGAAAAGTTAAGGGTTTGTATGCCAGTGAGGTCAGTTATAGAGTTTTTAAGCCACTTGGTATGGTGGGCATTAAAATAACCAAACACAAATATGTACGCAAATGGAAGTAGAGAGATGGCCTTGTCTATATTATTGGAAATGTTATTGAGTACACAACAGTCTTGAGAGGAAGAGGAATGATAGAGAAGGAAGAGATAGCTTACTGAATTGAGGAGAGATTGACAGAGACATATATATGAATTGTCTAGAGATTCATGAGAGAGTTCCCTAGCCAGCGGGAGATGATTGCAGACATAAACTCCCAGGCCATGCATGTGGATTTTAGAGTCCCTTTCTAAGGAGAGGAAGGTAGCCAAGAATCAAGAAATCAGATGAGGGGATTGATGAGTTAAGTTTAATCTCACAGAGAGCTAATATTAGGAGACTTTTTGAAGGGGAACGATTCCACACTGCAGAAGTTGGTACAGATACCACAGATGTTGGAGAAGGAAAGGTTTAGGTGATTTTTTGAGGGGTCTGCTTCAAGTTTATATTTTTGATTGTTTATAGTTGTGTTGAGTTGGTAAGGAAAAGGTCTAAAGTAATAGATGGTCATTGGATGTAAGGAACTGGTACAGACTGCAACATAATGTGGCTTCAGGGTTACTCACTGGAGGTGCATGTAGGGACAACCCTGATGTTATGCAACTGTTGATCAGAGCAGACTCTCAAGATGCTACACAAGAGTTTAGGCTTCTAACTACCAGTCGAGGACAGCAAACTACCAACCCGGTACCCTCAGTTGGTGCCACAAACTGTATGCATCACAAGAGATTCATAACAGCACCACTACAAAGGCCATAGAAAATGAAAGGATCTGGGAACCAAGAGAAACAAGAGATGAGCCCCTATTCCTGTTCAAGAGTAGCAGGAGGAGTATGAATTGGGCAATAGGAAAGCCTATCTACTCCTATTACACACACACACACACACACACACACACACAAAAAAAAAAAAAAAAATCAAACAAAAATAAAAACCAAATAAGCAACAAACAAGAAGTCCATCAATGATATGCATGGCATCCAGAATTGAAACTAAACACGCACTTCCTGTTGAAGATGAACACAAACACTCCACATCTTTGAGCCAGGAACAAAAATAATGTCCAATACTTGCATGAGACAAAAAAAAAAATCAAAGATCAAATATTCAAACAAAGTTTTCAAAAACGGGGTAGAATAAATTCACTTCAACTATATATCTGAAATTGAGAAATAAACATGAGTAATTATACACTTATAAATATATACATATATATACAAAATTCAGGATGCATAATAAAATCTCACACCACTAAATATGTTATAATATTGTAAATAATTCTAATGAAAAGAGATATATGGTGAATTTCACATTGTATATTTATTACTTAAATATATTCTGAAAATTTAACAACATTGGTTCAATAAAATTATTTTTTGTGAAATCATTGAGTTGCATAATAAAACCATATATATATATATATATATATATATATATATGATAAAATATAGTTTTAAGGTATGCTCTATTTATGGGTTAAGGTGCTCAATATTATGGATAGGGCATATGTAAATATAAAAGTGGACATTGAAGTCAACACCCTGAGGCAACAGTCTGTTTCAGGCTAAATGCAATCATCAGGCCATCTATATATATAGATATATTTTTTTAATCAGTATCACCCCAAGCAAAGCAGTACAGCCACTAGCACGCAAGGGGTTACAGAGTGTGGAGAAATTAGAAGCAGAAACATTACTAATGAGAAGAAAGAAAAGAGCAATCAAGAGAACAGTAAATAGCGATTGACATTGCATTTAAATTTTTGAAGATTAAAGTTGGTTGGAAAGTATGGAGCCAGGAGAGAATTCCACAAGCAAAAAAGGGCAACGGTAAATAGATGAGATCTCAACACCAGCCTAGTATTGTTCTTAAATTCATATAGTCGAGGAACCATAGTGTAAAGTACATCCAAACAATTATCATGAAAGTATTTATAAAAAAGCCATAGAGAGGCAACCTTATGACAGCGGGCAAGTGACTGAAGCCAACTTGTGAGATCAACACCAATAATATTGCTGATTCTTCTTTGGATCTTATCAAGGAGCTCCAGGAAAATAGCAGGGTCACCAGACTATATATGGCAGCAATATTCTAAGCATGGATGAATTGTAGACTTATTATATATATCTTGTGATTTAGCAATTGCATAGAATGAAAGTCAAAGTTACAATTTGGATCAGAGTCTTTGAGCACTGTTTGGTTTGTTAATGTTACTGCTCTGTCTTAGTCTAATTTATAGATTTATAAATTTATATTGAGCACTCTAAGTTTTGACTAATTTGTCTTTTTTCCTTTATTTTTGTCTTCCTTTTTCTTTGAACTTTTCATGTTTTATTCTTCAGTAGGCCTTGTCTTGGTAGGGTTGTTCTTTGACACTTTACCATTAGGTTGGTTTATTTTGGTTATATTTATATACTATGCGAATAGGGTGTCTAGCTAATCTTACAGATGCCTACACATTTATGTTTCTTCAACTCCACAAAGCCAACCTGTGGCTTATATTGCAACTATGCAGACTAAACCTTAGTAAATCTGGTGTGATCAGCAGATGAACAAAGCCAGTAGGCTCAAAACCTCAATCATGACGACTTGTGTCTTTGGCTAACAAACAGTTTCATCGACTAAACTTCACTCTTGGATTATATAAAATTAATTATGAATATAGTACAAATGCTCTGAGATTCTTATAGTGCATAGGTTTTTTTTTTAAATATCAAGGTTAAATTAACAATTTAAGAATAAGTAAATTATAACCTTCTATTATTAACTAAGTTACCTCCCTTACATTAAAATTTTAAAATTATGA
Source organism: Acanthosepion lycidas (assembly GCA_963932145.1). Taxonomy (NCBI): domain Eukaryota; kingdom Metazoa; phylum Mollusca; class Cephalopoda; order Sepiida; family Sepiidae; genus Acanthosepion; species Acanthosepion lycidas. The sequence goes on along the minus strand of OZ010583.1, from coordinate 79,009,040 downwards.
AATTGATATTACAATCATGAGAATATTCACAATTGTAATAATTCAACCACAAAGAATTTTCAAATCATCATTTGTGACTATGCATGGCCTGATTTGTTAATGGTTTAACCACAAAAGTAAAAATTTATTTTGGACAAACACAATTATTTGTCTTAGCCATCAACACACTGATGATGATATTGAAAAATATCAAAAGTACTCAGGAAAAATAAAATGAATAAATATAACCACAGTACCTTTCTTACTGTCTTTTATCATGAAACAAGGAAGATTATACATGATTACAAAAAGATTTTATTGAAACTAAGTAAACACAAAATTTTTAATTTGTTTAATCAGACATATATATATATATATATATATATATATATATATATATATATGTATGTATATATATATAAAATATAGTTTTAAGCTATTTTATATCTTATGGAGAAAAGTGGTCAGTATCAAAGATAGAGCATGTGTAAATATAAAAATGGACTCTGAGGTCAACACTAAGTGATGATAGTCTTGAGTTCAATCTTTGGATCATATATATATATATATATATATATAGTGTGTATTTGGGCAGCAATACCTCTTTTATAGAAGTTTTATTAAAAATGACTGACAAGGTAATCTGGTTAAATTTCTTATTTAATTTTTCTTGCGTTATAATTTTCTTCTTTTCTAGACATAAATTATGTGTAGACCATGTTTGGAAAATAAAACATTCCATTGACTCTAAATATATACATAAAACAATCCATACATTCAGTTTATCATACTTGATAATGGATAAATGTATAGCCAAAAGAGTTCGAACATACAGAACATTCAGACAATTTATACATAATTTACATTTGAAAAGAAGAAAATTATAAGAACACAAGAAAAATTAAATATAAATCTTAATGCAGTAGCTTGTCAGTCATTTTTAATGAAACTTATATATATATATATATATATATATATATATATATATATATATATATATATATATATGTACTCATAGAAACAAACTTAAATGTATTACTATTATAATTTTCTGTATTATAAATAATATGTTTTATCAAGTCTCAAGAAACATATATTATCATAATAAGCATCAGCTATGTGAAAAAGTTTCTGGCATTTTTTGTTTTGTTTTTACTTACAAACCAGTACTAAAATAATTTAAAATGTACTGCATAGAGTAATATGAAACTTGATGTCTTGAAACAAATATCTGAAAGGTTGATTTTTCCATTTACAACAATTCGCATTTTATCTTCTCAAATTCTGTGATTATTTAAAAAACTCGACCGAATTTTGGCCTCAGGCTTTGCAAACCAATGAATAAAATACAGAAAAAGCTGCTTTTAAGATTAATTTTAAATGAATAACCATCTCTCTCTCTCTCTCTCACTCTCTCTCTCTCTCTCTCTAACATATTCCTTCAGGATGTGTGTGATCATGGCTTTCCACAGGAAGCTATAGAGATGGCTGAATACACTTTAAATAAAGACAAAAAATGTACATGGATAGGAGTAGCATCTGTGATTGATTGGTTTTTCAGAAATTAATAAAAATCAATAAAATGACTACAAATGATTAGGTTATTGGTAAAATACAAGGGAGACAATTCAGTAGATTGATAGAATATTGGATGATTAAAGTGATGATGAAAAGAAATATATTTTATGAGACATTGACCTTAAAGACAGAATTGTAATTTTAGATAATTTGTTCACAAAGGAAAACAAAAATGAATGTTATCAAGACATATAAAAATTAGAATCTTGGTGAGGGAAAATGTGAAAAACATATCAGAAGAAATATGAGGTAAAATGCTGAATGTATAAGATAAAAAAAAAAAATGTGTTCTATGATAAACTGCAAAATTCATTTATACATTTTCAGACATCAGTATCTGAAAGCATATAAAATGATTGGATCAGATTTGGGAAAGGTAACAACGGTGAAATAAATAAGAAATTTACATCCAGTGATAATGACTATTTTTATAACAAATTAAGTAACTTTTCTTAAAATGGTGAATATACAAAGAAATATCTAATATGAGATCAATATCTGAATGTAAGAAATCACAACAGCAGCATGCACTAATAATTGGCTGTGGTGGATATACATAGTGGCAGATGTAGTTGACCAGTATCTTCAAAAACATGTTTTCAAAAAGAAACTCTCTTCTCTTTTCCTTCAGTTCAATATAGGGTCAAGCGGAGAGCCCTTGTCTCAAGCTGGTCAGTAAATAAGATTTTTTTTATGTGAACATTAGGACTTTGACTCTCTTGTTAACAAAAGGCATTTTGTACAAGTGGACTTTTAGTTATTTTTATTTTATGAGAGTGTAGGAATACAAAAAGCAATTACCTCCCTTGAGATGAAGTCATATAGGTTATGTTACGGCCACTTAGTGAGACCATTTTATAAAGTGACGAAAGCAGCTAGTTTGTCAGTTAACTGCCTGGAGTCAAGACACGCAAGTTGTTTGCTCATACAGATGAGGCAAGATCTATGCCCTGGCCAGCTAGCTACCATGTGAGGTAGCTCACAAATCCACAGTGCTGTTTTCCTTTGGAAATATCTTTGTAGTAGATATAGAAACTATCTTTGGCTTGCAATCCTCATATTGAGAAAAATCAATATCTTGCCGTTTCCTATTTGAGGAACAGTGATATAGAAGAGAAATCCTACCCACTCAAATCTCCATTGGGAATCCTAAATATGGCTTCTCCAGAAACACAAAATAATCCTCTGGCAGCTCAAATTTTCCATTTGGGAATTATTACAGGTAACATCCTCTCTCTCTCTCTTCATCATTTTTGTACTGTTTATGTGGTATACATGTGTTATAGTTTCTCTCTGTGGGATATGTGTAAATATATGTATATAATTTTGTGTATGATTTAGCAGTCTCTCTGAAAACAAAGATGAACTCCCTTCTGGCTCCTTATTTTCCAGCTAACTTTAATGTTCAAAAAATTTATGTGCAATGTCAATCACTATCTACTGTCCTCCTGATTATTCTTTTTTTTCTTGATCATTAGTAATGATTCTAATTCTTCCATGCCCAGTAACCCCTTATGTCTTAGTGGCTTTACTGCCTTGCATAGGGTGAACTCAATTAAAAAAAAAGTTTATCATTTCTTTTCTTTCAGCTATTGCATTCAGTCCATGAAATAAGATGTTATTATATCATGGAGATAATAATGGACATAATGGCAGGAAAGCAAAATGGGAATAAACCTTTTCTCACATAGCACTCCCCTATTAAGATAAATATTTCAGAAGAAAAATAGAAAACAGTTGTGTATTTTCTTTCTTTCTATGTCTTGTTGTTAAATTATTTTATAGATGTTATAGACATCTCACTTCACTTTATATGTGGTACTACTACTAATACTGCTGTTTTCTCTGTGTGAGTGTTTACAAACTCGTACCAAGCTAAGACATATGCTTAAAATAAAAACACCTTTTAAGGAACTAAAGATTGTATTAAGATCTTATTTGATAATTTGTTTCTAAAGCTAATTTCAGATTTCACTTTTTAAATTTCTCCAGGATGCCTCTCCTAAGCCACCAAGTTCCATAGTGACACAATTATTAAAAATTGCAAATTGTGCCACAGATCTTCATTAAATTGGCAAAGCATATCAAGCCATTCTAAATGTTCTGTGAATAGAAAAGTTCCCTATTTATAATAGAACAATAGCCAGTTGTCCAAGAGACCAAAATCTCTCATAAAAAGCTGCATCAGAAGTGAAGTTTTGAGGAGCAAGAAGCAAACTCTCCTTTGATTTGTGAAGCAAATTAAAACTATTAAAACCAGTCTAGTGTCTAAATCAGTGGTTTTCAACCTTTTTGCTGGAGTGGAACCACAAGGAAACATTCTAGTGGCTCAAGGAACCCCTGCAATAAATTGTCTTATGCAAAAAAAAGCTTTCAATTATTAAAATAAAATAAAAATACTCATATTCAGATTTATTTACAAAAAATACAAAGACAAATTGTAAAAATATTGTATACATACATATGCAATTTTAATCTTGCTTCTACAGTTATTACACATGTATTAAAAAACTTAAAAATTACTGTCATTGTGTAACTTCTTGCGGAACCCCTGGGCTTTACTGGTGGAATGCTAGTGTTCCGTGGAACCTCTGGGCTTTACTGGTGGAATGCTAGGGTTCCGCAGAACCCTGGTTGAAAACCACTGGTCTAAATGGATAATGGTGAGAAGATTGAACAGGGTTAACAAATACATGTGAAGCAGCATCAGTAGAATGGCTGTGTTGAGTAAATAATTATGCAAACATTTATAACAAAAAAAAATAATGATGGTTAGGGAGAAGTGAGAAGAACATAAATGAAATTTTTATTTTCTAGAACGAGAACATGCTAACAGAGTATAGAAATGTGTTACATGCCTTCTCTCTGACTCTGAAAAGGAAAACTAGTGGATGCTGCAAAAGCAGTCTTCACTCACAAGTCTGGCACATCATGTTGCAAGAGGCTGTGTCTGCCCATAAGCTCGGGAGTGCATCTTATCTTAGCATTGTCTAACAGAAGATTGTACCTATACAGAATGGACTGGCTGTTGATATTCACATGACCAACCAGGCATGATGCACACATTGTAGAAGAGGAAGTAAAATTAAATCAGCAGGATTTTAAATATAGAAGTTGTGCAAAATTCCCACACTTTATCCAGTGTTAAAAAGTAAAAGAAAAAACTAAGTAATCATGAGTGACAAAACCATGTTTAAATTGACCAGTAATGTTTATAAAAGGTATTTTAAAAGATCTGGTCAAAAATACTAATTGTTTATCTTTGCCAAACATGCTTGGGGATGCATTTTGGCACAGGGCATTTCTTGAGTTAAAGAGGATACACTTGCTAATTAGGCATGAGAAAACTGCAAAGTAACAGGATATTCTGCAATATTCATTGCTATACAATGTACAGTGACATTTTTCAGATTGAAGTTTTGTCAACCAGCAGTATAATACCTCTTGCCATTTAGCCATATCCTACAAAATCCAAAATAGCTTTAAAATTATTTTATGGCAGCTACTATATACTGTTTGGCCATGCATTTATGCATTAAAACCCTATTAGAAGCAGCTATCCTTTTCAGCTTTTTGGGCTTGAGTAAAAAACTTGGGAACATACATAGCACAAATTTCAAGAGATTAAGCCACTTTCAGACAACACCACAATGGGATGGACACAAATCCCCACATTCCTAGTACACACATTCACTCCCTCACTAGTAGATTAAGTTGAATCTGAATATATTTTTTCTTTTTACAAAGACTATAATAAGAACATTCCTTAAATTTACACTCTCTTATCTAGATATGAACCCAAGTGGGAACATCAGGAGGTTTATACAATAAAAACAGATTAGTAATGTTAATATTAGTCATCTTATAAGGAAACATTTAACATTCATTGACTAAGCAGTGCTATTTGCATTAAACTTTTTTACACTCATAGCCATTAGGCTGGAATCAATATGTAGTATCTGTTCTTCTTATCTCTAATAGCAATGATAATATTAGCCATTTTCTTATAAGGAAACATTCAGCATTCATTGACCAAATGGCCACTGCCAATATCAGCTGAAATTTATAAAATCTTTCTATTAAAACAGTTTTTCAGGAAAATAGATTTCTCAAATCCACTAACTGTTATCACCCCAGTACTAATGGGAACTTCATTCCTAATCATTGTTTCAAAGTAGTTTTATACAATAAGAACAGATTAGTAATGGTGATACTTGCCGTCTCCTTACAAGGAAATATTCAACATTCATTTACTGAGCAGCTATTTGCATTACACTTTTCTACACTCCCTGGTCATTAAGCTGGAATCAAAGTGTAGTATCTGGTCTTATCACTAATGGCAATGGTAATATTAGCCTTTTCTTTATAAGGAAACATTTAGCATTCAATGACTGAACAGCCAGTGCCACTGCTGATTAAAATTTATAAAATCTTTCCATTAAAACAAATTTTCAAGAAATAGGTTTCTCAAGTTGACTGTTATCACTTGAGAACTGAATGGGGCTTCTTTACTAACTTTTTGTTTAAAGTAGTGTGGAACATCAACATCTTAATTATGTCATTAGTTACATGGGCTATCCATTTCAGTTGTTGTTCCTTCAGTGATGTAGTTTCTCTTATTTGATTCATTTCTTTTTAGAAGTTCTCTAACAAAGATAGATTTTGAATGTGATCCAAAAACAGTGGGATTCTTTACTTTTTCATATTGCTTGAAGAAGATGAGTGATTCAGTGATTACAAAAATTAAATAACTTAATGTTGTTAAATGGTGTCTTATTAAATATCAATCTTTTATTTCTTCTGCTTATAATTTCTGTTCATCTAGTGCATTAATTTATAAACTATCAGCAAAAAATAATGAAATCTTTTTTCCCCTTCTTTTTAGCTGGAGAGATATAGATTTAAGTCTAAATCTAAAGGTATTTGTACAAAAGCAAATGCTATTGCCTAGGATGGAATTTGAACAAAACATGACAATCCAACTTCCTGGACTGATAACAATTCTGCTATGCATTCATTATATTAACTATATAGAATAAGGTCAAATGCATTATTATTTACTTTTATTTACTGGAACATAATGTATGCAATAGAGTGAATAAAAATTTTATCATATTTGTTTAATAAACCCTACTTGGGTCATAGAAAAAAACCCCACCACTACTACTACTAATAATAATAGTAGTTCTAGATGTAATAGTAGTAGTAGTAGTAGTAGTAGTAGTATGATGATGATGATGATGGTGGTGGTGGTTGTTTTTGTTGTAGTATTATTATTATTGTTGTTGTTGCATTGTTATTATTGTTGTTGTAGTAGCAGTATTATGATGATGTGTATTGTATTATTACTACTACTACTACTTTTATGCAATCCATTTCCAATAAGAAGTTTTTAGTTTTTCTTTTCTTTGAGCATAACCAGAATTGTACAGTACTAGCTATGGATTTTTTTCTCCAAATATCTGACTGACAATTTTAGGATTTTGTAACAAATATTCCAATTCTTTGTTATTTCTGGCATGTATGTTCAAGTTCTTCTAATTATCATTACTGTGTTACATGAGATGTCTTGTAGTTATTGTTCAAGCTTGTTTCAATATAAAACTTTGGAACTGTCTTGCCTGTTTGTTTGGAATGTTTTAAGTTAAGGTGTTTTCAACCAGGGAGGGATTTCAGGGGCGGGAGGGAAAAATATTTTACTTTTTCTTGTTTTTTATTTACAGAATTTTGTTTATTGAATTCCAATTCCCTAGCATTCTGTTGAACTTTTTGTTTATTGAAGTATATTCAGTTTATTTATTTAATAATTAATTAAGAATTAAAACAAATTACTGTACATGTCTTCAAGCTTAAAAATCCATCATCATTTTTTTATTTTTCTATTAAATTTGTAAAACTCCTTTATAAAAAATAATCCATGTAAATATATATGTACTAATATGGAAAAGAATGAAGATTTTTCAATAATATATGTATATTATTTGGAATGCATCTTTTGAGTTGAACAATCCTGGAAAGAAGGGGACGACATTCTTATTTATGGTGAAAAAGGTGCATTGGGCAAAAAAGTTTGTGAACCACTGTGCAAGAGACTGTGTTCTTGATATGGCATCTGGCCAATGTGATATTAATTAAGTCTGACAAGAGGGAGATTAAGAAATCTGATTTATTTGAATTGACCAGTCCAAAGAAGCAGAAATTCCGCAGATGGGAATAGAGATAACTTATTCAGCTAGTGGTCGCAAAAAATATACATATGAAAAAAAGATGAAAAATGTTCTCTCCTTACATACAAAAGCTTTCCTACTAGTATCTTTGTATAATTTAGAAATAAGGTATCTTTCTTTTCTTTTTGTTTTGTTTTAATCATTTTACCACAAGCAAGGCAATAAAGTCACTAAGATCCAAGATGAGTGTGACAGAATATGAGAAAAAGTAAACTTTGGGAGAACAATGAAAGAAAAGGAATTAACAAGACAGAAGATAATGATTGACATTGCATTTAAATTTTTGACTATCAAAACTGACTGGAAAGCAAGAAGCTGTAAGAGAGTTCCATAAGCAAGAAATATGAGAGAAGAAACTGTTAGCATAGAACTTACAGTTATATCTAGCCGTTTCAACTGTAAAATGCTGAGATCTTTTCACCAATCTAGTGTGATTAAATTGATAAATTTAAGGTACCATAATCAGAACAATTATAGTGAAAATATTTATAGAAAAGGCACAGGGAAGATAGGCTATGGCATTGATAAAGAAACTAGGCCTGAGATGCCAGGTCAGGACCAATAATATTGCATATTTTTTGGTTGACATGAAGAGTAAATGAGAGAAATTATATCTTTCTGCACATCATTTATTATACCAGAGGATGTATAAGACAAATTATATAATATTATAATAATAAATATGATTTTATAATATTTTTTCTCCTCACCAAGCTGACCCTAAATTCTCACCAGTTATAATGAATGATGGCACTCTCAAAAAGGCTTCTTGCTTTGAGTATCCATTGGAACTCATTTTCATCCTAGACCTCAAGTGGAACTCTTATAAAGATGTTGGAAAAATGGTTGGTTCCTTGTACCTGACTTCACCTGCCTTGTACTATCTTTATAACAGTCAGATCAGACCAAAAATAGAGTATTGCTGACACAATTGGGTTGAAGCTACCCAACTCTCTCTTTCAAGAGTTGACAGAGTTCAACAGCATCTATGTGGCCTTGTAGGTGATTAATTATTTCCCACCCTACAATCTCTTTCCAACAGGTGTAATAGCAAAAGCCTGTTGCTATTAGGTTGGTGCAAAAATAAGGTCGTTTTCTCACATAGTAACATATGTGAGAAAACGACATTATTTTTGCACCCACCTAATATTTCTATGGAAAATATTCTGATAAACAACATTCCCTAGTTCCACCCATGCAGACATTTACATCTTATACCTGCCTTGCCAGATACACAGGGTTAAATTATCATCAATTATTTCATATCCTATTGGTTTTCTACTTGAACAGCTTCTTTGCAATAACTGCTGCTTTGTGGAAGAGACACCATTGAAAATGCTTTTTGCCCATTACAATCTTAAACTTTTTAAGTCCTGAATCAACCAATATCTATCATTCATATTCTCATAATCTACAATTCTTACATTCATAAAACAATCCCATTCAGTTACCCTCTGCCTTGAGTGGCTCTTGGGCTTTGTATTGGTGTAAAAATGTCTTTTTTAGCTATAAACGTACTCCAAGAAGCTGCCATCTGAAGATTTCACCTTGTTTTTTTTTCTAAAATCTCCATTCCAGATTATTTCATATTCATTTTGTGATAAAAAGAGAACATTTCTTTTATGTTTAGCTTTTTCATATTAGTCAAGGCTTATGGCTACATCATATTGGAACACTAGTTCCCATACAATCACTAAATACCATGTGCTGTAAGCCTGGATGTGCAGGTGGTGTACTGGATAATAGCTCAGAGAGCCAAGTTCCAATTCTAGTTGGTTCATTATATTCACTTACATGCAAATGCTCCTGGGAAAGTGGGTATGAATTCATCTCTTCTCACACCCCACCCCCACCAGCTATAGGTCAATTAGTAAGATTTGTATTTTCTTCTTCTTTAGGTGCCATGTCCCTTCAGGACATCGGCGATCATGGTTCTCCACAACTTCCTGTCCCTTGTAGCTCTTAATAAACTTTGTCATTCTCTTATTTCTCCTAAGCCCTGTTTACCTAATCTCATTAAGTATGTCATGCATTGTTTTCCTCCGTCCATCTTGTCCTCTTTCTGTCCCATGAGTATCCGATTTTCCAGGCCCTCCTTCCTCATTATATGCCCAAGGAACCTCAACTGTCTTTTTCTGATGTTAAGTATTACTTTCCTTTTTTTTCATTTCCTCAAAAACTTTGTTGTTACTCACATGTTCAATCCACAGTATCCTCAGCATCCTTCCATAGAACCACATTTCTGTTGCTTCAAGTCTCCTCTTCATCCCTGAGGAGATCATCTAGCACTCACTGCCATACAGGAGGACAGATATTACATAATAGTTTAGTACTCTCCTTGTTTCTAGCAAAGGTTTTCCTAATTCTTAATATTCTGCTTAGCTTTTGGAATGCTTCCTTGGCTATCCCAATACACCTTTGGATTTCAGTGTCTCTCTTTCTGTCCTTCATTAAAACATCATTAAACCATTATTATCTCCAAAAATGATATTAAATTGCATGCAAAATATTTAGATTTTGGCATTAAATAACCCATAGAGGTGTTGATATGCTGCCAAATGAAAAACAATCAACCAAAATCACATTTGTTGATATGTAAAAGAAACATTTGACTTTTTAATACTTATCTTGGGAGCTTTTTTTTTTATTTTGTAACTGCATAATTTAAACATACACATATCTCCTTCTACATGACATGCTCCTTCAGAATGTTGGTGATCATGGCTCTCCACAATTTCCTGTCCTATGTAGCTCTTAGTAAATTTTGTATTTTTGTTATAACTGTTAATCTCTGCTCTGCTAACCATTTGTACAAGGTCATTTGGTAAGTTATGCACCAATTTCTTTTGTCCCACTTAACTTCATTATGTCCTGTTAGTGCCAAATTTTCTAAACCCTCTTTCCTCATTATCCCAGAAATTTCAACTATCACTTTCTGATGTTAAGTGTAAGTGTTCTTTTTTGTTTTCATTTTCTCTAAAAATTTGTCATTGCTCACATGTTCAGTCCATGGTATTCTCAGCATCCTTCTGTAGAAGCACATTTCTGTTGCCACAGGTCTCTTCTTCATCTCTGAGGAGATTGTTCAGCATTCACTGCCATATAGGAGGACTGATATTAGATAACAGTTAAGTACTCTTTTTTTCGTTTCTAATCAAATTTTCCTGTTTCTTAATACTTTGCTTACTTTTTGGAAAAGGCCTCTTTTGCTATCCTAATGTCCCTTTAGATTTCACTGTTGTATTTTCATCCTCTGTTAAGGCACTTCCTAGATGTTTAAATTTTTGTACTTGTTTAATTTTGGTATCTTAAATTTGTAATTCACATATTGGGCTATTCTTTTGCAGACAACCATGGCTTTGCGTTTAGTTCTTTCTTCTTGCTTTGCTTCATTACCTTCTGTAGGATTTCTTTCCTTTCTGTATCTGCTATCAACACTGTGTCATCTGCATATCTTATCTTGTTAAGATCATGGTTGTCAATAAAGAATCTTGGTAGGACTTCTAAATCTCTCAAGATTGCTTCAGTATAAAAGTTGAATAATTCTGGTCAGAAGACACATTCTTGTCTTAGATCCCTTTCTATTTTTGTGTATTTACTGAATATAGATAATGATAAAACCACATAAACATTTGTACAGCTATAAACACACACACACACATACAAAAAAAAAAGAAAAGCCTCACAAATATTTGTATACATACACACAAAGAAGAAACCTCACAAATAACAAATATTTGTATCCACACACACACATACACACACATTTCCTACTGCTCCAAATAGTATTTTGTGGAATCCCACATTTGAGTAGATGTCTTGTTTTTTTTCAAACAGTGTGAATTACATCTACTGGATATGTACTCTCTGACACACACACACACACTCATATATATACAACAATAAAACGTCACTAACATATATACAGCATACATAAATGCACATATAGATCATGACAAAAATGCACAATCATATACAAAGCCACACATGAACATGATCATATTACATAATTAAAAATCTCACAAACATATACACAGCCACACACGCACACACACATGCAGATTATAACAAAAATACATGGACATGTACAGTCACACATGTACACACACAGACAATGTAAAATCTCATAAACATACCTACAGCTGCATACATACACATATACACACATTCACATGCAAATATAAGCCTGCTTAATTATTGAGGAAAGCCATAATAAATAGGTTATCCTCACTTGAAAGGCTGGAGCAATACAATCTTCTTAGATTTTAGTTTCTATTCCCACTCTCATTTGTCAATATCAAACTAAGCTAAGCTTAGTGTATATATATATATATATATATATATATATATATATACATATATATTGTTTGCATCAGTTGGTGTAGATGAGTTCTTTTTGGAGAAATTCATTTGAAGCAGAGCGCTTACTTGATATTTAACATCTTGAAGACTTATGAAAACTTACGACCTAATGATATAAGCAATAGAAAGAGCAACTTTGAACAGAATTGTGTTGAGCATGAAAAATTCAGGCAAGATATTTGTCAGTCTCTCTGAGAATTTTGGCACAGAAATTGGTCTAACATGTAATGAATGTGTTCATGAAGAAGTGAGAAGGAAAAAAGAATAAAAAGGACAAGAAGTAAAAAAAGAAGAATGAAGAAACATTGTTGGATGGAAAGAAGAATGAAAATGAAAGAGAAGAAAAACAAATAAGAAAGAAAGGATTAGTTTCTTGAAATAAAATTAGAAAAAGAAACAAAGAATGAGAAATGTAATTAAAGCAAAAACAAGACAGTAAAAACAACACCAAAAATTGATGAAAAGGAATGAAAGAGATGGTATTAGAAAGAAAAATAAAAAGAAAGAATTAAAAAAGAGACAAAAAGAAGAAAAAATTGAAAAAAATGAAGGTGATACTGACAAAGATAAAAAATGGAAAATGAAGTGAGGAAAAGTAAGTAATGAGCTATAAAGTGTAAAAAAAAAAGAGAGACACAAAGAAAAAAGGTTGAAAAGAAGAAAGAGAAGGTGATAGTGACAAAGATAAAAAGAGGGAAAAAATGAAATGAGAAAAGAGTAAGAATGAGATATAAAGAGAAAAAAAATTACATAATGGATAAAACAAGAAAATCAAAACATAAAAGAAAGAAAAAGAAAATGGAAAAAAGAAAGTGAAAATAAACAGAGAAATGGAGTCTGGAAACAAAAAAAGTAAAAGGGAAAAAAGACATAGGAAAATAAAGAATAAAAGGAAGAAAGAAACAATTTGAGAGAGTGGTGTTGAAAGACAGACTGGGAAAGAGAAAGATGAAGAAAATGGTTATAATAGAATCAAGAAAGAGTTTAGTCTATGTTGAATATTTGTCCAAGGCCTAGTGGGGAAAGCCATCAGGACTCTTTCATATGGCTTCTTATGTTTTCATCAACAAAGTCAATATTTAACTTCCATGATGTTTTTAGGTTAAAGGTTTTTTGACATTAACAAATTTATCAGTTCTTGACCTGGAACAAGGAACTGGTAATAAATCTATTTTTGTTTGCATTTGTTTTTGTTCCATGTAGACAGAATAGAAACAAAATCATCTAGCATTCAAAGTAACCCATTCAGTCTAATTGCCATTTTTGAATACCATAACTCTTCAGCACATAGGTAATTATGGCTTTCTACAAATTCTTTTCTCTTTTATCTGCAAATTATCATGAAATAATTTTAGGAAAGATAGTGGACTAGTTTCCAAGTGCCTTTTCCATGGTTACCCTTCAAAGCTAGAGAGCCTAGTCTACTCTGCTATTTAATCCATAGATAGAGTACCTTTCTCAAAGCCATGAGTGTGAAAGTGAATGCTTATCCAGTCATATATATAAAATTTGTGAAAAGTTTCAGGCCTTTTGGTTAGGTCTGTTTTATATATATATATATATATATATATATATATATATATATATATATATATATGTATGTATGTATATGTATATAATATATAATAGCTGGCCACTGGTATTTGAAGATACCTGTTTACCAGAGCGGCTAGCCAATCGCTATTGCAGATGTTCACTCAAGAATATTTGTGTTTGCTCAACACCCACAGAGCCCAACTGTGGTTTATACTGCA
>OZ010583.1:78837640-78990140 GCA_963932145.1 Acanthosepion lycidas | reverse complement strand
TGGAGTAATGTTTTCTGCATTGCAAATAGAAGTGAATTGTCAGATGACAAATCAGGATATTAACCATAAATGACTGCTATTAATACCTCGGATATTTCAATGTGATTCAACAAAACAGGAAAAAATGAAGGAATAATTAAAAAGGAAGTGCCACAGGATAAAATCACATTATAAACAGAACTAAACAATAAAAAGGGATGAATGTACAAAGCTGTATCAACAGTAAAGTATTCTGGACTCATCCTAAATGGAACAAGAGAGGAACTTAAATCAATTGATCAATGAACAAGGTAAATTATAATGTCCAGGACACTTTACCATGATCTGTGTGTGTTGGGTGGGGGGACTACTTAAATACACTGGTCCAGTCATAGAAAATAGAAAAATGTTTTTGGAAATAATTTTTGTAGACTAGCATTCTTTACACCTTCCTGAGACCACGACATTTGTCAGAATCGAAAAATATTGATTTTTTAATCAATTTAGAAAGGAGCTCCTATTTATAATGTCACTACAGTGCCAAATCAATCTTTGGCTTTGTGTATGAAAAGACTTTTAGTGGGTGAGGTTACAAAAAGACTTCTTTTAAATAAAGAACAAATGGATATATAAATTTTTAATTAAAGAACAAAAATTTGCATAAATTACTAAAAGTGTGTATCCATTTTTCTTCATTTAAAATAAACAATTGTTAACTTCAAATGGTTTTTACTGTGTTTCTGAAAAAATCTCATAACTCTGTAAAAATTCCGGGATCAATTTTAGACTGTATCAATACTATAAACAGGATTTCACTTATAAAATGATAAAAAATCAATATTTTTTATTTTGACAAGTGTTATAGCTCAAGGGATGTCTAAAGAATATCAATGTATAAAAATTATTTCCCCCAAACTTTTAACTATTTTTAACAAGTGGACCAGTCTATTTAAGTCATGCCACATATATATAACAAACACCAAACGCAATTAGGGACTCTGATCTGGAATCATGACTCCAAGTTTCATGCTGAGGCAATCTTCAGGTGATAAAACATAAAGGTTGTTTTTCTTTATTTTTACAAAGTGAATATTTAGGCAGTTTAGTTAGTTTTCCTTTGATCATTATTATCCGAAGATCACCTTGGAGTCACAATTTCTGATTGGAGTCCCTCAGAACTTTTTGGCATTTATTGTCGCTACAGCTCTGCCTTAGATTGATTTTTAGTGGTATTGAGTACTTCAGGTCTTTGTTTGGGTAAGTGTCTCTTTTTCATTTTTTTTCTTTTCTTTTTTTCATATTTTTTCTTTGGCGGGCTTGATATTGCTATGATAGCATTTGGTACTTTCCCTTGAATGGCAATTATTTTGTTTATTTATATACATATTTCAAAACCAAAGTGACACAGGACTTCACCATGATTAATAGTTTCACATCCAAAGTGATCCTCAGACAATTCAAAGAAGCAAACCTTCTTCAAAGTGTCCAAGGATCTCTTTGCATGTGAATCGTGGTGAAATCCTATGTCTTTTCAATCTTGGAATGTTGGAATATGTTTCTGCTCTTTTCTGGATTGGCTTTCTGTTTTGGATTTTCTGACCTGACTATCTGTTTGTTTCCACTGAGGTTTTTCTTGTTTTCTTTTTGACTTCTCAGGCCTGATTGATTTGTTTTTGTTTATTTGGTGTGTATTTCATGCGTATAGTTCATAAAAACAAAAAACCAACACTCAATAATATCAACTATGAACATGGACACAATATCTTGACCATGTTTTGAAAAATGAAAACATTATATAAATACATACATGCAACAAACTATTTCTTATTTAAAAGTTAAAATATTTAATCCTTGAAAATGGCTAAATGTATAGCCGAAAGCACTTGAAAAGAAAGAATATTTGGACAGTTTTTATATAATTTATCATCTGAAAATAAAAATATTATTAGATCACAGGAGAAATTGTATAAAAAACTAAATCAAAGCACCTGGTCTGTCATATTCAATGAATATATATATATATATATATATATATATATATATATATATATATATATATGTATATGTATATATATATATATATATATATATATATATATGTATATATATATAAATATATATAAAATTTCAGATATAACTAAAATATTATGGAAGTTAAAAAGTTGCATGTTTGTGTGTATTTTAGGTGAAAGTGCATGTTCAATATGTAAACAGAGAAGATAGAAGCATACACAACTTGCATTTCTACTAATGATATTTATTGCTTTTATGTTGACTATATTGAAACAGAGTTGTCAATGTCTCTTAGGTTTGTTTGTTTTATTTTTGGGTTCAAATCTAATATAGGATAACAATAGTTAAAATGGTCAAGCTCAAATCAGTCTTGCACAGAGTTGGAACAACCAAAGGAAAGAAAGTTTCTATTTACTTTATCATTGGGTGATTTAAACATGGTTATGGGATGTCTGTTTTCTTTTTCTTGGTCCAGAAGTTAGGGTAAATTTCTTGGATATTCAGGTCAGTAAATGTTGTTAATACTGGTTATTATAAACAGAGCATTTACTTAAATATTTGTATCTATAACAATCACATCTATAATACATTAAAAGATTCCTTTTCTCTGCTGTGTGTCACTGGCTTAGGGGTAGAGTCTCTGACTGATGCCAAATTGGTTGAGTTTTGATCCCAGCTTGAAACAACTATAAGTCTATCCATACTGATGAGCTGTGATACAGTGTAACAGGCTTTATATATATATATATATATATATATATATATTGATGTACCCTGTATATATATATATATATATATATATATATATATATATATACATATGAAGAAAGGCATGTAGGTGAGGATTCATTAGCATTGAGATGTCCACATACAGACAACAGAACTGTGAATGAATCATGAATGCTGTATGTAAAATTAAAGCAAGTAATAAGATGATGAGAAATGTGAGGACAGTGATGAATACAAGATGGAAAGAATACCTGGGGGAAAGAAAAGTCTCCAGGGTGCCTTTAAAAGGCAGATACAAATCATTGTATATGTACAGTGATGGGCATATTGATGCAGATGACTGACCCCTCCAAAAAATATGAAATGTCTTATAATGACCCAGAACGAATATATCAGGACCAATTATTTCTGGACCAATTATATACCAAAAAAACAAAAACAACTGCTGTCTTTATGAAATAAGAAATGAGATGGTAAAACCATATCAAATGTAACTACAGCAAGTTAGGTAAAAGATTTGTAAAACAAACAGTTCTATCTACTGATCTCATTCTGGTTCTGTCTTATATCAGTCTATGCATCTTATTCTTATCTTATCTATCTTTCTATCTATCTTTCCCTTTCATCCTTATCATTTCTATCTATACAGGTTGTTATAATCTATCTATCTATCTATCTATATTCATATCTATCTATTGTTAGTTTATTTTTTTCATATGTGTCTGTATCGTTGAGTAATGAGTTTATTTTTTCAATGTATGTAATCACTATCTATCTATCTATCTAATTTATGATCAAATCTATCTATCTATATTGATATTTATTATAAAGATGTTACATATGGACAAACAAGTCCGTATGTAACATCTTTATAATAAATAACTAATGCGCTGCTCTTGGTATTGAGCCCTCTTTTAAATTAATGCTATGAACATTTGAATTTATATTTTTTTCTTTCTCATTACATTTAAATATCTATATTTATATATAAATCTTGTCATGATCATTATGTATCTATCATGTTATCATCATATCTATCTATCTATCTATCTATCTTGTTATCATCATATCTATCTTCTTGATGTGTTTGTTTATACAACCAATTTTAATTTGCCTATATCTCTTTTTTCTTCATCTATAATTGCCCACATTTCAGTCAAATTAGCTTTTATCAAATGATGACATAAATCTAAACAAATTATTCCCAAAAGTATTTGACTAACAAATTAAACATGATCCAGTCATTCATCAAGCACTCCTAAAAAAAATAGACACAAATAATATTGAGTAAAAAATGATTCAAAAGAGTCAAATGAACAAAAGGTTAAAACAAAAAAGCCAAAAACCACTGAAACATGTTCTTAATTAACTTTGTATTATCTGAAATTCATCATTGTCTGTTTAAGATACCATATTTGTTCAGTCAGTTATATGCCATGTGTGATATATGCTTAGGCGATCGTGTATCTTTCGTTACATGACTGATGAGACAGATTTTTTCCTGCAGTAGGTTGCCATTTCTTTCTGCGGTAGACCAGTTGCCATCTAAGGCTATAGAACCCGGTCTGTCCTGATATTTACCCATAGCTAGGTTGGGGGAGAAGAAGAGGAGTCATACCTTTCCCAAGGGTATTAGCATATCAGTGAATGTAATGGATTTGACTGGAATTTGAACTCGGCTCTCTAATTCCTCAATCCAAGTTGCTATCCATTACTCCACTGTGCCTCCTTTTGTTACTAATATGAAATGCTATTTGTTGCTAATATGAAATCTTACTTTTTTCATACCATTTACATTTTTTGGTGGCTGAGATGGTTGCTTGTGTCTTGACATGCCTGCAAACTAAGTCACAAGCCTGTTAATACTTGATTGCAATTTCCATGACAAATGTTCAGATGAGTTTCATTCTTCAGTTCCACAAATTCAGACTTTTACAGCAAAGATCTGCCTTGCTACATCCATGGGATCAAACTAGCCTCATTGTTCCACTATTCCTGTTGTATGGGAGAAATTCTACACAGACATCTTTTTCTCCAGAACTGCTGCATTGTGAAACAGATTGCTGTATGGATGCTATGTCAAATGCTACAAATCATTCTAGTTTCTATATCCTTATAATCTTTATGGTCCTGGTATGACAATAAACTACACCCAACAACAAGGCTTCTGATTGTGAGATTGGAGATTTTGAGAAGAGTGGAACCAGCTCATAATTGCTGTTATTCCCAGGTCCACCCTGACCCAAGCTGGTAGCACCAGTTAGGGTCCCAGCTATGGGCAAATAGTGAACCCCCAAACAAAACAAAACAATATGAAAGTATAAAAATACATTTTTATAGTAAAAATAATAGCAATGTATTTTTATATAAAAAATTAATAACAATACATATTTGTAATAAAATTACCAACAATACCTATTTATAACAGAATTGCCAACAGTACCTATACATAGTAGAATTGCTGCCAATTACTATTTATAGCAGAATGTCAAGAATACCTACTTATGACAGAATACATTTTATTTGTAGTTAAAGGCATACAACTGCTTTCAAAATATTTAGATTTCAGCATTAAATAATCCATAGAGATTGATATGCTAAAAAATTCAACCAGCCAACATAATCTTCACTTACTACTTCCTACTCTTACATTCATATCATGCACTTCCTTCAATAACTCTCTACTTTCAGTGGCTCTCGGGCCTTGTATTGGATAAAATTAGTAAAAATAATAACAGATTCAGACTGTTCTTATCTTGCTTATTTTTATTTTCAAAAGATTTCAACTGTACACTCCAGTCTTCTTCAGGTGTTTGTTGCATTCAGTCTTTGTGATGCTGTTTCTGTTTGATCTATTCAGTTAAACACATAAGAGCCTTCCAGAGTTTTCTGTTTATTTTTGTGATGTCCCTAGTTTTATTTTGAGTTTTTCTTTTTATTCCAATGAAGTCTCTGTTTTTCTCTCTATATTTGATTGAACAGAATGAGTAGAAGTTGAATTGCAAAGACAGAGTTGCAATAAACACCTGAGTAAAGCCAGAAGATACAAAAACCAAAACATTGTGAATAGAAAAACAACCAAGATGAAAACAACAGTCCAGCTAGTATTGTTGGAGGCCTTAGTACCTGCTGTCAATACAGATATTTACCTGAAGATTTAAAAAAAATAAAACAACTAGGAAGGAGTTGGAATAATATAAGTAAAGATTTAACTGTCTAGAAAGAGAACAGGTTATGAAAGGATAGAAATGTGTTACACTCCTTTTCTCTGACTTTGAAGAGGGAAACTAATCGAGGCTAAAAATCTGTCTTTAGTTGCATGTCCAGTCCATCATGTTGCATAAGGCTGTGTTTTACCTACATGTCAGGAAAGCATCTTCTCTTCATGGTGTCTACCCGCAAAATTGTTCTGTATACAGACTGGTCTTCACTTAAGGGTCAAATGACCAGCCAAGTATGGTGCATGCTAATTAATTAAGAGGAAGTAAAGTTAACTCATAATAACTTGAGAATCGGTTCCATAAAATAGCAGTATATTGGAAGAAGCTGTCTAAGTGGAACTTATATTTCACCAGTGGAATATGAAGAAAATAAGTGTTGTTCACTACAATGCACATGGCTTGGTGGATCTTAGTTGTGAAAGTTAGAACTAGTGGAACTCAGGAATGTAGTTCACCAGAAAACCAAACTTAAAACTTCAATAAACTGAGTGTCAAGATTCCAAACATTTAACAACAACAACAACACATCTGTTATGTTTGCATATCTCTTGCCGCGTTGTATCCTTTTTGTATTAGGAAATTTGCTTCTCCTGGATTAGCCTCTTTATTCTTTCTATATCATACCTTTTCTTTTGTTGCAAAGGATATACTTATGGGAGATCTGATTTGTCTTCCCATTAATGATGAAGGGCTCAGTTTTCTTAATTTATTTAGAGGAAGGACGTCCATTTCTATGCAGTTTATTATTTTACCTTCAGCATTTTCCTATTTTTCCTCTGTTTCATTCTTGAACTTTCATCTTGATAAAGTGTCTACATGAGGGGTAGTGTTTCCTTTTATGTATACTATGTCAAAATCGAATGCCATGATTTTTATTGCCTATCTTAAAATCCTTGACGATGTGATTTTTGGTAATTCTTTTTTTGAGTTAAATATGAATTTTAATGGTTTATGGTCCGATTTTAATAAGAATTTTTTCCTATCAAAAGGTTTTGTGCCCTTTCCATACTCCATACAATCACTAGTGCTACTTTTTCAATATTTGAGTAGTTAGTTTCTGCTGACATTAACCTTCTTGATATATACATGATTGGATATTCTTATTGTTATAGAATAGCAGCAATCACCTTTTCACTTGCATCTGTGGTTAATGTTACTTTTTTTGTGGATCAAAAACTTTTATTATTGGTTTGTTCCTCAGTATTTTCTTTAGTGTTTCAAAAGCGATAATTTGCTTTTGTGTCCAGTTAAATTCATTGTTTTTTTGTGTAATTTTGCAAATAGCTCTATTACGTTGCTGTATCTTGGTATGCATTTACTATAAAAATTTATTAGCCTTGAAAAGGATTCTAATTCTTTTTTATTTGTTGGAACAGTTATTTCTGTTATTTTCATTGTTAGTCTATCATTGGGTGATATGCCTTCTTTTGGTATTTGATATCCTAAATATGATATCTTCTTACAGTCAAAATTACATTTGTTTTTGCTTACAGTCATGCCTGCTTTTTTAATCTGACTAAAATTTGCTGTTTTATATTTTAATTCTTCTTTAGTTCTTGCCCCTACACACATGTTGTCCTGGTATATTATTATATTTTTAATTTTTCCTAATAAGACTCTTTCATTTGTTTTTTAAAAAATATGGCTCAAAGTCTTTACCCTAAATAGTAGACAAGTCCATCTTAGTAAGCCTATAGGGGTGTTCATCGTAGTGATTTCTTGAATTCCTCAACAATTTCTATTTGGTCGTATGCTGCTTTGAGATCAATTTTTGCAAAGTGTTCCATTTTTGCTAACTTGTGGCTCGCAGTTTCCATATTTGGCAAAGGAAAAGAGTCTGAACATATCTGGTGATTTACCCCTATCTTGTAATCACCAAAAATCCTTAAATCCCCGTCAGGTTTCTTTATCACTACTATCAGCGACGCCCAATTGCTACCACCTTGTGTCACTCTTTCTAGTATGTCTTGTATCATTTTGCTTAATTTGACTACTACCAAAGGTATGATATGAATTGGAACTTTTCTTGACTTTATATATTTTGGGTGATAATTTTCTTTGAGTCGAATGCTTGCTTTATAGCCTTTCAATAATCCTATTTCATGGAAATTGATTAGTCTCACTGTATCTACTTTTAACAAATCAATTCCTGGTAATCTGTGATCTTTTTCACATTCTACGACTGTAATGGGAATTATTTCAAAACACTTGTTGGTTTCAAAATTGCCTTGAAATGTATCCATTATTTTTTATAGTCATTCCATCAAATTGCTTTAATTTGATGCTGCTTTTTTTTTTTTTTAATTTAGGTTGTCTAACTTTATCCAGAAATTTTTTGGTATCAACATGACTTCACTGTCTGTATCAACTTGCATGTTAAGTACTTGGTCATTTATCCTTATTTTTTCTCTACTTCTTTTTTGTGCATTCATTGTAAATATTTCAGCTTCTTCTTCAGAGGGGGTTTGTGCCATTTGTACTCCTTTCTTTTCATATTTGCATACCTTGTGAAAATGATCTCTTTTTTTGTAATTTGAGCATATTTTTCCTAAAGATGGACATTTGTACTTGTTGCTCTTGTGATTTTGGTCATGCTTGTCTTGTATGTTTTGAATTCTTCTTTTGGTTGATTAAATTCTTGACTCTGGCTTCCAAACTCATGCTACTACTCTGTAGACATTCTATAATTTTTGTTTGTGGTTTTGGTCTTGCAAGCCTTCAAATATTCTGAGAAGGATTAATTCATCTTCTATAGTCATTTCCTGAGCTCCCAATTTTTCAAATCCACAATACTTGGCTCATTCTTTCAATCTATGTGAGTATTGTGCAATGGACTCATTGGGTGCTCGTCTTGTCTCTAAAAACTTGGTCCTTTCAGCAATGACCAATCTTTTCTTTGGTCTTTTGTTCTTTTTTATAATTTTAATAATTTCTTCAAATGTCACTTCTTCTAATTCACTCCAGGTAACACATTGTTGAAATTTTCTTCACAGCTTCACACCCAGTGGTAGCAAGAAATAAATCTGTTATCTCGTTCTCTCCTCTGTCAGTTTTTGAATATCTTAATTTTTTCATTCTTGCAAATGCAGGAAAAATTCTTATCCATGTTTCTATGTGTTTTGGGTCATCCAGCAAATTTAACAATCCTATCAGTGATGCCATTGTTATGTTTTGCATATCTCTTTGTGTAGTAGCAGTTGTAGTACAGTTCCCCATATTCTGAATAGCAAATGGGTTTGCTAGGCATAGCCTTTATGTTTGCTAGTTGTTCTCTATTTATACATGTCTGTCTAAATGAAACATGTGGAAGGTTATTTTCTGAAGGAAAAGCAGAAGCAGAATGTCAGTTGAAATAATATTTATATATTCTTTTAAGAGATATACAATGACAATCAAATGTTCAATTGTTCTTGCAGTAAAGTTTGTTTTATCAAGTACTTAAGTGTTCTTAGTGAAATATGTGGACAGACTTACTTTATGACAGTCAGTCTAATGTGTTTGTGAGTTTTTAGAAAAAGGTTTAGTAGATGGTTGCTGATTAATCCTTTCTATTGTGTGTGTGGACAAGGCCTTAGTCGGTACCTGCTGGCTGTCTCTTTTCCATTCTGTGCATGTCTGTGGGTGCATGTCTGTGTGTGTGTGTGTGTGTGCACATGTAGATCAAATTGGCCTCCAAAATTGCTTTTGAGTTTTGAGAAGCAGTAGGCTTCTATTTTTATATCTGTAAGGGGAGTCAGAATCTAATTTCACATAGAGGTGGAAACTTTTTGAATACTAAGTTTTTGTTAGAAAATAATTTCACACTGGCTTACGAAAATCTTTTTCTCGAATTTGCAGGAGTGGTGAAGGGACTTATTATTGTTATTTTCTAAATGATCCAAAAATAACACATGGTATGTCTGCAACTACGTCCGCAAGAAGTGTTTTGACAGTATTTGCCCTTGGTAATGATTGTTTATCCAACAAACCTTCTGATGGGATTTTATGGGTTGGAAAATATATTTAGATATACAGGATTTAATTCCTAAAAACACACAATGACTATGTCAACAAATTAATGAAGTAATGCTTTAATCCACTAGGCTATTGGGCATGGCAGTGTGCATTTGGACTCAGTGGAAACAAAGCAAGCACGGAGTAGTACTAAAAATAAGAACTAGACAAGACATGAGCAGTGGAACAAGAACAGTCTACAGATTAAATAAAGGGTTCAGTTTGGAATTCCCTGAAGGTTGCCCAGATCAATATACACCTGATGAAGGCTGGAGGGCACAACAGCCAAAATTTTGTTATAACAACAACAAAGATGAGGATAATTGTCTGAACATAATGTAAATAAAATATAAATAAATTGAATGTATTGAATAAAATAATTAATGGTTACATGTAGACAGAAAAACAAATATCTACTGAAAAATTTTGAACTAGATTGACTTTGGTAACTTCCACCAACCTTCATATATATATATATATATATATATAGGAAAAAGAAGTTGAAAATACAACTTGAGTCTTTAAGAATATTTATTTACAATAATGTTTTCAGTTTTGCTGTTCTGTAATTTTCAAATGTTAAATTGAGATGTGTTGTTATAACATAATATGTCTTGCATCAAATTGGAATTGAAGAATTGCAAAATGCCAAAAATAGCTCAGATTAGCTGTGTGGAATATATAAAAAGGACTTATATATATATATATATATATATATATATATATATATATATATATATATATATATATATATATATATATATATATATATATAAGATCTTTTATATGTAAAATTCAACTTTTGATAAATTAAAATTATCTCTGAATAAATTATAAAGATTTATTTAATTGTACATTTAGATAACATTGAAAGATTTGTTTTAAATTGTCCATAGTTGCATGTACTTTCAATAATTATTGTTATTATAATTTGGGTATTTTTGGTTTTGTAACATTTGATCTATTTAATTTAAAAAAAAAAATTGCCATGTTTTTTTTAACTTTGATAAAACTGAATTCGTTTTTTTAATCTAAAAAAATTGTAATTGTGCATAAAAATCTGTATTATTCTCATTATAAAAAAAAATAGATTCTTTCTTTATTGTTAAAATTAGTAAAATATGTTGTATATTAAACAAAAGTACAATTTCATAAGAAATAGGGTACAGTATGAAATGCTGTGATAAGAAAAAGTAATATATAATGAATAAAAAAATAAAAAGAATAATTTTTAGTCGTAACGTATTTAAGGATCGAACCCTGACTGGCCTACACGATCTGTAAGAAATCTTCAGTGTAGCCTCGCTTTCAAATCAGGCCATTGTAGGGAGACTTGTTATGATCAGAACTAGTAACAACACACGGACGGGGTGGTTGGTTTTGTTTTTCTCTCCGTGTGTCATTGTCAATTAGTTGTACCTACCCTCGGCTTGTTTCATTTTCGAACCGTTATTATTCGTGCAAATAACTTTGTTAATCGCTGAAGTTTGTACCGTGGAAAGATAGTAAATTTCTTCTTTTTGAATGCTGTTCAAGTGAGGAAAGGAATAAAGAGACATCGCAAAGATTGAAGAAGAAGAGACTTTACTTTTTTTTCATTTTGACACAAGAAAGTAAGTAAAAAAAAAAAGTGGAATTGACATCGACTGATTTCTTGAAAATATTTCATTTTTTCTTTAAATTTCTTATTTTCTATTGTTTGTTTATCTTTAGCTGTATTTTTTTAATTTCAAAAATTGTTTTTCTTTTGAACCTTTTCAATTCGCGCACATGACATGGAAACAAACATTTAAAATATTTAACAAGCACATGTGTGCAATCCACTTGCCGTTTTTTATTATTAAAATAAAAAAGAATAACCAAAGTAAAAGTTTTACTTTGTTTATTTCTTCATTATTTTTTATTTTCTTTAAACAAGCGATGTTGTATTGAGGATGTCATTATTTATAGACATAACTTTTAATTATTTGAAAACATGTTCCTTTTAATTTGTGGTCTTTGGAAGAGAAAATGACAATACCGGGTGAGAGATTCACACCCCCAAATACCCCCCACAACCTTATTTATTTATGTTTTTTTACTTGTATCTGACAATAAATATTAAATGCGAAGCTCGTAAATAAAAAAAAAAAAAAGAAAAAGATGATCAAGCTTCATTTTTATTATATTTTTATTTAAAATAAAATATTTACTTTTATTCGCAAAATAACAACACATCATTTAGAGAGGGGAAATTATTTCATACATAAACTGACCATTGTAGGTTTATATTCGAAACTCTTCTTGGAGAGGTGGGAAAATATTTAAAATTCTCTCTAACCATACGAAGTGTTGCTTTTAATTTTAATATTTATTTTTATTTCCCCCCCCCCGTTAAATTTTTTATATCGTACTAACAAATATAAAATTGTTTTACTCTGAAATTTAATATCGATTCGAACACAGAAACTCTTTTTAAAAACTAAATGTAGTAGAACAACCAATTCAACGTTTCCCTCGATGAGCCACAGCTTTTTAACTTATTGACATCGTCGACATTATGGTCCTCATCACAAATACAAAACTTGGTCATTATATGAATTAAAAAGTCTTCCCCCTGCTGCCTTAACGAAACTATATAATATTCAGTATTATTCAGAGATCTCAATTATTGTATTGTTTTAAATGAGCCACGATACCTACCCCCTCAAGTCAACAAATCACATGTAGTAGTAGCAATTGTTTTTGTCACCCTCTTTCACAAATATCGAAGCAAGGGTATTCTTTATTCTCTAATCGCTAGCTGATTGCCTGCTTCGAGTGTTGATAAAATAAAAATGTTCATCATGTCATTCATAACCCGTTCATTCGATACTGAGTAATAATTCCACTGGTAATAATCGTGTGTAGTGACTGTAGTCTGTAAGTAGTATATAGTTTTTTAGAAAATATTTATAAAAAAATCTGTTTGATAAAGCTATTCTTGAATGTACTAAACTTGGGTTTGGTGATAAAAATATCTTTTTACCGCCTATCTACAGATGCCGACTTGCAGAATCGAACTCTAAAGAAACATGCTGATACAGTGGTAAAGGAAAAACGTCGTCTTCACCATATGAGCCACTACGTCCACCCCTTTAAGTACTACTATCACAAAAGTAAAACCATGCATTTTTACCTGACTTAGCTTAAGCTAAAACAGAATCAAAACTTTAGTTGCCTGTGGTTTTTATGGACCATTGTCTTAAAACTTATATACTTCATTTGAAAAAAAAAATGATACTGTCTTGATTTTGGCTAAAATTATCATTGTTCTTTAAAAGAAATATTCGAAATCGGGGAAAAAAAATTAATATTTAAAAAAAATTCTTTATGCTATATTCCCATTTTTGGTGATACAGTAGTACAACAGTGTACACAGAAATCTCTGCCAAACAATGTTACTGGCGCGATGGTACCAGAAAAAGTTACTTTTCGAAGCCTTAGCTTTTTCGTTGCCTACACACACACAGTTTTGTAATGCCTGTTCAGTTGAGTAAACATTAAACAATGTTTATTATTTACTAAACATTTAAAACTTAACATATTTCGATTACTTTTTCTTAAGAATCAACAAATTTTGATCAACTGATCTTTTTAAAATGGTTTCTTAGTTTTCATAAATTCGAAAATTAGTAACACCTTGAAAAACTGTACGTTAAAAAACGTGTCCAAGTTTAAGGAAGCTGATCAAGACCGGTTGTGTCTTGATTGAAATCACCCTCTCTACACCCCCCCCCAAATCACTGCTACCCCACTATATAGAACACGTACCGTGTCTAGCACGATGGCGAGCTAGTAGATAATTCCCAACAATGCAATGGTTTGAATCCAAATAATAACAGCTAGAATTTCAAATGACTAAAAACACTACTTTTAAAAAATACTTGCAACGATTTAATTTTTGTGTTTTGTAACAACAAATGATAACGCAGTAGTACTAAGAACACTTTGAATTTGCAGAATAAAGCAATTTCCATTTTTTTAGTCTTATCAGGCTTTTCACAATAATTGTTAGTTAACTTTAATTTTACTTTTAAATGTCCAAGGGGAAATAACGCCAAGTTTATTAACTGCTAATTACAGTAGTTTCTGTGTGTATTCTTAAGACAATTAGAAAAAACAAGAAAATCCTCGACAAATGTGCACTCCTGTCTGGCAAGCCAGTGATGATACTTTAATTCAGCTTAGCGATAAATCGCATTTTCAAATAGTTATAAATGCTGAGGATGTGCGGGTAATGTAACTGGTGTCGGCATGAAAAGTGGAATCGGCAAGCCAAGTTCAATTTCCCACCTAGTCTGGTACCTTCACTTTCGCACCAATGCTTTTTTTTGGTGGGTGGGGAATGAATCTGCCGCGAGCTATGGGTAAACTGCACCCTCTCGGTCTATGAAGGAAACTGCATTTCAAATTGTGGAGAAGTTATCGGGGGGAAAAACCCGTCCACTATATTTCGCAAGAATGCACAAATAATGAAGAAAAAGAACAAGTGCAAAGCCATGATCGCCGACATCTCACTTAAAGAAAATTACTTGACATGATGAAACTGAGGCTACCAAATGCAGCGTTTAAGAGAGTAATTAAAAAGAATTTGTGCACTAACGAAGCCAATAATCTGGTAGAACAATGGGAAACTATTTTTCATTTTTGTTTCATAAAAAGTAAACGTTAACGAGTGGGACAAGTTTAAATGAAAAAAATGACATGGAGACATCAATTGTTTCACATTGTCATTACATTGATAGACCCATTTTTTTTTTTTTACCAGATTTTTTTTTTTTTATATTGTAACTTTGTCTTTTTTTATAGCCAAATTAATCAATGAATTTCAATCATCTATTTACAGAAAGCGAACTAAAAAAAAAAGTTACCGAAACATTATTGAATAATCTTTCTTTTCGCTAAAAGCAAAGTTTATTAATTTCTTCTCACTATTACAAATTTTTAGAATCATCTTCTTGCTTCTAAATATCACTAATAAAAACAACACGAGGAAGGAATCCCGCCCGTCTTTTTAATCATCTGAACATATAAATTAAATTTAAATAATTATTAAAATTTATTTATTTTTTTTTAATATCGCTTTTTTTTTTTTAAATTTTATTTTGACAATTATTATCACATTATCAATAATATTCAATATGGATCTACAATTGTACATTTTAAATTTTAAAATCTTGAGTTGTAGATTCATATTCCATTGTGAATAATTTCAATACAACATTTTTTCGTTCTTGTTTGAGTTGTCAAAGAAAAAATTTCAGTGCAGAAAATAAAAATTACCATCGTGCCAAAAGAAGGCCTATGAAAGACTTTCGTTATCGATTGTGTAAGTTTGTTAATAATTTGTGCTTTTAACTTTAGGTTTTAAAAATGTTTGCAATATGAATTGAAGGCAGATAAACGACTGTGAACTATTTCATCCTCACCCCCACCCCCTAAAAAAAAGAAATTACAGGTAACACGCACAAAATATTTACTTAGTGTCTGTTTTTTTTGTTTAATTTCTTTTGTACGGCTGATGCGCATTTATTTATTTGTTTCTTGGGGTGGGTTGCGGGGTGTGGGGAAATGTTCTTTGCTTTCTTTTTAGACTCTAGAGTAGAGTGTCTAAAATTGTTAGTGTTTCCACACGATCACATCAGAATTCTAAATGCTTCAAACAAAAAAGAAAAACCGATAGCTATTATTGATTGATCAATGACTGGAACTTAAAGGTATTTTTACGTTTCTTTTCTTATTCATTTATTTTTCCTAGATTACTGCACTTGTTCAACTCACTAATTTCAGATGGAAGTTTATTTAATAATCATGTGATGGATAAATATTGCTTGATTCTTTCGCAATAAATTTTTTTTCAAATAAAATTGAATTAAAAGTAAAACCATCTGAATATTTTTTAAATAAATCAATGTACGACTGTCACGTGCGAAAAAAAAGGAAATATGTTCGATTTAAAAAAGTGATTTATTTGATCGCGATCAGCTTTTTATTTTATTTTTTAAATTAAATAAAATAAATAAAAATCCTCTAACACGATTTGAAAACTCGTTTTAAAATGTAACTTCTCTTTTAAAAAAGTGATTTTTTTTTATAGCAATCGTCTAAAAACTAAACTAAAGATACTTAGAACGTGAGAAATCTGATATCTTACTGAAACAAACCAAATTCTATTCCCGAAAACTAAAAATCATCGAGTTTTTTTTCTTTTTCGTTATTCCTTTTAAACACATCTCCCTCCCTCCCCTGAGACGGTAAAGATGACGATCGCACCCGCATTTATGTCGAATTATTACTGACGAAATCATTGTCAGTAGTAATAATATTTTTTGCTTGGTGTCAACTGATTTGGGAGTGGGTGGAGTATATTGCTGAAGAAATCTGTTTTTAATAGTTTATATAACAGGGTATAAGAAACACCAGGTGTTTAAATGATTTCCCCCATCCCCCTTCGGAGTTGTGAGAGAAATGCACTGCGAAACCATCGCATCTTAAAGGTTAAGATATTTCGTAAGGTTGGTTTGGGGGGGGTATCATTTTGTTGCTTTCTCAATTATTATTCATTTAATGCTGTGTATTAATGGTAATCATTATCAGGTAAATATTATTAGCACATGCTGTATATCAATTACAATAATGAAACAAAAAAATGGAAATTAGAAAAGAATGCCAAGTGTGTGCATCACAAGTCATCGTGACCGAGCGTTTGAGTGTACCGCTAGAGTACATCTAGTGCTGATCATGCCAGATTAATCACACTCTTCCAGAAACTGTTACTAAGATCTGCACAGCATAGTTGAGGCATAAACCACAAGTGTGCTCTGTGGGTATTGAAATGTGCTTGAGCAGGTCTGTGACATGTAATGGCGATCTTCCTTAGCAGATAAATTAGAGTAGCTGGCTATTACATATATATGTAATCTCTAAAATACTGGAGTTTACTACGCCAACAGTTTAAACTTAAGACATTAGTGTTAGAAATGAATAATTGAAAGTTCTAACTCTAAGGTTTAATTTTTTTCTATCTTTTAGAAACAGAAAATTGACATCAAAAAATTGAAATGTGAATTTTCCTTTTTATTAGGCAAATTAAATCTCCCACCCAAGAAACCTTGAGCACATGTAGAACTAGACACCTTTCAATTATGACTAGTTTGTTTCTCTTAGAATGTTTGACTAGCATTTGTTGGTTTTTAATTGTCTCATTTCACAAAGGTTCCTATGTGTTTTATTTTTTATTTATTTTATTTTGAATCATTTCAACTAAAGCAAGGTGAAAATGCCACTAAGATGCAAATGGTTACTGAGTGTGGGGAAAAAAATGAGAATATTTTAGAAGGAACTTGAAAACCTAATCATAAATAGGAAACTATGGATAAACCTCTACTACCCTTCCAAAGATAGGGAAGGAGTGTGAACTGGGTGATAGTTAAACCTAATGAATTTTAATTATTTATTTAGATTTTTAATATAATTAAAGTTGTGTTGTCTCCTAAAAATAAAAAATGTGAGGAGAAAACTAGACTACCATCCAAGCAATTTATTTTATTTTTAAATACTGGCGAGAGGTAAAAGTTAATAAATTATATATGCACAGTTTGATTGGTAAATTGTCACCATTCTATATTTTTAATTTTACTCCTGCACATTGTTTGCTTTTGATTTTTGTTGACTGCACAGTATGGTAGGGTCAGTCAATCAGAAAAAGAGCACCATGATGCAATTCACTCTGCTAGAAATTCGGAAACAGCATGCTGTACTGCTTGACATTCACCTACCTATATAGAGAGAATTCTTCTATTTGTACAAATGTCTCAACTCTTTTAGTATAATGAAGATATTTCCCAATCTTAGTTTAATTTCATAAATTGTGGTAGATTGTTTTGCACCAGTTTTCCAAGTTGGTAGAACTTGTCAGCTTGAAGAATCGGCCTTAACTTTGCCTCTAATATTGATCAACAGGAAATAATACATCACCTCAACCACCACTATATTGGTTGATTGAGTAATCATACAGACATTTGTTACCTCATAAATATTATTGAAGCTATAAAGAAGTCTCTTGGAAAAGGCATGAATCCACTTCATTCTATAGATTGATCTTTACAAAAAAATTTCATTGTTGGCATGGCATGTTTGATTGACAAAGAGTGACTGAGCCGCTGGACAAATTACTCTTCCATATATATACTTTAATGTTTAGTAAATAGGTAATGGTAATATTAGCAGTTCCCTTTTATAAAAGAAACAATTGACATTCATTGAGCGAGCAGCCAGTGCTATTTTTGGTTGAAATTTATGAAATCTTTCTATTAAAATAGTTTTACAGGAAAATAGATTGCTCAAATCCAGTAACTGTTATTGCTCTTTCCAGTAATGATGAGGTTTCCTTCTTATCCTTTTGTTTGAAGTAATGTGAAACATTATCTTGATTTATGTCATTATTTTTTCTTTAAGTTACAAGTGCTATCCATTTTATTTGTTACTGCCATTGTTGAAAGTCCTCAAATGATGTAGTTTCTGTTATTTGATACAGCTTTTAATTTGTGATTTGTAATCTATGCCAACCTAACATGTCTGAAAAAGTCACTAAGACCAATATGCTCATGGCTAATATTTTGGCTTTGTAGTAATTTGTAGTGTTGGGCAAATCTACCTCTAGCACAGTCTATTTTCTGTTCACTCTAAACAGTAAATAGCTGTTACACTTGCTGTCTACCTTACTTAGGTCAATAAGATTTGAATTTTAAAAATCTATTTTTTCCCCCATTGCCTACACCTTTCTTTTGAACATTTTAAAGAAAACAATGCAACATCACATTGTTCAATTAAATGTAGTTAAATAACATGATTTTGTAAATCGGTCTACAAGTATTATTACTTGTCAAGTTAATGACAGTCAATAAAAATCCAATGATTTTTTTTTGTGCTGTCTGATATATATGCTTGAGCTTTGTTGATCAGTGATCAGCTATCAATGGTGACAATATAGATCTGAATAGTCAACTTTGTTGATTTTATTTTTCTTCACATTGACGGAAATCACAGAAGCAATTTTTATAATTACTTTTCTTTTTTTTTTTAAGTAATTAATTAAAAAATAGAATTTTTTTTTTTTCCATTTTCTAGCTGTCTGGCTCCAAATTTGGGTAATGATATTTAAGACATGTTTATCCTTACATCTGGTGCATTCAGATTGGTTGATGATTTCGGTTTAAGTTTGAAAAAAATGATTTTAGAGCTCTTTTAAATCAATTTATAGTAATTGGTGAAGCAAATGATTTTTACAGGTCCTCATACACCTCATGCATCATCATCATCACCATATATATATATATATATATATATATATATATATATATATATATATACTGTCCTTTCAGAATGTCTATAATAATGGCTCTTCACAAATTTCTCTCTTGTTTGCTCTAAGCAACGTTTGACACATTGTCATACTTTGTTCTTGCTGTCATTTAGTCAATCAAAATCATTAATTAGGTAGGTTAACGTCTATCATTCTTTTAGTGTCCTGTGAGTGATAAAGTTACTCTGTTCTCTTTCCTCATAGTAATTTTCAAAAAAAATGTAGCCTAGTGTATTGATGTTTTGCAAGAATACATAAAAATAAGAAAAAAAAAACCCAGAAACATGCACAGCTGTTTTACTTAACAAAATTTCCTTTTTTTTTTTTTTTCGATGTCAAATTTATATTATGTCAGATATTAAGATGGTATGGACTACTATATGGCTCATCCCGCGTAAAAACAGAAAATGGTGCGGGGGCAAATACCATGTCCGACACGGATTTTTTTCAAATTTGCTACACTTATAGATCTCCATGAAAGGAAAAGAATGGCACCTGTTACACATCTCAGGTCAAGGGGTTCCTGAGATATGACCTCTGACCTTTTTACAAAAACGTGAATAGTGACCAACTTTAAAAGATGATATCTCAGTTGTTTATGGACCTACAAAGTTCATTCATATATCATTCTAAAGTACTTGGATAGATCTACAATTTTATCTGGGGATTTTTTTTTTTTTTTTTTTTTTTTTTTTTAGGGGTCAAATAAAAAAGTTGACCTTGACCTTTGATCTGACTTATCTCAAAAAACGTTATTTTAATTTTTTTAAAATTTTGACAAAAGATTTGTTTATCTTATGACAGTATATATTCCAAATTTCATGATGGGCATTCCACTAGAACTGTTGCAACAAGCATTTTATAGGACTGGGCAAAATTCAAAATGGCGGAATGTAGTATCTGCTACTTGATATAAAAGCATTTTGATATTTCACAATATGGTCAAGTTGTATATCTATGTAAAGCTATTTTAATGCTGATTAATATTCACATAAGGACCATGGTCATAAAATTAATAAAAAAATTTTTCTGGTGATGAAACTGAATTTTCTTCATTTTTTTTCTAACGTGACAGATTTTGTCGTGGAAAAAGTGATGTATAGAAATATATAGAAAAAATTTACAGGAGCAATATCTGATAGAATCAGTATAATTTCATCAAACATTTCTCATTAGGAATCAACTAGCACAGAACACCAAAACTTTGAAAGAGAAATCATCACCCAGTTGAAAGAGAAGTTTGCTGCGAGTGAAAAGAGATCACAAAAAATTCAAATTCTGACTACTTCCAAAAAGCTGGAGTCTAAGCAAAATACAAACAGAATTTGGCACTACAATGTACATGGCGAGACAAGCAAAAAAACTTGTGAATGAGGAAGGAATTTTAGCTTTGCCAAATACACGAAAAACTAGATTCCCACAAGAGACAATTGATAAAGTGAGGCAGTTTTATAAAAGTGAAGAAGTCAGTAGAGTGATGCCTGGAAAAAATGATTACAAGACGGTTTTAAAGGATGGGAAACGTGTTCAGGAACAAAAATATCTTGTTCTCTGTAACTTGAAAGAGGCATTTGAATTATTCAAATCAAAGAACCAGGAGAAAATAAGCTTCTCTAAATTCGCTGAGCTTAGACTAAAAGAATGTGTGCTAGCAGGTGGTGCTGGGATTCATACTGTCTGCATTTGCACAATCCATCAGAATATGAAGTTGATGATTTCAGGATCTCATCTTGGTAAACTGACTGAAGGAGAAAATTATCATTTGACAGATTACCACCAATGCATACTTGCTGTTACATGCCATGAAGCATCAGCAAGTTGCTACTTGGGTGACTGCTCAACTTGCAGCAAACTGATGGATGATTTTGTTTTGTATATGGAAGAAATTTTTTACAAAAATTCAGTTGATGATTTTGTATACAAACAGTGTTTATCAACTGATAGAACCACTCTACAAACTCTATCACAATCCACAGAGGAATTCATTGAAACATTGAAGAAGCATAATTTCATTGCCAAAGCACAATCAAAATTTTGTTCTGATAGAAAAGGTTCTTTGAAGGTTGGTGAAGTTTTAGAAATAGCAGATTTTGCTGAAAATTATTCATTTATTTTGCAAGATGCGGCTCAAGGCTTCCACTGGAATAATGATCAAGCTACATTGCATCCATTCATCTGCTACTATAGGAATAGAATTGACATTGAGTATATTAATTTTGTAATAATATCTGATTGTCTCAAGCATGACATAGTAGCTGTCCATTTGTTTCAAAGAAAGCTTATAGAAAAATTAAAAGAAATTCTTGATTTTGATGTCCAAAAAAATGATATATTTCTCTGATGGTGCTGTTTCACACTATAAAATTTTAAAAACTTTATAAATTTGTGCAACCATAAATCTGATTTTGGTATTGATGCAGAGTTACACTTTTTTGCTACTTATCATGGGAAAGGACCATGTGATAGGTTAGGTGGCACTGTTAAAAGGTTAGCAGCAAAAGCTAGCCTGCAGCGACCCTATAATGAACAAATCATGACGCCAAGACAGCTGTATTTTTATGCGAGAAAAAATATTTCTGGAATACATTTCTTATATTCCTCAACTGCAGAATGGTCGAATGAAGCAAACATCTTAGAAGATAGATTTAGCAATTCCTCCACTATTATAGGAACACAGAAATTACATACTTTCATTCCTGTCTCTCAGAGGGAATTGGAAGTAAAAATAGTGTCAACACAAAATAAAAGAAAGATAGTTTGAATCACAAAACTAAACAATATGGAGTTTGAAGACATTAACGGATTTGTGACAGCACTTCATGATAGGAATTTGTGGTTAGGATGTGTACTTGAAAAATATCCAGATAATGGAGAGGTGAAATTGACATTTTTACAACCAAATGGACCCTCTCCATCTTTCTATTATCCATCACATCCAAATATATCAATTTTGAAATATTCTGATATTCTTAGCTCAGTTGATCCAATAACCGAAACAGGAAGAACTTATAAACTGAGATGAAAAATGCATCAAATATTTTAGAAAGAAAGATTTTGAAAGAAAAATCTAAATAAATACATTAAAGTTCATTATTATAAAAAATGTTTCAGTTAAACAGATTTTTTATTTTCCTTTTTGAAATGTATCCCAATGAACACAGATTGATTTCTTGTGGATATAGTGTATCATGTCAAAAGTCAAAGAAACTGTTTACCATCAACATCAAATGTCACTTATTCTTTTGATACTATTAGGTGTGTGCAAAAATAATGACGTAATAATGTCGTTTTTTGACATTAAAAAATACGTCAAAAAACAACATTATTACGTCATTATTTTTGCACCAACCTAATATAACCTAATAAAATCTTGACACACTTTTTAAAATTCTTTCTTTATTACATCACTTTTTCCGTATCAAAATCTGTGTTGTATAAGAAAAAGTATGAAAGGAATGCTAAAAACACTTTGATCTCCGGAAAAGAATTACTTTGATTTCACAACCAGAACTTGCATAAAACTCAACATGTCAAGAATTTTTTTAGAACATTCATTTTTAAAGTTTTTTCATTAAAAAAAAGTAACCATAAACAACGGAAATTGCTTTATTTTTGTAGATTTAGAATATCAAACATCAACCAAAGTTTGTTCACCATTGAGGTCACATATTTTTTATGCTATAATTTAATTAAAGCTTAACACTTTTCAGAATTCTTTCTTTATTATATCACTTTTTCCATAACAAAATCTGTGTTGCATTAGAAAAAAAATGAAGAAAATTCAGGTTCATCACCAGAAAATTTTTTTTTATTGATTTCATGACCATGGTACTCATGTGAATATTAATCAGCATTAAAATAGCTTTACAAAAATATACGACTTTACCATATTGTGAAATATCAAAATGTTTTTATATGAAGTAGCAGATACTACATTCCGCCATTTTGAATTTTGCCCAGTTCTATAAAACGCTTGTTGCAACAGTTCTAGTGGAATGTCCATCATGAAATTTGGAATATATACTGTCATAAGATAAACAAATCTTTTGTCAAAATTAAAAAAAAAAATTAAAATGTTTTTTGAGATAAGTCAGGTCAAGTTCAACTTTTTTATTTGACTCCTAAAAAAAAAAAATCCCCAGATAAAATTGTAGATCTATCCAAGTACTTTAGAATGATATATGAATGAACTTTGTAGGTCCACAAACAATTGAGATATCATCTTTTAAAGTTGGTCACTATTCACATTTTTGTAAAAAGGTCAGAGGTCATATCTCAGGAACCCCTTGACCTTGTGATGTGTAACAGGTGCCATTCAATTCCTTTCATGGAGATCTATAAGTGTAGCAAATTTGAAAAAAATCCGTGTCGGAAATGGTCTAACCCCTTGTTAGGAATGAGGCATATGTAAACTTAAGTAGCATTAAGTAAATTGTATATCACAACTGTTGGGTTTGGATTTGTTACATAGAAATCCAAAAACTAAAAGTATTAAGAAACAGGAAAATTTAATTAAAAACTGAACTGTTATGTAATGTCAATCCTCTTCTACAGCAGTGAATACTGAACAATTTCCTTACAGATAAAGTGGAAACTTGTGGCAACAGATGTTGCTTGACTGAAGAATGCTGAGAATACTATGAACAGAGCATGTGAACAACAAGGAAGTTTTACATGAAACAAAAATGACACTTAGAACCAGGAATATTTAGAACAGTTGAGATTTCTAGAATGTGTCATGAGGAAAGAGGGCTTGAAGAATTTGGCACTCACAGGACATTGATGGCTGGAGGGACAGAGAGAAGTAGTGAGAAACCAAAACTAAACAGCTTGGCAGAACAGGGAGTGGGAGGGATAGTAAGACAAACATTGCTCCAAGCTACAAAGAATCGGAAGTTATGGAGAGCCATGATCACTTGTCCTGAAGGGATACTGCATATAAAAGATTTGTGGTTTTGATTTTGTAGCTAATGTTTTAGCTGTTTCAATATTCAATTGTTAACTGATATATCACAGGATTTATTAAACAAATACATGCACTGAAAGCTTTCATTTATATTCTTTGTATGTGCTGTGTCTCATCAAAATGTGGGCTATCATAGCTCTCCACAATTTTCTATCCTTTGTAGTCCTGAATAATGTTGTTGTTTGTGTTTTTATTTTAACCATTTCTTCCACACACTTTCCGCCATCCATTCCCCTAAGCTTGTTGGGTAGTTGGTCTGCTGCCTCACACTGTTCCTTTTACCTTCGACATGTCTTTTGTGTGTCAAATTTTACATGCCTTCCTAACTTCTTTTGTGTCAAAGAAGTTTATACTTTCTCTTTCCAAAAAGCATTTGTCCTTTTTGTTTTCATTTTCCTTAAAACTTACTCATTGTTTATGCATTCCGTCCCTGGTATCCTCAGCATTCTCTGCTATATAGGAGGATTGATATTACATAGCAGTTCACCTCTCTTTTCCTTGTTTCAAATGAAATGTTCCTGTTTCTTAGTACTTTGTTTTTAGAAGGCATTTTTTTGCTATTGCAATGTGCCTTCAGGTTTCGATGTCGCATGTTTCATCCGCTGTTAAAACACTTCTCGAGTGTTTAAATTTCTGTACTTGTTTCATTTTGACATCTCCAATTTGCATCTTTGGCTGTTTCTTTTGTTAACAACCATACATTCATCTTAGGAAATGTCAGGATTTAAGTATGGATCAACACTGTTCCTCATTTCAGAGTACATCCATCTGTGCACCTCCCCTGTAAATAGCATCACAAAGGTATATGGAACATGTCCTTGTTAATTATATTTTTAAGTTGTTTCAGTTGAAATATTTTAATTGAAGCATAACATAAAGTTAGTTTGAAAAGAAATACTTGTGTCCATAAAAAAATAATTTAAACAGTTCTTAATTGCATTTTATATGTGAATATGAAGAGGATGGTTGTATTGTTGTTCATGGCTCTCCACACATTTGATTTCTTTATCTGCAAATTGCCATGCCTTTTTAGAAAAGATAGTGGTTTCCTGATGATTTTGAATTTAGAGTAGTCCTCCTCAGACCAGAGCCTAGTCAATCCTACTATTTAACCGATAGCTGGTGAGTTAAAAGGAAAAGATTGACCTTTTTGACTCCAGTGTAAACCAAACTTGTCTTGTTGATTCCACTTTTGGTGTCTATAAACATTTACCTACATGTACATTGTATTAATAATAGCAAATTGCCAAATTCTGGTTGTAGGAGAGTCAATAAACAATTATTTATAATTGTTTATTGTCCATCTAATTTGTTAGCACTGACAGGGTTTGAACTGTTCGAACTCAAAAGCTGGAAGTAAAGCCCAAACCTTCTTTCAATACAACAGCACATACTGTTTTATGGAGGAGCCAATATTTCAGATTTTGTTATTGTGGACCACTGACTATAGCTAATTTAAAGATTTTTTTCCAAATTAAATATTTCTAGTTGTAGGTGAAAATAAGTGATTTAATTAAATGCTGAATTTTGCTCTTTGTCATAAAATTTGTATACATTGAGAATCAATACAAACATTGACACGCAATACTGAGTTAGGATTTTCTTCTGAATCAAGTTTAGACAAACTCAATATTTTATAGGTATATTCTTCTTGTATGGAAAAAATATTTGAAGAAACTAATTTTTTATAAGATTTTTACCATAACAGATTGTATTGTCATGAAATAAAAACAAGAGTCATAGGAGGCTAACATAAATGATATTAAGAACAGCCTTATGTTGACAAAGGTACAAAATTTTACTCCTAGAAGTGAGGTAATGAAAAGCTGTATTTGAAACACTAGTTAATTAATGAGGCTAATTCACTAGCATAATCAGTTTCATCCACATTGGATGTTGTTCTATAATACTTCCAACAGCAGCAACAACTGAAATGGATAGCACATGTAACTAGAATGGAAAATAACAATGTCACTAGATGTTGACCTTCCACACAACCTTAAACAACAAAAGGCCAGGAAAGAAACTCCTGTCAATACTAAAAAGAGCAATAACTGTGGACTTAAACCTATTTTCCTGAAAAACTCTCTCAGTGAAATTTTGTCATGAGCCTAACACCTTGGTTCATGAGCATAATATAAAGAGGAAATCAAAACCTAACT
The DNA here is from genome assembly GCA_963932145.1 of Acanthosepion lycidas. Classification (NCBI taxonomy): domain Eukaryota; kingdom Metazoa; phylum Mollusca; class Cephalopoda; order Sepiida; family Sepiidae; genus Acanthosepion; species Acanthosepion lycidas. The sequence continues at coordinate 78,963,692 of OZ010583.1, read as the reverse complement.
CCAGAAGCTATCATTCATTAAACTAACCAAAGAAAAGTACAGATGAAAAGACTCTATTGCAAATGACTGGGATATGTGTTATTAGAATTCTTCAGCACTTTGAAAAATATTATCATTTAAGATCAAGATGAAACAGTAATTATATTTGGTTCGTTTTACCTGCATGCTTTTGATTGTATTGTTTAAAGAATATTGTTCTTTTCTTTTTGCTTTCACTGTCATAAATTAAGTGAAGCTGCCACAAATAACTCTTGAATTGGTTAAATAAAAACAAACTTACATGTCTCTGAATACACCTTACTTTGTTTTGTAAGCACGCCGACTGTGTCCTAATTTAGTCTTTGAGAAAATGTCAGGTTATCACATATATTGATAATCTTAGGTGTCTTATAGAAGCAGGGATGTTTATTTATATTGTGTGTGTATATGGGGATTCTATAACCTCACCCCAAGCTTATTAAGACCTCCCCATTTATTAATATCAGAATTGCCCTCCACCCCAAAGAGTTCAAACAAGAAACTGTAATTATATTTGGTTGAAGTTTTACCTGCTTGTTTTTGTTTGTATTGTTTAAATATTCTTTTTTTTACTCTTTCCAGAATTGTTTCATTCTTTGATAAACTTAATGTATTTTTTTTTTATTTTCTTTACTTAAATTGTAAACTTTTGACCATTTGAAATGATTTTTTTGAACCCTCAATTATTAAGCCCCTCTTTTATCAGGCACTTTAAGAGCAAGTAGTCCAACATTATTTGATTCTTTTTTTTTTTTTTTTTCTTCTAAGCAATTAAACTTAAGTTCATCTTGATCTTAAATAATAATTTTTTACATGTACTTTCTTTTTCATGTGTTATTTTCTTTTTATAACAACTCTTAGATTGTCATTCTATGATCCTTAGTAAGCATCACAGAAATGTCTACAGTGAGATACAAACTTGTAATCGTGTTTCTCAAAGGATAGGCAGGTTTCTCAAGAAATATTCCTCTCCAGTAGAGCTACCTTAACAATTACATTTTTTAGTTAGCCTTTATAACCTATCATTCTTTATCTTCAAATGTCCAATTCACGGCAATCTTTAGTCTATGCATATACTCTTCTTATCTGAGTTGTGTCCCTTCAGGACATGGGTAGTCATGGATTTGTAGATTTAAGTAATGTTGATCTTCTTACCACACCTCTTCTCGTCTCTGCTCCATCATCCACTTACATAAACTTATTTGGTTAGTTATTCACTATTTTTTTTTCTGTCCCTCTTACCTTCAGTATGTCTTGTGAGTGTTAAGTATTCCAAGCCTCTTTTCTTCATTATGTGTCCCAGAAATTTTGTCTTTTTTTTTTTTTTTTTTTTTTTTTTTTTGATTGTATGTGCCTTTTCACCCCTCATTTCCTTAAAGCTTCTAGTTGTTCATGTTATTCTAGTAATATTATTTTGATGCCTGTTATTAGAAGACATGTTATTCATTTTTGACAAGTAGTTCTTATATTTCCTTTCTTATGTCATATCAGTGGGATTTTCCAACCTTCTGTGCTTAACTTTGCCAGGTAGTGTGGCAAGCATTGGTATGAAAATAAAGGGCTCACTTTTTCTCTTTTTGTCCCAGAATGCAACAATACTGGACTCTACCCATCCGGGGAGACTTCTTAGTCTCTGGGTAATCCGACTGCTGGATTTCATCAAACCATGTGGTGCACATACACACAAATGTTTTTCTTTCTTTTTTTTTGAGCTACATCTGTATATATGTAAATTAATTTCTCTTTTGACTTGTGTGTCATATTGGTTTATTTTGAAGTGGTAAGAATTCTTAATGAATTTTGTTAGGAAACTCACAGTTAATTTAGATAGTCCTCCAAATATTAATGTGGGTTCCTCTACATGCGGTAACTGTCAGACTGATATTCTTTGGTCATTAGAAAGCAACACCAACTAATAACAGAATTGATGGCTGCAAGGAAAAAACAACAGAAATAAGATAAATGTATATTAGTCAAAAAAATTTAGTAAATGTTAGTGTTTCGTGCAATATTGAATTGAAGAACTACCATTAAAGGCTAAACTAGAACCGTGCTCTAAACAGGAAGAAAATTTCACTTAATTTAGTCTAAGACCCTCATCATTCTACTGATGTTTTTAAAACAAAATAAAAATGAATTGAAGGCTGTCTACTTGGGTTTCAAATGGCAATTTTCAGGTAAATTAATGGTGAAATTTTCCGTTTCCATATTGACCAAACAGTTGGTTGAAATTTATAAAAAAAAATGTTTTTTCTTAAAACTGTTATTAATGGAAATAGATTTCTCAATCCCATTAACTGTTATTGTTCTTTCTAAATTAATGGGAGTTTCCTTCCTAATCTTTTTAAGTAAACTTCACTCATTGGGAAGCTGGGTGCAACACAATTGACTCCAATAGCAATGTGTCAAAGTTAGTTTTAAAAAAAAAAAAAGTTAAAGTGAAAATTGAAAAGTAACGGTAAAATTAAATGAAATATTGCAAAAATAAAGTGTAAAGAAAAAGTTTAAATTTTCATCTTTTTGATATGTTTCTCAAATAATTAAATAAATTTAAAAAAATAACATGTACTTCTCTTAGTCATACAACAAATTTCAAAGTAGATTATTTTTTTCTTTTCATATTAGTTGAATTTTTGTTACTTGTTATAATTATAAATTTACAATGACATTTCAAAGTGTATTTTTGATAAAATCCCAAGAATCAGCAATATTATTGGTCCTGACCTGGTGTTCATTTTCCCACTGCTATAAAGTTGCTTCCTTGTGCCTTTAATAAATACTTTTAAGCTATTTGCTTGAGTGCTTCACTATGTTATCTAGATTTGATGAATTTAAGTGAAATACTAAGTTGGCAACAAGGTCTCATCAGTTTACAGTTGAATTAGCTGAGATGTAACTGTAAGTTAGAGTGGCAAGTTCTCTGTGATACGGAAAAACAGGGGGGGGGAAACATGGAAAAAAAGTAGAAAATGGAAAAACAGGATTTTTGCTATTAAAAAATAAAATATTCTGATAGTAAAACATAAAATTCCTGAGCTGGAACCTGACAGAATCATTATATTGCATAAATTTGCAATACACAACGAAGTCAGTCACTTATGTGCAAGTGCTATGACCTATATTAATGCAACATGTCATTCTATAAAAAGCATGGGGTATTTTCCAGTACTGTGCAAGCCATAACCTTATTCATGATATTAACCTGGTCACAACAAGGCAAATACCCATGCGCAATATTAGCATAAGAATAGCATGGCATGTCCCAACAAGGGCAGAATAAATAAAAGTTGTTGTTTGTTTAGTAATTAAATTAGATTTTTAAATGCTGGTTTGATTATCTTTTATGATGAGTAAACGAAAAGATAGGAAACTTGGTAGGTGCACATTTTCGGCAAAATACAGAGCTGAAGAGCCAGCTTTCTGTGATGATTTTTATTTTGCAGTTTTTGTCCAGACATCATAGATTGAACTCTGAGGGACACATATGTAGATCATCAGAAATTGCTGAAGCACAAAACATATAAGAGATGTCTATATAATTAGGCTATATATTTGTACATTTTACTGTTTACACACAAGTCTGTTTTTCACTCGTTTTTACAACTTTGAAACAAGAATGGATAAATGAAATTTACCATCATGGAAGCACATGGAATTTGAAGTTTTAGAATACTGAGAACTTGCCTCTCTACCATAAGTTCTATGCTAAATGTTTTTCTTTTTTCTTTGCATTTTAATTTTTAAAGATCAATGTCAATTGTTATCTACTCTTTTCCTGATTACTGTTCTATTGTTCTCTTCATAATTTTTCTCTTTTGTAATTCTTTCACACCCAGTAATCCATTGTGTCTTAGTTGCTTTACTACCTTGCTTGGGATAATTTGATTTTAAAAAAAAAAAAAAAAAAAGCAAAAAATTGCTGTATTTCAAAACTAATTTAAATTGCTCAGAATTAATTTTTTTTTTTTTTTTTTTTTTTTAATTGCTAATTTTAGCCATATTTACAAATCTGCCAGCACAGCATAATTCTCTCCATTAAAAAATATTTAAAAAATAAAATATGCTTTTTGAAAATTTTATTTGAGGAAGCTTAGCTGATTTAAATTTTAATTAATCTGATTTGAAACAATTATTACTTTTAGTTTAAAATATTACTTAAAATCATTTTTTTATTTTTTTTTTTATTTTTTTTTTTTATTTTTTTTTTTTATAAGTTTGATTAAAAACAAAATTTTATTGTCAGTGTCTTTGTTGTTATAAAGAGAAAAGACTAAAGGATTTTTTGATACTAAATTATATTTTTTAATCCATTTAGAACCATCAAACATTTGGTTAAAAATCTTGTTTTTCTTGTGTCAAGAGGTAACCATAAATTAGTATGGAAAATTTTAGTTGCAGTGAAAAAATTCTTGCAAAAATCAAATAATTGTTTTAATGTAACTTTTAGGACTTCACAACTCTCACAAATGAATGAGATTATTTTAGAATTTTTTTTTTTTTCTTAACATTGCTTAATGTTTTTATAGAGATTAATTTTTTCTTATTGTAATACAGGACCCCTCCCTTGTTACAGAAAATTTGCTCTGAATTGTAAAATAAAAAATGCAATAAAACTAAAACATAATTTAATTAGAAAAGCTTTTAATTGCTTGTACAATTAATATAGACACTTAAGAATTTTTTTTTCTTTTTCAATGAATAATTAATTTTTAAAAGAATTGTTTTCATTAAATGGAAAAGCTTACTACAATTGAGCACCCCCACCTAATATTTTGAAAAGAAATTTGAATTTTTTAGAAAATAAGCCTGGGAGTGATAGATTAATTAAACTTTAACTCAGCTAATCTTCCTCAAAAAAAGTTTTAGAAAAGTATATTTTATTTATGAAAGATTTTTTTTATGAAGAGAATTACATTGTGCTGACAGATTTGTAAATATGGTTGAAATCAGCTAATTTTAACAAATTAAAAAAAAAGAAGCTCTTTCCAATCAATTTAATTTCAGTTTGAAATACAGTAAAGTATTTTTCTTGTTGGTAATATTAAATTTAATTTATTAGCTTGAAATTAAAACTAAAAAAAGCTTCAAGAAAGATTTTCCCTTTTTAAAAATTCATTTTACACCTTAGGTATTGCTTTTCTTTGAAGATACCTTACTGTTTCTTCTTCACTGACTTAACATTGCAAGCCATGATTGTCTCTGAGAGATCAGTAAATTACTCCTCATTACTTGATTACGCATTTTTTTGCTATTATATCAATGTTTCTTTTTTTTTCATTTATTGCCAACCAACTGGTAACAGGCATAAATAAGCCTGTGATAAAAGGCCTGTTCTACTAAGGCATGCAAAATTGAGTAATTTCAAATGTATGTTTACATTCTTGCTACCCATTTTAAAGTTTTTTCTTGTCTTTTTCTTTTCTTTTTTTAATTTTAAATAGTCTTAAGACTGACATTTATTTTGTATAATAAAAAAAAAAATAAAATTATTTTGGAGATTGTCTTCTCTCACACTGACATGTTTATTGTTTCTATTTGAATTTCTGGGATGAGGTGTTATCATAATTTACATTTCGACAAATATTCTCATCTTTGTTATCAAAATGTTTTGACCATTGTGTATTCCACCCCTTTTGGTTTCTGTTAATTTTGGTAACCTTTGGGGAATTTTGAACTGATCCCTTTATTTAATCTACGGTGGGTGGTATATTGTTCACATTCTGCTGTCCATGTCTAAGGATATCTCATCTTGTTCTTAACAAGGTTGGAGGGCATATAACCAAAATTTTGTGTTTATAACAACAAAGATAAGGACATTAGTCTAAATGTAGATAAAGTATATCTATTCAAAATGTCATAGGCTCATGATTGTTTTGGTTAACAGTAGAAAAAGAAATAAAAAGCATTTAGGTATTTGCAAAAATGATCAGACTTATTTTATTCCAATACGTAACATTTATTAGTATTTATTTTATTCAAATATTGCATACTTTATTATGATAATTATTCTAAATTAAATTTTTTTTCTTAACAATCCTCTTGCTACATGACTTTCCTCCACAATCATTGTATCAACCTGTTTTGAGAAAAAAAGGATGAGAGTGAAATGTTTTTTTTTTTTTTTTTTTTTTTTTCCATAAGGAAAAGAACAAATCTATGATTGGTTCAAATTTTCAACAATTACCACACACACACATACATGCATACATATCAAGTTTTTTTCTTTTAATTTTATTCAGGTTTTTAACCTAAACAAGAACTTTTCAGGACTATCCATTTTGTTTTTGTTTTTTTGTTGCTATTTTGACTTAAAGCAATGGATGTGTATACAAAGGTTAAACTGGTCATTCATGCAGCATTTAAGGTTTATTCACAGAAACTGTCTTTATTTTGATCCAGAGTAAAAACCTCTGAAAAAATGCATTTATCTTGTTTTATTTGATATTACTTTAGATTTTCTTTTCTGTTACACTTTCTTTGGGTGTATATTTTTTAAATTTTATTTTTGTTCATTCTTGAAAAAAAATCCATTGAGTTAGCAGATATTTTTTCTTTCTGAAAAATTCAAATACTTGTAGAATTTTTTTTCTCTCCTTTCTTTCAAAGCTTTGCTCCAAAATTGTATGTCACTTTGGTTTCTATTACATTAAATGAATTTTTCATCTCTAAGTACTACTCTCTAACCTCACCAGAGTAGTAGTAGTTTTCCTGTTTAACTAAAAAATTAAAAAAAAAAATGACTGCTTACATGCTGGTTCTTGTAAATATTTGTTTATATGTAATGTAAAACAAGGAATTTGTAAAAATCAGATGAAGTTCACAAATCAATTTTTTATTTATTTATATTTTTTCTAATACATAAAGGAGACATGCTGAGGACCATAAATGTATTTTATCTTGAAAATCCATCTAAAGAACAACTTGCTACCCTACCCTACCCTTTGTCCTTCTCAAACTTTAACCTCATCTTTCCCCTGCACCAGTAGGGGAAGTATCATACCCCAATGTCTGTGGCAATGGCCAAAGAAACTGCAATAGATGACTCACTATAAAACGGGAGCTTGGGGCTTCAATCCTGTGCAGTTTATATTTCTGCATTTAAATAAATAAATAAATAAATAAATTTTTTGTCACAGTCTGTCTGGTAGAATAAATTTAATTTTCAGAATTTGTGAAATAGTGCAAACCATGAATTAATATAATAGACAAGAGAGAAAATTAGAGATTTTCATTTCTTTTAAAATTTTTTTTTTTATCATATAATTCTAAATACGGTATTTGCTCTATTATCTGTACACCTTATGTTTTGTTAATTCAAAATTCTAGATAATTGAATTCCTAAATTATTGGAAAAGAATGAAGGAAAGAAATTTAACATTTATATCAAATAACATTTCCAAATGCTTTGTTGAAGGTTATTTTTTTATGAAAAAACTGCAACAATTTTTGTTTATTTCCAATTGGCCTTGCATTTTTCTGCTGCTAAAAGCATGTGTATTTGTAAGTGTACCTTAATCATGTTTGAAATTGAAATTTTGAATGTTGAGTATGGTTTTCTAAATTCTCAAACTGCTTGTCTGAGATGAAATATTGGAGTGGATTTAGTTCAGATAATTGAAATATATTCAGATGATGTCAATTTTTCTCTTCATTTCATATCCAGATAATTGGCATACAGATAATTGAAGGAGTTTTGTATTTAGTCAAAGGGCCATCTGCAAATCTTGAAGTATAATAGAAGAAAAGCATCGTGGAAGGTTGAGGGAGTGAAAATGTAGCCTTGTATGGAGAGAGAGAAAAGAAAGCCTAAAACAGATAAAGTGTAACTTCAAAATTTTCATGTCCCAAAAATGAATTTTTTTTTTTTTTTTTTTTTTACGAAGGTAGTTTTCATATGACGGAATAGATTAGATATAGAAAGATTACTTAATAACTTTGACTCTGTCTGTTACATCCAACTGCTACTTGTATTATCACAGGGACTATTTGGTCCCTGATTGTTTACTTGATACATTTTTTATGTTTAGTTTTTAACCTCATGTATAGACATCAATTTTTTTTTTTATGACATGCATGATACATGCATAGGTGATCATGTATTTTTCAATACATGACTGACGAGGCAGATTTTTTTCTGTGGTAGACCAGTTGCTATCCAAGGCTATAGAACCCTGTCTGTCCTATTTACCCACAGCTGGGGGGAGAAAAAAAGGATTTGTACCCTTTCCCAAGGGTATTAGTATGTAAGTGAATGTAATGGATTCGACTGGAATTCGAACCCCGCTCTTTGATTCCTCAATCTGAGCTGCTATCCATTACTCCACCGTAAACACAGTGTGGGCTAATATTTAGCAAAAATGCTTGACTCTATTCTAAGATGTGTTACTTGAAGAGTTTAAAATTTCTATTAACTTAATAACTATACATGCTTAAAAGCAGAAGCTTTGCAGATTAATAATTTGATATGTTTTAAATGCTGTGCAATTTTTACTGTTCTCTATAAATTATCAATAAATTAAAGATTTTATTTTTAATTAGTATCCACTCAGTAAGGATATTGTATAATTTTTATTTGGTTTGTAACTTAAGTAATAGAATATGTTCTCATAATGTGTCCACTTTAATTTGAATCTGTTTAATTTGTCCATTTTACCAAATAGCCTTGTGCCAAACTAAATTAATTACTTAACATGTACACTGCCAGATGATGATCATGTGAATGACTTGAAAATTATATGATTGATGTATCTTTATTATCTGTATTACAAGGGGGTGTGCAGAAAGGTTATTGGTCTGACCCACTTCCCTGAATCTGACCAAACATTGGAATATGTTTATTCTATTTATTTATTGGTGGAGAGAGGAGGCAGACTTCTTGATCTGGCTGAGTATTTTTCAGATTCTTTTTATAGAATAGATGTTGGTAATTTTTTTTTTTTTTTTTTTTTTTTTTTTTTACCATAAAAATAAAATGTAAGCAGGATTTGAACCATGAAACTTTGGCTGCCATTGACCTTAATCTAAGTTCATGTCCAAAAGTAAACCATTTTAAAAATATTTAATTTTGGGATTTATATCTCTTTGATTTTAAAATCAAGTGATATGTTCCAAAATTTTTTTCCAACTAAATGTAGTAATTTTGAAAGAGTTTTCCAACTTTGAGAATTTATAAAAGACAAAGTTTGGCAAAAATTTGACCATTCACTTTAGTGTATAGCTTCAGGAGATAATCTCATTTGTTACTTAGTGAATTCATTATTCATTGACTATTCTGTTTAGACTGGTATCAGGGCAATAAAATTAATTTGGCAACAGTTTAAAAAAAAAAAACAGTCTATCTATGGAACAGTTCCAGCTAGAATACTATGAGGGACCAAACTTTAAAGAGAATTGTTCAAAGGTAGTTTTAGATGATTTGTTCTGTAACTTGATCTAAAATGTTTGCTTATGCTAATATAAACATTTGAAAAACCACCACTTATTGATTATATAGCTATTCTTTCTTATAAAACTTACTAAATGTGATTGTATTGGTTAGGCTATCTTGTAATGAGACCTTGTTATCATAACAGAATATTTTACTGAAATATATCTTGCTGCAAAAACGAATTTCATTAGTAAGTAGCAGGATCAGGTTGATGATGTATTTTTATTTTTGTTTTCAATTAAGATTTTTGCTTTTAATGATTTCAGAAGCAGACATTTTACGTGTGGGAACAGATAATTGCATTGATTAAAACTGTAGATTACTCATGTGGAAATATAGCCAAAACAGTTACAAGACTACTTAAATTCAATGGAATGGTTAAATTTAGAATTAAAAAAAAATGTTGAGTTGATCAGGAAAAGAAATTAGTGAGCATAGTTATGTTTTCCTTTGCACAAATACCTGTTGGAAAGGTATGATTCCATCTCTATTCTCCATGTGTTAAATAGCAGGGTAGACTTGGCTCTTTAACCATGGTTGGCAACCAGTCACAGAGAAGGACAACTCTGAATTCAAAACTGGGTGGTGTGTTACTGGGCAGATAGCTGGTCAATAAGTTCTGCTATCTAGAGATGGTAACTCCATAAAAACTCATCTGCCAGTATTAGATATCTTGGATTGAACAAATGCACTATGGAAAAATTTTTGTTATCTGAGTTGTGTAATAGCATCTTTCTCTCTAAAGTGCTGCAAAAGTAGTTGTACAGTAAATATTATGGAAGTATTATGATAGTGGTTTTAGGATTCATTTAATTCATTAAAAGCATTTTTGATATTTATCTACAATACATTTTGTTCATATTTTGTTTTTCATTACTGTATACCTACTTTTGCTATATATATATATATATATATATATATATATATATATTAGGTTGGTGCAAAAATAATGACGTAATGATGTCGTTTTTTGACGTTAAAAATACGTCAAAAAACGACATTATTACGTCATTATTTTTGCACCAACCTTATATATATATATATTTTTCATGTACCTAGACTATGAATTTAAGGCAGTACTAGATTGTTGGTAAGATCTCATTATTTTATAGTTGAAATGGCTAGATGTAACCATAAGTTCTATGCTAACGGTTTCTTTTCTTGCACTTCTCGCTTGTGGACCTTGCTTTCCAGTCAATTTTTACATTTAAATTTTTGAAGATCAGTGTCAATCACTATCTTCTCTCTAAATTTATGTTCTTTCATTGTTCTCTCGTTTTAACAATGTTTTCTTTTCTTATATTCTTTCATATTCAGTAACCTACTTATGTCCTAGTGGCTTTCTTGCCTTGTTTGAGGTGAAATGATTAAAAGATTATATTATATTTTGTTTATAATTTCCTCAGTACCATTGATACATAAAAATGTCATTATCTCATGCACACACACACACACACATATATATATATATAATATATTATATATATATATATATATATATATATATATATATATATATATATTGACAATTAGAAAACATTCATGAAATTATATTGTCTGAAAATATATCTGATTATGCATTTTGCTGTTTAGGCTTCATTAGATCGAAAGTGTAAAAATGAATTGTTGTTGTATTTGTGTATGTTTATTAAATAATGAAATATTATTTTTTCCCAAGCTGAAAAGAAAATGAGTGACTTTGAAAAAAGTTGTTAGCATTTATTTACCTTAAGTTTTCTTTTTTATGTGTAGGAAGTTTGAAGATGGGTAGTTATTAATCTCTATATTTATTATTACATTCCCCCTTTCTTCTTGTGTTAATTATCTTTTCTTTTTTAATTGGTTATGAATTATAAGGGTTTAAATAGCTGTTGGTGGTAAGATAATATGCAACAAATGTGCTTGTAGAATACAAAAGGTTATCAAAGAGTATCAACCTTCTGGAAACTTTTCTGATGGCAAATTTTGAAAGAAAACAAATTAATAAAAATTAGATTAAAAAATGGAGAGAAGTGAAGGGGTCAAAATAAAGGAAAAAATATGGTTGAGTAATGTTTGCTATTCATAAAAAAACACTATTGTCATTGTTTGAATTTTTATGTTGTATCTATAAAGAAAATTAATGACAAAGTGGAAAACATTTTTACATGACTCATTTTGTACTTTAGGATTCATTGGGCTAAATAACATTTTTGTTGATGTAATTGTATAAGCTTATGAAGATGAATATAAAAACATAAATGTCGATTATAATTATACATATATTTAAAAGCAATTCAAAAACAGCAGGAAGATGAGGTGGAGATGACCTTAAGAAAGGCTTTATTCAATAAAGAAACTGAGCTGAATAACACTATCGGTGTCTCTCCACATCATCCCCCACATACAGCTGAATTTATAAAAGAAAATGTATGTTCATTTGCATACAATAAATTTATATACAAAACTACAACGATGAGTTCATTTCATGACACTGTACCCTTCTACAGGAAGGAGAAGAATGTTTGACTCGTAACAAAATTGTTGGTGCCTTTTGTGTTCTTGAAGACCTCTGTAGAACATTACTGCCTTCAGGACTAAGCTGAAATTGATTAGAGGTTGTTATAACATCATGAGAGACTAACTAATTTGTAATTACTCACCCCCCCCCCCCCCCATTAGGTCAGGTTGTGACACAAGGTTGGTTTAACGTGGAGAACCCGAGCATGTACATCTGGGCTAGGAACAAAAATTGTCCACAGCCTCCACAACCATTGGTTGTGCTGGCCTCAGTGCAAGCACTGATCCTCAGAAGCATGTTGAATATTCAGGATACTCCATTATTTTCCCCATTCAATTCAATGAATGGACAAGGTGCCAGTTCTTGAAGAGATACTGTTGACTCTCATCTATCAGGCTACCTTATACTTGCGTATGTAGGATTAAAATCAAACAATTTCACCCTATTGACAATTATCGTTTTCCTCAGAACAAGCCATGATGGTAAAGATGAGCCAGCTGAAGAGTACTGGGAAAAATTGAAGAACCTTTTATGTGTTATAGTATTGGTAGATGTTGAAAGTAGGGAATGAAGAGAATGGAGGGCATTTGGTACAACTATTTCCCAAAGTTTTAGGTCCATATTGTACATTCTTAACATCAGGCAAATAATTTCTCCAAATAAGTCCATTGTACAGTTCAACTTGTGAATTGCCTGTTGGGTGGTACGGAGTAGACATGTTTGTGGCTATTCTTTTCTTGCTAATAAAGGATGCACCTCTATCAGAGTGAACATAAGATGGGAAGCTACAAAGGCTGAAAATTTGGTCAAGGCATTTTATTACTATCACTGAACTGACATCTGGACATGAAATGGGAATATTCATCTATAGCCATTAACAAATGCTTATTATGAGTATTAGATGGTAAGGGCCCTTTAAAATCTATGCATAATTGGTCCATGGGATCCAACACTCTTATTAATTCCCCTGGTGCTGAAGGTTTGAAGAACTTTGGCTTCAATTTGGAGCAAATTTGACACTGAGAGAAAACCTTCACATTTTCAGTTTAACTCAATTCAGTCATCTCTACTCTCCAACTTTGAACTTTGCTGTTCTTAACCTTTGTCCATTTTCTATTGTCGAACATAAAACATTGATCAGTGATTAAAGTGATTGTGCAAGTCTCACCACTTTCTAACATCTTCAATGATAGCTGTAGCTTCTTTTTCCAACAAAAGGTAGTTTAATTCACTCTTATTTAGGCTGTGTCATGAAGGCAACAGGGTGGCCATTTTGATTAAGAGTCACAGACACAGAAACAACAGAGGCATCACATTCTACCAAAAAAGGAATACTTCATCAATAGAGCTAAGCGTTGCAGAACTCAATTTCTCTTTGAGCTTATTAAAAGTACATAAAGCTTCTTTACTTATCGGAAAACATTTTATATTGATCACTTGACAGATTTTATTAGAAAATGAAGGAATCCATTTTGAATAATATGAAAACATACCCAAAGTTCAGCAAGACAGTATCAGATGGGGTTAAAACATCTGGGGTGGGTGCAGGTGGTTGGGATCTGGCCAAATATTATTATGGCTTACATCATACCCAATAAATTTAATAGAATCGGAAGATATTACAGATTTCAATTCATTTAATTTAAGATCCCATTTTCATACTGCTTGTTGGAATCTCTGACAATTCTGATCATAGTGTTTATGATCATAACCACTAATGGTGATGTTGTCTATATAAGTATATATATCTATAAGGTTCACTTTTTTTGACAAATTCATCCATTGCCCTTTGAAAGAGATCCCATTGGTTACACCAAAGGATAAACTACAAAACTGGTATAGCTTCCCATTGACCTCAAAGGCAGTAAACTTTTTATCTGCCTCTATTATTGGAATCTGATGGTAGGTGCACTTCAGATCTAAAGTCAAAAATACTTTGTACCTTGCCAGACTGTTTATCATATCATCAATCTGAAGCATAGATTAACCATTTGGGAATAATCTACACACAGCCATTTATTGTGCTTATTGGTAAGGTCCTTTGCAACAATCAACTGGGCCCTCCATGGTGAGTAGCAGAGTTCAGTGATGTTATCTTGGAAATTTTCTTCTCAATGAATGCCTGATCATCTCTACTGAAGCATCGGAATTTACTAGCAACAGGGTGGACATTCACAGGTATACTAGAAAAAAATGAGGATATATTTACCTTATCTGCAGTAAGAAAACTGTATTTCTTCAACTAACTCTTAAATTGTCTTTATTTCTACCATAAGTGAAGATTACTTTTTTTGTGTAGCTTCTGAAACTCATATCCAAAAATTACTGATACACATAGATTATCCAAAACCCCAAATTTTACTCTTTCATATTTTCTGCTGCCTATTTCTATATCGGTAATGCAAACATCAGTATAGTTGACTTCTATGCTTTTAAGAGCCATAGACACTTTTTTCTACAGGAGTGGAGTTTCAGGTTTAATATATTTTCACTAATAAAGTTTTCTGAACTATAAGAGTCTATAAGAAGAATAAAATGTAAAATGGTAATCATTGTAGTTGCATGAGAGAGATTTGGGGTGGAGGTGATATCCGGTATTACACACAAACTTGGTTTAAAATTAACCATCATGGCTATTGTCCTAGATGACCTGGTCTTAGATCAACTAACCTTCGAAAAGTGTCCATTTTTTTTTTTTTCCTCCACAATTAAGACCTGTAACACTACAAGGACAGACTTTCTGATTATGAGCTGCGTTACCATAAAGTTGGCACTTTTTCTGGTAAGATACTTTTAGCAGGGCTAGAGCTGTGGGGCTCTCTTCTAAACATTCACTCTTGGTACCAACAGTAGCTACTACATCTGGGACCAATGAAGTGTTTGTAGAGGAGGAAAGTTGTGAATTTCTTTGGTTGAGTTCAAGTGCATGTGCTTGATTGAAGGCCAATGATAGATCCAAGGTTGAATTTTCTATCAACAGCTGCCTAATATAATTCAATGAAATTCCACTTATAAAGTCATCTCCGATTTGCTCTTCACTGTATTGTTCAATCTTTACTAAGATTTTGTAGTTCCTGAAGAAAATTCTCAAGGATCTCTTCTGGCTTCTGGCATCTGGTCAGTAGCTGATGCCTAGCAGATATCTCATTAGTTGTCTTGATATATAGTTGGTCCAATGTTTGGATGGCTTCCTCATAATTTGTACAATCTTCAATGTATTCATACACCCTGGGTGAAACAATTTATCAGAGATTGGAACTTGTTTGGCACTTCCTCCCCACATTCCAGAATAAAATTTTCAAACATTATTTTTCAATGTTTCCAGTCCTTAGAAGCATTAGGGGACATTGTGATCTAGGTCAAGTCTGTATGGTTTGAGTATTTTGGACATTTTAAATTTTTCCTTCTTTTTGTTGAATAAATTGTTATGAATTTAAAAAAAAAAAACAATTCAAAAACAGCAGGAAGACGAAATTGCAATAACATTAAGAAAGGCTTTATTCAACAAAAGAAATCAAGCTGAACAACACCATTGGAGTCTCTCCACATAATTCCCCTCCGCAAAATACGGCAGAAATTATAAAAGAAAATGTGTATTTTATTTACATACAATAAATTTACATACAAAATACAAAGAAGAATTCATTTCATAACAATATATTGATAGAAAACATGGAAAATGTTGAGATGCTGAAATAGTAAACTTTCAAATTTAAAATATTTTTTCTTTCTAAATGTATCTGCATCTATTGTCTAGCTAATTTTGTTTACTTTCTTTTATGCTTTTGTTTGTTTTTATCACTTTTATTAAGTATTTATGTATGATCTTCTCCCATATATATATATATATATATATATATATATATATAGACAATTAAGACAACTTAATGAAATGAATGAGGAAAGAAAGGTGGAACTCGACTAAAAGACAAATTTTAATTATATAAATTAAAATTGAACGAATTGTGCAGACAGAAGGAACATTTTTTACATTCCTTACGTCTGTTGGAGGGTCTGTGATTTCCCCTTTTTCTATTTTATATACTCTTGTGGAACTATTTATTTACATGCCCCCTTGTTCAATTTTAATTCACTTCATTAAGTTGTCTTTGTATTCATTTATATCTAATATTGCCAACGAATATCTTTGACAAAGTGTTGGCCGAAAGGTGCCTTAGATATGACATCCACTTTATTTAAAGCTATATATATAATGTTATGGGTACATTGTTTTTGATTTCGTTGACTGTACAGTATAGTAGAGTTAGTTGGGCACCATTGGTGAGGGAGAAAAATAAAGCACCATGATGCAATTCGCTCAGCCAGAAATTTGGGAATGGCATGCTGTACTGCTTGGCATTCACAGTGGAAGCTCCAGTACAAACATTTCAGGTTGTCTGAGTGTCAATCTGAGGGCAGTGCAGAGGATTTGGAAAGAGTTTGATGAATCTAATAATGATTATGGAGGTGTTTGGAGTGATCACTAGTGATAGCAATGTTATGCTTCCATTCATCTTCCCACAGTGGATGAGACTCGACACAGAGGCCTACATCTAGTGCCTTGAGGAGGTAGTGCTGCACTGAGTCAAGAGAGTGGCTACTGGGATACCCTATATTTGGCAGCAGGACTCTGCACCATGCCAAACAAGCAGGAGAACCCAGTCATGGCAGTAACACAATTTCTGAAACCACATCACTCCCTATATTTGGCCAACTAACTCTCCAGACTGCAATTATGTGTAGGGCATAGTTGAACGAGAGACCAACAAAACTCCTTGTAACACCAAAGATGAGCTAAAGGCAAAGATTAGGAGAAGGAGATTGTCCAGAAGAGATTGCTAAAGGCAAAGATTAGGAAAGGAGATTGTTCAGAAAAGTTGCAGGAGATTCCAAAGTTGGCTGGAGGTCTTGGTTGAAGCCAATGGTGATTTTTATTGAATAAATTTATTCTTTAGTATTTTGAGATATTTTTGTGTAATTTTGGTAAATATATCTGTTAAATGATATGTCACTGTTATTTTAATTTTTGTGTAAATTAGATGACATACATTTTTAAATAAAATGAAAAATAATATAAGAGGATCATTATAAATTATTACTGATTGGTGGGATGAAGTTACATACACTTGGAAATGTGGTAAACTCAATAAAGCTAATGTTTCTTCTACTTTAGAATAATTTTTCTGATGAATGTTGAATTTTTTTTTGAAAAATAACCAATTGGATGTTCCAATTTATCTTTGTTGACTTGTAACAATATGGCACCCATCCCACAGTCACTAGTGTCAACAGCAATACTAAAAGTTTGAAAAATCTGGAGATTTAAGGATAGGCTTAGAATATAGCAGAGATTTAAGTTGATTGACAGGGTAAGGACCAATCAGACCTTATTCTTTCCTTTAGCAAACATGTGAGTGGTAATGCGATATCTGAAAAATTCTTACAAAATCCTCAATAATAGCCTGCCATGCCAAGAAATCTTCATAAACTTCTTACATTGGTCAGAGCAGGGTATTGTATGATATTTTGTATTTTCAACTCAATTGGAGTCACACAACCATGTCCAACTATTTGGCCAAAATATGTTATTTTCACCTGACAAAATTCACTCTTTACCAGATTAACTGTAAGATTATAAACTTTAAGTTGCTCAAAAACTTTCTGCAAAGAATTCACAGGTTCTTCTCAAGTATTATTATAAATGACAATGTCATCAATATAGGTATCTATTCCAGGTACATCTCCAGAGCAATGGTTCATGAAGCTTGAGAATTCTTCATTCCATAAGACATGATACTGACAGAAAACATCTGGAATTACAAAGGCAGAAATTTTCTTTGCTCTTTCAGTTAAGGGTATATCCCAATAACCTTTTAACAATCACATTTTGTAATATATTTTGCTTTCCCTATTCTGTCAATACAGTCATCCATTCTTAGTATAGGGCATGAGTTCATTTTGGTGATGGAATTCACCTTACGGTAATGCATACAAAATCTAATGGAGCTATCAAACTTATCCATTAAAACACGTGGTGAGGATCAATCTCTTTGGCTTGGCTCAATAATGACGTGTTCCATCATGTAAGAAATTTTTTGATGCATAATCTTAGCTTTTTGTGGATTAATCCTATGAGATGTTGTTTGATGTTTGTGACACTTCCCAGATTCACATCATGATACACTAATGATGTCCATTTCAGTACATCAGGAAATCAGCACTTAAAATTAGTGATAAGGACAGACAACTCATCTTTCATTAGATGATAAGTGAGAAAGTTTTATTTCAAGATTACTTAATATTTCAGAATTATTTAATTTGACAGGGTGGCTATTTTTCAAGGCTATATTTTCTTTACCTTTGATAGATTTGGATTCATGGATCACTAACACAAGATTATCCTTCATCTGAAAGGAATATGGTTTTATCATTAATATGGCATAGTTGGGTAGATTTCTTATGATCAGGAATATTCAGAACATAGTTAGTCACTTACCTTTCTAACTATTTTATAAGGAACATGGTATCTAGCTTTGAAACAATAATTTGACGTAAGTAACAACACAAGCACCTGCTTCAAACTTTTGCTCAACAGCTTTTCTATCATGCTGATTTTTCATTTTCTTTTGGGTTGACTGAAGATTTTGACGAGCTAACTCGTTTGCTTTGGTTAGGCGTGTTCGGAACTGAGATATATAATCTAACAAATTTACATTCTTTAGGTCTTCTTGTAACCAAGTTCCTTTCATTAGTTTCAAAGGACCACGAACAGGATGTCTGAATACCAACCCAAAAGGACTAAACCTGAGCAATTCCTGGACAGATTTGTGAGTGGCAAATAATAGAAAAGGTATACCCTCCTTCCATTCTTTACAGTGATTTAAACAATAGGTTCAAATCATGTTCTTTAATGTGGAGTAAAACTGCTCCAAAGCACCTTGGGATTGGAGATGGTAAGTGCTAGATTTAATAGCAGTGATGTCTAATTGACTCACTTATTGAAATAATTTTGAAGTAAAATTTGATCCTTGATCCGACTGTACAACTTTTTGTAGTCCTACTCTAGTGAAGAATGTAGCAAGAAGTTTTATGATGTTCCATAAAGGAATGGCTTCAGGAAAATGGGTTGAAGCACACATTATCATCAACATATATTGGTTTCCCAACTTGATTTTGGATAGAGGACCAGTACAATCAATAATCGCTTGGCCAAGGGTTCTTCAAACACAGGAATAGGGTGTAATGGAGCAATAGGGATCTTTTGATGGAGTTCCCCACTATTTGACATATTTGGCAATATTTGGGCACATATCTCTGAATGCCAGGCCAATAAAAGTGTCTTAATATTTTATCACATGTTTAATTTATTCCTAAATGGCCTCCCAGAGGAATTTTGTGAACAGTTCTTATATTTTTGGTTGGTAAATTTTAAGAACAACCACCTGATGGACTATTGCCCCATCTTTGGTATCTGGAATATGAGAAGGCTTCCACTTTCTCATAAGTAATCTTTAAAAATATCCCATATTAATTTTTTTTTTTTTTTTTTTTTTTTTTTTTTTTTTTTTTTTCAAATTTTCCGCCAATACCACATTAGCAAAAAAGAGGTATGATTTCGTGATCTTTCTTCTGTTCCACCACTAGTTGATTTCAAGACAAAGGAAATTCACTGACAG
Organism: Acanthosepion lycidas; assembly: GCA_963932145.1. Classification (NCBI taxonomy): domain Eukaryota; kingdom Metazoa; phylum Mollusca; class Cephalopoda; order Sepiida; family Sepiidae; genus Acanthosepion; species Acanthosepion lycidas. Next base: position 78,944,071 of record OZ010583.1, on the reverse strand, counting down.
GATCCATGTTACCAACATCACATTTGCATGTTGAGTAGGATGAGGAGAATTCACATTTTCAGCTGAATTCAAGAAAGTTTGGGATAAACCAACTATCCCATTCCTCATATAACATTTTGTTTACTAACCGTTGCACTCTTTCGAAGTACGTTGTCACACACAAAGGAAATACACTAGGGTTTTTAACTTTCCTGCCAACCAATTTACTACCCAATAACATGGACACACCATTCATAAGTAACTTGGGACCAACTCCCACAACAATAAGTTCTGAAACAAATTCGGACATAAGATAAATATGATGCAAGGGAATTTTAACAACTTCATTAGTAACGCCTTGAATATTCACAAAATTCCTCGTGGCTGAATTTGTCTCATGTGGTAAATAACTTTTCAAAATCAGGGATTAGATAGCTCCCATATCCTGCAAAATTTTAACTGGTATCTTAATACTAGCATTACCCACATTTGGTACAAATTTACATCCTAGACAACTTCCTGATTCAAATTAATTACTGATTGTTTTTGTGTCAATCATCAGCTAACACAGCCATTTTATGTACATTATCGACCAGTTTTTTATCTAAATAATCTTTCACGAAGTTTGGAATGCATTCCTTAAATTTTTCAATTAGGATCATTTGTCTAAGTTTGTTGTACTCAAACTTAACTTCCTTAGATAAACTCCATCTACCAAAATAAATTTTTTTTTTTTTTTTTTTTTTTTTACTGGGAAACTATATAAGTTTGTTTATTACTTTTCTTTAAACTCCTAAACTTTTGATGATAGGCCTCTGGCACTAACTCATAAATTTTTTGGATGGCTAATTTAACTATACTGTAATAATCATTACAATCAGATGACTATGAAGCAGCATAGGCCTTTTGTGCCTTACTCTTTTATTCAGTCTGTAATAATAGGGGTCACGAATTTGTGGGTCATCCCAAACTAAGAGGGGATTATTTTTTTTATTTTTTTTTTTTTTTTGTTAAAAATTGCTACTGGTCTAACTTGCATGACTAGATCAAAACCTTTCTCTCTTTGTTCATTATTTACACATCATTCTTCAATTTCTTGAAAATAAGTTTCTTGTGCTCTCTTAGATTTCTCAATATCAGCTTTGATACTCATTTTGATATTCTCCAATTCAAACAACTGGGTAGTAAATAATTCCAGCATATCCAGTTGTACTCAGCTTAAAATATTCTCATAAAAAAAAATGTCATTATCCACTATATGTTTGGCAATGGCTTTAATTATCTGGGCCTTGTGCATAGTTTTCTTCATATAGCGTTCAAGTTTTTACTGACTTCAGACATATTGTCTTTTCTAAATTCAAGCAATTGTCTAAAGGTAGAAGATTCTAAAAAAAAAAAAAAAAAAAAAAAAAAAAAAAAAATTCAACACCCAACATCTTGATTTGTTCTCTGTACAATTGATATGTGCACAAATCAACTGAGTAAAATATAGAGTATCGCAGACAAGCCCCCCCCCATTATTTTAAGTTAGGAATTTTAGGGTGGGGATTTATATTTCATATCAGTATCTCAAATGATTGATTTAATTCAATTTAATTACTTTTAATATAAATAAAGTGTCCTCTCTCTCTCTCTCTCTTATATATATAAAATTAGAAGAGAGGGTCCATGTGGGTTGCTTATAGTATGCAAAACAGGTTAATTAATAAAGCAAAGACAAATGAAAGGATATGAATATAATCAGTACAAAAGACATTTACTAAATATTAATTATTAACCATATGACAGAAATGAAGTGCGGAAAGAAAAGTTTTAAATCTGGAATTTTCAGACATTCCTGTGTCCTTCATCAACGGAGCGAGAAATAAACGGAGAAATGGGAATTACTCACTGTTTTGGTAGACAGTGTATTTTCTGGTAGAGATCATATTAGCAAAAACCAGTCTCTATCTGATTCCTTACTGTGTGAAACTTTTTATGAAAATAAACTTAAATTTAAAATTTTGATCAGTGTAAAAAGCATTAGGCCTGTCTATTATTATTAGGGGGGTGGGGGACTAAGATTGTAAACATAGATGAAGAGTTATGGGTTGTGGAGTGGGGAAGATGTCTCATGTAGCCGAAAATTGTTTGACCAAGTTGTCAATTTCAGAAAGACAGGCTGAAGTTAGAATGACATCTAATGAGACAAAAAAGTGAGGAGGAAAAAAGGAATATATAATAATAAAATATAATTAAATGAAATAAAATTAAAAGAAAAAAGGGAAGGAAAAAATAAAAGGATAAAACTTTTGGTTTAAAATTTGAAAATCTATTAAAAAAAGCAGGGTGCAGAAAATAAAAAAAAAAACTAAAAAATAAAGGAAAAACAGGAAAAGTGTATACATATATAGATGCGCATGTGTACAGAAGTGCACATAACAGTGTGTAAATATACATAAGCCACCACATAAACTTATGAATCTCAATACACGTAAAGATATAATACAAGATTAAAACGTATCTACACTAACCTTCCACAATCCTTACATAAGCTTATACGTAAAGAAACTATAGTTATAGAACCAAAGATGGTATAAAAGAGGGTGACCAGAAAGTAGCCCTCAGTGTACATGACAATACTTCCATTACTGAATAGTGCATAATGTGGGAATTATAGGTGGCAGAACATAAAAATATAGTAGGTAAGTGATGGCTGTTAAAATCTGGAGTTAAAATGTGGGTGGAGGGCCTACTCATCCAAGGAGTGGTGTTGCTGATAATGGGTTTCCTTGTGGAAATTATACTCTCTGTTCAGTCAAATCTCTGTTTAGTCCCTTTATGTGGGAATTTACTTTTAGGATATCCTTTAACTCCGATCTGCAGCTATCCTCCCAGTTAACAAAACCAGATGCTAAAAGCATGCTCCCGATATTGTTGTTGTCCCTAATGCTTTTCTTGTTATTGAACTGTAAATGAAACTTTGTTCTGGTTTCTCCCACATAATTTCCCTATATATATATATATATATATATATATATATATATTAGAATCCCTCATCTCTGGACATGATTTTGATGTGTATATTTGAACTATTTGGGTGATATATAACTGATTTGAAATTTCTGTTTTTCAGGAAATTTACTTTGGATAATTGCTTATTCTTATTTCACCCTAATGGCTTGTATTGGTGCAAAAGATGATGGGAATAAGAGGAAAAGAACAACTTTGGAGTTATCACAAAAAGTGGAAATTTTAAACAGACTAGACACTGGTTCATTGTGACTAATGGTTGAGTTCAACATAGGAAAGTCAACATTGTATGATATGATATAAAATCTTTCAAAGAAACTATTCTCCAGTATTCACACTGTCACAATGAACAAGGAAATAAAAAACATGATTGTGATGAAACCTGAACTGAAATTAAGAAAGCTATTGAAAAGGTTGTCAGTTTTATGGAAAGAAAGCCAACATTCAGCTGTGATGATTGCAATAATGCATGCAGATTTAAAGTGTCTTTCATTTAAAAAAAATTTCAAGAACAAAAGCAATTTGAAATGCGGAAAAAGTTGAGAATGACATTAGAAGAGAAAGAATCATCAAGCAACAGCAATTTAAAAAAATCCTCGTTACATTATTTGATTTGCATACATGGCATACTTAATTTAATGAATTTTCATTAACATAATTTATTTCTTTTTCCTTAAAATCAATTTCATTATATTTCACTTACCATTAGCTTATTTTGTTAATATAAAACATTGTTAGACAATGTTTCAGTTCTTTTATTTTAATGTAAAAATAACTTCTCATATCCAGACTTTGTAACTAATTCCTCATATCCAGGAGGCCTAAGAAGTTCAGTTGTCAGGGATTCTACTGTATAAAATCCCATCATGACTTCGCAAAAAAAAAAAAAAAAAAAAAAATGAGTATTCATTGGAAAGGTTGTTGTATTGATGGTATCAAGTTTTGAGCCTCCTCTCCTCCACATGAGTTTGTGGATTGATTCTGGGAAAATCTTATGATGCCAAAAAGGCATGTCTTCAGCCACTTTTACCAATCAAGACCATATTAGATAATGGTCTTTTTTTTTCTGGGAATCACTATATTTTTCTTGGCACATTTCAGTTCCACTGATTAGAGGTCAGCTTGCAGTACAGTTAGGTTTTTGCAAATTCGTTTTCTTTCCTTGTTAAATGACCAACTGTGTACAACCCTTGCTTCTTTTTTTTTTTTTTTTTTTTTTTTCTGAAAGGGGCACAAACACTTTTTTTCATTTATTTTGTGTATGTATAAAGTATATAATTATTGATGCTTTTGTGAAATAAATTCATAACATCAGGGTTCAATCATGAAAGTTCTTATTTTTCTTTTTCCCTAATATACTATCTTTTATTGAATTTTTTTTATGTCTAATCGAAATTTAAACAAGGCAGAATAAGATTTTTGCAATTTTTACCACTATCAAATCTATAGAATTGGCAATTTTTATACTTTTAACTACTATTATAGAATACTACTGTGTATAATATATCTATCTATCTATCTATATATATATATATATAAGTTTATTATATTAATAGGCAAAAAGTGCATTTAGAAAGAAAAGTCCCTAACTTAGAATAGTGTTAGGTATAGAAATGGACATCTTGAGTTGAATGCATCTTTAAATGTATTCTCTAAATATAGGAAATTAAGTTTCTATTCTTGGATAATTTCTTTTTCAAAGTAACATTAAAATAAACATTAAATTACTCAAATTGTTTTTCTTTCAATTAAGACATCAAAGTATGTAAAAAATGAAAATAAAATAATTTATCTAACAGCATAAACAAACCACCACTCACTCAGATAAAGCATACATTTCGACAGGGTCATCAACAGCTCTCTTGATGAAAGAATTAAATAAAAATAGTATTGGCTTAATCAATTTCAATATAACCTTGTATCACTCAAGAGAAAAGAATTGGAATAAAATGTCAAAAATTTCTCATAAAAGCAGTTATTTCTGTTTGAAATTTTTTTTACATTTGTTTAAAAAAAAATGTGTATAAACTCAATTGAAAAAATTTTGTGCTAAAATACACAGGCATTTTAAAATTTAACAAAATTAAGTTTTCTATATTCATCAATGAGTGATGAAAATTTGAATGAAAAAATATGATAAATATGAAATACTAGCAGTAGAGCCCGGTGTTGCCCGGGGATGTAACAGTAAGAGATAGATCAAGTATCAACCATCATAAAGACTGAAAAATAAAATTGACAAAGATTATTGTTTAAGGTTGACAGACACGCATGTCTTAATTAGTTTTTTTTTTTTGTTTTGTTTTTGTTTTACGAATTGGTCAAACCCAAACTCAAACAAAAACATTGTTTTCAATTGTTATGAGTCTACCGATTGAATAGAATTTTATTATAAACAATTGTCTTGTAAATGGAATTTTTAAAGCATTCTGAATGTAAAAATAAAGAAAAAAGTGTGCAAGAAGAAAAAGAAACACTACCTGCCAAAAAAAAAGTGAAGTTTTGTTGAAATCAGTTGAAAAATGTAGGAAATTCGATCCCATATATAAACGAACACACACACACAACCTGGGTTTTATAATAAGTATAACTTGATATAAGTTGTCCCCCTTTCATTCTCGCGATGCCTCTAATCGTGTTTTCAAATTGATTTTGTGCAAAAACAATTGTTTTTCCAATTTTTGGCCTCGCCAGAACCACTGCAAGGTAATTTTACATAGTCCTGTGAAGTTTTGTTGAAATCGGTTGAAAAATGTAGGAAATCCGATCCAATATATATACGTATGCACACACACACACACACACACAACCTGGGTTTCATAATAAGTATGATTATAAGTGAAGTAATTATAAGTTGGGGACTTGTGTATGTTTGAAATTTGCTATGTTTATGAGAAAACATTGGCAATAGAGCATTTGTAGATAAAAATAGTGTTGACATAGAAATAAACACTGCATGCTGACTAATTTTTGCACCTTAGGCAATCATCAAGCTATGGTCTGATGATTGTTTCAGGTATGAAAATGACAATTACCATGCAGTGTGTGTGTGTATGTGTCAAATTCAGCATATGAGGGTCAAGCAGATTAGTTCATAGGAACCTGACAGCCTGATGCCAGCACATGAGATTTGATTATAGTGGTGAAGGTTTTGTGCAGAACCATCCACACTTTTTGAAGGGCCGAATTCAGAGACTTGGTGCGCTACATGCCACAGGGGCTCCAAACGATCCTTTGCAGGACTTTAATTCAGTTTTCCTTCTCCTAAACCAGTTGCCATCCAAGGCTATAGAACCCAGTCTGTCTTGCTATTTACCCATAGCTGGAGGGAGAAGTGGATTCACACCTTTCTCAAGGGTATTAGCATGTAAGCGAATGTAATGTATTCAACTGGAATTCAAACTCGCTCTCTGATTCCTCAATCCAAGTCTCTATTCATTACTCCACCATGCCTCCTATATATATATATATATATACACACACACACACAAACATGTGTATCTTATTGAAAAGTATAGACATTCTATATCTATTAATTTTAACCATTTTCTTTTCTAAAGTGCAAATAATCTTCCATAAACCTGGCTGCTTCAGTTACACAAAATATCCTAAATGAATGCTGTGTTTAAACTTTAGACTTGCATAAACATTTTCATTAAAACATGTTTAAAAGAAATATTGCTCCTTAATTATACTAATATTCTTATATATAAAAGCAAAACCGTTTTTTTAAGGCATATATCCTGTTAAATATGGTAACCAGCATTGCCTTTCTATTTATAGAATCCTCTCTGGCAATTATGATGGAAATCCTTATAATATTTTAGCACAATTTTAAAATACCATCAATTTAAGCAAGTGCAGTACGCTAATTTTCTTTTTTTTTTCTCCTATACCCTAGTACGTTTGACTTGTTTTCTAGTCTACTGATTCCATAATTGGACTGTCTGCTGTTGTAAACAGCTTTCTTTATAAACTGCTAAAAGGACATTTAATCTTGAGTTTGTAATTTAACTAATCAGAATGGAGAGAACTAAAGAGGCCTTGTTACACCTTTATAGCATTCATGCTTTTGTGTGTCAAGGAACTTTGACTGTAACCATCACTATATTCATTTTATTTGAAATGGCAAAATCTGAAGAGCATAATGTTGGAAGCATTATTAAAGGAGTTGAAAAGTTCTCAGCCTGACCAAGAAGAGATTCCAGTAACCTAATTTGGTCAAATTTTGATAACTTTTCAAGCACTATCTCATACAATATATATATATATATATATATATATATATATATATATATATAGTCTTAGTTTAGGCTGGTACAAGACCACATTTGTGGGACCATTTAATAAGGATCACTCATTACATTTAGTGAGTTGATCTGTAAAATGTGCTTGTTAACCTCCACCCTATGGTTGAACCCACAATTTTTGTGTATGTGTGATGTTTGGCTTTTGTGTCAGCTTTCTTAGGATATTTTTGCTTTTAATTATGTAAGAAAAAAAAGTAGTGGGTAGAGGAAATGTGACAATAATTAATTTTATAAATAAAAATTCTTGATTACTCATTTAAATATAAGCTATATAATTGAAAAATTACTTTTTTTTTTTTTTTTTTTTTTTTTTAACAGTATAGATAAACTCTTGTGTGTGTGGAGATTCTCACTAAGTTTGAATATTGATGATAAACTAATAAAAATAAGTTAATAAAAGTCTTCTAATTTGTCTCATCATCTTCACTTTTGTTTTGGATACTATTATACGTCCTACACACACACATAATTTTAAACAATGTAATTGATATCTAACAGCCTGGGCATTAGATATTTTTAATAAAGAAAATTTGATTTTTGGCAGGATTTGTATTATTTCCATTTATATAAAGGAAACCACCTTCAAGACAGATGTATTTCAGATAACTTCACCATGAAAGCAAGGTTCAATCTTCCTAACACATGTATTAATTAAATATAATATTTATAGTAATGATATTGGATTATAAATGAAATCCATTAATTCCTTAGAAATATACAGTGTGTCCATAAAGTTCGTGTGCACTTTAAAAATTTATAACTTTATTTGTATTTGCGATAGAAATAATCTGTAAAAAATGTTATAATACAGTGTTTCAACAAGATGGAGCTCCTTTTCACTTTGTTCTGTGTGTTAGGAAATTCCTGATTTAGAAACTCTCTAACAGATGGATCGGAAGGGATGGACCATTTTATTGGCCTCCACGTTCACCAGATTTGACTCCATTAGATTTTTTTATTTTTTTTTATGGGGACATGTGAAAACAATTGTTTATGCAACCAAACGTGGTTCATTAGAAGATTTGAAAGCTAAAATAACTAATGGGATTTCAGGCATTACTGTAAACCAGTTGGCAAATGTTTTCCGTGAACTGCAAAATCATATTACCCTTTGTATTGCTAATGATGGAGGACATGTAGAAACTTAAATAAAATTTCAATAAAACCTTAAAAAATATAGATTTACTTCTTTCTAATCCTTTCTACAAATTATTTCTATTGCAAATACAAATAGTTATAAATTTTTAAAGTGCACACGAACTTTATGGACATCCTGTATAATTTCCAAATATATAATACCATATGTTATGCTTTTTACAGTGCATAGATACTACACTGATCCTAATATTTCTCTTTCTTATAATTCCTATCATGAAAACATCAAAATATTCCAGCCTTCCCATATACACCAATCAAAATATGTTGTGCTAGGCTCAAAATACCTGGGGCCAGGTTTACTTGGCTTTTAGCCATGTCTGACCAAAACATAATATGGCTGAAGAAGAGCAGAGACTGTATTCAGATTGCAGTCAAACGACCAAACAATGACACAGATTCTCAGTAGAAATGCCAATCTATATGTAAATAATCCAATCATTTTTCATGCCTACTGACCACACTGTTTCTATCTAAAAAAAAATTGCAAAACCTTTTGATATGGAGTACTCTCTTACAAATATAGCAAATTTTAAGCACACTGGTCCCCAAACTTAAAATTGCTTTACTGGTAATTTTTCAAAGTTATAATCATGAGATATGTATAATTTCTCTTTGAGTCTTTTAAATAAATGCAATGACCTTAGTGCAGTTAAACATATCTTGGCTTTGATACATGTTCACAATGCTTATCAGGACATATCTTTACCTTGTGTGTTGCAATTAGATTATGTTTCTATATTGCAGCCTTAACAGAAGTTAACTCACCTGAGGTGACTGATGCATCTTAATTGATCTCCAATGTTTCCACCTCCCCAGTTACTCAAGCTAATTATGCTAACTGATATTGGCTATTTAAATTTACTTGGCATATCAGTTTGATCTCTCCGATCATATTTACTTTAATCTTCATTAATGAACATCTTCATGGCTAATGAGTTGGAGCTTTTCGAAATTGTTTACTAAGAAAATTTTTAGATAAACAATTAAACTAAATGAATTATCTTTTGTTAAGTTTTATAGATTGGATTAGGAGTATGCTTCTTTGTATTTTTTTTATTTCTATTGATCTTGTCTTTCTTTTCTTTTAGTTCTTTTCAGGTGTCTCCTTTTTGCTTTTTGTATCCCATTAATAACCACACTATTTCTCATTGTCTATGCATGTCGTTCATTGCCTACCTTTGTCTCTCTTCATCTGTGTGTGTGTTTTTTACTGCCTGCCCCTTTTTTTGCTCTGTCTGTGCATGTATTTCATTGTTTCTCTGTCTTCTATTGCCCTTTCTCTCTCCTCACCTGTGTCTTCCACTGCTCACATCTTTCCCTCGTTACCTGCCTCTTAGTCTCTCTTTCTCTCCACATCTGTGTGCATCTGCTCACCTCTTTCTTCATTTCTGTCATCAAATGTAAATAGTCTTCTGAAGCATTTTAACAAACAATGACTTTACATTTCTCATCTTTCAAAATCTATTTCAAACTTGGATTTGCCAAATATTATTGAATGTCAACTCATAAAAATTTAAAGTATCCTTCATCATCTGAAATTCTTGTGGGATTAATTTTGAAGTAGGACTTAATCTTTCTCAGTATGAGTCCCATGAAAATGTTTAACTTTCAGTTTTAGTAGGGATCATTAAAACCTCCCATCATATTTCAGTAGGAAGTATTTTTTTTTTTTTTTAATTTTTTTTTTTATCACAACATGGCACTTAAGTAGATGAATAATAAGTGTTTCCCTGAAGAAATAAAGTCAACAACAAATGAATGGATTTAAGTGAAGGAGAGAATTTTGCACAGACTTAATTTCAGATTCAGTTGTGAAAAAAATTACTGATGGAATCATTTAAAGAGGATTTTTTTTCTTTTTTTTTTATCAAAGTAAATCTCAGTCATGACAAAACAAAAGTTTTTTTTTCTTTTTTTGTTTTATACTAATGGTTACTCAATACAAGGCCCAAGAGCCACTCAAGTTGGAAAGTTACATGGATTTAGATGAAATTGGTGGATAAAATGGGGGTGGAATATATATATATATATATATATATATATATTATATGCAATTTTTATATTTATTATTTATGCATGGTACTTATTGGAAAGCACTCAATATCAGTGATAGAGCTAACATATTTAGTTGGATTGATGTGAGTTTGCAACCTTGGGTTTCACAATCTCTGTGATTGGCAGACAAACTGTTTGTCTGACAATTGCAGACAGCGTGAAACATAGCTGCAGTATAAATCACAGGTTGGCTTTGTGGGTGTTGAACAAACACAAATGTGCCTGAGTGAACATCTGCAATAGGAATTGGCTAGCTGCCCTAATAGACGGGTATCCTTGAATATGTGTAACCAGCTAATATATATATATATATATATATATATATATATATATTGGTGAATCAAAGAGAGGGAGATGGGTGAATGCAGTGGAAGAAAAAGGGGAGAGTGAGAATGTATCTATGAGTGGGAGAAAGATCAAGGGAATCTACTGGAAGTGTTGGGAGAAGGTTAGAGATGTTGGTTGAGTCATTGGGGGAGGGGAGTTTGGTGGAGTCATTGACCAGGCATAGGGAGATATTTGTGGATAATATTTATACAAAGAAAAAGAATGAAACAGGAAGTTGTGAGGAAAGAGGGACAAAAATAAAAACTGGGTGGAGTAAAGACATAAAATGTAATTGTGGGGTGGGAATTAGAAAATCACAAACACAAGAAAATGATATAGAGAGGGGAGGGATCTGTTTTAGGAAAAAGAAACCAGAAAAATGTAAAAGCAATTTCCAGTAAAACACGCCCAGAATGTTTTTATGATATTGATAGCTACTTCAAACACAAATATAATATTGGTTTATAATCAACTGTGATAATCATTCCTTTATTCAGCATGCACAAGCACATTATTATTTCCTTTATAGTATTTCACAGTGAATTTAAAAAAAAAAAAAAATTAAATCATTGGAAGTACAACCATGTTATTCTTAAATCAATGTCCATGAGAGAATAAATGACTGTTCCTAACCTGAAAGAACTTTACTTACACAGATTAAAAGTTGTGCATGATTTGGAAAGCATAAAGGAGATTAAGATAAAATATACAGAATATTTTTTTATTTTAATTGTTTGTCAAATATTCAATTCTTTTGGGTTCTTTAAAGTCTTTTTTTTTTTTTTTTTTTTTTTTTTTTTTTTTTTTTTTTTAAATCTGAGTGATATTTTTCTGTTGATTACAAAATGCAAGCTTTAATATATTAGATCTTTAAATTCTCTTCAGCAAATTTTATATCCTGCAGTGTATAAATAGGATCATTATTTCTCTCTCTCTCTCTCTCTCTATATATATATATATATATATATATATATATATATATATATTTCATTTGCTCCTATACAAACTTTTTTCTTCCATGTTAATATTATTTGATGCAGTTGCCTTATTTATTATATTATTAGTTAGACAATTATTATTAAGTGGGCAGTTGTTTTTATTTCGACAATTACAATTATTGTTGCTATTTTGTGGGTTTGTGTTATTGTAATTACTGTTATTTTTGTTTAATATTTTTTATTATATTTATTTATTATTTTCTCCATATTATTCATACAACCATAAGTGATTTTTACTGTATTTTTATTAATGATTTTTGATAGTTTACTATTTTTAGGAAAGTGTTTTTCAGCTAATGTAAAAAATTTTTTTTCCTATTTTTATTTAGGTGGATTAAACCAAATTATATTGCTTTTTCTTTTTTATATGTATTATTATGTATTCTAATTATTCAAATAACCACTTTTTATTAATGCTAAATCATATATTTTTTTTATTTTCCTTAAATATTTTTATATTTCTAGAATTAGTTGCAACTCTTTTAATTCTTTTATTAAGAGATATTTGTATATATGCTTAAATACATTAGGTGAGTGATTTGAATTTTTGTTTTTATATATATATATATATATATATATATATATGTGGGATTATTATTTGCTTTCCGATATGGTTTGTATGTATTATTTAAATTAAATATTGTCTTGTAAATTTACTATTTTTAGATTAGATTTTATGTCTATTTTAAATTATAATTTGTTAAATATTTCTGTTATTTGTTTTCTTATATTTTCTGTTTTTCTACCATTACAATTTCATAGTTATTAAATCATCATCTCTATAAACTGATATCCTTCTTATTCATGATATTTGATAATTATGCATGGTATATATCCCTATAAATTTGCATATAATGCACCATCATAACTTTCCATGGATACATCAAAGTCTTCATTATTATTATTATTATTATTATTATTATTATTCCTGTTGTTCTTTTTTAGCCATATTTTATTGTTGTCATATAATAATGATTTTCTACAATGATTATGTCTAATTCTTCGCTGTGAATATTTGTGTTGTATTGCTAAATTTAATCCTTTATTTAATATATGCTTGGTAATGGATGGATAAAAGTATTTTATATATATTTGTATAAAAGAGCAATGTGGACAGGAATTAACATTGCATGGTGACTGTTTCACACTTCAAATGACTTTGAGACTGTGTTAATTCTCCTGCCATTGGGTAATATATGAAAGGGAAGAAAGAAAACCAATCCTTCCCAATTTAGGCTCTGATCTTTTGGTCTGTTTATTTTATTAATTCATTTATGTAAGAAGTAGTGACATATAGTGTGGAGACATGAAACTGACAGTCACAATGCAGTATTGATTTTTGAGTCCACACTACAAATGGTCTATCTCTAACATTTAACACTCTTCCCTCATAAATTTGAGAAATTTTAAGAATTTATTTATTTTAATAGTTTAAAATTAATTTATAGAAATATGAGAAAATAGTTCCAAATTGGTTGAACCTCTACTGCTTAGTTTTTATATCTGAGGAGGGTACTACTAAATATGTTAGATATTTGTTTTCTTCCCTCAAGCCCTCAATTTTGTTGAGTGTCCATCTTCACTTTCAATTTCCTTGGCATTGATAGAATTGATTTCATTAATTAAACTGTTGCTGTTTAACATTAAATATAACACTGAGACGTCAACACTATCTAAAGATGTCAAGATGAACATTGATTGAAAGATTATTCCATAATTAAATAGTCCACTTATTATGTCTAGCAGGGATGCCAGTGTGTGCTCCTTTTGAAAACTTAGCCCTGATTAAAATTGAATTTTACTACTTGAAACTGTTTTCAAAATAAGCTAGGCTAAGAAGCCAGGTCGATATACACCTGATGAAGTTACAAATTTATTTATACTGTTTATATGTGGGCTATTGTCCTCATCTTTATCATCGTTATTCAGTACTGGGGAGAGAATTTCCAAAAATCTAGCACTCAGATTATTTTGAGATCCCCCCAACTCCATGGTTCAGAAAAGGAGAGGCTGGGACAAATAAACTTTATTTAGCATGTCTTACAAAACTCGTGATAGACTGTGATTTGGCGCGAAAATTAGACTTTGAGGAACTCATCACACGTTTTGCTTCAATGAAAGTTCAAAAAATGCACTTTTAAGCTGCTTTGGAATTGGTTTTAGTCTTTGTTTTTTTTTTTTTGTTTTTGTTTTTTTTTGTAAAATACAGATTTGTAATTTTGCTCTTTACTTTTCATAAGGAAGTTCCCCACCCCACCCTAAACCCCTAAAGGTATTTTCTTAAGAACCCTCAGGTTTCAAGGCCCAGCACATTTGTGCCAGCTGTCCTCACCTCTTGCCACCACTGTTGTTATCACAACATTTCAGCCATTGTACCCTCCAACCTTCATTAGGTGTATGTTAATCCAGGTAACCTACAGAAAATTCTGAACTGAACCCATTACTTAATCTACTGGGGATAGACTGTTCTTGTTCCACTGGTCATATTTCGGGATATCTTGTCTAGTTTTTATTCTCAGTACTGCTCGCCCTGTTTCCACTGAGTTCAAGTAGACACTGAATGACTCGGGAATTGAACTCGCAATTATTATTATGTCACCATATTTATGAACCAAAACTTAAATCCGCTAGGCTATTGTCCTGCAGGATTAGAATAAGAATTATATAAAATATCACCAGACATAGGCAGTAGAACAAGAAGAGTCAATCCTTGTAGATTAAATAAAGGATTCAGTTTGGAATTCTCTGTAGGTTACCTGGATACATCTGATGAAGGCCAGAGGACACAGTAACAGAAATGTTGTATCACAACATTTCAGTTGCAACAATGATGAGGACAACAGTTCATATCTAAAGAGTGTAAATAAATTTGTAACTATCAGCTCTGAAACAATCCAGTTATATTGGCAAAATTATTTTTCTCTTTTTGTAATTATGAAGGTTGTGAATGAAGTTCTCTCTCCTTTTGGACTTCATCCCAAAGAAAGTAATAATATGATCCTTTTTTTTTCTGAATGTATTATAACATGTCTGATATTGTACTAAAGCTTTATGTTGTGACTTTTTCTTCCAAGTTTAAATTATTATTCTACTTTGTATTTTTTTAATTTAATTTTACTTGATGTCTGTTGTCTTTTCAAAAAAGCTATTTCACATAATTTTCAAAATCTTTGATTAGCATCTCGTGATACCTCCATTATTTGAATTTTAATGGTAACTAACATACAAATAAAGTTTATTTATATTTTTGAGTTATAAAATATTGTACACATAAAGGATATTAAATGTGCTTTATTAAGTTATGATAGTTATTTTGTATCTGTAGATCTTCACTATTTTACTTAAGTAGTCATGAGTCTGAGTGGTTTTATAATTAGGTTTTAAACTCATTTGAACTGATAAGTACACCTAGAAAGTGAATTCTGTTATGTGAATTTAAGAACAGTTATTTTCAAAGATTGTTCTGAGAGGTTTAACTTGGTATTTTTAATTAATATAAATAAATGGTTGTTGGTTTAATGTTTTCTTTTAATCTCTTTTTCTAAGGTTAATAAATAGAATTTTGAGAGTGTTGGTATGAGAGGTGAACCCATAGCGACACAGTTTTTGTGAATATATTTCCTAAGTTGTCATAGAGCTGGACATGTGTGAAAGTGGCTAAAAGCATTTTCTCAACAGATTGTTTTTATTTTTGGCAGTGGAATTGATGGACCTTTGTAAATGTTAGTAATTATAATGTCTCTTGTTTCACTGATAGATATATTGGTGAATATATATATATATATAATATATATAATGTGTGTGTGTCTGTTATGCTGTCATAATTAGTACTGAAAATCTTTTTTTTTTTCTTTTTTTAAATATAAAGAAGTTTCATTTGATTATTATATGGTACGAGGACTGAAGAGATGTCTGTATAGCAACAGACATTTAGTCTGAGAGAAAACGTGCATGTGGTTAGGTATTTTCATTCTTAGCTACATACAAGGGGTTATTAAAAAGTTTTCACCCCAAATTGAATCTTTTTTTTTCCTGGAGATGGGGAGAAAATGTTTTAGCACCTTGATATTTTAAATAGATTAATTTGAGAAGTGGATCAATCCTGTATCTAACTGGATATTTTGCATAATCTTTCAAAATTGCTTTACCAGAAAATGAAGTCTCGGGCCTTAAGTTCCCCCAATTTTTTTGTTGTACCTAATGTGTAATATAGAATTAATTTCTTGTGAGCAGTTTCCTGTGATTCCTCTTTACTTGCCTGAGAAACTAATTCAAGTTGTTAAGGAAAGGATCTAGCAATACTTCTAGATCCAAAATTGATATTCCCTTTCTACATAGTTCTTGATTTTCTCATGCCAATGATAGAATAAATAATAAACTATATGCAAGACATGGAAGGTCTGTTCAGCATCAGTTTCCACTTGTGTGTCTGTTCAGCAACTGTTGCCATACAGGCACCTATCCTATACCGTTACTGTACCTTCTGATATTTTCTGCCTGGGTATTGTAACTTATATCCAATGAATTTGTTTGCTAAAAAATATAGTTATTACCAACCATTGCTGAAATCAAAATCACTTCAAAGGCTTATTGTCAAGGGAGGTCATCCCTACTCAAAATATCATGCCACACATTTGAACAAGTTATATTTGGCTAACATTGAGAGACAATATCAAATTGTTGAGTCATAAGTAATTGTCATTTTTGGGAACCAGTTGTAATGATGAATGTATCTAATCTAATTACCAGTCTTACTTGAAGTATACCTTAGCTTTTGCATGGTAATGGCAGCATACACAGTGGATTAATGGAAAAATATTGTTCTTCTCCTCCCTGACAATGTAAGACCACAAAAAGAATAACACAGGAAAAAATCTAGGAACTTGATTGTTTTGTTCTACCCCAACTGCCATGTTGACCTAATCTTACATCAATAGATTATTTACTACAAAACACTTTGATGTGGAAAACTTTTTCTATTGAAAACAAGATTCAAGAGTTTGTTGAAAACTTTTTCACACCAAAATCTGCAGAATTTTATTCACTCTATCAAACCACTGTCTGATAAGTGGCAACAAATCATTATAAATAATTATGAATATATAATTAAAGAAAACATAATTGTACTTTACTTTTAGGATGAATAATAATATTGATAAAGAAAAACTGAAATTATTTATGACTCCACCTTGTATATACCAGTTAGCTCTTCTATTTTCTTTTTATTTTATTAATTTGTAACTCAATTGGTTACAAAGTTTCAGTTTGTTTTCACAAGACCATTATTTTGCTTTTATGTCTTTTGATCCAAATTTGTTGTTAGAATAAATCAAAATTTTGTAATACAAGACAGTTATGATGAATTCTGTTTGTGCTATTTGCAAGTTTCTTCCTCTCTCTTTCTCAACATATAATGAATACAGCTTGTTCTCTAAGGAGTCTTTCCAAGGTAATTTATTTCTAGAAGAGGCTCCAGGATTTAGCAGTTGGTACTTGGGTTTGAACTCTATCCTCTCTTCTCCCTATTGTTTTTTTTTCTTCTTCATACAAATGTCTGGATATATATATATATATATATACTTATAACAAAAGTTATTTTAAAGATATTGCCTATATTCAGCTCCAAAGCTAGAAATAGAATGTTTTGCTCTTGCATCTTTTTTTTCTACACCCTTTGCTGCTTTTCATTATTTTATGTTTTTCTTAAAATTCTGACTTTGTTCACGAGAATGTTTGTCTGTTCTTTTAATAATCTTCTATGAAAATATCTTTTCTTATATTTCCTAGTCTTGCATTATTTTACTTATAGTCTAACCAAGCCCACTATCCTGGTTATATTGATAGGAGGAAGAGACTATATAAAAATGTTTTAATTTTTCTCCTGTATAAAGTTTCATTGATTAAGGTTAATTAAATTGACATTTCATAAATTTATATCTGGCTCCATTTCGTTCACTTCTGAATGTGAATTTTACATAAGCTTGTTTTAATTTAGCTTAAGGATTTAAAGGTCTGTCCATCTCTTTCTCTGTGCTTACCTCATTTCTCAGTTGTGTTGGGAACCAAATAAAGTAATTATGTTTAAAACTTAACAAGAACAGCCATTTATTTCTTCAGGTTCATGAGTGAAAAGAAGCCATGTCAGAAAATCAGGTCTCAGTAATGAGATTTCTGTGAACATATCAATTTATAAAAAGGGTTGAAAGACAAGGATGTCTCTTCTCACCAGGTGATTCTGAGAAAAATAGAAGTCTTACCAAGATTCATTGTTGGTGTCCAGAATCTTAACAACATAAGATATGCAGATGACAGTCATGATAGCAGACACAGAAAGAAATCTACAAAAACTCCTACAGAAGGTAGTGAAGGAAAGAGGGAAGATAGGATTAAACATCAACTGCAAGAAAACAGAATTTATAGTTGTTAACAAAAGAACGAGCCCAAAGTGCGCATTTCAAATTGGAGATACCAAAATCAAATAAGTGCGGAGATTTAAATATCTGGAAAGTATTTTACTAGAGGTTGGAAAAAGCAACACTGAAATCTGAAGGCGTATTGGGATAGCCAAGGAGGCATTCCAAAAGCTAATCAGAGTGCTAAGAAATAGGAAAATTTTGTTAAACATGGAAAAGAGTACTAAACTACTACTATGTGATATCTGTCCTCCAGTATGGCAGTGAGTGCTGAATGATCTCCTCAGGGATGTAGAGGAGACTTGAAGTAACAGAAATGTAGTTCTGCAGAAGGATGCTGAAGATAGTGTGGATCGAACATGTGAGTAACAATGAAGTTTTGGAGAAAATGGTAGCAAAAAGGAAACTAATACTTAACATCAGGAAAAGAGAGTTGAGGTTTCTAGAGCATATGAGGAAGGAGAAAATCTGATACTCATGGGGCAGACAGAAGGCAAGAGGGACAGAGGCAAACAACACATAACATAATTAGTGAGAGCTTGAGTAAATGGATGGCAGAACAGGGCTTATGAGAAATAATAGAAAGACACAGTTTATTAAGAGCTATTAGGGACAGAAAGTTGTAAAAGGCCATGATTGCCTATGTCCCGAGGAGACACAGTACATAAAGAACAATGTAGGCATATTTTCCACTGCTTGTTAATGATCCAATCCCATATGCCTCATTTGACATGGTAATGGGACCAGGTTGGATGCCTGAAATTGGAGGTAGTACTGAACCCCAATCTCTCTCTCTCTCTCTCTCTTGCACACACACACACTCACACACACACACACACACACTCACACACACACACGCATATATATATAAAATCTAAGAAAAAATAACTACACAATCAAGGTGTTGCCACTCCTGACGAGTTCAAATAAAAGGTTAGGAAGGAAGCTCGCATCAATGTTGGAAAGAGCAATAACATCTACTGGACTTGAAAAAACTTTTCCTGAAAGATTTTATAAATTTCAACCAACAGTACCACTGACTAGCAAATGTTTCCTTATAAAGAAACGAGATGTTAATTGAATTTGAGGATTTCTGAGTATATAAGTAGTTGATTGCCTTGTTGTTGGAGTTTTTTTTTGGGCGGGGGTTGCTCTTATTAAATGAAATAGAATAGTAAGTTTATCTAAACATATCAGCTAAGTGACAAACTTTTATTTATTTAATATATATATATATATATATATATATATATATATATATAGGATTTATTTTAACCTGACAGATTTTGTATCACTTTAAACATTATTTTTAATGAATACTTATCATGAAAATATTTATAGAAAAGGCAGAAGCCACATTACATTAGGGAGAAAGTTATTGAAGTTGAGATACCAAGTCGGGATCAATTATATTACAGACTCTTGTTTGAATTTTGTCAAGAATCTAAAGATGTGTAGCGGGAGCACCAGACCAGATATGGCAGCAGTATTCAATGGATAGGCAAATAGTAGATTTATAGATATGCCAGATGGATTCTGACAAGAAAAATTGTCTGGCACAAAACACAGTAAACCAACTTTTCTAGCAGTATGACCTAGCAATTGATTCGATATAATCATGTCAGGGGAAAGCATGTGTCTAAGACGGCACAGAGTTTTTCTCCTAGAGGTTAGCATCAGCCAGGCTGAGAGCAGTTTTGCTTTGGAGGCATTAAAATTTACATACCATTCCTTACCCCAGTTAACCACTAATTGAAGGTTCTTTTAGAAAACTGGCCAGTTTTACTTTGGCAAACTTGCAACTAAGACAGGAGTAAATAGTTGTCATCAGTATAAATACCTAGTTAGGAATTGATGACATTGGAAAAGTCATTGAAGATAAGACACAACATAGGTCCAAAGATAGAGCTCTGAGGTAACCCTGTGAAATGAACAAGCATGTCTGTTCAATACAATTTCATTACATGTTTTGTTATGAATGGTTGAATTAAGTGATATATTCTTGCTGTGGCAACATAACCCTTGAGCTTTTGGAGAAGGGTCACATGCCAAACCCTCTTGAATGCCTATTAGTTATCTAAAGCCATAGCCCAAGCCTCACTATTCTTATCTAAAGCTTAATAGACAAATTCAGTGATAGCTGTTAGCCCAGTGATGGGAAAACAGGTGAAATAGAAACCATAAATCTGAAAGGAGGGTGTGTGAAATGAGAATCAATTTGGTGTTGATATGTTGACTCTAGAACATTTTTTTTTTTTTTTTTTTTTTTAAATCATTTCACCTCAAGCAAAGTAATAAAGCCACTAAGACATGGGGTTACTGAGTATGAAAGAAAAAGAAAAACGTTATTAAGGAAAGAGAACAATAAAAGAGGAATCAAGAAGATGTAGACAATGATTGACATTGCATTTAAATTTTTGAAGATCAAAGTTGGCTGGAAAGTAGAGAAGAGTTCTACAAGTGATACTTGCAAGAGAAGAAACTGTTAACATAGAAATTAGTTACATCTAGCCAAATCAACTGTAGATTGAGAAGACCTTGTTGCTAATCTGGTAATGCACTTAAAAATTTATAAGTATTAGGTATCATAGCGGAAAGTTCATCAGAACAATTTTTATGAAAGTATTTATAGAAAAGATACAGGCAAGCTACATTACTGCAGTGGGAAAGTGACTGAAACCAAAATGTCATGTCAGGACCAATATTAATGCAGATTCTTCTTTGGATTTTATCAAGAATCACTAAATAAATAGCTGGAGCACCAGACTATATGTAGCAGCAATATTCAAAGCATGTATATATGGTAGACTTATAAATATGTAAATTTTTCTCTTTAGAATCTGTCATGACACAGTAAACCCTCTTTCTTAGCAGTACTTTTCCAAAATGTGGTGAGAAACTAATAGAATGATAATTTGAAGGGTCAGAAAGTTCCCCAGAGTTCTTAAAGACATTAACTAGAGAGGAGTACTTCCAGTAAGCTGGTAAGCAAGAAGCCATGAGGCATTTTATTGTAAAGTTTGGAGAAAATAGGAGCCAGTTCATTAGCACATTTCTTTTAGAACAGCTGCAAGGATAGTATCAAATCTGCACTAGAATCAAATCCTCTATGTGAAATATATTTGGGAGTAGTCTAGCAGTTCTGTTTTAAATGGAACTGCTGGGCCCTCATTAGTCAAAACTGATGAGGGAGTTATATATATATATATATATATATATATATATATATACACACACACACACACAATTTTATATATATTTTATTATTTTAAAATACATTACATTATATAAAACATATTAGTATAAGGACAGCAATATCATCTGGAAGAGATAAAAATAAATAATAATGATCTTGCATATAGAAATAAACATTTTAGTCATGATGTTCTTTACTAAAAGCCAAGTGATAGTGCAACTTATGCCCGGAACTCGCGGCTTATCTCAAGTCATACCATTCCACAGCTCTAATCAGCTTTAGTAATTAAAAAAAACCTGGATTAAGAGCATAATTAATTTGACTAAAAAAATTGATCCTCTTTACCTTGGTATATTCTTTCTTTATCATAAGGACACTTTTACTTTACATCAGGAAGAGAAAGTTGGAATTTCTGGGGTACATAATGAAGAAAGAGGGCTTAGAAAATGTGATACTCACAGGACAGATTGAAGATAAGAGGAACAAATGAAAACAATGCATAACCTACCTAGTAAACTTGTAAATGGATGTCACAGCAAAGTTTAGAAGAGATGATAACAAAAAGTCAAAATTTATTAAGAGCTACAAAAGACAGGAAATTGTGGAAAAACCTACATCCTGAAGGGACATAGGTTTTATTAGAATTAATATATAATTTGGTGGAGTGTCAGATCCATCACTTCCCACCTCATTAACAAGGATGTATGAATTGTTATATGCATTTTAATCTTTGAATTACCATAATTCCTTATGTATGATATGCATTTTTCTAAAAAAAAAATAAGCGAAATCAGCAGTGCATATAATGCACAGCTATAAAAAATCTTTAATAAAATTGCCATAAAATAAGAATTATCATAAAACTAAATTAGAATAATATTATTTTATGTCCAAAATCTTTTTTTCTTAAATAAGAGTAGGAAACACTGACCATAATGAAATTGGAGAGGTGCAATTTATAGGGTTTGATTACGGAACAAGGGGTGCATATTATGTGTGAGTAGAAACATTTTCCAACACTTTCAGCACAATTTTAGGTGTGCATATTATGGATGAAGGTATATCATACATGGGAAATTATGGTAATTACTGATGTAATAACAATTTTAATGAAACGAAAACCATATCCAAACTATGAATTCTGAAACTAAAATATGGCATGAAGCAAAATATGAATGTAAATTTTTATTTTATTATTTAGAAATAAACTAACTATTGTTATGCTAACTTATTTTCTCATAAATATGCATTTTTGCTATTACATAAGTAACTAGAAAACAAATCGACTCTTAAAAATGTGTGGTTTAGCATCAGTTAATTATTTTGTACAGCTCATTTAAAATATCTAAAAATGTTTGATTTAAACTTAGTGAAGTTAACTATGACATTAACTTTACATAATGATGATTATAAATGATTTTTATTTTGTATCACATTTGCTCCTATTTTGTGTATTTTAATGGTAAACTAAAATTTAACAGTTTTATAAAAAATACCTTTTAAAAAGAAAAATATAAATTACTCATAAAAAATTAAAGTTTATCATTTTATTATATTATTTGTTATGAATAGCATTATCTTGGTGAAAAATATTGCTTTATATAACAATAGCATTTTTAAATAAATTTTGCATTGTAAAAACAGTATCAAACAAAAAAATGTCCTTGGAAGAAGAGCCTGTCCAAATTTAAACATAATTAAATATTATTAAAATTAACTTTGTTGTTATAAGAAAGATGAGAAAAAATAAGATTAATAAACCATTTTCTTAAAACAAGTAAAATTAAAATGTTACATTTCTGCATAAGAAGCATAGTAAAAATTCAACATTAGTTCATTTGCTTTTAGGGATAAACATAGTGAAGAATATTAAAATAACCTTGTGAAAAATGTTAAATTAACTTTCAAGTAACAAGACCAAGTTTCCTAAATTACATTGTTTTCTCTCTCTCTCTCTCCTCTTTCTCTCTCTCTCTCTCTCTCCTCTTTCTCTCTCTCTCTCTCTCTCTCTCTCTCCTCTTTCTCTCTCTCTCCTCTTTCTCTCTCTCTCCTCTTTCTCTCTCTCTCTCTCCTCTTTCTCTCTCCCCTCTCTTTCTCTCTCCCTCTCCCCCCTCTCCCCTCTCCCCCACCTCTCCCCCTCTCTCTCCCCCACCTCTCCCCCTCTCCCCCACCTCTCTCCCTCTCCCCACCTCTCTCCCTCTCCCCATCTCTCTCCCCTCCTCTCATCTCCCCCTCCCCTCATCTCTCTCTCCCCCTCATCTCTCTCCCCCTCATCTCTCTCCCCCTCATCTCTCTCCCCCTCATCTCTCTCCCCCTCATCTCTCTCCCCCTCATCTCCCCCCTCATCTCTCTCCCCCTCATCTCTCTCCCCCTCATCTCTCTCCCCCCATCTCCCCCCTCATCTCTCTCCTCCTCTCATCTCCTCTTCTCTTCTCTCTTTTCCCTCCCTGTCTTTACCCCCTTTCTCTCGTCATCATTTTCCATTTCTCTCTCATTTTTCCACCATCTTTTACCCCTTTCTCTCACCACCCTCTCTCATTCTCTTTTTCAATGCTTCTCTCATTCCCTTTTCCATCTCTCTTCCTCCCCTCATGTGTAACACAATGTAATTTTTCCTTTATTAACCAGGAGCTACATGAAGTAAGCTTACAAGTCAAATAAATTAATAAAATCTCCAGCTGTACCCCCACCCCAAATACAGTGGTTGCTTTCTTCTTTCTGTATTCAAAATTTGTCAACCAATGTCTACTCAACTGACACTTTTTTTCTCTTGCACAACAACTGTATTTTATTTATTTTTATTTTATTCCTCTTCCATTTTTTTCTTCTATTCTGGCAGTTACTAAAGACATTGAATCACAAATGCTTCAATGATTTGCCTTTATTGACAAGTTGATTACCTTAGATTTTCTATTAGTTCTTTATTTTATATTCTGTCAGAGACACAAATTACTATAGAACTATATATAGAAGATGTACGTAATTAAATGTCAATGATAAAAAAAAATCAAAGAAGTAGCTTGTGATAAGTTTTCCCCCTTGAGTAAAGCATTTGGACAATTCTCTACCATTTTAAAATAGGATTAGAAAAAAGTGGAAAATCTTTAGATATTTTTTATCTTTTATAGATTTTACTTGTCTGTATCCATGTTGGTACAAAAACAAAACAGATATTAGAAAAATAATACATTTCAGGCTTGTTGTCAACAGGGATGTGTAGCAACCTCTTTAATGTGAAATTACATTTTCAATGCCTAATCTGTTAAAGACTTGACACCTATTTTTTTCTCCAGCTTGCAAAAGAAACATTGGCAGCACATAAAACATCTGACAAAACAAAAAATTGCTAATGATTGATGGGGGGGGGGGAATATACAAAACTTTGAAAAAAATAAATAAAATAAAATAAATAAAATGGAATATTTATTAAAGGACTGATTTACAATCTGTCACAAGCTGCATGGGAAGAAAAATCCAATTGAAACAATTTTTAAACAAAATATGATATGACCTTTTTAAAAAGATTCACTGCTGCAAAGCCTAAAAAATGTTTGTCCTGGCTCAACTCTGTTATAAAAATAAAAATAAATAGAATGTTTGATGGATGGCCGGTTCACTAAATTCTGACTACATGAGTGAGAGAGATGATAGAACTGAAATCCAGTTATTAGGTGCAGATAGAGAAAAATGCTCAGGGAGATAGCATGAATAATGAAAAAGAGTCTTAGTTTTAAAGACTCACTAATTATTTAGGGTTGTCTGGCACAAGAAAACTGTTGTGAGGCAGTCAAAGATCCAGGTTATAAGAAATTCCAGTCATATTGGATTACGTAGGGGAAAAGTCACACATTAGACTAGGTGGTGGGGGGAGTCAATATGTTGAACTAGGCAGGCAGGAGAAAAGTCAGACAAAATTATTTTAATCTGTAATAAGAGTGAGTGATATTTTCATTATTTTTATAAAATGAAAATATTATTTTCTGATATTTTCGTAAGCCAGAAACTAAAATTAAAAAAAAAAAAAAAAACATTTTTGTTTCTATTCTAACAAAATGCACTTTATAAATCTTTCAAGTCCTGGAAGATTTCACTTTGTATGCAAGAGACTGTCAGACATTGTTGTACAAGTAGCCTTTACTTGTCATGTTCTCATACACAAAACCATAAAAAATGGATCCCCGAGTGAGGATTGAACTCTCCATACTGTCAAATTGGTCTGTAATCCTTGTACTAGGGTAGGTACACAGCATTTGAATGATTGTATGTGAATTCTCTAGATTTACATTTTTTTCCTCAAATTGACTCAACTATTTTCAAT
Organism: Acanthosepion lycidas; assembly: GCA_963932145.1. Lineage (NCBI taxonomy): Eukaryota > Metazoa > Mollusca > Cephalopoda > Sepiida > Sepiidae > Acanthosepion > Acanthosepion lycidas. The sequence goes on along the minus strand of OZ010583.1, from coordinate 78,918,305 downwards.
TTCAACATGTAGCTTTCAGCTAATCAATTGTTCTGATTGAATGACCAAACTTTCAAAAGCCATGGTGACGGTCAAGGATTAACAGATAAAAACTACTCTTTTTGAAGATGAACACATACAGTGGTTAAAATTTTCTACTAAAAAAAAACAATAGACTTGTGGAATAAACTTGATTTAATATTTTTTTTTTTTTTTTTTTTTTTTTTTTTTTAGAGACATTATGACACTATTATTAAAACTACAAAAAGTGCATTATTCACTGTTAGTTTGAGACTAATTCACACTCCTCAAGCAGGGTACTGAAAAGTTCTCAATCTAACCAAGATGTTCTTCCAAAAAAATAAAAAGTAAGGATATTCTATTGTCGTAGTGACAAGGCATTACTTGACACTATATGCATTAAACACATCTACTGCAATGGAATATTTCATTCAAAAAGTGAAAATACGTTGCTATTTGTACTTTTTATTTTTGTTTATTTTTTTATTTATTATTTTTTTGCATATTTTTACTTTTACTGATTTAAAAAAAAAAAATCTTTAGTTATGTTTGTCTCTTTGCTGCAGGAAGTTGTAATTGAGAAGCAAATTTAAATTGTTTGTTGAATTGCTTGGCATTAAATGGAACCTTAGTTTATAAAATAACTTGTAACAAGAGAGTTGTATAATGATCCATATATATAATTATTTATTCATGTGTAACATGTTTCTTCAATCACAAATTCTCATTATTCTTGTAATGACCCAGAAATGATAATTATATTCAATGGTGAATAGAATATTTTGCTTAGTTTTATATTCAGGAAATATTGAACATGAATAAGAGAATGCAGAAAAAATTTAGTACAATAAAAACATTGCTTGTTTTTTTAGTATAGATAAATTATATTTTACATTTCCATTAAAAAGTTATAAAAATAATTTACCAGAAGTAGATGCTGTCTCCAATCCTGGTGGATTGCACAACTCATGTGACTTTAGAATGTCAGTCATTATGCGTTTTTACAGGTCAACATATCCCTACAACTGGCACAGTCTGCTGGGGAATGAAGGATTTTGAATCAATGATTTCCACCCAAGGCCTGCTCTTTAACTCATGAGAAGATATGGATTCATGCCTTTTCCAAGGGTATTTGTGCAAAAGTGAATGAACTTAACTGGAATTCAGACTCAGCTGACTGATTTCTCTTTTTCAAACTGCTAACCATTATGCTACTGAATGCAAACTATAGCTTAGTGCTCCATATTATAGGCTTGTGCCAGACTGTTAAATACTTCACCTTGCTGTTAGGTTGTTGATAGCACTAGTGATTAGGTTTCAAACCCAGGATTTCAGAGGTTGATTTAAAGAAAAAGAAGTTAGACAAGCTATCCCTATTTTGAAGATTGGTGCAACACAGTCTTACTACTCAACATTTCCCCCATGTAATCTTGCACTCAATTTATTCATAATTTTAAATGTGAACAATTCTATATAGTTTCAGATGGTTCTCTTTTTGTATGTCATTGTTTCTTTTAAAGTGGCAAAAAGTGTCATGGAAAAGTGAATTTTTTTTTCTGCTACTTGGATCTACTTTACAGCAATACACCTCTTCCTGGTTTCTATCCTATCACCAGGTATTTTGACATAGGTTCTCTTCTTGGTCGTTTTCTCTTTCTGCCCCAAAATAAACTTGGATCTTTAGTAAATATCAGGGCAGATGATACAACACTGTATAGGTGCACCTCCAAAAATCTAGATGACCAGAGACTGGCAGGTGATCTCTCCTCTGACCTCGAAATACAGCCCAATTAACCTGACTTGTAACATTCAGCACCTACAAAATCAAACTGTAATGTCTCATCATCCCCAAGCACACTCTGAATTTTTGGTTATCATAATGAATGGTTGTTCTCTCAATGAGGCTTCTTGTCTTGAACACCTATTGGCCATATCTGGGCTGGAGCTGCCCATTTCTCACTTTTCTGTCTTGATAGATTTCAAAAGTGTTTTCATGGCCTTGTGGCTGATGAATTATTTTCCACTCTACAACCTCTATTCCACAGATGAAAAGTTGCAAGCCTTATTGCTACTCTATAACAATTTCCATGGCAAATGTTCTGACAAGCTACATATTTTAGTTTGACCAGTTCTGACCCTTACAGCTAAGACCCACTGTGCCATTTACACTGGGATAAATCACCCCCATTCTCTTCATATTCATTAGTAAGGAATTTCTATTCAAACAGCTTCTTCCCAAGAACTATTACTTTGTGGAACACTCTCAAGAGGATACTTTTCAAATCATTACAATGTTACTTACTCATACAACAACCTCAATCAGTAACCCTCTACCTTCAGTGGGTCTTAGGCCTTGTATTAAGTGAAAAACTACTAAACTAATACTTGGTTTGATTACTGTTGATATACCCATTGTTTTGGAACCTCTGCATTTCATGATCTGTATAAGTGGGTGACTTACTGTAATCCAACTATATTGACTAATATAATAATATTGAATAATGATTTTTTATTTTTTGTCATGTCACATCATGCATCCCATAACCCATGAGGGCTACAGGGGCACTACATGTACCACAGCTATAACAGCAATGCTATATTTTCAATAAAATAGCATGACACAGCCAGTTCCTTCTCAGGCTGTTACTTCTCCTAGACTGGTTACCACTCAATCAGGAATGGCTGGTCTACCCTATTTAACTCATAAGTCAAGGAAGATTGATTTGTGCCTTTTCCTAGGACAATAGTGTGAAGTGAACAAAACAGAGTTGACTGGAATTTGAACTTTGCTCACTAATTTCACATTCGGCAATAATAAACCCATAAAGAGTCGATAAACTGTAAAAAGCAAATCAATTCTGCAGTCATAGCCATTACACTAGCTCCACATCCCTTATTTTTGGTAAATTTTTGTTGCCTATGTCCATAGACATTGGACAAAATAATAAAAATGGCAAAAGAATAGCAATGTCATAGATCTTCTAAAATATATTTGCAAATAAAAATTTATTACTAATGCAGTTAAGGAGTTCTTAATATGTACTTTAATATTCTTGACAAAATCCAAGGAATGGTCCTGTTAATGTTATTAGTCCTGACCTGGTATCTCAACTGCAGTCAATTTTCCATCGCTGCGACCTGGCTTCTGTCTTTTTTATAAAAATTTTCATGGCAAATGTTCTGATGAGCTTTCATCCTTGGTATCTCAACCACATAAATTTAAGTGTACTACTAGTTTGGCAACTAGGTTTAATTGTTTTACTGTTAAAATAAATAGATGTAACTAAGTTTTATTCTGATTGTTTCTTCTCTTGGACATCTCTCCTTTGAAATTCTCTTCTATTTTCTTTGGTTCACTTCCACCTATGATATTCAAACATTTAAATGCAATATAAATTGACATCTTCTGTCTTTCTGAAACCTATTCTTTTATTGTCTTTTTTTTTCCTCACTGTTTTCTCATTTTCTTTCACTCCCAGCAATCCCTTAAGTCTTAGTGGCATTATCACCTTGCTTTGGATGAAATGTTTATGAAAAAAATTATTGTTAAACCCTGCATTTATAATGGCATTTAATACAAGACACCTCATTTAGTATCTATGTTTGATGCATATGAATTGTGATCATTTCAGAAAAATAAGATGTGGTGGTAATCAGAAAACCTTCATTCATCAAAGAATGTCATTACAGTATTTTCAGCATTATTTCTGGTAATATTTGGTCTCTTGTTTCTTCCCATTCTGTTAAGATCATTGTCAAAGAGTTTAATGTCTATTTATTGAATTGGGAAAATTTGTCATGTCCTTTTATCAATTATATCCTCCCTCCTTCAGATACCTGTCATTATTGGTAACCTTTTGGGAATTAAGTTTAATTGAGTTTACACTGTTCACACTTTGCTGTTCATGCTATAGGAAATCTCATCAGTTAATTCTACTGTGTTTTGTCTTTACCAACTTTAATAAACATCTAAAGAAGGCCAGAGAAAATAATGATTGAAAGATTGTCATAATAACCAAGATAAGAACTAAAGTCTGATTAAATTGGTGTGTTATTATTATTACTCATGTAAAAAGAAAATTAAAATCTGTTCTCAGAATTTTACAAATAGAATCAACTTTAACAGTTCAAACCACTAAGGAATTATATAGTTTGTGTTCACTTGTGAGAGAATCAATTTCACTGTCTTTTTCATTGGCTCTTAGATGTTTGCTTTGACAACAATAAATTGCTTCATTCCTCTTCTTGTTCTCTCCTCTATCACTTGTGCTTTTACCATTCGTTCATTGAAGAAAACCCACACTTGACTATGCAATAATCATAGGATTTAAAACAATTTCCTTTCTCTCATTGGTAATGCGATTTTTATATTCTTTTCAATGGTCGGAAATTTGTATGTTACCAGCAAAATCTTATTCTTAAATATCTACCTGATGAGCAGCTATCCTCATTTTTTTTTTTTCTTTTTCCTCTGGAATTCTTTATAGTCAATGCATGTGTGAAGTCTTTGTGTTGGCAGTAAGTCATGTTTTCTTTATTTGTTTTTTCCAACTACACATTATTTTGGGTGACAGTTGCAGGATTCAAACAAAAGTATACCATGATTTCAGTAAATATTTCATATCTTTGTTTGTGTAAAAGTTTCTGAACTTATAAGCTGTATAGATATGAGATGCAACCAAAAAGCTAGTAGAATTTGCATCTTCTGTGTGTTATGTCCCTCCAGAATGTGGGTAATCTTGGCTCCCTTCAACTTTCTGTCCTTTGTAGCCCTGAGATGCTTTTTTTTTTTTTTTTTTTTTTTGCTATATCTCCTTATCCCTGTTCTGCCAATTTTTCTCATTATGTACCCTAGATATTTCAGATGCTATTTATAAGAGTACTTTTTGTTTCCATTTTCTCTAAAAGTTTGTTGTTGCTCATGTGTTCAGACTATGGTATTCTCAGTATCCTTCAGTAGAGCAACATTTTTGTTGCTCCAAGTTTCCTCTTCTGTTATGAGATGGTTCACCTATATTATATAACAGTTTTTTCTTACTCTTTTCTTTATTTCCAATGGAAATTTTTGTGTTTATTAATACTTTGCTTACCTTTTGGAAGGCATATTTCCAATATGTTTTGGGATTTCAGTGTTGAATTTTCTATCCTAAGTAAAAACACTTCCCAGATATTTAAATTTTTGTGCTTGTTTAATTTTGGTATCTCCAATTTGTAATTCACATGTTGGGCTGTTCCTTTTGCTGACAATCACATATTCTCTATTCTTATAGTAGATGATTAGTCTTTTCTTCTTGCTTTCCTTTAATACCTTCTGTAGGAGTTCCTGTAGTTTCCTTTTTGTGTCTGCTGTCAACATTGTGTCATTTGCACATGTAATGTTAAATGGTGGCCACCAATAATGAATCCTGGTAGAACTTCTAATTCTCTCATATGCTCCAATAAATCCATTGTAGAGGTTTATTATCCCTTTCTGCCATCTATTGAACATCACATACGTTATATGAAAATTAGCCTTTGTTTCATTCTGTTGAATTCTCTCAGGATTGCTTCACTGTAAAGGTTAAATAAGTCTCATGAGAAGATACGCCCAATTGTCTTATGCTCCTCTCTATTTCCGTGTATTTACTGAAGACCACACTTTCATGAGGATGGCACTTTGGGTCTGCTGTATTGAAATAAAAGTGGTTTTAATATCAGGACACTACTCACAATTGAAGGATCTTTTTGATTTTGAGTACCTTAAACTATGGCATACATATTTAAGTGATTATCTTGGCTGAAAAATAAACCTTATCCAGTGATGTAATCAGGGCTGTTTTATTATTGTTAACAATGAAACCTGTGAATGAACCCAGTGTGCATTCTTTTAATACTGAAGCATCCCTTTGTATGGAAGACACATATTGGTTGTTATTTTATAAATTTCAGTTATTTTCCTTGACAAAAGTTTGTTTGAAGGTACGTATTGGTCTATTTTTCTTTTGGGCCTGTCAATATATATATATATATATATATATATATATATGAGGCAGTCACTGTGTGTATTTTTTTTCTGGTGGGAGGCCTATTGGTTAGGTGAAAGGGTGGCTGCTTTGGCTGGCACACACTTTAGGCTAAGAAGCTTGTGTAAATGGATGATATTACTGAGAGAGATACTTAGGGATCAAACATAGCTGAAGAATAAGATAGGAATTCATGAAGAGACTGATTACCATATCCTAAAGGGATGGCACATAAGATATGTTCTTTATCCATTTGAAATAGGTATTCCTTTTTGGTGAATTGATCTCGCTGAGGAATTTCCTATTGAAGTATAAATACTTAATATCTTGTAAATTTTTTTCACTGTTCCATTTTTGATTTACAGGGCAGATAAAAAAGGAATTGATTTATTTTTATGGTTTTTATGTTCACATTATGAATATCTGAAAGTGCACATTTACCTTAAAATCTTATGGATTAGCTACAAGATAAAGGAAATAATTTGTATTGCTATTAAGCAGTTTTGTATTTGATGTCACTAAATTATGAACATAAGAACAAAGATCAAGAAATAAGTGATCTGATGAAGACATCGGATCTGTATCACTTGCCACCACAAGAAGGAAGTGTACATCCTAATAAAGATGAGGACAGCGGTCCGAACAATGTAAATAATATAAATAATCCTAATAAAGGTTATTCAACAAGGAAAAGTGATTCATTTAACATTAAAGAGCAGGAAAATGTTGCATAAACATGAATACCAAATGTGTAAAAATGAAAATGAGAAAATTATTTTAAAGTGTAATTGTTATACTTATTTTCGCTTTAATTGTATACAAAATTGGATGTGTGGGTGTTCAAATTGATGGCAGCTTTGAATGAGAAATCGAACCAATTTTGAATTTCAGGCATGTTTATGTTCGCTTATACACAAATACACTTAGGAAATATGTGAATCCATCTCCTCCACCAGCTATATTAAGAATCGTATAGATAAAATCATTGTTATTAAAAAAAATAGTTAATGCAATTCACAAAGACAATTATTCTTATAATACATTTGTTTCAGCTTGAAATAATCCACAAAGGGTTAATAAGCCATAAAATAAGACAACAATCAACAAATATATACAAAAACTACAAAAATAACATTTTAACTCTTTGGTGAGAGAAATAAAAAAAAGGATTGAGGTTAGGTTCCTAAATTTAATATTTTTAACAGTCTGAAATTCTTTGCACTAAGATGTCATCATTTTTCGCTTCACTTCTCAAGAAATGTGTATTATGTTACCTCATGAATTACCAATTAGTCATTTAGACTCAGCTCATGAATGAATAAATGATGCCTGTATCATTTGGAAAAGTTTAAATCATCAGTTGATGATGTCTGCCAATCTCCAATGAAACATCTGTTCATGATGTTTGTTGTTTAAGTGTTAAATGGCAAAAGATTATGGCAGTGCAGAGACAAGGACAGATAAGAAAGTCAAATGTTACTTAAAGCTACAATGGATAGGAACTTGTGGAGAACAATGATTGCTCACATCCTGAATGTACACTGCATATAAATGATCTCCTTTCAGGATATTGGTGACATGGTTCTGCACGACTTCTTTTGTTTCACTAAGTGACTTTGTCCTGCTAGTCATTCACTGTAACTCATTATGTAGGTTACTTGTCCCCCCCCACACACACTGCTTCTCTTGGTTTCTGTATATCCTGTGAGTGTTAAATACTCCATGCTCTCTTTCCTTATTGTGTCCCAGAAATTTCTGTTATCTTTTGATTGTTAGAATTAGTTTCTTTTGAAGTTTCTGTTTTCCTTGTTATTCATGTTCCATCTATGATATCAGCATTCTTTAGTAGAACCGCTTTTCTGTTGCTTCAAGTGTCTTCATCCATGAAGACATTATCCAGAATTCACTGATAAATAAAAGGTTTGATATTACATAGCATTTCAGGATATCTTCTTTTTTTTTTCTTTTTCTAGGGATATTTTCCTATCTCTAAATATTTTGCTGAGTTTCTGATAAGTTTTTTTTTTTTTTTTTTTGTTGCTATTTTATGTATGTTTAGATTTTTGCATTCTCTGTCATCAGTTACTCCACTAATCTGGTAAATTTCTGTACTTGCTTGATTTTGAGTTTTACCATATGTAGCTCATTCTTTGAGCTCTTTCTTTCACTAACAATCATGTATTCTGTCTCCTTAATGTTAATGATTAGTCTTTTCTTCTTGCCTTCCTTTTTTATCTTGTCTAATAGCCATTTCAGTTTCCTGTGTGAGTGTGCTATCTAAGAAGAATATTTTTTTTCTATTTTTCTTAGATTTACTTTTTCCATTAGCACGCAAAGAAAACTCAAATACTTTACTCGGTATTTTTGTACTTGTCTGAATAAATCACAAATTAATGAAAATATTTAATCTCAGAATTTCCATTAGCCTTTAACCAAAATCTATTCTCTTTTGGATGTCTAAAACAATTTACCAGGAAAATGAGTTCTTCTCATAGCCTGTGATGATTTTTGCAAGTTTTCCTCCAAATAAAATTCTCAAAAATCTTTTTTTCTTCATCTGTATTAGATTCATTTTTTCTGTCAACCAACAGAAAAGAAATCCATAGTCCTTATTCTAATTCCCCCAACTTTACAACATTCATATCTGTCAGCAAAGTTAGACCCAACATTCAATATAACAATTTTTATATGTAGAAAACTTTTTGATAAAGGATATTAGTATTGATCTGCATCTCTTCATTTGTTCCCAATTACAAGAAGTTTATTGCTGCTGCCAAAACCTTAGTGATCTTTACACAGTATGCTCTTTAATTTTAGCATTTGTGTCTATTAACTTTGACATTATTCAATTCCTTATTTGAGTTAGAATCTTCCTCACCTGTTTTCCAATCATTTCCTTTTAAACAAATAATTTTATTAATTCAAGTGCCTTACTCAGTTCATTGTTAATTTGGTAACCTTAGAGTTTTTCTCTCCTTTTAATTTCTATTTTCTAACAAATTGAGCAATGAATATTTGTTTGATCTAAATCTTTGTTTGTTGGAAACTTTTTATTTTACTCGCTATCATATATAATTTATTACTTCCAGTTTGGTCTAGCTCACTTTATCATGTTAATTTGGACTAATTTAAATTTCAGCACTAAAAATGCCAGTATGTAGCCAACAAAACAAAAAAGTCTACGACACTGATAATACCCTGTTCTTGATAATGACTGATAGTCAAAAGTAGTTGACCAGAACAAATGATCTTTGGACTTTTAATCTACAATATTAAGATGCTGATGGACAAAATTTAATACGAAAATTGAAAAAAATGCATATAAACATTTATAGAATTTATAAAACTTATTTGGATGAATTCTTGTTGTCTCAGTGTACCTTGTGTGTGTGTGTGTATATATATATATATATATATTACAGAAATAGCAGACTTGATTCCAAAACCCATTATTAGTTCATGACCCTGCTATCAAGTATGGTTTCAAAGCTAAAACATTGCCACTAACTCAAAACCCTTCAGCAATACTTGACAGTATTATCAGGCTTTGTTTGTTCTCAATGACATGGTATGGAGGCCAATTCCATGCATGGTACAACCTCTGCTCAGTCTCGGAACCACTTGTCTGTAGACATTCAGTCTTGCTGAAATGAAGATTCTGTAAAACCATTTATTCATTTTCCTTCCTTGTGGTCTAGAGCTGTTTAGATTTTCTTCAAAATTAAAACTTAATTCAATCACACAAACTGACCTGATGCTTTCTGTAGTACAAGAATCAACAAGGTTGTCTGATGAATTAATAACGTAATGTTCACTCTGGAGTTCTTTATGGTTGTAACTTTGTGCCAGGCCAAACTATATAAATAAGAAACAAAACTACAAGTGAATTTTTTTTTTATACTATTGTTTATCCAATATAAGGCCTAAGAGCCACTCAATGTAGAGAATTACTGAATGAGGTTGTAGCTTGTACAGGGAGGAAGCATGAAGTGCATATTATAGGGTTATTTGGGATAAATAAAAGTTGACCCTAGATTTAAAGAGGTTAATTGCATAGGGAAGCATCCTTTCAGGAGTCTGTTTCAGATAGTAACAATTTTGAAATGAGAAATATCAATTGTTATTCATTTTCTTACCTGACAAAAAAAAAGAATCTATATATGAAAAGTGAATAATTTTAAAAAATTTTTTATTGTTTCATTTTGGATTTCACACAAATATAAATCCGTTGACATTGATAAATTAAGTGATAACAAGTCTACTTGCAACAGTGACTTTGTTACATTCACTTACATGCAAGTACCCTTGGCAAAGTTATGAATCCATCTCCAACCTCCATGTAAGGGTTAAATAGTAGGATTTATATCTGGAAAAATCATTATTCTCACAAAAATAAATTGTTAATGCACTCATAAAAAAGAAATTATAATCCAAAATATGTTTCAGCTTTAAATAACCCACAAAAATAGACAACTGTTATTTTCATATGCATGTGTTTCCTGACAAAATGTAAATGATCTAATCACTTTTCTTTCTTTCAATTTCACTTTGAATTTTACTAGGACAGCAACATTGTCTTATTTTCTTGTCAACTATTTGTAAGCCCCTTGTGTTTTAGTAGCTTTATCACCTTTCTTGGAGTGAAATGATTAAAAAAAAAAAAGAAGTTTTTAATGAAATATTAAAAAAGAATAAGAATAGTTTTTTCTTTTTTTTTTTTTCTTTTTTTTTTTCTCTTTTTTTTTCTCTTTTTTTTTTCTCTTTTTTTTTTCTCTTTTTTTTTTCTCTTTTTTTTTTCTCTTTTTTTTTTCTCTTTTTTTTTTCTCTTTTTTTTCTCTTTTTTTTTTTTCTCTTTTTTTTTTCTTTCTCTCTTCTCTTTTCTCTTTTTTTTTTCTTTCTCTCTTCTCTTTTTTCTTTTTTTTTTCTCTTCTCTTTTTTCTTTTTTTTTTCTCTTCTCTTTTTTCTTTTTTTTTTCTCTTCTCTTTTTTCTTTTTTTTTCTCTTCTCTTTTTTCTTTTTTTTTTCTCTTCTCTTTTTTCTTTTTTTTTTCCTTTTTGCTACTATTATTAATAGTAGTAGAAACTGATATTTTTGCATTTTAAGTACTAAGCAAAGGTAGATAATAAGTAATATATTAAAAATTGTTTTAAATATTTGCTAATATATCTAAATGTTGTCTCACCACAGTTTCTTTGTTCCTCTGTTAAGCATGTGTGCTAAACCTTGTCATTATCTCAGATAAATAATGGATCATTCTTTTTTTAATTGTTAGGAAAGATGTAAGAAAAAGTTAATATCAAACCCCATTTGGTCTTAGAAAAAAAAAGCATGCATAAGAAATAGAAAGAAATTGTGCATTTAATATTTGCTTCAGTGAAATGGAAATTCTTATCAATTTTTAATCTTATTTGTACCCTCTTACTTCTTTAAATAATTACTTTCATTCTCACTTATGATTGTTATTGCAAAAATGCTAAACTTAGACAAAAAGTTCCTGAGATTGCAATTATCAATTCTTGCCAAAATGTTAACTTTTCAAATATCCCATTTCTTAAAAGAAATACTCATTTTCCAAGCTAACATTCATAACTGTAATTCTATTTTTTTAATTTTTTTTTTCTAGATATCTATCTCTCTCTCTCTCTCTCTATATATATATATATATATATATATATATATATATATACACACTTATTCCTTGACAATAATAAGTGGTGCTAACATTTTAGTAAATACTGTGTGTGTATGTGTATTTTTAACCTCTGTATAAAGGGTTAAAACAAATCCTGATAACAGACTTGCAGAAATACTTGAAAGGCAATATGTCTTTTGATATAAATGGTGATGTTTGTTGCTCCTCTCAATTATAGTTGCATGTTGTTTTAGCAAGGTAAATCAGACTTTTCTTTCTTTTTAAATGAAAATATTAATTTTATCTATTTTCAGTTTGTAATTGTCTAATCTGCTTAAATCAAAATTGGTTTAAACTTTCTAGCATAATATAAATATGCCATATAATGTCAGTTTTTGCATATATATATATATATATATATATATATATATATATATATACACACACACATACCGAATTTCCATTATTTGGTCTATTGTCCTTATCTCTGCCACCATATTTATCACAACATTTTGGCCGCTGTATGCTCTGGCCTTCTTAAGGTGGTTGGAATGTTGAACTAAACCCTTTATTTTGCTCACTGGGGTAGACTGTTTTTGTTCCACATGCTATGTCTAATGGATGTCTGTTATCAGTTATCTCCTGTTAATTCCCCTCTCCAAGTTCTTCCCCGCCTTAACCAGGTATTGAACTCGCACTCCTTTGTCCTGTCGCTGGAGCTAACTGACCTTTTCCATTCTTCTCTGCCATGATTCTTTGCACTGCTGGAAGGATTCTTCTTGGATGCCCCTCAGCTCTGTTGTTACAGACTTCTTGGTGGCCTCTATGCCTTCAAAATGGGTCTCCTTGATGATCACCTTGAGCTTGGGGAAAACGTCACATGAAGCAAGATTAGGTGAATAGGGATGTTCTTCTAGTAAGGTAATATTCTTCTTGTCCAGGAACTGCCAGATGCTCAGGGTGTTGTGAGCAGATGCATTGTTGTGGTGAAGAAGCTACAATTTGTCCTGCTACACCTCATGTTTCTTCTCATGCAATGAGTGAAGCAAATGCTAAGATTACAGTTATATACTTCCAAGATATCATGTTAAATGATAACACAATCTGCCTTTCCCTCTTTTACCCATAGCTCACACAACACACTCAGTCTGGTTATTTTTCAGTTTTCAACCTTGTGTGTGTATGTGTGTACACACACACACACGCAGTAAAACTCATTAGTGATTAAATTTTTTAGATAAGATTGAAAACCCTTTATTATTTCTTTATTAACTTGCTGTGATAATTCATATTCAATTCTTATTAAACATTTGTAAGCAAATTTAAAATTTGCATTCATTAGATAATCCTTGTACTTTATCAAAATATATGCAGGAGTTAAACCACAATAGGATGATGCCTTCCTGCTCCAAATATTATTGATGCAATATTTTATATATATATATATATATATATATATATATAAGGACATCTCTTATTTTTGAAGCGCATGCTGGAATCCTCATCCCTAAATTTGTTCAATTCATTGAAAAATGCCACATATAAAATTTTAAAGAGATTGCATAATATTTAGAGAGTGCCTTTGCTTGTTAAAATTTTTTTAAAATGGTTTGACAAAATTTTTTTTGTCAACCTTTTTTATTTTGCAATTAATAGTAAACCATTATTAGTTGAATCTTTACAAATAATACATGTATATCCAATGCCAAACAGAAAGTATAGTTTGGAAAGTTTTTTTTAAGATTTCTGATAACCAAAGTAAAGCCATATGTTAACTGTAGCTAGGTACTTTAAGGGATTTATGTAAAGAAATTGTTCTCTTCATTGTTTAAACTCTTACCCAATTTTTTGTAAATAAAAAGGATATCTAACTTTATTTCATAAGCTTTTAAATTAATTTTTCTACTAAATATTTTATTAATAAATGCAATTTGTTCATTAAGTTTCTCAAACCAATTTTAAAACCTGAAAATAATGAACTAATTGTAATTATAAATTTCAAACAAATGCATTTTCCAGGCATTTCTTTCATTTGCTCTTGCTACATAACATACAATCACATAAATAGGTTGCAAGTATCTGAATTTATACATTTATTTTTCTCAAGTATTGACAACAAAAATTTAAAACCCTATTTATTCAACTGTTTAATTTCAGGAAAAGTGGGTCATTATTACTGAGGTGAATGCAGACACATCACTTATTAAGTTTCAAATTGGAGTAGAAAAACCTATAACATCTTAACAGAATTGCCTTGAAAAATATCTCATTATGGTGTGCCATTTTTGCTTATACACCCACAAATACAAACTGAATCATTATATAGATTTTTTAGCAAAATCATTAACTTTTGATATGAATTCATATCAATGGATGATATGGATTAGCACTGAAATATGAAATTGTTTGTAAAATTTAAAATCTCTAACTACTTCAATTTTTTTCGTCTTTGTGTTACTGGGCCATTTCTTTCATAGAACCAGAATATATGACTTTTCAACAGTATGAGCCAAATGGATTAAAGTACTGGTTAAAACATCAGGTTTCCTGGCAGCTGTGAGTTGAATCACTGGAAAACAATGAGCCAATCAAAGGACAACTCAATTTAAAAACCATAAGGAAAGCAGTAAGAAAACCTGACATTATCTTTCCCAAGAACAATCAATTTAGTTCAGTTTGCAGATATAAAAGAAGCTGTGGAGAGCCATGACTGCCTACATCATGAAAGAACATAGCACTTGGGGGGACATATAAAAATATTTCAAAAATAAAATATACTTTTCTAAAACTTTATTTGAGGAAGATTAGCTGATTTAAAGTTTAATTAATCTGACTTGAAACAAATATTACTTTTAGTTCAAAATATCACAGAACATTTTTTAACATGGAGGTGGGTGTTTTTATGAGGTGTTGACAGCTGTATTGACAGACTTATTTTTGGGAAATTTAATTTTTTCTGTAAAAATTACTTGACAAATATAATGTGAGCACCTTCATATAATTTTTTAACTACCCAGTAATCTTAAAAATTTAGGAAAATATTCTATGTAATCTAATGTTTTATTGAATTTTAGGTATTTCACTTAAATTTACTATAGTAACCATTCTTATTTTCTGATAATTTTGTGTATGGAAATCTATATTTACAAAAATCAACATGTTTATGAACACAAAAAAAATTTTTTTTTTAAACACTTGCATCACTGAATTGTACTAAGATTTTTTCATTTATGATTTGTTTTTACTTAATATCACTTAACTGGCACAAATTAATACAGAATTTTAAGATTTAAGACTTTAATTTTTAAAAAATGAAAACAATTCTTGTAAAAATTCATTATTCATCGAAAAATTTTATAAATTTTATGTCTGTAATATATCTTATTTATAAAAGTAATTAAAAGCTTTTCTAATTAAAAAATGTTTTAGTTTTATTGAATATTTTTTTACTACCCAGACCAGATTTTCAGTAAATCTGTCTTAAAAGAAAAAATTGGTTTAAATTCTTCAAAGACTTCTGCTTATAACTAATATAAACATTAAACAGTACAAAAAATGAATTTCCCAATTTCATAAAATTAAATAAATGGTGAGTAACAGATGTAAAAAAAACAAAACAAATTTGAAAGAAATGTTTCTAAAACAATTTAATTCCTTTGTTAATAAGTCCTGAAAGTTTCATTGAAAATCTGCCAATTATTTGATTTTTGCAAGAATTTCCAAAACAATAAAATTTCCTATGCTCACACACACACACACACACACACACAAAAAAAAAATTTTAACCAAAATTTTGAAGGTTCTAAAAGGGATTAAAAAAAAAAAAATTATCAAACCACTTTGGTTTTTCCCCTTAACATTTGTTTTAACAATAAATCTTTTTTATGATTGGGGTAATTTTTCATCATATATGCTCATTTTTCATATCTATCTATATATATATATATATATATATATATATATATATATATGTGTGTGCCATTATTTAAAAGTTATTTTTTAAGAGATAGTGTATTTTTTATATTTCCTAAGGATAGCATAGCACAAATTCAACAGTTACTGAGTTTTCAGATCAGGTACATATGTAGCCAGAATGAATAGTGATAATGTGTAAAAGTCAAGGCTTATACTTAAATGACCACTCATAAAATCACAACTTAACCTGTTATGAAAGGTGCATTCTGCAATTTCCAGACCATAAGTCCAACTATTGTTTGTAGTAGTTTATTCTTTTAGCTAGGATTTTTTTTTTTGGGCTCCAGATATACAATCCATATTGAATTCTTTTTTTTTTTTTTTTTTTTTTCAGTGTCCACTAATCTTTTTAACTTACTGAAAGCCACAAGGAAAATGGTGATAAAATACCCTGGTTAGATCAATTATTATGTCAAATTTTGCAGCACAAGTGATTTCACATTTTACGCACATGATTGCTCTTCATTTTTCTGCTCAGCAAAGAAATCTATACTGTGTTAGGATCTACACTAACTTGACATATACATTTTTACATAAGAGTTATATAGACAGCCTCTTACAAATTTATTTGCAAAGACAGCAATTAAAAAATTATGGAACTCTTGTGACCTCAGACAAGTTTGATCTTCAAAAATGTAAATGCAATGTCAATCATTATTTACTGTCTTCCTGATTACTCTTCTGTTTTTGCTCCTCAGTAATGCTTGTTTTCTTATTCTCTCACACAGCAGATTTTGGTGCCATATAGTTATGTGACACTGAAATCTGAAGCTGCACTGAAATAGTAAAAAAATGTCTTCCAAAAGATAATCAAAATATTAAGAAATAGGAAAATTTCATTAAGAACAAAGAAAAGAGCACTTAAATGTTATGTAATGTCATTATTCCTATATGACAGTAAATGTTGAACCATCACCTTACAAATGAAGAGACAGGAATGTTCTCTTACAGAAGGATGCTGAGAACACCTTGGACTGAACCAATGTGCAATGACAATTTTAGAGAAAATGAAAACAAAATGGACACTGACATGACGTATTGCTAGGAAGGTGACAAAGGAAAGCAGCAAATAAGATACCTAACAATATTGTGTAATAGTTAACAGAATGGGGAATTTTCTTAAATTGGGTTCAATCCGTGTAAAGCAGTAAAGCCACTAAGATACAAAGGGTTACTGGGTGTGAGAGAATTAGAAAACAAAAACATTATTGAAGAGCAAAAACAACAGAAAAGTAATCAGGAAGATAGTAAATGATTGACATTGCATTTAGATTTTTGAAGATCAAACTTGTCTGAAGCCAGAAGAGTTCCATAAGTGAGAAATGTGAGGAAAAAAACTGTTAGAACCTAGTTACATATAAACCAATTCAGCTGGAAACTGATGGAAACTTTTTGCTAATCTAGTATTGTGCTTAAATTGATAAAGTCAGGGTGGACCTAGAAAGAACAGCAATTAAGAGATTAGCTAAAAGGTAATATTTACTAAGAGCTACAAAGTACACAAAATTGTGCAGAGCCATGATCACCCATGTTCTGAAGGGACACAGCACATAGAAGAAGGAATATATATATATAATTATTTATTTAAAAAAAAATTATAACATAAATATGTTATAAAATCACTACAAAAATAGCCATTTTGTTTCAACACCCCCAGTGTCTTATCAAGTGATGATGTTGATTGTAAAATAAATGGTTTAAAAAGTTGCAAATTAATTAACAATTCTGACATGAATGTGTATTGTATAACTACATAGTGTTATTCGTTTTTGTGTATGTGTGTGTATATATGTATTTGTGTGTAGTTATGTGTGTTTGTACTGCAGAATGTATATGTTTGTATATTAGTGTATTTATATGTTGGTAGGTTTTGTGTGTGTGTGTGTATATATATATATATATATATATATATATATATGTGTGTGTCCTGTTATATTGTGTATCTAAATTTATATTTACATATATTTCGGTTTGTATGAATGTGTTTATATATATATGTATGTTAGGATACATGTATTTTGGTGTTTGTATGTATATGGACGTATGTATGTACATTTATATAAGTATTTGGTTGAATGTCATAGTATTTATGTGTACTTGTTATTATAGGTAGGTATATTTATGTGTGTATATTTATATATGTATGTTCGTGGTTGTATATGGGCATGTTGACACCTATTGTATATGAGATTGTGTGTATGTGTAGGTATGAAAACTTGTGTATGTCATTATGGCCACATGAGTTAGTCTATGTATGTATGTATGTATATATGTTTATATTTGTGTATTGCTGTGTGTATATATGTGAGTATGTGTGCATATTTGTAGGTATATATATATGTATGTATGTGTACTTGTTATCATAAATATGTATACATATTTATATGTATGTATTTCTATGTGTGTGTGTGTATATATATATATATATATATAATGTGTGTGTGTGTTGGTTTGTGTTTGCCGCTGCATGTATATATGTGTATGTATGTACGTATGAATGTACACTTATTTCTGTAGGTAGTTTTTTTTTATCTTATTTTCCTTCACTTAATATATAATAAAATTATTATCAACTTATCTGATTAAAATATGTTTTTATTGATATTTGTGGGTTTGGAATTTTTTTTTTTTAATATATTAAATAAGATTATTTTTAATCATTTTTATCTTTGTATATTTGCTCGCTTAAGTTATATTTTAATAAGTGGTTAGCTTTTGTTTAATGACACTTTCAGTCTTAAATATTTATTGGTTGTGGTATCTGATTGTCTGGGTCAATGTCTGTGAATGTATGTACATGTATTTATAGGTGTCTGTATGTACATGTATTTATAGGTGTCTGTATGTACATGTATTTATAGGTGTCTGTATGTACATGTATTTATAGGTGTCTGTATGTACATGTATTTATAGGTGTCTGTATGTACATGTATTTATAGGTGTCTGTATGTACATGTATTTATAGGTGTCTGTATGTACATGTATTTATAGGTGTCTGTATGTACATGTATTTATAGGTGTCTGTATGTACATGTATTTATAGGTGTCTGTATGTACATGTATTTATAGGTGTCTGTGTATGGAAACTGCATTCACTTTTAATTGTGCATGTATGTACGTGTGTTGGTTTCCCCTCTTCCTCCCCCCACAATTTTTTTTCATGACAGACCGTGGAGATGTTCCCTGTCTCGTCACTTTTTGTGTGTGTGTGTGTAATATATATATATATATATATATATATATATATATATATGCCTGGGTGCTTATGTATTATCTGATTGTGTTTGTGTTGTTTTACGCATGAGGTTAGGACCCCATTCACACACTTGGGATTAAAATGTATACATATATATTGTCAGAGGACCGGATATAACATTAGCGTCTAACATAATTTCAATGAAGAAATAAATTGAATAACATATGTATTTCTTCTTTTCTCCTCAGTAATTTTATGGTTGTAAACTTAATAGCGATTAAATTTGGATTTTGAAATTGGCAGTTTTTAATTTTAATATTAAATTTTATCATATAATTTAGTAATTATTGGTTAGAATAAATTCTTTTTTAATATTACCTATATTTTAAAGATCTGATAAGACACCGGGGGGTATGAAACAAAATGGCTATTTTTGTAGTGATTTTATAACACATTTATGTTATAAATTTTTTAAAAATAAATAATTATGTCTGCTCTACTTTGTATTGAGCACTCTTTTAAGAATAGTAATTGTTGGTTATTGGAATTCATTCCGTATACACCAATCATATACTTGTGTGTGTGTGTGTATATATATATATATATATATATATATATATATATATATATATATATATATATACACACATACCCAAGTATATAATTGGTATATGGTATCCGATTGTCTGGGTCAATGTCTGTGGATGTGTGTGCATGTATTTATAGGTGTCTATGTGTATGGAAAGTGCATTCACTTTTAATTGTGTATGTATGTACGTGTGTGTTGGTTTCCCTTCCCCCCACTTCCCTTTTTTTTTTCTTTTCATGACAGACCGTGAAGATGTTCTCTGTCTCGTCTCTTTTTGTGTGTGTGTATATATATATATAAATATGTCTGGGTGCTTATACATTAGAATCTGATTGCGTTTGTTTTACGCGTGAGTTTAGGACCCCATTCACACACTCTTAGGATTAAAATGTGTACATTGTCAAAGGACCGGATATTAAATTAGCTAAAGTAACTTCAATGAAGATATAAATTGAATAACATATATATTTCTTCTTTTCTCCTCAGTAATTTTATAGTTGTAAACTTAATAGCGATTAAATTTTGATTTTGAAATTAGCAGTTTTTAATATTAATATTAAATTTTATCATATAATTTAGTAATATTAAATTTTATATATATTTAGTAATTTATTGTTGGAATAAATTCTTTTTTAATACTACCCATATTTTAAACATCTGAATAGATATTATAACATGACTTCATTGTCAAGCTTTTTGAATTTTCCTATGCTTGTATTTTGATTGGTCCATCTAGCCTTTGTAACAATGTTTTCCCCTTGCAAAGGATTGTGAATTAATTTGAAACTTTTAAAACCATTTATTTTACATTCAACGTCATCACTTGATAAGACACCGAGGGTGTTGAAACAAAATGGCTATTTTTGTAGTGATTTTATAACATATTTATGTTATAAATTTTTTTTTAAAATAAATAATTATATATATATATATATATATATATATATATATATATATATGCTTAATCAGATTAGAGAATAGCTGGCAGTAATGATCAAGAGTATATTGAAGAAACAATGACTCATGATTAGAATCAGAAACAGACAATTGAAATTTTGTGGAAAAAGGGCTTGAAGAATTTGACACTCACCGGATATATTGAAGGCAAGAGAGAGGAAAGCAGTGAATAACCTACCTAATGGACTTGTGTAAATGGTTGGCAGAACAGGGATTAGGAGAGATAGCAAAAAGACAAAATTTATTAAGAGCTCCAAAGAATAGGAAAATTGTGGAGAGCCATAATCGCCTATCATGCATATTTATAAGTCTACCATTCGTTCATACCTTTAATATTGCTGCCACATCTGGTCAGTTGGTCCTGCTATTTTTTTTGAGATTCTTGACAAAATCAAAAGAAGAATCAGCAATATTATTGGCTCTGACCTGGAGTCTCAGCTTCAGTCACTTTCCCATCACTGTAATGTAGCTTCCCTGTGCCTTTTCTATAAATACTTTAATGTTAATTCTTCAGATGAACTCTTTGCTATGGTAACTAGACTTTATGAATAAGCACAGTACTAGATTGGCAGCAAGGTCTCATCAGTTCAGTTTAATTGGATAGATACAACCATGAGTTCTATGTTAAGTTTTTTTTCTCCAACTTCTTGTTTGTGGAACTCTCTTTGGATTCTTGCTTTCCAAATAACTTTGATCTTCAAAAATTTAAATGCAATGTCAATCCTTATCTACTGTCTTGATTACTCTTCTATTCTTCTTGCTCCCTAACCTGTCTCTCTTTTTTGCTTAGCAGCTTACTGGGGTGAAGCGATTATATAAAAATATATACTCACACACACACACACACACACACACACACACACACATATCCTGAAGAGACACAACAAGGTCATGTCTCCTTTTAGACATATTAATAATTTTCTTGCTGGTGATGATATAAAAGTGAATAATATTAATGTTCACGTGAAAAAGAAAGAAAAAAAAAGATAATCTCATTAAATCAGCCATTTTGATTAATATTTATATTTTGATGATGAGAAAATCAATTTATTTCTATGAAAAAAAATACTATTCTATTGGGCATTACAAAAAGTACAAATATATTGATATTTTTTTTTTTTTTTTTTTTTTTTGCGTGTGTTAAAAATATTTTTTAATTTGAGGGAATATGTCTCCTTAACTATTACAGACAGAACCATACTCTTTTCTTATATAAATACTTTTCTTCTAATTAGGGATTTTAAGATATTTATTAGGCTTAAATAATCTTGCCAGAGTTCTCTCGAATCACTTACATCATTTGTGTATTTCCATAAGATTAACACTGTAAAGAGTTTTAAATATATAAAAAATCTATAAAAGAAAATGACTACCTGTTTTATTGGTAAACAAATTTTCTTTTAAAAAGTTTTTATTTCATTATGCATTGTTGTTTAAAAACTCCTTTATTTTTAAAGAAAGATTGAAGTTGAATTAGCAAAATTTTTTTACAAAGTTTCTTTAACATCGTTTACTGTAAAATGTCTTAAAATTCTGGGATTAGTGCTTTTCATTTCTGGATTATCCAACATTTTAGCTAATTTTCCATCTATCATGGAATTTTCAACATGCAGGCTTATTTCAATATCTAGAAATATAGGCTTCTTATAAAACATTTTCTAATGTCAAAATGGGACAAAACAAAGAAGCAATTATCAATTTATACAGGAAAAATTTTTGAATGAACCCAGATCAAAAAATAATGTGAGATTTTCACTTGACAGTGCTACAATGATTGCAGAAAAATTACTATTATTTTGAAAAGGCACAAATATTTAAGGTAGGTTTGCAGGATTTTTTTCATGGCTACAAAGAACTATGGCAGAACAATGTTTAAATCTAAACAATTTAGTATAATTTTTGTTTTCCTAGCCTGAACGTTGACTTTTGATATTGAGGTAGGTAGATATGAAAAGTTATTTTTTAGTCTGGAAATGCTCAAAACCTTTTGTTCCATAAATCAATGTTAATTTTGTTTTCAATTTACATCATTTGGAATAACTGAGGAAAGCTGTATTAATATAGGTATTTTATAAAGTGAAATGATGCAAAATGAACTTGTGTGCAAGTCTTGTTTTAACTTATATCCTTCACATATTTCCCCGATGATCAACATTCAATTAAAACTGTTCTTATGTCATCATCATAACAATAATAATACCATGAAAGAAAAATCAAACTTTGCATGGTAAAATATCCTACCAGAGCCACTGATCCTGATTCAGATCAAACCCTTACCCATCAATGGCTGGCAGGCTCTGCTCTCAAAACATACTGAATGATTTATAATTGCTGCCTGGTGCCTTCCAACCAGGAACTACCAATGTAATATCCTGAAACTTAAGAGCAGACCATCCTGTTACATATCTGGAGAATATCTAGAGACAATTCACCACATATCAGGGTGTGGCTGACTGGTGCCAACAGGGTACCTGCATCAGTGTGATAGGGATGCTCTGTACATACATTGGGCAATATGTTGTGCATTCAACCTCCCTCACAAAGAAAATTAGTGGTAACATAAGCCAGCATCAGTTGTACAGAAGTTATCATCCTCTGTAATTTCAGCATTCACACTAATATGAAAATCCAGATAAATTGACCAGACATAATTGTTAAAAATACCTGTCTTCTGATGGATGTTGCAGTCCCAGCTGACAAAAACCAATCTTTGAAAACACTTGAGCAACTAAGTAAATACAAGAACCATGGTATTGAAATCAGTAGAATGTAACATCTCAAGATAACAACACTTCATGTTGTTATTGAGGCTTTGAGGATGATATCAAAATAAGCCAAAGATTATGTGGATCAAATTCTTGGCAGTTCTAAAATATGGGAAGTGCAAAAAAATCATTCATTTGGTATTCCCTACATCTGATGGAGATTTCTTTCTGTGCACTAACCACAATTATATTTTTATTTTCCCTCTGATTGTATATCATACAATTTCTTGACAGAAATAATTTGTTATCTCTTGAAGTCTGTAATTCAGACCTTGGGACAACTTGTACTACACAAAGCAAATGCAAAATAGGAGTAGTAATAAAAATCCATTTTATAATGACTTTTTTCTTAACTATTTAATATGGTAACATAGAAAATAGTAAAAATAATACTTTAAGAATATGTGTTCTCATTTGTTACTGATAATGAGGATAGCATTTCCTTGGAAGTAATTACAAAATGGGTTGACCAATCACAAAACAGTTTATGGGTCCTCCATTCCTGGATTAACTGTAAAAAAGATTTTATTTATATTTTGAATCACTGCAACTTTTAAATGTAGACTTATTATCTTATAAATTCATGTCTATTATAAAACATAAGTAAAATAAAGAAATTAAAAGCATTTGGGAATTAATGAGATTTGTGCATTTTTGGAAATGCTTCATCTGCAGATAATAGAATTTTCATTTAATTACATTATTTTTTTTCTCTGCTTTTCTTGTGGATTGTTTTATTTTTGTTTTTCTTCAGTTGCTGAAATCTTTAGAATGAAGTTTAGTGTTTCAGTTTTTCTTTTTCTTCTCTATTTTGATCTTCTTTAAATTTCTTAACAGGTGCAACCTTGCTTTGATACTTTCATATCAAAGACATTGGCAATGCTGCAATGTCTTTAGACATTTACTTGTATTTATAGATTTTTTTCTTATGACTTTCTTTATTTTGTAATGGGTATGCACTTTATTCCCCACCTACCAAAATAAAAATTCAACTTCATTTTTGTCACTTTCTGAAGCTTTTATTTTTTAACATCTCAGTGCATCTTTCAGTCCTTTGTTGTCTTAATTTATGGCTGGCACTTGTCATTGAAGCATCTCAGTAGATGAGCAATGACGATGTTGATGTTCATTTCTGGCTTTTTATTTCTTTCTTTTTATTCTTTTCACTTGATATCGTCTTCATTGGTATTGGAATCTTTGATTATCTCTAGTCATGGGTGCTAAGGATTGTCATTTCATGCCAAATGATCAACTTGGACGATCTCAAAAAGAATTATTATTCTACTTTTTCCTGGTTGCCTGTTTGATTTATTATTTTTGTGTGAATGATGGCATTTTTGGAGACATATTAAAAAGTAGTCCACCTGTTCTAGCAAAGTATTTTGTCCACGCGCACACACACACACATATATATATATATATATATATATATATATATATTTACAAATATTGTTAAATATAACAGACAACGAATGTCTATTATGTTTTATATTTTGTTTTTCCAAGTGTCATATAATGGTTTTAGTTTCAAGAGAAAATAAAGACAAAAACTATCTAACATTTGGATATCTTTTTATTGGTCATCAATCTAAGCTTTTGGCACACATGAGCCATCATCAGAGTGCTTATATGGACATTATAACTGATGTTCACCGTCAAAGATGACATACTGTTTTGTTTTCAGAGAAGTTAGTTATGCAGCAATAATGGTCACGGAATAGCAGACACAGTTCATGTGAGCCAAAAGCTTAGATTGACGACCAAGTATAATAAAGAAATATACAAATGTTGGACAGTTTTTATCTTTATTTTCTCTTGAAACTAAAGCCATTATATGATGCTTGGAAAAGCCCTTGATAAAACAGAAATTTGTTGTTTGCTATATTTAATAATATTTGTTTTAATAATGATCTGCTGTCCCCCTCCCCCCACACACGTGTGTGTGTGTGTGTGTGTACACACTCATAACAAGAGTGAGCATAAATTATTTCTATGATTTCAAATATATAGACCCAATTTTCCTCCTGATGCTTGCAGCATCATTGGTAGTGGTCCCCAAAAAACATTTCTATTGGTCTACATCATACCATGGTATTAGTGTTCCTTTATTATTGACCAATTTATTTGAACTATGGTCCTTATGTTGGTTGTTTTTGTTTATTTTTTTTTGTTTTTTTATTGTCAGTACATTCTTTTGTTGCAAGAAAACTCAATGTTAAAATGTACAAAACATTGTGAATAAAACAAGATGAAAATCCTGGTCCAAATAAATTGGTGTGTAATAATATTTCCTCAGCTCAGGAATTGATGGAGCTATTTAACATAAGTTGCAGTTAAGTCAGGGAACAACTTCATGCTCACTCAGTATGTATGTATGTATGTCTGTCTGTCTCTCTCACTCACTCACACACACACACACACACACACGTGTATGCAAATAAACAAATAAAGTTTAAAAACTTAGCTTACTCATTCTAAATTTCAAAGATGTAATATGCTTTTTAAACAGTCTTCAATCAACAGATTCATTAAGTTCTGTTCCCGAAAACTACATTGACCATTATTTTATTTTTTTTAAAATTTTTGTTATTGTTGTGACCAAGTAAATGGTTAAGTATACCAGAAGAGTATTATACAACTAGTAAGAGTGTCTCGAATGAACTAGCTTTCAATCTATTCACTGATGACTGTTCCTTCTCTCCTACTAAAGTGGAAGAGTCGAACATAAACTCTTAGAGGGAGGACACCCCCACCTTTTCAGCCTGACTCTGTATGGAGTCTTTTTTTTTTTTTTTTTTTTTTTTTTTTTTTTCTCTCTATAATTACCACACAATATTTTTATTCAATCCTTTTTCACAAACAAACAAAAAATCAGAAACAACCACTTTGAAACAGCTATATACAGGAATTACATTTACAATTATTTTTTCTTTTTAAATGATGATAATTTCCAATAATCCATTGTGTATTGTGCTTTTCTGGTAATTCAAAGTTCATAAGTGAGAAGGTGGGGTTTTTACTCATTCTTTTCCTTTTTCTGCAGACTTGGTATGAAATGAAAGATATCTTTTCTTTTTCGGGTTAACTTCTAAAAGTTCTGTGAATTTCCTTTTTCTTTTGGGCCTTCTGAGCTCTCAAACTGTGCATTCTTGGTACAAAAACATTGTAATAATTGGCAAAACCTAAAAAACTTTGAAGAGCCAACACATTTTCTGGTGCTGGCATATTCTTTATTGCCATTGCTCTATCTGGATCGAATGTCTTCCGTCTTTGTCAATTATTTGACCCAAGTACTTAATCCTCTCTAAGAAAAATTCAAATTTCCAGTCTTTTGATTTAAATCTATAATCCAGGATTCTCCTGAACCCCTACCAAACGTGCAATTTGGGTTCCTCGATGCTCTTGCTTTTCATTAGGACGTCATCGAGATAGGCCACCGCAAAATCCAGACCATATTTAACATCGTGTCCATGACCTGTTGAAAAATAGAAGAGGAGCAACCTTAACCCCAAATGGAAGTCTTAAAAATTTGTATAAACCCTTGTGGGTGTTTATGCAAAGGAGCTTCGAGCATTCCTCATTGACAGGTATTTGTAGATATGCGTCCCTTAAGTTGATCTTAGAGAAATATTTTCATCCTCTGAGCTTAGCAAATATCTCCTCTGGACTTGGAAGGAGATTATGGTGATCTTTTAGGGTGCTTTTCAGCCCCGTAGAGAAGTCAGCACATACAGGAATTTCTTTGCTTTTTTTTTTTTTTTTTTAATATAAACTGTGGGAGATGCCCATTCACTCTATTCAACCTTTGCCAGAACTCCCATTTTCCTCAAGTTGATTCAATACTTCATCAATTTGATTTAACGAGGCAAACGAAACATTGTTTTTTCTTAAAAACTGGGTTTACGTCTGGTTTTAACTTAAACTTAGCAGACATTTTGTACATTTTCCTAGTCCTTCACTGAAAACGTCAGGAAAATTTTTTTTTTTTAAGTTCACTTTTCAACTTTTCGGCTTCATCAGTCAAATTTTTGACTTTGACGTAATGAGTTAATAGGCATATCCCAAAGTTGAAACTGTTCGAACCAATCAGTCCCAATCAAATTACCCATATTCTTCATAACATACGCCTTTAGTTTTAAAGTTTTACCTTTGAATGACACATTCGTTATAAGTTCACCCATAAACTTAATAGGATCGCCAGTTACACTTTTAGCTATTTGGTTCGTTCTTAACAAAGTCAGCTTACCCAGTTTTTTTTCCATGTTTGATAATTAATTATAGGTAAGTTTGAACCCTAATCAAGCTGTAGCCTTATATTTTCATTAAATATTTGCACTTCAATATATTTCCTGATGTCATGACTTTCTGGTTCATCAGACTTGGTAATTTTTGCAATACTTTTTTTTGTCTTAATTCTGCAGTGGGAACTTTTGTTTCCTAATTTATCACAATTAACACATTTTTTTGTTTAAAAGGACACTCATTATACCAATGTAATTGACCACACCCGAAACATGGTCTTGAAGGCAAAGTAACTTTATTCTTTGGTTGGTGTATTTTTTAAATTTTTCTTTGTATTTTTTTAATGTGAGCCAAAACATTGACAATCTTCGGCAATTTGCTGTAAAGTAACGTAGGACTTGTTTTTAAGCTTGTTTAGTACCCAACAGTGTCTTTTGATGTCTTTCACTGAAATCAAACCCTGGACAAAAAAAAGCATTTAAAATTATTGGTGCTTAACTCTGTCAATTTGAAGTCATTGCACTGATTATTGACTACACTCGTGAAAGTAGTATAATCTTTGTCTTCTTTGCAGGTGATATTCATGCTTTTCCAATGCTTGTGGAACAGTGATGTTTTTGGACTGAAGAGTTCCATTAATGATTGAACCACCTCTTTAAATTTTAAGTTGCTGATTTTCTTAGGTAAAATATAGTTAATAAGCTTAGTATATTCTGCTGTGCCTAATTTCCTGAGGAGTAGGCGAATCTTTTTATGGTCAGCCCAATTTGCACAATTGATATTGTATAAGTCCTTGTAACGTTTAAAGTAAGAAGCGAATGTAATTTCTTCTTCAGGTGCAAATGTGAAGTTTTTGATAGCGCTCCATATAGCGTTTTGAGGGAATGTGTTATCGCTGTCCTCATTTTTTTTTTTTTTTTTATGGACATATACAAGCTCATTCTGTGCTTGAAGGAGCATTTCTTCCGGTTTCTATTGTCTAACCTGAATTTCTAGGTGCAATTCCTCAAATTTCTTCTGGTATTCTGCTTGTTCTTGTTGGAATTTCTCTTGTCTTTCTCGATATTTCTGCTCCAACAGTAGTTGTTGCTACTGTTGGTGTTTCAAAAACTCTAGCATTACACTTTTAAATTCATTTTACTGCGTAAAACTAAGAAATGAGGGGGGGATTTTTTTCACTACCCTCTTAAATAAGTCTGCTTGTCTTGTCCGATTCTTTTTACTGAAAAATTTAAAAGCAGAGAGGGGGTAAATTTTTATTTTACCCTTTTAGCAAAACAATAAGTTCTTTCACTGGCTTGTTGGAATGGAAAAAATAACAAGGTTCACCAACCTTCTTCTAAACCACCGAATTGAACTAGAAATCCTCTTGTTTTGAAGAGTTTCTTTTTTTTTTTCACTGTCAGTGTTGTAATTAACACTGGATGCCCTTTTATCATAGAGTTGGATTAGAATTCCTTTCTTCACCACTGTTGTAGACACTGGCAAAAAAAAAAAAAATTATGATTTAACGTGAAGTCTGTTTCTTTGAATCCTTTGTCGCCAAGATGTTGTGAACAAGTAAATGGTTAAGTACACCAGAAGAGTATTACATGACTAGTAAGAGTGCCTCAAATGAACTAGCACTCAATCCATTCACTGTTCATTGTCCTTCTCTCCTACTAACCTTATAGTAGGCGGAAGAGTCTAACATAGATTCTTAGAGGGAGGACACCACAATGGTTATATATAAAAATGAGGTGTAAAAATAAAGCAGCAGACTTCTTTTAAACATGTTTGGTTGAATATTGGCCAGTTTTGTCTATCCAATTTTTTAAAACTTTTTCAAATTTCCATATCAGTTGTTTTATATAATCAGTAAATTTACTAAATTCATTTTTATTTTATTCCCTCCTCCCAAGTACTTTTGAATGTTATATTAATTTTCAAGGATTGTGCTTTGTGTGTTTATGTAACTGTTTTTGTGTAATTCCAGCATTCCTTTGTTTGCTGGAACCAATTTCAAGTCAGCACTCTCTCATATATATATATATATATATATATATATATATATATATATATATATACACACACACACACTCACTCACTGTGGTGAGATACACTTGGCATGTGTCCATGTCCAAACATCTAATCAGATGCTCTTAGTAAAATTTAGTATTCAGTTGATAATATATAATTGAGATGACCATTGGAATATAGGGAAAAAGCAAATGATTAACAAGTTTTTCATTGTAACTTTTACAGAATTGTTGCATCCTTAAATTTAGAGAGAGGAATCAAAAACAATTACTAAGCTTAATCAGGCACAGAATAACATGGCTGGAAGAAGATTGGTAAAATACAATAGAGCTTTTCTTACTGGCAAAACACAACATTTAAAATCATAGCATTTTGTTATCATAGCCTGGTCACATGACTTGGCAACCACTTCTCGCTATCTCTGTTTTATGACTCCCTCAGAGCATTGCTCAACCTCATTTCTGTCTATTCTAGAATTTTATTTGCCCACTTATTTTTCTGCTTGTTACCCCACTCCCTGCCTTGCACTGTCCTGCAGGATTGTCTTGGCAAGCCATGCTGATTGTATTATATGTCCGTCTCATTTTTGTAACTCTTCATTGTGGTGAGGTCTTTATATCACCTAATGGTTTGTTTGATTTTTATACTTCTCTATTGATATATTGCTAAAGATGCTGGTAAAATAGTCAGTTCTTTGTTCCGTTCCTGTAAGTACCTGATTCCTCCTACTATACTCTATCTTTATCAGACCAAAAACGGAATACCATCTGGAGCTGCCCAATCATCACTTTCCAGTCTTGATATAGTTTAAAAACATCTACACTACCTTACTGATGAATTATTTTTCTAGCCTACAACCTATTTCCCACAAACAAAGCATTGCAAGCCTCTCACTATTCTATTGCTATTTCCATGGCAAATGTTCTGACAGATTACATTCCTTTTTTTCTAACAGTTCTAACATTTACAGCTAAGACCTACCATGCCATGTACACTAGGATGGACCATACCAATTCCCTTAATATTCCATTAGCAAAAAGCAAGTTTGATTCAAACAGCTTTTTCCCAAGAACTACTATTGTGGAATAGACTCCCAAGAGGATGCTTTCCCAAACACTACAATGTTTAACCTATTAAAAATTAGGGTTAACCTGTTATCCTCCCTATATGTCTCTATAAATTTCACTTCATACCTCCTCCTCCCCTCATGCAACAGCCTCATTCAGTAACTCTCTAGATTGAGTAAATCATGGGGCTTTGTATTTTATTGGATTCACCTGTCTTTTATCTTGGCTTAAGCTTTTACCATTAGCACTTGAGGGAAATATGACCTCACACATCAAGTAGAGCATAAATGAGACTTTGTCATCTAAAAGGATAACCTAAGAAACCTAAGAAAATTCAAATTTATGCTTGACTCTGAATTTGCCAAGCAATTTGAAAATGACACCAAATGAGAATATTGCTTAGCATTATAGCATGGATTACATGGCATAAACTTGTTTCTGTGTTACTTTTTGCTATCTGATCTAAATTGTCAATCTTGCTTCTATTTTTGTTGGTATGCTACAAGCACTAAATTAACAACAAAATATCTGCTCTAAAGGTAAATATGAAAAAGTTTGTAATCATGATTCTGTTGTGCTTGAAATGTTTTGCATCTGTTAATCTATAGTGCAATGTCAATAAAATGTGTTGGTATATAGTTTTATTATTAATTAGTTGATAACGCAATTATTGAAAATATATATAAACAAAAGTGAATGACAAGCATAAGAAAACATTTTCAATTCTTGGTAAAATTTCTAGCCTTTTGTCTATTTGGTATTCTATGGCCAACACATGATAAACCAAACTATCTTCCTACATGTACACCTGCTTCATGCTGTCAGTTGTAATTAGATATTTATGACATACAGTTAAAACATTACATTTGATAAATTTTGTTATCTCAATGAGGTTTAGATCAGTGTTATGATAATCTTTGTTTAATCTCTACTCATGACATTAATAAAATTTCCTAGCAGTTATTAATATATTATCTAAATTACTGTTGTTGCTTTCAGTGAGTTGTATTCAGAAGGAAAATTTTAGGAATACAGACACAACTGAAAAAATACAGTTGATGAAAACAATTGAATTGTAAATCATCTTGTAGCCCTGGTGGATCCAGTTGGTCACAATTTATAAAAAAACCTCTCATTTATTCTTTATATTCACTGAGAGAAAAACCTTTATTTTCAAAACCTGAAATAATAATGGGATAAAAAGCTGCATGGACTGCAAGCTTTGTCCTAGATAGATGTCTCTTTATTCTTCACTTGGATGGTCTGTCACTAATAAGGTTCCTTTATCTTCTGTCAGTTTTTTTTTCTGATTAGAGGCCAAACCAAGAAGTATCCAATATTATGACATTCAATGATCTATCTTTTGATACAGATTTGACTAGTCAAAGAAAAATACAGGCACTGTTTATAAAGTCACTGACTAAACAATCTTTCAGACATGAGAGATATACATAAGGGTCAGTCAAAAAGCTATTTTATGTTTATATTTAATCTTAAAAATATTGGTCAGAATTCTTAATTTTATTTTAATTAGAAACTGAAGTGTCTAGAAGATCAGGGAAAATTTATGGAAGTAACTTTTTTTTTTCTGTTGGCATTTTGCTTGGGCACACATAAAAAAATGAAAGACTGTTACAGAATTTCTGTTTTGGGAAGAAAAAAGGGGTGCAAATATTGAGGAGGTTAATGAATATGTATAGAAAGCTGCACTTGAGGTAAACACAGAAGATGGGTCAGTAGAGTTAATGGCAATCCTAGTGAGAAAGAAAAAACTGACTTCAGTAAAAGGCTCTGCAGTGGCAGGCCAGTTACTGCTACAAATGAGGATAAATCCAAAAAGTCTTCTGCTTTCATTATAGCTAACAGAAGAATTATGGCAAACATAGATAAGCATTCTGCAATAAGACACTGTCAAAAGGATGTTTTTTTCCATTGACTCATTTTTTTAACTACCTTCACTCTTTGGCATTGTTTGTTTTAAAAAGCAATGATTAGAATTTTAATAAAATCTAAACCTATGAAAGTGAATTTATACATTTTCTTTGGTTTTGAGAATTGACCAAAAAAAATCGGAATATTCTTTAGATTGTTTATTTACACTACTTATTTATTATATTATCATTGGAATGGTTGCCAATTGATTCAAACTATATAAAATGGTAAATAAGGATTTCCTTATAGTTGGTTCACATATTTTAATAAGTTAGTAAATTTATGAATAAAAAATTGTTAAATGATAAATATTGCATTTGTTATAGTGGTATTAGTTTTTAGAATGTTGTAAATATAAAATTATTTTTGTAAATGAACAATCTAATATTGTTTAATGATTTTGTTATAAATTCTCAAGAACAAAAAAGCATGTATAAATTCACTTTCATAATACATTTAGGTTTTATTCCAATTCTAATAATCATTTTTTAAAACAATAAAAATTGCTGAGGAATAAAGGTAGTTAAAAAGCAGTGTCATGAAAAAAATCTATCCTTTTGGCACTACAGGTACATTTGTCTATATTTGTCAGAATCACTAATGCAAAACTCAGAAAGCCTTTGACTGAACCATGATAGTACCTGCAGTTTAGTGCCATTTTTTGGCAGTTTAGTCTAAGCAAAGTGTGTATTCTTAGAAGAAAGGAAAGTTGTTGCCCATGAGCTTCTGGAATTACAAACTGCTCTTTCCTAAACAGAATTGCTTCAGCCCTACTGTTGTTTATTTCCTCTCCTTTTATTTACCAAATTATTTTATTGTTGTAACAGAGAATCAGGCCAGCCTGATAAAAGACTCAGAGTTGGTTGTTTGTGGAGTTGCAACCCCATCCACGATGGGCTATTGAGAGAAGACCTTCTATTTAGAGTAGGTGGCACTGACTATTTGCATATGAATGATACTGGGCAGGTATTAGCCAATAGTCAGCATGGGTCTGGGACTGAGAAAGCTATATAACACCAGTGTTTTTCTCAATCGAGAGAAGCACACTTGCAAAACCAGACAAGACAAGCACAAGCTATTTCAGCGATTGACAGATAATTGCAGATCTCAAATTCAATTTAAAGTTAATTCTCGAGTTTGACAGATCAGTGTCCAGTCTGCTAGTGGTTGAATGTATAGAGAAGCTGGGACTCATTTGCAGGCTATATGGAGTGATGTCTTTGGAGCACATGATCCCTTTGCGACTTACAGGCAGAGCATATGCAGTTTACCAACAACTGGATGACAAAGCTAAATCTGATGTTGACCAGATAAAAACTGCTTTAGTTACAGCCTTTGCTACAGATTCGTTTATGACATATAAACAGTTTGAGTAGCACCTGTGGTGTGGTGAATCCATGGATGTATACGTGGCTGAATTGAAGAAACTCACGATGGGTGGGATGAGTGACTGTATGCTGGCTTGTGCATGTGTTGCCAGGCAATGTAAAGTCTAGGACAGACGCACTTGCCTGAGCGATTATGAGAGATGAGGAGATGGAGGAAGTTATGGTGGCAGCAGTGGCTCAGCCAAAGCAAAGTATAGACATTCATGTCATAAAGTGCTTTAGATGCAATGGTATTAACCGCATGGTGAAAGATTGTTGAAGCCAACATGACGCATGTGCTGTTACCGTTGACATACTGTGAGCTATATGTCTTGAAACTGTTCAAGAAAACATGAGAAGAAATATGTTAGTGCCAGTATCTTCTCCAGCCCAGCATTACATGTGATCAGGGTCCAGGTTGATGGCAGAACTGTCACCACGCTGGTCAATACTGGTGTTTCACTGTCTATAGCTAGCAGAGATATGCCAGTCATGGACAAAAAGACTGTATGAGTAACAATGATAGACAGGGAGTCCAGAGCCTGTTGTAGAATTAGTCATTGCTTTCAAGTTGCAAGGTGGAAGTCATGTCGAGATTAACGTACTGGTGACATGAGAAAAGCCACTTGGTTTTGACCTTCTGATCTGGATGAATGCAATTAAAGAACTAAGGGGAGTAGGAATCAGTCCTTCAGGTGCAGTGGAATTTTTTGACAAAGAAATCATCTCTGTGTGTGGTTTTCACCATAGAGGAACCAGACTTTAGCATCAAGTTCAATCAGAAAAAGAAAGCACAGAAGGTCACTGGGATCATTAGTCTACAATCTGTCCTGACTGATGGTATGCTGTATCATGTTAATGACCTCTGACCTGCATAGGACCAATGCTCTGCTGCAAGCGACACTGATGATTCATGAGTGAGTGATGGGGAGTTGAAAATAGTTTCCTGGATTTTCAATGCACCTCCTGCCAAGGTGGAGATGGATAGTGACAACACTGAGGATGTAGTACCTCCCCTAAGTAGTGTCAACAATGAGGTTGAAGTACCTCCCTTGCAAAGAAGCACCAGAAGGAAATGACTGCCCCTGCATGTTGGTGTTGTGATCAAGAGATTGTGGGGAGTGTAAGAGAATCGTGTCAGTTCGATAAGACTTAGAGTTGGCTATATGTGGTGCTGTAAGCATCAGGAGTTATGTCCCCTTCCATAATGGGCTATTGAGAGAAGACCTACTTAGAGTAGTTGGTGCTGACTATTTGCATATGAATAATACTGGGCAGGTATTAGCCAATAGTCAGCATGGGTCTGGGAATGGGAGAGCTATATAACACCATTGTCTTTCTCAGTTGAGAGAAGCACTCTTATCATGTGGATGTGTGAAAACCTGACAAGCCGAACACATTTATTTACAATGTTGTAATTGTAGCCATGACAGCAATGATAATTCAGACATGCAAATGGATAAAGTGTTGAACAAGGTTCTCATGAGTTTATTTTCATTTCTTTTGCAAAGGTCAGACTGTTTCCACATTTGATGGAATATTAGGCACACTCAGACATCCTTTCTCCAATAGCTTAAAATCATCCTTCTGTATGAAGGATAAAGATTAGACATGCGTGTCTTCTTTTTAATTATCTTTCCAATACTATCGCTTGTTAGAATAGGGACTGTCTTCTAATGCATTTTATAACACCACCAGATATGGTGAATTACTTTCTTGGTTTGGATGGATGGTGTTAATCTATTTTTGTCTGAAAGGTAAGCAAAACTCATTCAGGATATTCAATTCTTTTTAT
This sequence comes from Acanthosepion lycidas, assembly GCA_963932145.1. Lineage (NCBI taxonomy): Eukaryota > Metazoa > Mollusca > Cephalopoda > Sepiida > Sepiidae > Acanthosepion > Acanthosepion lycidas. Next base: position 78,882,768 of record OZ010583.1, on the reverse strand, counting down.
TAAAAAGAATGAGGAGTTTTGCATAGAATATTTAAAAATGCTTTGTTCTAACAATGTGATAGCAAGCTATGAACAGTTTTGCATTAAAAATACAGGTTGAAATCAATAACAAAAACCTAATGCGAATGCTGCTTAATTTGATAAAAGGATGTGCAGGTTTTACTATGGTTAGCAACTCAAAATAATTTGCAAACCTGAGTTCAAATTCTAATTGAGTTCTTACATTCACTTTCATGCAAATATTTTTGGGAAAGGTATGAATCCTTCACTTCTCCCTCTCTCACCCATCTTTATGTTAAATTGTTGGGCATACTGGGCTTTTCAGCTTTACTTGGCAACTAGTCTAAGAGAAGGACAATACTGAATTAAAAATCAGTTGGACATGGGTAGTGTTTCTCAACCTTTTTACCCTTGCATAACTCTTAAAATAAATTACATGTATCAAGGAACCCCTGCACAAAAACAAAATTATATACCATATCTTTCTCCTTTTATTTTCGTCATAGTTCACATGGTAAATATCATAGTGTATATTTTTGAATAACTGGTTTAAGGAAAAATTAATACTTCTTTGTCAAATTTTTTGGTAATGCAAAATAAGTTTTCATTCACACAAAAAATTCTAAACTCAAACATAAAAAATATAAGTAACCAATATCATATACGTATAATATAAATGTAAACAGAACGAAAACAAATAATTGCTGCATCAGTTTTTTATTTTTTGTCCTTTACTGGCAATGTTGAAAAGACATAAGTTAAATCAAGGCAAAATGTCCTGTGAACCAATACATGGACTAAGAAAATGTTACTTTCAGAACCATTTAGTGAAGTGATTCTGTAATGTGAAACCTGTGCCTGTCTTTTGCTGCACAAATACTTAATTTAGATAAACACACATGAATTTCATTCTCAATTGAGAGGAGACAATTTCTGTCTTTGCTCTTGATACTTGTTAAATAAGAAAAGGCTTGCTCTCACATGTAAAATGTTGAAAACTGCAACAATATATTAATTGCTTTCCTATGCATAGTAAGAAACTCTTCTTTCACAGAAATCCAGAACTTGTCCAGAGATAGGTCTATAAATCTTGAGTGTATGATCACACTGCTGCTCACAAAGTTCTTCCTCTTCTTTAATATCAAATTCTCAAGATGACCAGCAGATTCAGAGTATGGATTCCACACCCAATCATACACTTGTGTTGAAAGGGAAGGAAAATAATTTTCTATTCTGATATACAGTTCCTCCAGATGGAATTCAATAAGATTTGAAGTTTTGATAGCTTATTTCACCTGTTCTCGTAGAACTCTTGGGGACCTTTTGCAGAACCTTAGGGAACCCCAGTTGAGAAACGCTGGACATGGGGCTAGCAACTTCATCTCCTAAAAATCTACTACTTGCTATAGAAACCACAGCAGCAACACTTAGCATGTTGAGAGCTGTGAGCCCCCATACTCCCCAGAGAATCTATAGGATTTGGGATCCGTGGCATCTATGAAACATGACTGAGTAAACTTGATAAAAGCCTCTTGAAAAGTATTTTTTTTTCCTTTTTTAAACCATCTTTTTGTGGAGGTGAGAGGTGGGGGGCATCCTTATGACGTCTTGTTAAATTGGTGACATAGCTAACAGCGTGGAAACTGTAATTGTTGAACAGATTTCAAATTCCAGCTGAAATAGTTTATTTTCACTTTGTACTGATGCCCTTGAGAAAGGCATGAATCCATCTTTCATGGCTGATGTTCTATTATTAGGATAAATGCATCTTGAAACAATTCTTGAGATAGACTTGTGTAACTCCCTCAGCCAAAGAAATGAAGCATGTTGTATATGTTGAGTTAATTCCCCTTGGCAAAATGGCATTTTGGAAAAGGTAGATCTACACCGCAGAAGTTTAACAGTATGGATACAATACATACAATATACATACAATGCTATTAAATTATGTCATAGTTTACTTTTTCATTATTTATTGTTCAGATTGTTGTCCTCATCTTTATTACCATATTCACAATGTTTCGGCTGTTCTACACTCCAGCTTTCTTCAGGTAATTGGAATTTCAAATTGAACCCTTTGTTTCATCCACCATGCCATGCCTCTTCCAGATGCCTTAGTTATCTCCCTTTAACTCAACACTCAGTTTTTGTTTACCACGGCTGTACCCAGGTATTGAACTCACACTAGACCCAACCAATGCTTTTATCCACTGGGCCATGTGTTCTTGAAGACATCAGTGTATGAATTTTTGAGACTTATAAGCTTAATGTCTCAGTCACCATTTTTACCAGAGCTCATACTGCAATTTTGATATTGCTTTTTTCTAGCACTCCATATTACTGATTCCCATATTGTATTCATTTCTATGCTTGGCCGGCTTAGGAGATTTTTGTGGCCTAGCATGTGTTGATTCCTTAAGTTTTTGTATTTTCCAGTGATGTTCTCTGTCTATTATTTCAACCTCATCCCACAGGAGGTGGTGGTCTCTCTTTCCCCTCCATATGTGGTCCGCTACACCTGATTTTTCTATTTCCCCCTCATGTTATGACTTTATGATATTCTTGCAGTCTTACCTTAAGGGGGAGGGCAGCCTGTTTCTCATTTCTTGAGATGTTTCTGCAAAGTGTCAAATCTCATTTGAAGGTCGTCCTGATGTCATATGAACTACAGATCTTTTTGTATTTTCTTTGATAATCCCTTCATATAGGGTAGGCAGACTCAAGCTGTTTTCTGAGTGTTATCGTTTTGTACCCTTCTATCCCAGTTTGTTGGAGCTGCTGCCATGTACTCAGGGTAATAGTTACATTGTATGGTACTGCTTATACTGACCATTTCTTAATCATATGTCTCTGGGTCACCACATATGACTTTTTTTCGATATTGTAAGCAATGGGAGATCCCTTTCTTTACACTGTATGGGTGGTGGGAGTTTAAGTTGAGGTATTGTCTGGTGAATGTTGGCGTGTGGTATACAGATGTCTTGAACCCATGCTTTGTTCAAGATATTAGTACATCCAGGTATGCAAGTTTGTTGTCATTTTCTCTTTCTATTGTGAACTGTATTGATGAGTTCACATGGTTCACTAGTAGCTGGTCCTCTTCCTTGTGTGGCCAGAGTGTGAAGGTGTTATCTACATATCTTAGCCATGAGGTTGGCTTTAGTGATGTGGATTCTAATGCCATTTTTTCGAAGTATTTCATGTATATATATTTGCCATTGCTGGTAATAATGGTGAGCCTATTATTAAGCCTTCATCCTGCTGATATATATATCTGGTCCCATTCTGAAGTGTGTTGTTTGTGTACAGAAAGTCGGCATCTCCATCAACTTATCTATTGATATACTGGTCTGTTCTCTGAGGGATGAGCCCAAGGTCAGTCTGTCCCTGAAATATAGACAGTTACTTTTTCATTTCCATTATCTTTTGATGTTAAATTAAAAGTATTTTTATTACTTAAAATATTTTTAATAATCTTTCAAATCCCTAATCTTTTATATATAAAAAAGGATCCTAAGCATCATATTATAATGCATTGCAATTACCTCAGGTAAATAATGGACTATTCCATTTTGATTGCAAGGAAAGATGAAAGAAAACCATATCAGAGATGGTGTTTGGTTTTAGTGAGAAAAAGTAAGAAAGGAAACATAGAGGAGGTCATAATACTCTTATATGTTTAATGTCTGCTTCAGTGAAATGGAAAGTGTTAATTTTTTTTTAATCTCTTCATTTTTACACTCTTACTACTTTAAATAAGGATGTGCATTTGTATTTATGATTGTTACTGCTTCCTTAAGGATGTTGAGCTGAAATATTTAATGATATAGTAGGTGAATTTCCACAAGTATTTTAATGTTGTAGAACATACAAGGAGATTATTCAGTTATTAAATTAAGAATTATGATTCATCAGAACTATTAAAATAGGAAAAATGAAATTTTCACAGGTACTACTTGCATTTTATTTATTTGTATTCAAATAAAAAAAATAATTAAAAAAAATTAAGGGAAGTAACTTAAGGAGTTAAAAAAATTAATCTTAAGATATTTGGTGGCGCCTCTGTTTTAAAGAGATTTTAAAATTTAAATTATTAATTTGATTGCTTTTGTAAACATATTTAGGCAATTTCACTTGGAAATTTTAAAATTTATTGTGAAAGGGACTACTAATTTATTTTTTTTTATCATTATATAAACATATTAGATTTATTATATGTATAATGCTTAGTCCATTCATACAAGAACTGTTGGTTTATTAAATATGAAAAATACTTACGGAGATACCTTTTTAAATTTGTGTGTATCTGTAGGATGTTAGTTTTTATTTATTTACTTTTTTTTTCTTTCTAAAAAGAATAACTGAATTTGATCCTTATCTGTCGTTTTAATCACTAAGTTTTGGGAGGTGAACTTTTCAACCTTCTTTAGCTGTCTGTTGCATCTTATAATTTTTAATTTTAAGCAAATAAAATTTGTTGTCTGAGTCAATGGGTTGTGTTAGTCTACAGAGAGGTGAATGAAAAATTATGAAATAAAATGTTCTTGAAAAAGATGAATGTCAACCACTGAAAACATTGGGATAAAAACAACAATGAGGATGTTTGATTGTTCAATTGAATAACTTTTTAAATAATGACTATTCTTTGCTTCAGGGCTTTGAATTAAGTGGAATCTTTATTCACAAAGTCCTGCTTTATCTTGTACAAGTGGACAAAGATTCCATGGTGGATTCATTGTTTACAATAATTTTTCCTTGTATGATAAGCATACCCCATTATCTATTTATGTACAGGTAGTGTAATGGTTATTGGGGCAGAGATTAGATTCAGTAGGTAGTTTGAATTCTAACAGTATGTTGAATTTATCCTGTACCCTTGTAGAGTGACTATGAATCCATCTCTTTCCAGACACCTTACTCTATGGGTTAAATAACAATGTACAGTGGGCTGTCTTCTCTTGAATTGAATAGCCGCTAGTTTAAAAGAAAAAGATTGTAGTCAAACCAATTGAACATGTTGACATTCATTGCAAAGTGGCAACTCTTTAACTATTAGCCTTCAGTTTCTCCTGACAAATGTCTCCATTGGGAGCACTTATGGATCTACCTAAAGAGATATGGTAGGCTGTGTGTATGATATTCATATTTAATCTGATATTTTAAATTCCAATAAAGTAGCTAAAACTATTGATAGAAAGCTATGTTGTTTCTGATAGCATTACAGAGTTTTGTCTATAGATTACCGATATGCCCTACTAAGTATTAGTCATACAGAAATTATTTTAATTTAGGAAGTATGAAATGACAATATATTTAGAAAAAATCAATACCCAAATTTTACTGAGATTTTATTGATTCTTATATTTCCATTGGCACAAGGTCATATTTATCTACATTATATATTGGCTCTGATGATGGTGGAAATGAGCATCAAAGTATAGACAAAATACATTTCAGCTGTGTTTGATGATCAATTATTGATTATCTAAAAGTATGTTTTCAGTTTTACCATCTCATATTAACTGATAACAATGGTCTCAATAGATAATACAAGGTACATTTACATAAATAAATTGGTGAATGTCTGTAGAATACACACTTGTTTTTTCCATAGCTATTTCTGTGTGGGTTTACATCCATGCTTATGCACTTAGGTAAACACTTGCAATAATTTGATGAGGTAGAATGTATACTTTTATTTAGTTTATAAAGTCAAGAATGAAATTCATTTTCAATTAGTATTGATTGGAAGTCATTAAGGTATTAAATGTTAAGCTTCTTTCCTGTAGGATTTACAGTAATCATTCATGGAAATTGTTTTCTGGGTGAAGAAATAACATTTTTTTTTTCCTGTTACTTTTGTGTTTTTCTTTTTAATTTAGTGTGTTTTGTCTTTTTTTTGTCTTTGTGCATTCTTGTATTTGTGTGTGTCTCTTTTGTCTTTGAGTGTGCTGGCATTTGTATAAAATGTTTTTCTTTTTTGGGGTATTTTCTTTTTGTCTTTTTTGTGTATGGGTGTTTTTGGTTTTTTTGCTTTTTTGTGTACGCATGTAATTTTTTTGCCTTTTTTGTGTACACATGTATTTTTTGTCTTTTTTGTGTACACATACTTTTTGTGCCTGTGCTGTTTTCGTAGTTTTTTGCCTTTTTTACATGTGTGTTTTTTATCTTTTTTTGTGCATGCGTTTTTTTGTGTGTGTGTGTGTGTGTTTTTTCTTTGTGCATATTTGTTTTTTCTTCTATTTTTTGTTTATAAATTAAATGTTATCATTGGAGAGAATTGGAATTTATTCAATGTATAATGACAAAAAAGGACATAGAGAATATATCACCCACAGGTCATATTGAAGGGAATAAACAGAAGAAAACACCAAGTAACCTAATTAATGCATCTGTGTGAATGGATGTCACAACATTAACGAGAGGGGGATAATAATGGATCAGAAGTTACTTAGAGAAACGTAACGCAAAATTATGATGGATCATGATTGTCTGCTTTCTGAAAGCTTTGTGAAATAAGTTATTTGGGAGAAAGTGTAGTGCCATTACTATATTTTGTTTTTTATTTTGGGACTGTTTTACTTGTATCTGAATTTGATCATAGAAAATGGAATGATCAGATTGAATAAATATAATTGGAAATTGAGTTGTGACCAACTATATTCATTTCTACCTTCAGGTGTTTTGCATGCTAATACACACTCAGCTAATGTTACTACTATAGATTAATACAAGTGAAAATATGTATGCAAACATTTCAGTTGAGATATTTTAATAGTTTAATAGACCAGAAAAATTGTTCCACCAGTTTTCTAAGTGGAGAAAATCTGCATTCAAAATCTTTGTTTTTATCTGGAATTGAACAGCAACTGTTGTCTCTAGCAATAAGATTGTAATGCTCTCAACAAGGCTCTTGCTGCTCTAATGCTATTTCCATGGGAAATATTCTGACAAGCTACATTCCCTAGTTCTATCAGTTCAGACCTTTACAGCTAAGACACACCATCTCACATATATAAGTTTAAATTGTCCTCATTCCATTCATATTTTGTTGGTAAGAAGGATGAATAATTTGGATAGCTTCTGCCTAAGAACCACTACTTTGTGGAGCAAACTTCAGAGAGAATGCTTCCCTGATCACTACAATCTTAACCTTTTCAAGTCTCATCTATATACAACAACCCCATTCAGTAACACTCTACCTATAGTGGCTCTTTGGCCTTTTATTGGGTGAACATCAGTAAAAAAGTATTTCAATCAATAAGATTATTTAAGATCACTGATTTGAATCCTGACAAAGACCAACCTTATGGTAATATTAAGTTTCCTTATAAGGAAACATTTGGCATTCATTGAAAGAGCTGACAATGGTACTATTCTGTTGAAATTTATAAAGTTTTGTCTTAAAATAATTTTTCAGGAAAATAGGTTTCTCAAGTCTAGTAGCTATTATTGTTTTTCTATTATTGATGGGGGTTTCCTTCCTAATCTTGTGTCATTATTTTAGTTCTTGGTGTTGTTGAAAGTTCTTCAGTGATGTGGTTTTTGTTATTTGGTACAATTCTTTTTTTGTGCATCTGTATGGTCAGCCCACAAGCTTTGAAGAAGGATAGTCTTAGCCAAGAATGCCAGGCTTCACTCACAAAAAGTCATTGGTCTGAGAAAGCGGTTGTATACAGCTGACAGTTTAGATATTTCTGAATGTGTTTAGCGTCATGCATTACATCGATGTGAAAGTCTTGATCTGACAAGACTAGCAGTGCTAAAGTGATAAATTATGATGTTTGTTTTTTTTTTGCTAATCCTTTAACCATATCCCAGGCAGGTTATTTTGTGGTTATAAAAGACATTGTGAGGGTATTTTATTTATTTATTTTATTTTTTGCTTGCCAATTTGATTTGATTTATTTTATTTTTTTTTTTACCTGCTAATTTTAAAATGGCGTAGAGCTTTAAATAATTGCTTAAATTGTTTGAATCTTTTTAGAATGATTCTTTTAATCTTTTATTTTAGATTTTCATTTGTATTTTTATTGGAAGGCTCAAGTAAGGCTATGTGGAATATTTCAAAATTACAAACATCCACAAGCCAGCAAAGATGAAACAAAATTATCGGCTATATGCACAATTACATTTAGAGTAACTCAATAAATTTTTTTCAAGACAGTTTATTTTTATCAACATATCTGGAATTTCAAATCCATCCACCAAACACAAAAAGGAACAGTATCAATTGAAATTTTTGTGCAGAAAAAAAAAAAGAACCCCACCCTACCTGGAGTAGCGTTAAACTAGGTATTTACTTTGTATACCTACTAAAACGAGTTGTGATACAAACAAGGCCATTTTTAAGGTGGTGACCCGAGCATGTACGCTCGAACCAGAAACAAAAATTGCCTGCAGCCCCCACACCCTCTCTCTGGTGCAATGAGAGGGTGCGGCCTCAGGCAGCTGTTACCCCGGGTTGGGCAACTCTCAGTATAATATTCCTCAGTTGTAACTCTGTCCTTTGATGGAGTCACCCTTGAGTTCACTCTACCTAAAGAGAGAGACAGAACTGAGAGATGATAAATAATGTGTTACAAACCACAGGGTAGGGTTAAACTATCTTAGATTGAGAATCCAATTTTACTCCACTGGCGAAAATCGTTAAAGATCTGTTTGGAACAAACCAAATGAAAAACTTGCTTTTGTCATTTCAAAGACAGTCTATTTTAATTTTTTTTTTTGTTCTCTCACCTAACTGAGACAATCAGATAAGGTCTTTTCAGAGTATGTTTATATAATGAATTGTAAGTATCTATAATGCGTATATTTCAGAAAACTGGATAGAATGCTGTATTTTTTCTTATTTCAAACTATGCAGCTAGAGGAACAAGAAGACATACTGTTATTTATAATAATGGCTTTCATAGTGCATCGACTCCTATAAAGCAGTCGTGTTGCAAAGTCTATGTTAGCAAGCTGACTTTATTGGCCAGTGATTCCAAAACAAGTATTCTTCATGCCAGAAGAGAAACAAATTCTAATAAAATATATTAAATTTTGACCAAATTTGGTAAAATCTTTAAAAATCTTAAATTTCTTAGTTGTGTGTATCATAATAGTTGTGTCGATGGTGTATTGGCCATCAATACAAAAAATGGAATAGGCAGACCAAGTTCAAATTTCAGCCAAAGTGCTTAAATTTATCTCCCACTAATACTGCTAAGAAAGTCATGAATCCATATTATCTCCACACCAGCTATAGCTGAAATAGTAGGGCAAACAGGTCTCTTTAGCTTTAGTAGAGCAATCAGTTTTATGAGATGGGTAACTCTAAATTCAAGCCACTTGTTAACACATTGGTCATTGTGACAGGATAGGCCCTATTAAACTCTGGCAGACCTTAGGAGAAGCAAGAGTTCTGCAGTGGACTGAGAAAATGGTTGATATAAATAAAGTAGAAATATATACTAATTTGATGTACCTCAAAATATGAAAGGCATTTTAGGAATTACTTGATAGTAAATTTTTACTATCAAGAAATTCACTAATGTATGCTATTGTTATTGGCCTTAACTCTCATTGAAGTTTAATATCTGCAACAGACCTTCTGTTTAAAACGATTTAAATTAGCATTTAGAATTTTGAATCATATGTCAAGGTTATAGGGGCTTTCCCCATTTAGAAAAAATAATCATTGTAAAACTATAAAATAATCAAGCCTATATTATTTGTGGATTTCCTTTTGAACTAAATTTTGATAAACAGAAAATGTTAGACACATTCATAATTGGTGACAAAAAAAGTTCACTTAAATTTTTTGTGTAAAATTGTATTTTTAATTTTAATAAGTCTTTGTATCAGTTCAATATAAAATGAAGAGGTTATATAAAATTTAAACAATGTTGATAAATTCTGTCACAAAATATGGGTCCACTCAAAGATATACACATTCCACTTACTCTAAATAAGACTGTCTTCAATACATTATTGATCTCTCACCATAGCAATTGGCAGTATGTGCAGGTAGTGTAGTGGGTAGTGACTCAAAATGAGAAATTGGAGAACCAACAGTTGTGTTCATTACATTCACTTATGCACAAATACCCTTGTGAAAGATGTGAATCAATCTCTTCTCCCCCAGCTCTGGGTTAAATATTAAGACTTGTATCTGGAAAAATCATTATATCCAAAAAATTATTTATGCACTACTCACTTGCAAAAAAATAATTATTCTTACACCCTCAGTATTTTGGCCTTAAATAACCCACAAAGGTTGATAAACTGAAAAAAAAAAAAAATTCAATCCATCAATCTTCAGCATTTAGTCTGACCTCAAATACAGATGAGTCATAATGATCTGAAAGACTAATTTGCTAACAACTGCCCTATACCAACAAGATATCTATATTGAATAGGTTGATAAGGGATACTAAGCAGTTCCAATCCGGATCAAGAAAGGAAAAGAAAACTAAATAAATTTTGATGTTTGATCATATTTGGAAAGTAGGTTGGGTTGAGAACTTTTCAGCACCCTCTCATTGTCTAGCACAAGATCACAACTATAGGTTGCTTAATGAGGATCAAGTCTGGTAGACTGCGAACAAAAACATTTGTTCTTTGTCAGAAATTGTTTTAATTGAATAAAATCAATAAAATCAATTGCTTCATCAGAAAGTGTAACTGATTCCAGCTGAGAAAGGCTGGAGAATTAACAGATACTTATATTCTGGTTCAAAGTAGCAAAGTGAAATGGACTTAATAGAAACTAACAGAAAAATACGATAAATATTATAGACATTTAATCTCAGGACTTCAAAAAACATGAAATGATTATTAATAATACCAATTTGATAATTGATTCAATAGAAATTTAGCAATTTTAAAGATTCAATGACATAATCTTTCTAAAGATCAATAAAATATTTCTTTCACAAAAACCATTTTACCAAAATTTCTTGACAGAAAGTTACTAAATCTTTAACAAAATAATACACTGGAGTTCTTGCTGTGAAATTTGGCTTTTACACAGAAAAAAAAACTTGCAGATGCCAAAGTCATTTTCTCATAAATATAACGCCAAGTTTCCTGCTCTTTTAGTCCACAATCCAAAGTCATGCCAAACTGGCTGACCATCGAATACTAAATTCATGCCAAAAAATGGATTCAAAATCAATAGACAACACCATCTTGCAATTGACTGTTGACAAAAATATTTGTACCCTCTATCATTGTTGGTAGCTTTCTGTTCATGGTTTATCAATGCTAAAAAAAGAAAAAAAAAAGTTGCATAATCCACAGGACAAGCAAAGTTCATTTGTAGGTGTTTGAAAATAATAGTCTGTTTGTGTTAGACGAAAGCTATATTGCTGGTTTAGCTTGAGTGGCAGAGATGACCGAGTGTTGAGAGGTAAGCTATTTTGATCCAAGGCACAAAGTATTCTTCATATGCCAATAGTCCAATCCAAATTCTCTCATCAGATGTTTATGCTTCATAACCAGATTGTATCAATCATTTGAACAGATTATCAGATATAATCCTGTGGTGTTGCTTTCACACATTTACTGCTATTTTGAATATTTTAACCATATAATGCCATCTATGTGAGTTAGCAGGAAAAACTGTTATACAAGAATCGTCTATTTGCTGTGGCCCTACATGAAATTGGTATTCATGGTTCTCTGCAACTCCCCATTCAGCATACATCTAAGCAATGTTTGTCACCTTAAAATCCCTCCCAGTATTTTTTGTCCTGGAAATGATGATAAACTACATCTAGCAGCAAGGCTTCTGATCAGGAGATTGGAGGTTTGAGGAGAGTGTGAAACCACCTATTAATTGCTATTGCTCCCATGTTCACCCTGACCCAGTGTAGTAGTACCTGTTAGAGCCCCAGCTATGGGCAAATAGTAAAACCCCAAACAGAAGTAATCTATAAAAGCATAAAACTATATTTTATAGCAAAATGACCAACAGTACTTTATCTTTTCATGCCAAGTTGAATCCAGTTTCCTATGTGTTGTTTGATCAATTATTACCGTGAAGGTATTTTTATGAAAATAAAAAGGATGAGAAAAATATAAGGAAAGGGAAATGAGAATAGAATATTGATAAGTGAGAGGTGAGGGGACAAAAATTGAAAAGAGAAAGAAAACTGTGATCTTACTTGTGTATACTTGATTCAAATGCAGTTCACATAAAAATATAAATATTTTTGTTTTATTAACTGACTTCCACAGCCATAATTCTCCTTATAATTTTTGAAAATCAGATAAACTGCTGGTATAAATACGAGTCAGTGCTGAAAGCTTCTCAGTTCCACAAAGAAGGGCTCCAAGATGAAATTTGGTCAGATTTTGAAAATTAAAACTGGTTGAGAATTTTTCAGAAAATCTTCATACAAACCCTGTTCAACATAATTTTAAGATAAATAACCAGATTGAGATCATAAAAAATGATTTTATTATCTAGTGACTTAAAATTTTAGATTAAAATTTTCTCTGCTGCTATTGAGCTTTATTCAAACTTGGGCAAACCTGCCTGGACTTGTTCCATAATTCATTCTTCCCTATTTCTCTTTACTTGCTTTTTTCAATAAGCTGAGTAAATATCATGTCTTTAAGATATTGTAATAACAAAATGGCTATTTCAGTTTGTAAATTTGAATGCCAGAGATAACATGTATAAATCATTTTAGTGTGACATATCGGCAAAATATATAGTTAGTAGATTCAGAGCAGTCATTGCTTTCACTGCTCTCTTCACAATTTAAATGAAGAGATTTAAATCCCCATTAAATCTACTATCAGATTAAGAAGACCCAAGATGAAGAAATCTATCTAAAAGCTCTAGAGACAGACATTTCTTGTAACATATCTTGTCGACCCTTTTATGGATATGTGTTCAGTAATTTATGACTTCTGTAAGAAGACTTTATAACTGGAGGTGAGAAAGATGTTTCACAAATTTCCCGAGTAATGTATATTTTTCTCTTGAAACAAAGAAATTTCTTACAAGTTATCTTGTCGACCACTTGTGAGATCTTAAATTTATACAGATTTTGCAAGGACAAATAAATGCAAGAGTTTGTCAGATTACTGATTTTGCCAGATGTACCAAAATAAAATAAATCTGAATTTATGATGAACTTCTGATCTATCATTCTCTTATCACTTGAGTCTGTTTGGCATTTGTATGATGTTCATAAAGAAAATGATAGGGTAAGGCAGTAAGATGACTGATGAGCTTGATGCCATGATTGAGGGGAGAGAGCCTTGGCAAAAGTAGAAAAACTGCTGAAAGCTACAAAGGAGAAGAAATTTTCAAGAACCATGGTGTTCTGAAAGAACAAAGCCAAATTGGAAAGTGCTTTGAAAAATCAGAATTTTAAATACTGGATTCACTTGAGCTCAAACACAATCCTCTGACAGTAGTAGAAAAGACAAGGTTGAGTGTTGATAAAGAAGCCTATCCCAAAATTTGAAGGACAAAAAATTTCTTGCAATATATCTTGTCAAACAAATGGCTAAATTTATATGGGTGCAATGCTGATTTTTGCAAGCATCAATAATCGCAAGACTTTATCAGATTACAGATTGTACACTTGAGAAAAGTTGTTCAAAACTTGTTAAAAACAATAGTAGTAAAAAGAACAAGATCAGTTGTTCAAACTCCTGCAATGAGGTGGATATGTGTGTTCAATAACCTGAGACTTGTAGTAGAGAGGGGAAGTCTGCCAAGTGTTCTAGAAAGTGTATGAGATGATCTACTTGGCTTATGGTGTGAGACATATTTTTACTTTTTTTATTCTTGTTTGGAATGAAAGCTTTATTTGCCTGCATAAGAAGGCGGCTTATGATCACATCAAACATTTTGGAGGATGTCAACAATTGGGAGTTTTAAATGTAAACAAATTATTGTGGTGGTTGTTGTATTCCAAATTGAGATCACTAATGATTTCAGTACTCGCTATAGCAATGTCAACATAGAATATGAATTACCCTCTTGCAGTTTTTTTCTTGCAGGATAAAACTGAACACTCAACCATACTGTCAAATTAGGCAAAAATCGGAAAAATGAAAGGAAATTTGGATTAGAAACTAGGGAAACCATTTTAAGCTAAGCGTGCCTTGCCAATTTGGTTACTAAAGGCCATCATGGCAAAGCAAGACAACTCTATTTGGTAGAACTTCTCAATATCTAAACAGGTTGACATTAATTTCACTTTTGTTAATAAAAAAGAATCCCCAACCCAAAAAACTTGGATGTATACTGAAACACATATATCTACAAAATATAACATTTATACTAATAAGAAATATTAGATTTTTTTTTTAAATTAATTACTTTTTTTTTTTTTTTTTTTTTTTTAAATCCAAAATAAACAAAAAAAAAACACATGTCTACTCAAACACATGTGCCCACTAAATATAACATTTATATGAAATATATTACTAGAAAGAAAACATTGCTTACTTCCTTTTACTCCCAAGCTATGATCTAAAGGCTATGGTCGTTATCACTTTCTACTCTTTTTATGTGAATAAGTCAGCAACAAAACAGCCACTTTCTTTTCCTCTTTTATGTAAGGATCACAGAAGACTGTAATTGAACTGATTAAAAGTTATTTTAAGAATATATTTTTTACAAGTTGAATAAGAGTTAATATTAGTTATCAACATTAAGTTAAAACCACTAAGTAGGCAAGACACATGCAGTTAGATACATAAATGAAAAAAAAAAAAAATTTATTTTATATTACAATTTTACATATTTGCATATAAAGACACATACTAATAGTGAATTTTGTATATGTAATTATACATTTCAAATGGACGTAAACTCAAATTTTATGCTTTATATATGAGATGAAAAATTAATGACTGGCTGGCTTGTCAATTCCTAAACAAGCCTGCCTGCTTCAATAAAAATTTCTGAAATTTCAAAACAATCAAACACTATAGAGGAATGAATGTTGATGTTGCAATGAATATTTTATTTACAGTTTTCCTTTTTCATTAGAAAATGGCTGAATGATTTTTGTTACTCATTTTTCTTTCTCTACATTTAGACGTATTACCCACTCTTTGGTAATTATTTTTATTCAACATACAAAAATTTCACTGCTTCAGATTTTGTGTGTGTTATCATACATCTGTGTGCTATCATACACATATATCTACGTGTGTGTGTTTTATCGTACATGTACATTATTGTGTGTGTACATGTTGTGTAATGAAGACTTTTATGGAATTATATGCAGGGGTGGGGGATATAAATAAAAATGTTGGTTATACTTATGCACTGAAGATATAGGGATGCGAAATTTAAAAATTTTCTGGCCTCTGACATATCAAGAAACATTCAGCTGATTTCATTTACTTTTCCAATATTTTTGTTAATTTTTTTTAATTTCGTTAATAGTTTTTTAAAATATCTCACAATGCGACATCAGAAAATTTGTATGTTGAAAATAGGAGCAAACATATTTTCAACTAAAATCATTTATTAACAGTGTTATGTAAATTTAATGTCCTAATCAAATATAATAAATGTAATCCAATATTTTAGATATTGTAAACAAGATGTAACAAAATGTTAAACCTAACTTTAGCTAAACTACACATTTTTAAGAGTTAATTTTTCTAGTTACTTCTGTAATCATAAAAAAGTATATTTATGACAAAATAAGTTAGCATAACAATAGTTACTTTTTTTAAACAATAAAATAAAAAGTTACTTTCATATTTTGCTTCATGCTATATTTTTGTTTCAGAATTCATAGTTTGGATATAGCTTTTGTTTCATTAAATTTGTTATTACATGGGTAATTAATTCAAAGATTAAAATGTATATAACAATTCATACATCCTTGTTAATGAGGTGGGAAGTGAAGGATACGAAGTTCCACCAAATTATATATTAATTCTAATGAGACTTTATAAAAAATAAAATATACCAAAATAAAGAGGATTAACTTTTTCATCCAAATTAATTATGCTCTTAATCTCTACTTTTCTCTTTGAATTTCTTAAGCTGACTACAGCAGTGAACTACCACAAACTGAAATTAAAAATCTTCATTCCCAGTGGAATGACAAAATTTGAGATAGGCCTTCAGTTCTGGCACTATGCATGGTCTGAAGATAAAAATAAGCAAATGTGTTTTTTGCTTTAGCAAGTTTCAGCCCAACATTTTTTGTTGAATTGAAAACAAAGAAAAACATAATGTAAACCTTGTGGGTCTTGAAGAGGACTATTCTTCATCAGATTTCATAGACAGACAATACAGAATCACTAAGAACTTTACCAAATAATAAAAACCACATCACTTGATGACTTTCAACATCAGCAACAATGGAAATGGATAGCACATGTAACTTAAAGAAAATGACATAATCAAGATGTTGACTTTTCATGCTACATCAAACAAAAGGTTAGGAAAGAAACCCTCATCAATATTAGAAAGAATGAAAACAGTAGACTTGAGAAACCTATTTTCCTGCAAAATTGTTTTAACAGATTTTATAAATTTCAACTGTGAGGAGTAATGATTGCTTGATCAATGAATGCCAAATGTTTCCTTGTAAGGAAACAGCCTGTATTACCAGCTAATATTAAGAATACAGATATTACCAGAGAAAGATTTGATAAATTTCTATCAGCAGTAATGATAGCTGTTCAGTCATTGAATGCTGAATGTTTTATAAGGGAATGGCTAATCTCACTATAATAATTACCATAGATTGGTGCCACAGAATCACAAAAAGATTTACCAAATATTAGGTTGGTGCAAAAATAATGTCGTTTTCTCACATAGTAACATATGTGAGAAAACGACATTATTTTTGCACCACCCTAATAACAAAGACCCCATAATTTGAAGACTACCAAATGGGTGACACATGTAACTGACTTTCTACATTACTTCATACAAAAGATTAGGATGAAAGCACCCATCAATATTAAATAGAACAATAGCAGTGGGCTTGAGAAATCAATTTTCCTGAAAAACTTTAAAACTTGAGAAAAATTATATAAATTTCAACTGACATAAAACTGTTTACTTAATGAAAAGCAAATGTTTTCTTATAAGCATACTTTCTTAAACCTTGTCAGTCAAGGGTCTGGGGATGTAACTAGTAGAGGTTAGAAATTTGTTGCAATTCCATAGTTGGGTGACAGGTTCAAAAGAAATTGGTACTGTTTGTGTCTTCCATTTTAAAATGTAAGTTGAACGTATGATGCATAAAAGTTGCAGGAGATATTGGTTAAAATAAAAATAGAAGTTAACACCCAACTCCCTGACTTGTAAGAGAGATAGAGAATGAGAATCACTTTAAACATATCTAGTGTCTACTCTGCATTTGAGTAGACGTTTCATTTATATATTAAACAGTGTATTTATTTATTTTTGTCTACCAGCCTGAATATTCAAGAAATCTTATTAAATAAAGCTATGCGCTCTCCAACAGGATTCAAACCTGCATCCCAAAAATAAATAAATAAATAAATATACTGTTCAATAAATAAATGGAGCATCTATTCAAATACATGTATCTACTAAATATTTAAAGTGATAAAATATGTCATTAATAAATTACTTCTTTAGAATATATACTGGGTGCATATCGTTTTCGACATATAAGGGTCAAGCTGCTCAGTTCTTGGAACCAACAGCCAGACTATCTGAACATATCATTTGAAGCTTGTGCAGAACCAACCACACTTTTTGGAAGAGCTGAATACAGAACTTGTTCACAGTATACCATAAGGTCCCCACGTGACCCTTCACAAGTTTTGAATTCAGAGTAGTTAAAATATATATATATATATATATATATATATATAATTGGCTCTCCATTTACAAATGTTCATGGCCTGAATTTGAGATCTATGTGCCATGTCCCTTCAGGACATAGTCGATCATGGCTCTCCACAACTTCCTATCTTGTGTGGTTCTTAGCAGTTTTTCTTCTTTTAAGGTCCCCAATATTCATTCATGGAAGCTTATCAGGTAAGTGGCTCACTGCCTTTCTCTCTCTCTTGCCCTGAAGGGTTTAAGTTTTCTAAACTCCTTCCTCATTATGTGTCCAAGGAATCTCAGCTGCCTTTTTACTGATTTTGCACAAAAGGTTTATTCCTTCTGCTGTCATTTTATTTACTTTTTAAGACTTTGTTGCTTCCCCCCCCCCATTTACATCCATGGAATGTTCAATGTGCTTCTATAGAACCACATTTCTGCATTCTCAAGTTTTGTTTTTCATCATCGTTAAGGAGATTGTCCAACATTCACAGCTATATAAGAGGATGGATAACACATCTAGCACTTTTTTTTTTGTTTCTAATGAAAATTTTCCCCATACTAAACTCCTTCCTTTTTTTACCCCCTCAAAAAAAAAAAAAAAAAAAGCTGGTGGGGGTGAAGAGGCTCTGTGTGTGTGTGTGTGTATATATATATATATATATATATATAGGTTGGCTCTGATAAACTGCGGTAGTTGGGGTCTAAAACTTCTATTCACAGTTTAGATCAAAAGTGAGTCTTGATGTTAGGATTGCCAACTTAGACCACCAAAACAAAGCTTGTTAAGTTCATGGAGTTATCTGTGAAAATGGGTATTGAATATGCATTTTACATGCTTTATTATTTAAAAAAATATATATCCTCAAATCTGTCTATGTCCTGTACTTTATACTAAATTCTCCCAACTGACACAAAAAAAAAAAAAAAAAAAAAAAGTTATAAACAATGAATATAGAAAATTATTTTATTCTTTAACTGTTGCTTATATGATTTGCTAAAAAGATTTTATAAGCAAATATTTATTTGGATAAACTAATTTTGGCACAAGGCCAGGTTTATAAAGTACCAGCTTGTTAGCATTGAACTTTCTTCATGTCATCAATTTTCTTTACCTTTATTGTTAAAGGTTTTTATTGAGGTATAGTTTAAGAGATGTTAACCATACATCTCCAGAAATGCTATGATTTGAGAATTTATTGCAAATCCACAGATAACAAAATTAGAAATAATTTTTTTTCTTCTATTTGTATATAAACATATCCGATTAAATACATCGCTTGGTATAAATAAACAAATGCATTCATCTGTTTCTTATGCTCTATTTTCCTGTTTGTTTTTTTTCAAAATTCTTTGAAGCTTATCAAGAATCCATTGAAAATATGCTGTTTCTATAAATATCTCATGAATTTTAAAATAACACCATTCCTATCTGTAACTTTACCAGAGAGGTGCCGACCATTGATTCTTTATTGATTGTCCAGCATTTGACTGGACAATGTCATTCAGAAACTACATTTCTATCAGCTTTCTTTATTCATTACCATTTCCTATTCTTGTATAGTGTCTCATGTTAAAAGTCCAATGTTGCCAAGACATAACAATTTCAGATAAGTATGTATCATTGAATACCAAATTACTCTTTCCTCTTTGCCTTATTTGTCTTTAATGACTAATAAAAAAAAAACAAGTTGGTACTCTTTTATTAGAAGAGAAAAAAATGAACAAAATATTATTCTAATAAGGTTTAGATTTTCATCATTGAATTTAAACTTTAACTTTATTTTTTTAAAATTAAATCTAATATTCTCATGAATTTTTTGCTCAACAGCAGTCTATCGGTTGATGCCATTAATATAAGTAGGTAATGGTTCGCCCACTCATTTATATATATATATATATATATATATGGATTAAATCTGACAAATATTTCAATATATTTTCTGTTTATACGTTATTTTTATGGATACAACTTATCAGTAAATGCTCTGTTTTTCATTAAACACTATCAATTACATTTACCAGCCTGAATGTTCAAGAAATTTTGTAGAAAATGTGTTCTTCGACAGGAATCAAACCTATATCCCATATGGTTTCTGTCAGAGAATGCATCTTTTTTTATGAAGTTTCTCAAAAATTCAGGCTGGTAAATGTAATTGATACTGTTTAATTAAAAACAGAGCATTTATTCAAATAAGTAGTATCCATAAAAATAACATATAAACAGAAAATATACTAAAATATTTGTTGGATTTAATCCATTTCATATATGTTATTGTTTACATTAGGTTATGTTTCAGAGCAGAAATGATATATTGAAAAAGATTGTTGAAGATGTGTGTTTATAAGCAGTAATTTGAACTTTGCTAACTGGACGTTCTCTGTAGCAGAATGGTTAACAGCATGTTGTACCAAATGATGGTTTCCTTATGGGATACAGGTTTGAATCCTGTTGGAGAACACATATTTCTCAAATATTCAGGCCAGTAAATGTAATTAATAATGTTTAATTAAAGACAGAGCATTTACTCAAATAAGTTGTATCCATAAAAATAAACAGAATATAATGTTAATCATTTCACCTCAAGCAAGGCATTAAAGCCACTAAGATACAACAAGGATTTACTGAATATGAAAGAATAAGAAATAGAAAAACATTGTGAAGAAGTGAGAACAATATAAGAGTAATCAAGAAGACAGTAAATAATGATTAACATTGCATTTAAATTTTTGAAGATCAAAGTTGGCTGGAAAGCAAGAAGCCAGAAGAGTTCCATAAGTGAGAAGTTGGAAAAAAGAAATTGTTAGCACAGAACTTTGTTACATCTAGCCAATTTGATTGTAAAATTGAGACATTGTTGCCAATCTAGTATTTCACTTATATTCATAAAGTCAACGTTCCATAGAAAAAAGTTCATAAGAACAATTACCATGAAAGGATTTATAGAAAAGGCACAGGGAAGCTATCTTATGGCAGTGGGGGAAGATACATAAACTATATACACTGCATGGAATTTGCTGTTGGTGTCTTTGAAATATCTCTCTCTCTCTTTAACTTTTATAGGGCAGTAATAACTATAGAGCTTTTACACTCATTGCTAATGTTATAATGACCAAGGTTTTGCGTATGCTAGCCTTGTTCAAACTGCTGATCATGCCAGATTACTCTCTCCCAGAAACTGTAACTAAAGTCTCTTCAGTATAGTTACTGTATAAATCACAGGTGGGATCTGGGTGTTGAACAAATATCAAATGTAGGGATTGGCTAGCCACCCTAGCAGACAGGTGTGCTTAGAAACAAATAGCTGGCTATTATTATATCTAATTATCTATCTAGTTTTGTAATATATTCAACTGTGTCTTGATGTCTTTATTACAGGAGATCATTTTTGTAATTGCTAGATCACATGATTTATGTATGCACATGGTCATTTATTTTAAGCATGAAGGCAACGTGGCCAGTGTACATGCAGCAAAGAGCTGTTTGGTTGGAGGTGGGAGTCAAACAACATCTGTTCTTTGTTTGACTGAAGAAACTCTTTCTTTGATTTTCTTTAACTCACATATCATGTAAAGTGGGGACTTAAACCATGACTACAAAGACAAATACTAAAGTATATTGGTGTTGCATTAAACTTGAAATTGGCTGTGTGACTGACCATTCCGAAAAATATATTACAGTATCATTAAGTTACAGGCTAGCATAGCTGTTATATAGAATTAGTAGACAAGTTAAAATCCTGAATAGAACTGTGCATATTTTTAACCCATCCAGCTTTCTTTTGACTTCATTTTTTCCCCAGGTGTACAATCCATATGAAAAAAGGGGTTAACTTCCATTCTGTAATGGAAATATTGACAAATATGCTGCTGGGATTAATCAAGTTCAGCAACTATGTAACAGATTTTCTTTTTTGTCATTCTAAAAACAATTGGCACAGCTGGTTTTAAATCTTGATTTGAAGTTTACAAGTACATTTGAGTAATATTCCTTTCCAACTCGTATAATTATGTACATTTTTTTTTTTAATTATCATCCCATGCAAGGCAGTAAAGCCACTAAGACACAATGGGTTACAGGGTGTGGAAGACTTAGAAACAGAAACGTTACTAATGAGCCGGAAGAGAAAAGAGCAATCAGGAGAACCTGTCTCTCACTCTTACCTTTAAAGTTAAAATAATAATAAATGTTTACTTCACACTTCAGCCTATTTAATGTTACTTGTGTATAACAGCTTACATTTCAGCATGATCAACAATGAGAAAATTACAACAGATCATTGATAATTATTAACAAAGAAAAGAACAACATTAAGATAATTCTGTAACACACACACACATACAGACACACGCTGTTTATTATTACCTGCCGACCTTATCAACCAATATCATGATCATAGTCCACAACTTCATGTCACAGTTAATTGTAAATGCCATAATTCTTTCCATGACAGCATTAGTATGGGCTTTGCCAGGGCTTCATATGGTTTTGAATTCAGAGTTGTCCTTCTCTTAGACTGATTGTTAAACATAGCTAGAGAGTTCAATTTACTTTGCTATTTAACCCATAGCTGGGGGATATATTCCTTTTTTTTTTTTTTTTTTTTTAAGGGTATTTGTGTGAAAGTGAATATAACAAACTTGGCTCTCATTCTTCTTATATTTTTGTGTGAAGGCTAGAATATCATGGGAGCCACATAAAGACTAGGTCCAGTAGTCTGAATCTCTCTTGAAATATTTTTAATCTAATTCATGTCAAAAGAATTTAAAGTTATGCTCCCTGCCAGATTAAACTGTAAATTTTGTTTTCACTGAAGGTAACTCTTTTTTTTTTTCTTAGATTTCCTTCAAGAATAGATGGAAATTCTAGATCTTTTTTGTGGGATTGTTGAAACCGTGCTTCAACTGGCTTATAGCTCTCTTTCTCTCTCTTGTCTGTTTACTCAATTAGTGCTAAAAGTTATCTTCATGCTTCTGTTAATTCTTGTTATAATATTAAGAAAAAGAAAAGGGTGGTGAGATTACTACCAAGCTTGACCTAAAATAATGAATGCAACTTATTTTTTAACATCTTATTTTCAAATTTAATTTTGCACCCAACTAAGCTACTCATGTCTTGTTTTTCAGGATCCAACTGAAGACCAGTTTCTATATTCAATTGTAACAACCTTGTGAAATGTCACTGTTGGCTTTAGACTTGATTTGTCCACTGATACATGACCTTCAGTGAACAATTTCTCTGCTCAAGGTATGAATTTTATTATACAAAGACACTAACAAAATGACCAATTTTTATAGCACTGTTAATGAACAGATTTTTTTATTTTCTGTCTGCGTGTGTGTATGAGTTGCTAATCATTTGGGATGCTGTCATTGTTTAATTATGAAAAATTTATCAGCATTAAATGAAACTGAATCCTGATTTACATATGCACAAGTAATGTTTGGATGAGAATCTGATGGAATAGTAAATTATATAAGACAATTTGAAAAATTTCAATTTTGACATTTTGCTGATTTAATTGGTGTCATCAGAAATTTATTTCAGCAAAATTTGCATTTGCAACACAAAATGAGATTCATATTAAACAGCTGAATTCTTGATTTTTTACTTGAACTATATCTATTTATTATATAAATTTAAATATTTTTCTGAATGATATTGTTATTCATAATAGAAAATATATTGATGAAAAAATTTTAATTTTTTATGAGTAATTTGTATTTTTCTTTCTAAAAGGTATTTTTAAAAAAATGTTGAAATTTAGTTTACTGCTAAAAATAAATAGGAGCAAACATATTTTACAATACAAAATAAATGAAATTTAAAGTTAATATCCTAATTAAATTCAATAAATTTAATCCAATATTTAAGATATTGTAAATGGGTTATACAAAACATTAACTCTGACACCACTGATAAGCCACACATGTTTTAAATTGAATTTTTTCTACTTCTATAATCATAAAAATGTATATTTATGACAAAACAAGTTAGCATAATAGTTACTTTATTTCTAAACAATAAAGTAATTTTCATTTTTATTTTCTTTCATGTCATATTTTTCTTCCAGAAATCATAGTTTGGGTATAGTTTTTCTTTCACTTGAAACTATTTTAACATGGATAATTAATTCAGATTCAGATACATATAATATTTTGTATAACCTTGTTAACAGGATGGAAAGTAATGGATCTGAAGCACCACCAGCATATATACTAATTGCAATAAGACATTAGTGAAGAAAAATATACAAAGATAAAGTAGATTAACTTTTAGAGCTAAATTATGCTCTTAATCACTGTTTTTTTCTTTGAATTTCTTAAGCTGACTACAGTATTGAACTACCATAAACCCAAAAATAGATGCTTCTAGTAGAATATTTGAGATAGGCTCCAGGTCTGGGCATGAGTTGCACTATGAATTGGCACTTATTAAAGAACAGCATGCTGAAGATGGAGGTAAGTCTCTCTAAGTAGCATCTCTCATATTGCACCAAGAAAATAAAAAGTCATAGCCAATTCCTGATACCTGAGGTATCCCAAAAGGTAAGTGCTGATGGAACTGAGCAATTTTTATTAGCAGTCCCATATACAAATGTTATTCATACTTTAAACCTAGGGTGCTATATTCCATTAAAATGGTCATGTATATAAATACCTTTCTTTTGCAAATCTATATCATGGTGAACAAGCTTACTTTTATATTCTCCCTAAAAGTTGGTTGCCTTTTAAACGCTAGTTGCAGCACATAGTTTTGTTTAATTGCAGAATGGCATTTATTATGCACAAGAGTGTTCAGCAAAAGTGCCTACATGAATGAGAGAATGAATCCAAGATAGAAAATGGATATTTCTAGATAGAGGAAACTGATTGAATTACATAAAATAAGTATGTGTGGGCTTACATTGATTTTCTATCTGGGGGATATAAAAACAGTGTTGTTAGAAATAAATATGGAAAAGGAAAATGGTACTGGTTACTACTACTTTTTTGAGCACACTTGCTTACCAACGTAGCAAGCAAAACATCATTACAGGCACCTGCTCAAATCACCTGTGGTTTCTACTACAACAATGCTGAGTGGGTCTTAGTTACAGTTTCTGGGAGAGAATGCATAATTTTGCATAATCAATTTTTTTTAACAAAGCCAGTATGCTTAAACATTCAGCCACAATGATTTGTAACTTTGTGCTAACATGGCTATTGACAACTTTTGAACAAATCTGTCTACTCAGTTTAACTCACAAGGCTTGGGTCAACCTATTGGTATGGTTTTCAGGCACTTTCCAAAGTTGATGCACACTGGGATAATCTCCCCAGGCTGATAACAGGAATCCCCTGGCAAATTGACTCTGGTGAGATTCAAGCCTAGGTCTTATGTTCAGAAAGCAAACATTCTAACCATTTGACCATACACTCATGGTATCAATATATTACTATAAAAACTTGGCCTGTTTTTGCCAGATAAAGGCAGAATGCAGATCACTGCATTTCATTTAGTGTACCATTGTGTTATGTGTCTCTGTCTATATCTCCTTAATTCTGTTAGTTATCTCTTCTTTCTCTACCATTCACCTTCCTCTCAAGACTGTGGTGTACTTGATAGCATTTCCGATAATATAGACAAGGCCATCTCTCTACATCTGTTTGCACATATATTTGTGTTCAGTAACTTTAATGCCCATCATACCACATGGCTTAAACACTTTTTATCTCGCACCTTCTGTCAGTGCAACTCCCTGTCACTTGCTTCCCTGATAGTATAATCTTCAAATATAATGTCAGTTGACATCTTCTGATGCCTTGACCTTGATACCTGTCCTTCTCTTTATACTTTTTCCAAACACTCCTCTTTTACTCTGACTCTCTGTAACTCCTTGCGTGCTAGTGGAACTCATGTCTTGCTTGGGGTGATTTGCTTAAAAAAAAAAAAAAAGAACTCCTTGAAAATATCAGCATGTAACTTCAAAAGTGACTTTTGAGCAAGAGCAAGTGTAAGACATTTATGTCTTACACATATCAAATACTATATCCCATTTACATGATTTTTTATTTGTTATAAGCAGCTATATTCAGATTTGATGAAATCTTAAGCAACACATCTACCTATTAGGTTGGTGCAAAAATAAAAAAAATTTTCTCAGATATGTTACTATGTGAGAAAACGACATTATTTTTGCACCAACCTAATACATCAGTGTGCCTTAAAAAATAATAATCAACTGTATTCAAATTTGACTAAATCTTGAGCAACTGCCCTATTGGTGACAGTGCAGTGGCTTCTTCTTCCATGTGCCTCATCCCTTCAAGATATATGCAATCATGACTCTCCACAACTTCCTATCTCTTGTAGCCCTTAGCAGTTTTTCTCCCTTTGCTAAGGCCTTTTGACCATCCATTCACACAAGCTCATCAGGTAGGTGGTTCACTGCTTTCCCCTTCTCTATTGCCCATAATATGTCCCAAGACAGTGAAGTTAGAAAACTCCTCTTTCCTCATTATGTGTTGAAGGAATTTCAGCTGCCTTTTTCTGATTTTGAATAAAAGTGTTCTTTCTGTTGCCATTTAAAAAAAAAAAAAAAAAAAAAAAAAAAATATCCTTGTTACTTACTTGCTCCATTCAGATTTTTCAGTATCTTTCTGTATAACCACATTTCTGCAGCGTCTAGTTTTTTCCTTAACTATGGGGAGATTATCCGACATTCAAAAGGATGGATATCACATAGCAATGCAGAACTCTCTCTTTTTTTGTTTCTAACAATATATTTCTGTTTCTCAGCCCCTTGCTTAGCTATTAGAATAATTCTTTTGCTAGTCCAACGCATGTTCGGATCTCAGTGACACATTTTCCATCCTCTGTTAAAACATTTCCCAGATACTTAATCTTCTCAGCGTGTTTTAAGCAACTAAAAAAAAAAAAAAAAATAAAAAAAATATGCAATATTAAACAGTTACTAAATACATTATTTTATAGTCTTCAAGAATTGTACTAGTTTAGTTACATGTAATGTCTGTCCTATTAATATATAGATAAGAAAATCATTTCAATATGACCCAAGCATAGAAAATTTAAGCAACTTTGAGTACTGATTCATGTGCAAAAATTAAGTAATACAGGTACTGGTCAAAATCTTAAAAAGAAAGTTATGTACTAATGTCTACTTTAATGAATCAACCTATATCAACATGAAATCAATTCCAAAGTGTGATTTTAGTCCAGAAATGAATCTTCATCATTTTCCACCAATGTATTGACTGTATTAAATATTGAAGTAAAATTGAAACCATTTTTTTCATTAGATGAATTAATTTTTCAGGTACCATCTTGTTTAGAATAAATAATTGTTGTCAGGTTTAATGCTACTTTTGTATTAGTACCATTCAGAATAGTCCTAGCACCTGCAGTAATATAACTAGTGTTAACCAGAAACAATCAGTCAACTTTGGGGTGATAGAAAATTTGGACAAGATGGCGAGATATTTTATTTGTGACTGGCATTTATATTCAGCCTGTCAGCATCTCCATGCATACAAAAATAGTGGCCGGAAAAATGACAGTTCTGAAAGTGTTCAATTATCTCTTTTCACAGGATATATGAATAATGTGTCCAAAAGGAAATTACCTACATTGATAAGTGAATAGAAAGATTGTGCAATATTGGATTTTTGCAGTAATCAGTAGCTGGAGACTTATTTGGTATCTCTTTGTGATTTCCAATGTTCGTATATTACTGAACAGTACTGAACTTCCATTTTTACCTTCCGAGAATCTAACACCTTTTCATCATTGAAACTTTGGACTTGGGAGTATAAGTACTAATATTATAACAAAAGTTACTGAATATCATATTCCTCTTTTAAGAAATTCTAAATCAATGAAGAAAGCAAAAATGTGTGGAATTTTGATAATAATACTATCTAGTTTGATATTAAAAAAAAAAAACATAGCCTTCAATCTGTCCTGTGTCGAATTTCCCAAGCCCTTTTTCCTCATTATGTGTCCTAGAAATTTCAACTATCTCTTCCTGATGTTAAGTATAAGTGCCCTTTTTGTTTGCATTTTCTCTAAAACTTCATCATTGCTCACATGTTCAGTCTATGGTATCCTCAGCATCTCTCTTTAGAACCACATTTCTGTTGCTTCAAGTCTCTTCATTTTTGAGAAGATTGTCCAGCATTCACTGACATATAGAATGATTGCTATTACAAAACAGTTCAATGCTCTTTTCTTTGTTTATAATGAAATTTTTCTATTTCTTAATACTTTGCTTAGATTTTGAAAGGCATCTTTCACTATCCCAATGTACCTTTGGAATTCAGTCACACTTTCCATCCTCTGTAAAAAAAAAAAAACACTTCCCAGATATTTAAATGTTTGTAGCTGTTTTAATTTTAGTATCTTCAATTTGTTATTTGCATGTTGGGTTGTTGTTCCTTTTGCTAGCTACCATGCATTCTTTTTCTTGCTTTCCTTTATTACCTTTTTTACTTCTTGTACTTTCATTTCTGTTTCTTCTATCAACACTGTGTCATCGGCATGTCTTATGTTGTTAAGATTGTGGCTGCTAATAAAGAATTCTAGTGAATGTATTTGTGGCAGGATATTGTGTAAAGATGGAAAAACTACTGACAAAAATAAAGATACCTATAAAAATGATTGCAACTCTATCATTATTTCCATGTACATATGTGTTCCACTAGTTTAGACCTTTAAAGCTAAGACATTCCACGTTGCTTCCACTGAGTTGAATTACTTCCATTTTCTCCATATTTCCAAATGTAAAAAGAAAGTTTCACTCTAACAGCTTTTTTCTAAGAACTGCTGCTTTGTAGAACAAACTCCCATATTGATGCTTACTTGAACATTACGATCTTAATCTCTTCAAGTCAAGGGTCAATCGTCACCTATTTTCCTTATTTTTATAAATTTCA
Organism: Acanthosepion lycidas; assembly: GCA_963932145.1. Classification (NCBI taxonomy): domain Eukaryota; kingdom Metazoa; phylum Mollusca; class Cephalopoda; order Sepiida; family Sepiidae; genus Acanthosepion; species Acanthosepion lycidas. The sequence continues at coordinate 78,854,045 of OZ010583.1, read as the reverse complement.
CTTCCTACCACCTATTTTATTCATATCACACACCTCATTCATTATAACAATTTTAATAGTAAAATGAGTTGCTCTTAAGTGGTGTACTGGTTGAAATTGAGTATAAAAAGTTTGATGCCAGTAGTGGTTGGATTGGTTTCAGTAAACTTTAATTAGCCATGTTTATGTAATGATTTACAGATGGTCATGATGCTTTATGATAATGAAATTATGGCAACAAGTGAAAATGAAATTAAGTGTAAGGATAATTGTGTGTGATTAAGATGAAGGTCAAAATGTTATGGCTGTGAAATGGGTAATTAAATGAAAAGATAAGGGATGGTGTTATTAAACCTAGACTGATAGCTCAAGGATTTCAAGAGACATAGCCAATCTATATAAAGATTCATCAACATATTCAAAGGAAACAATTTGTATTACACTTTCCTTGATTTTCTCACCAGTAGATATAAAGGCTACATATTCTCAGATTGATGAGAGATTTATCTCTAACCTCCAACTGCATTTGCTTGTGGAAACTGTGCCTAACCTGGGGGTCTCAAACATCAAGGCTTGCAGGCTATCTTTGTGCAACCCATGGGAATACATTTTCATGACCATTACTTTTGTTAAACTTTAATAATAAACTTTAATAAGTTTAATAAATTTGTCCAACAATTGGGTGAGTAAGCATGATGGCATAGAATGCCATCATGCTTACTCACCCAATGAGTAATTGGCATGAAACCATCAACTCATAACACACCTGTGTTGTTGTAACAGAGGTCAGAAGGTAACTTTTTGCCCTGTTTAGGATAAAATGAAAGGAATTTAATTTTATTTATAAGTCTGAATTCTGTAGAAAAAAAATTCCTTTGTTTGCATCTTGTACTCACATGTTCAACTATCATATGTGCATTCATTTTGATTAATAAATAGCAACCAATCAGGTATATACATTACAATTATATTCAATTTTATATCCCTTTATCATTTGACTTCTGGCCAGGCCCATTGCCATGAGGATGTACTCTGCCCTGGTTCCCCTCATCTCCTATAAGTGAATCTCATGCAAACTAATCTTAATGTGAGAATATGTGCTTCTACTTCTAACCCCTTTGTACACTTGATACTGACCCCACTGGAGTTGATGCATTCCCAATTGGTAATAACCTGGCAACAGGCTTGCTTCACTTCTCTCTGAGCATGTAATGGCTCTTTTATGTTCTTAAGTTTGAGACCCCTAATCAAGATTATATGATGCTGGAGCATGGTAGATACAAAAAATGAATATCCTTTTCTGTGAAAAGGTTTTTTTTTTTTTTTGTTGTTTTTTTTTTACATTATAATTCCTTACATTCATTCTATAATAATGGCAAGTTTGAAGGAATGATTTGTATTTATGGATGATTTTATTTGGGTTGAGAACCTGTGTTTGAATAGTGTATTATATGTTCTTGATTAGAATCTTTTGAACTTAATATTATCTCTACAAATGGCAGTTTAACAGGGGAACAATTTCATTATGCATAATTATCACCTGTTCCTATGAGTTGTCAATGAGAAGTTGAGAGAAAATCTACAGGTTCTTGAATCAACTAAACTGCTTAGCTACAAATACCAAACCTGATGTCGTTTTTTGACCACTGTAAGTTAAATATCCTATTGCAGTTATAAACAACGAGAAAGTTTTCAGGAAAATGGAAACCAAAAGGACATAATTAGAATCAGAAAAAAAAAACAGCTGAAATTTCTAAGACACATAATGAAGAAAAAGGGTTTGGAGAACTTGACACTCACAGGATATATTAAAAGCAGAGATGACAGGGAGGAGCAGCAGGTCACTTATCTATCAAGCTTATGTGAATGGATCGCAGAACAGGGAGTGGGATGGATGGTAAAAAGTTAAACGTTACTAAAAACTATAAAGGATAGGAAGTTGTGGTGAGCAATGATCTCTCATGTCCTGAAGGTATATGTTACATATAGATAGAAAAGTTACTATGGATGACTCAAAATTAAAGTAATCAATGACCCATGGTAACTTGAAGTTTTTTGTTTTTGTTTGTTTTGTTTTTTCTGAAAAGACAAAACATAAAATCCTGATCATATTCTATCATTTAAAATTCCTTGAAACTATTTTTATTAAACCAAGACAACCTTCCCTATGCAAGCAAAAGGATTGGTGGTTAAAAATGAATGTGATTGTTTATGAAAAAATATATACCTGATGTAATATAGTTATCGGTGTATTTTCTTTTTCATGTTTCCTTTTTAGTCAGTTGAGCACAAAAGTTTTTTTTTACTTTCCATGATCAAGTTCTAATCTGTGAGGAGTGATAACCGGTTAGCTCATTCTGTTGTTCTCATTATTTTCATATTACCAACTACCACAGTTGTTTTTCATTTTTGTGTCAAAAATAATCATCCTCTATATTAGCAGTAAAGTTAGATCAGAAAGTTAGTTATGTCAACCTTTTCAGTAGACACTAAGACACTGTTTGATTGTGCTGAAACTGCTTTTTACATTGCTAGTATAGTAATGATAGTGTTAGTCATTTCTTTACACATTCAGCCTTCAATTACCATGTAGCCGGTGCAATTCAAACTACACTTTTCTTCACTCACTGGATACTGGGTTAGGATCAAAGTGTAGTATCTGTTCTTCTAGTCTCCAATGGTAATATTAGCTATTTCCTCATAAGTATTTATTTGAAGAGCAGCCAAAGCTAGTTTTGGTTGAAATTAAAAAAACTTTTTTTCAAGAAAATAAGTTTCTCAAGCCCACTAGCTGTTATTGCTATTTCCAGTATTGATGGGGTCTTCTTGCTAATCTTTTGCTCCAGTGTGGAATGTCAACATCTTGATTATATCTTTATTTTCTCTTTGCATTACATGTGCAATCCTTTTTATTTGTTGCTTCTGTTGAAAATCCTCAAGTGATGAGGTTCCTGTTATTTAGTACAATTCTTTGTTTGTGATTCTGGAGCACCAATTCATGAGGATGGAAAAAGAAAAAATCAAGTTGTCTTTTTTATCATCACTGCACTTCGTTTGCATAATAAAACCTGACATTCCCCAAAATAAATTATCAATATTTTCTAATAACAATATATATAGTGGTGAGAAGAAACACTTGAACTCATCCGACAGGAAAATCAGTCTTGGCTAATATGTATGCTGCTTTGTTGTGCAAACGGAGCAAACAACATTCTGTGACCTACAAACATGGCTGTCACAATTTTTATAAATTCTTTAAACTCACCAATAGTTGGTGTCCCAAACCTGGAGCTGTTCACTTAAATAGATAGTAGGATTTCTGATGAGACTAGTGTGTTGTGGCAAGAATGTTGACTATTGGCAAGGATCTGTACTATTGCAGAAGTTTTTCTCTACAATATTATAAACTGGAATCCACATAGTTTATTGCGAATATAATATCCTAAAAATATTACTAGCATTAGTCAGTTAATGCTAATTTCATTGATTTTTAAAATAAAATTTAACAAACAGATTTTGACAGTAGAAAAGAAAGGAAATGAATCACATGTTGGAGTTTTCATGAACTGTATATAAGTCTACACAGATAAAGTATTAGCTTTCATTATCCCTACCTATGACCTTCCTCTCATTCCTCTGTCTAGCTTTTAGTCTTCTACACTAACAATCTATTTCTGGGGGTAGGAAAATACATTTGATTTGACTACTGAATTTTGCAATTTGTAATCTAAAATTTCTTTTTACAATTTTTAACAATCTTTACATTGAAAATTTATGCAAACTCTCCAAAATGACTAATGGTTGATGCCCCAAGAGAATAAAAGCCTAGTACTGTTCACTAAATCTGAGGTAATGTCTTTTTTTGATTTTTGATTCTTTTTCTTCATGATCTCTGAATAATGACTTCTTGGGAAATACACTGGAGTGGTTTCATGTTGTCCTCTTCACATATTTCAATTCGGAGTGGTCATTCTCTTAGTGGAAAAAAGATGAATCTATGCCTTTCTCAAGGTTTTGTGCAAAAGTGAATGCAACAGATGAGAGCAGAATTTTAACTTCTTGCCTTCATTTAATTTCCAATAGCAGTAACCATTATGCTACCTGTCCATCTAATAACAGAATTGGACAAATATATGTAATGTATAAACATTTGCAATGAAATGTATTGCAAATGATTAAAAAATGGATTATCAAGGATCATTGCGAACAGAATCAGCTGATATAGAATTGATACTTTCTTTAGCACTTATTGATTCTGCTTGAAGGAAATTCTTAAAATGCTCTAATTACATCAACCTATATAAATGTTTTCCTTATTTCTGGAGGAATTTCTACCATTTTACAGAATTGCAGGAAATAATAGTGAGAACAGAAAATTTTTCAATTTGTTCTTCAAATTTAAATTTTTTTGACTCTTTAAATCATTCTCTATCATTTCTGAGCCAAACACAAGTAGTTAACAATGGGCAAATTGTAAAACATTCTCTCTTGTTTTTCTATTGTAGTAAAAGAATTTGCATCATTTTGGTTGAAAGAACTTTTTTTCTTTTTTTTTTTTTTTTTTTTTACCATTCTCTCTATAGTGATGGTAATTTTTTTTTTTTTTCATTATGAAAAGGAGCTTGTTTTCTTCTACTTTCTGCTTGTTTCATTCCATCTTTATTTCTTTCCATTCTCTTTCTCTCCTATCCCCCCCCCCCCAATGTTCATTTTTGTCTTCTTTGCTGCTGTTACTACTACACATATACACCTATGTGAATGAGTGGATTTGAAATTCAAGATTTTTGAAAACGGTGGAAACTCAAACATGCTTCTTAACTTGCTAACATTGTTAATTAGCTTTTACTTGATACAAATGTATTTTCAGGTTACATAAATTATTCTGACTACCAAATAAATGTTCTTCCTCACCTCCATCACTTTCAGGATTTTTTTCAAACTCTTCCTCAGAGGAGCATATTAGCACCCTCACACCACTACCCGCCTTATTAAAGAGGAAGAAAATTGAAAATAAGAAAGAGGGAAAGAATCTTAGTTAACAAGATCAGAAAAACATTTTCAATGTCATTAATACATTTTTAAGATATTGAGACATTGTTGAATATATATTACTTATTTGTTGGCCATTGGTGGGTATTTATTTATTTTTTTATAAAATAGTATGTAAACAAAATTTAATCTTTTCTGTTTATAAAGACACAATTCTTTCTTGTGTATGATGGTTAGTGTTTATTTTATCTCTCTTCAAATTATGTCATTATTTTAAATTTGTTGCACTCTAAGTTGTCTCCCTACACATATCAAAATAGTCTTATGTTGTAAATTTGGTGGACTAAATATCAGATTAGAAGTTGTCTTTCACAGAAAATTTCTGTGTTGAAAACTTTAGTGGATAAAATACCATAAAAATACAATTCTTTAAATAAAAATGAAAATTATATATTCTTGTAGAGCAATGTCTTATCTTTAATAATCTGTTGGTTTCATCTGTGCACCCCCTATATTTTTGAGATATTGTTGGATATATATTAGTCTTTTATTAAAAAGATCATAAAGACAATTTTTTAAATAAAATTAGATGTAAATTATTAAATGCTACAAAAAGTAACATCGGAAAAATTAGCAAACAAATAATAGAAAAAAAATATGTTCAAAATTAAGAAAAATATTAAATATAAATCAATGGAAGAATAAAAAAAAAAAATCAATTGTTTCAACAATATTACAAACAAAAATAACTGCACTTTATACAAGTAGTCATTAAAGATTTTTATCCAAATGTAAACATTTTAACAAACATCTACTTTATAACTTAAACCCCCAATATGACATAATTTTCATAAATTTTAACAAATATCTAATTTCACTTTTGATATATGTACGTGTTGGAATAATATATATAACAATGAAAAGTAATAATTATGAAAATATAAAAAAATAATATATAATAATTAAAAAATACATAATGGAAAAATTTACAATAGAAAGACAATTACATTAGAAATGATGCATTTATGAGCAAGCTTGTGAGCATAAACTTGCACGTGCTTGTTACATTTGCGTATTGGATATGTACTCTTGTGTAAAACTTGCATTTATGAATGAACTGATGGACACGAGTGAACACTGGCATGCACATGTCACTAACATTAAAAAAAAAAGATGCAGTCTGAGCACCAGTGAAAATAGCTTGTCAGGGCAGATGCCATGAAAATATTTATAGAAAAGACAGAGGGAAGCCACATTACATCGGTGATAAAGTGACTGAAACTCTGTGTCCACACTGCTTATATTTACATATGTTCTATTCCTGATATTGAGCACTTTTAGTTAAAAAATTAGATATATTTTTGTTTTTTGTTCTGCTATTTGGATCATTCATTTATTTTTCAAGGAAGAATTTGAAACCATTAAAGGAACACAATACATGCATATGAACACAACCCTATAAACCTAGAAAAAACTCTTTGATTATAGATTATGATGGCCAAAAGTACTTGGAAGTCACTGGATAATTTTGGTTCAAATTCTTTCTGGGAACAAGGAAAATGACTTGAACTGTAGAAAAAGGATTTCTCTAAGCTGTTAAGAAATTTTGCTTCAAATCCAACAAACTTTGCATGTATATATGCATTTACAAACAAGACAGATTAGATATGACATTAGACATTGTTGCTTTATGTCTTGCCAACATTGATTTGCATTCTACCAATGGTTCCAATTCTTGATCTTTGACCATCTTAGTATTCCTGATTGGTTGTTTCTGTTCTTGAAGATTTCTTTGATCTCTGTGTTATCACCTACCCAACCCCCTCCTACATTTGACAAGCCAGAAATTATTTTCTCTTGCAAATTTATTACAGATGCTGCACATAGTACAACTGCATTTGATATTTGAGTTTCTTGAGCTTTCTTAATGGGCTTGAATATTTCACTTCTAAAAGGAAAATTTCCATAAGGAGAAATGTTGATTGAGCTTGCATAAACTTAGGATACAGTGCTTTTTGGGGTTTTTTTTTATTATGTTCTTGAATTCATAGCAAGTTCTGTTAAGATTTCAGATATCCTGCTAGCATAAAAGAAGAGAATTTTTTCCTCTAGGCTTTCTGTATTTTCAATAGTTTACATGTTGAGGGACTTGTATGCAAACAAATAGTGTAAAATGCATGTAACTTTTTATTACTATTTCCTGTATCTAATCATAACTTTTCAATCTTCATATTATGTTCAGTTTTTCACTTCTTATAACGTCTCATCATGTCTCTCTCATATGGGAAATTGAGCTAAATTAAAATTTCAGTTAAGTTTATTATATTTACTTTCACACAAATATCCTTGAGAAAGGTATGAATCCATCTCTTGTTCCCCCTGCTATATGTTAAATTGTTGGGTAGACTGGACTCTTCAATCTTGGTTAGCAACCAGTCTAGAAGGACAACTCTTAATCCAAAACTGCCTTGGACATAAGGCTAGCAACTTAATCCCATAAAAACTTACTTTCTATGGAAACTGTAACAGCATCATCTAGCATGTTGAGTCTGTGGGCCCCATACTCTACAATTGGAATGTACAAGACTTGATATCTATCTCTCTCTCTCTCTCTCTATATATATATATATATATATATATATATATAAACAAACTTCAATCTCTACTTTCTGTTATTAGATGTACTCTTCAGGGTTTTTATTTCTTAACATGTTACATTACAGATAAATTTCAAATAAAATCTATTTTGTCCAAATTATTTTTCTTTAAGTTAAAAAACTAAAAAACTGAGATATTCAAACCTTATTTTTGTTTATGTCATTACATTTCTGCCAGGATGTACTGCCTACCTAATGTAATAATCAAGGTAGTCATTAAAGTAATAAGCAAAACAATAAAGATAATGGTACTAATCTGAATAATTTGAAGAATAGTCTATGATGTAATGGAATAATCTGTCACCCCCATGAGTGACTACACTATAGGTAGTAACTACCTATAGTGACTACACTATAGGTATTAACTACCTATAAGTATCTGTAAGTAATGGACTACAGAGACTAGCTAGGATCTGTTCCAGCTAAACAGTCGAACTCTCCGCCTTCGGGCAGAGAGGAACCTGGACGAGGCTCCACCAAAGGGCAGTCTCATTGGGGAAGGTAGATTGCCCCTGAACCCATTGATGCGGGTTCAAAAAGGGAAAGGAGAAACCACGTTAAACCGGCCTTGTGCCACATGCAACCTTCATGGTGGGGGTAGCTAAATATATTAGCTGGGATCTGTTGAGTACGACTCAGACTTACATGAGAACTACCGACCTTCCAATAGTAGCACTCACTACTGGATTGACTTGAGATGACCTTGTGCATAACTGTTACCTTTATTCTTATTGTATTGGTTTTTACAATAAACATTTACTTATTTTATCCACCTTGTTTTTCAAGTATATATTCCTATTAGCATGAAATATAACAGTCTAAAATAGTATCTTTCCATTATGCCATTGATTAGCTCATTTATTGGAGATGTGTTAGGCTTTTGACTGGATATATTGGCACAAATATTTTGTTTCCCTACTAGTTATTATTTTTGCCTTAAGACACAAGAAATTAATTATTCCATAATTTAGGCTAATATCCTCATCATTTTTGTTTTGTCCATCACATTTTGGCTGCTTCTTTCTCTTGCCTTCTTCTAGGGTTTTTCAGATCTGGTAATCTGTAAGAAACTATGGAAATATTCTGAATGAAACAAAAGATTCTTTTCTTAAATCAACTACTATTATTGCTAATGAAAGTAGAACAAAACATGAACCCGGGAGATATGGATCTACTCTAAAATTGTGATTATATAATAAGTATAAATCTAGTATTTTTATTTTATTAGTTTGTCATCGGGTTTTTTAGCGATACATATATATATATATATATATATATATATAAATATAATTTTAAAAAAAAATTTTTTTTTTTTTTTCGAACGTAAGACATTTGTCTAATTTATTTTATCTTTTTATTTATACGAACATTTACCTCTTTTGTATATATTATTTGTATTAAGAAACAGGCCAACGATAAAAAGCGTTGAGTTCAAGTATCCCTGTCAAATAAAGGAAAAAAGTACAAAATAAAAACGGCAAATAATTAAACCTTAAAATACTCAAGGAAATAGGGTAAGATTTAGGAATATTAAGATTACCTCCTCAGTTATCCATCGAAACTGCAATCCACGGAAATAAGAAAAGAAACCAGTCCCAACCACGGGCCATTTAAAACTAAGTCCGCGCAGCAGATTGGTTGTTACTAACATCCAATCGGATGTGCGGAACATGTGGTCTTTCTTCCTCTTATTCTTTAAAAAAGGCCAGAGTAGCTGTTAGTGTTTAATCAAAAGGGGGAATCAGGGGTTGATCTCCCTTGATTGGGTCGATTTGGGGATGGGGAGTATGATGTTGAAAGACCCGAAACTCCCGGATGAACCAAGTCAAACATCACTGACGACCCCCTTGCGCGCCTACTTAAAAACATATTTACGAATTATTAGTATGAAAAAAAAAAAAAATTAAAAACTTTGAAAACATGAAAGATTACCAGATACAACATTTGAGATGGTCAAATAATGAAATAATAACAATACTTGAAAGCTTCAAACAAGATATATATATATATATATATATATATATATATACACACAAAATTTTTGTGACGTCATTTGCAGTTGGTTAAAATGTACTCCCAAATTATCTTAGTGAGTACACATAACATTCATTTCCTCTAAAAACTATCTGATTATATGAGGCTGTCTGAAAATTCTTTCTACAATAGAAGTCTTTACATTATTAAACAGATTTGAAAAATCAAGACAATTTCAAACTACTTACACCTATTAATACAGCTGGCAAAAAAAAAAAACACATCATTTAGTAACATGTAAAATATAATTTTGAAGATGTTTAAAATTAGCAAAGATCAAACACATGTGTTGTCAAACTTGACACTCTGGTAAGATCCAATCTCCTCTCATTTTCTTATTAGTGATTTATATATATATATATATATATATATATATATGTGTGTGTGTGTGTGTAAAATTTCAGATATAATTAAAAATATATCGGTAAAAGGACAATATGAATAAAGACAAAAGGAAAACTTAGCCAACACATTTCATCTTTCTTTTCATGCGCCATGTCCTTTCAGGATGTAGGCAATCATGGCTCTCCACCTCCTTCTATCCTTTGCAGCTCTCAACAAGTTCCTTCCCTCTACTTCCTCCCACAGACCACGTTCTGTCATCCACTTGCTTAAGTCCATCAGGTATATCACATGTTGTTTTCTTTTGTCTCTCTTTCCCTCTATTCGACTTGTGAATATCAGATTCTCCAGGTCCTCCTTCCTCATTAAGTGTCCCAGAAACTTCAGCTGCCTCTTCCTGATATTATTAGGTTAGTGTAAAAATAATGATGTAATAATGACGTTTTTTGACGTCAAAAAATACGTCGATAAACGACATTATTACGTCATTATTTTTGCACCAACCTAATAAATATAAGCCTCTTGGTTTGCAACCTCTCTAAGATCTCATTGTTGCTCACATGCTTGGTCCATGATATCCTTAGCATGTCTGCTGATTAAGTTTATCAAGGCAAATGTAAAGATTTTAATTTGCAACAAGTATTTATAAACAAAAGTAAAAAAAAAAAAAAATTAGCATAGACTGATGTATTAGCATTCTTAAATTTGAATTCTTAAAAACTAACATTTTCATTTTCGTTTATAAATACTTGTTGCAACATAAAATCCTTACATTTGCCTTTATAAAGTCTATCAGAGGATGAAATGTGTTGGCTAAGATAAGTTTTCCTTTTGTCTTTATTCATATTGTTCTTTTACAGATATATTTTTAGTTATATCTGAGATTTTACATACACTGTCTTCATTCATATGTATATATAAATAAAAAGAAAGAACAGTAAGATATATAATCCGGTGTTCTTATAGATATTTTTATTTTTACCAAATAGTGCTCAATGTAAATTTAAAGAGCATTAATATTATAAATTAATTGATTTAAAATGTTTTTTTCGCTACACAGTTCTAACCATGTTTCAAACATGGTTAGAACTGTGTAGCAAAAAACATATTTTAAATCAATTAATTTATGATATATGAGTGGATGGAAACAAATTGCAATTTAAAATTATTAATAACTTTACTAATTCTTGGTTGATTTTCATAAAACCTGTTTTATTTTGAACAGTATAATGATAGATGTATAGTATAGTGTTAAAATTCTACTTCAGGCACATTTTTCTTACCAATCTGGTTTTTGAAGGTCAACCAGTTTTTGAGTATCTACCACAGATCCCATACTCATCAGCTTGGAATGATAATTTCTGATACTTTTGACATCTACTGAAGCAGGGGGGGGGGGTTATGAACACTGCACCCACCATCTCTGCACTTGTTCCATGGACTGCCACACTTTGTAACAGGGATGCTAGCTGTGCAAGTTCATGAAGTGTCAAGCTTTGTGCTATTCTGGGCTGCACTTGTCACTCTGAAATAAAAAGAGATTTTAACAATGAAATTCTACCACTTTAGAGAGCACAATATATTTTGTTTCATGCAAATGCAGTGATATTAACAAAGTAATTTTCAATAGAAAATTTCTTTCCACCTACCCTGTATATAAAACACAGTGTCGGTTTTTGATCTTCTTTTACTGTACTGTATTATTTTTTAACTCAGCCATGCAGCCAACATGTGTTTTCTTCAGCTAGATACTTTATTTTTATTCATTTATTTTTTTTAAATGTCAAAATTTCTGAAAATTGAAAAAATTTTGGTGAATTGAGTTTGTATTTGCCAGTATTCTCTATTTGAGAAAACATGGTCATTAATATAATATATATTTATTTTTGAATCTGATGACGCAAAAATGAACAAAGCAATAATACTTGGTAGATTAGAACATTGTAATCATAGGGAGAATGTTACTCTTTCATATTTATTACTTCAAATTTCTAGGATACCTAATGAGGAAAGGAGGCTTGGAGAATTAGACATTCACAGGACATATTGAAGGCAAGAGGTGCAGGGGGAAACATTAAGTAACCTGCCTAACAAGGTTATATAAATGGGTAGCAGAACAGGGACTGGGAGGTGAAAAACAAAGAGCTATAAAGGATAGGAAATTATGGAGAGCCATGATTGCTTTATATTCTGAAGGGATATAGCATATAGAATAAATAGTAAAGTCAGGATGAAATAGCTTGTTGATGAATTTGTGAATAAATTAAAAATCCTCAGTTTGAAATGTGAATTAACTGGTTTTTGAGGTAATTTAGTTTCAGGCATGATAATCTAAAGAGAAACGATACTAAGTTCAAGGAAAATTCCTTTCTTATTTTTATTTATTTATTCATTCTTTCACCCCCCCCCCCCAATGCAAGCTGATAGTGCCACTAAAATGTAAGGGTTTACGGAGAGTGAAAGAAAATGAGAAAGACCAATAAAGGACAGGATTCAGGAAGGCAGAAAAATGGCAATTGTTACTTCAAAAAAACTATTAGAATAGCTCTTACGGTTGCATCTAGCTATTGCAACTGTAAACCAATGAGCACTAATTGCCAATCTTGTAGAATGCTTACATTCATGTGGTCAAAGTATCAAGGAGGAAATCTCATCAATACAATTACTATGAAAATATTTATAAAAAAGGCACAGTGAATCTACATTGCAGTGGTAGGAAAATAATCAAAGCTGGATGCTAGGTCAGGACTAATAACATTGCAAACCCTTTGGATTTTGTCATCAATCTTAAAATATGTGGTCTAGTGCTCTTGTTTTATGTGGCAACAATATTAACTGTACAGTTGAATGGTAGATTTATAAATATGCAAGATGGATTCTAGCTAGAAAAAATGTCTAGCACAATAGAGTAGACTAAATTTCCTAGCAGCTTCTGAAATTGATTTGACCTTTGAAAGAGAGAGAGATCAGTAAATGCTGGAGAAACAGATGAAGCAGTGAGACAACAAGGATTATTGCAAAATAGAACAAAAACCAGTTCCTTATTCTTAGAAAGGAAAACATTGCAATAATAAGCATCAAAGGAAAGGGGGGGCACCAAACATTTTATAAACCTTCAATATTCAGTAAAGAAAATATAAAAGAAAGTTCAAATTTTGTTCTTATTTTTCTTGGAAACAATTGTCATATTATGTAACAATTGTAAAACCTGTAACATGCTTAATAAGTGTAACACATTATCATTTTGCTAATCAATGTTGTGTAAATTAATAAAATCTCACAATTTTTTTCTTGCACCTGCAGAGGAAGGTTTGTCGATTGTTTTTGCTTAGCAACATATTAACCTCAATGACCCAAATCTAAATATTTTGTATGCAATTTTTTTTTTATTTTATTTTATTTTTTGGAAATAATGATAGTTTTAGTGATACAAGTCTTACTAATTAACCCATGGCTGGTGAGAGAAGTGAATTCATATCTTTCCCAAGTGTATTTGCATGTAAGTGAATATAATGAAGCTAATTGGAATTGGAACTCAGCTCTCCAATTAATGATTCCAAGTCATTATCCATTACACCACCTGCACATCCAAGCTTACAGCATCTAGTATCCCCAAGTGCTCACTCATCTTGGTACTGACCCAGTTTGATATTGCTTAACTTCAGAGAACATATGGGAACCAGTGTTTCAATAAGATGTAGCTGTAAGCCTGAAGAGGAAGGAAAAAAGTCTTTTGATAATATTCATGAACAACAACAAAAGAAAAAAAAATTTGATTTAAATATTAACACCATAATAATTTTTGTCTGTGGACTAGTCTGTTAATCTTGATGTAAATGGAAATAACCTTGTGTTTAAAATTGTCATGTTCCACCTACTAAAGATCATTGACCATTGTTGAAAACTTTAAATTCAAAAGTGTAAAATTGTTGAGTTACAATGGTGCTTCCATGCCATGTCTTACTAAATGTATTTTTTATATACCATGCCTATGAACACTAATGGGTTATATGTTGGACACTATTGTAAGTGGGGGAAATATGCTGTGTAAGTAGTCCACCACTAACAGTTGTTTACCTACTTCACGCTGCTGGCAAATGGTATTTTGTTGATGTTATAAAGATTACCATTTCATTTCCAGCTTCCATTTTGGTTATTCCTCATTCAGTAACCTTTCCTAGGTTACACCAGTATTGTCTAGAATTCTCACAGAAATGTTGTCCATTAACAAACATAAATATGTCTTCCATAATGATGTTTTAAGAACTTTTTTTTCTTTAGTCATTTTATCCCAAGCAAGGTGATAAAGCTGCTAAGATGCAATGGATCACTGAGAGTGATAGAAACTGAGAAAATATGAGAGGGCAATAAAAGAACATGATTCAAGAAAACAGAAAGCAATTTATATTATATTTAAATTTTTAAAGATCATAGTTGACAGAAAAGAAAGCAACTGGAAGAGAGTTCCACAATTGAGAAGTGCAGGAGAAGAAACTATTATAATAGAACTTTCCAATCTCAATGGTAAAATAATAAGGCCTAGTGTCAATCTAATACTCTAGTTAAATTCATGAAGTTGAGGTGCAAAAGAGGAAAGCTCATCAGAACAATTGCTATGAAAATATTTATAGAAAAGGGATAGGGACACTGTTGTGGCAGTGGGAAAGTGATTGAACCTGAGATGCTAGATCAGGACTGATAATATTGCATATTCTCTTTTAAAGAGTCTATTTTTCTCTCCATTTTTAATGATTGTTTTGGTTAACTCTGATACATTGGCTTCATATGATTATTAATTCTAATGTAAAATTAATAATTAATCCATCTAGAAATTTACCTTTTGTTCTGAGAAGTAAACTCAAATTGGAATTTAATCTTATAACATGAGCATAATTACTGTGTTGATAAAATCAACTGATTTGGTATCATCTCTAATAGCTGGTTGAGAAACCAAACAGTTTTCTTCATGTGTCTTGACCTTTTGAAGTTTGAACAAAGCCATAAAACTTTGATTTTTGTTTGATTTATTATTTTATCTAATTAAACAAATTGGTTGATTGAGAGCTCTATGATTCTCACCTACAACCCCTTCTCTTGAATGATTTAGAATTTTACATCTGTACAATATATTCCCAGTGTCAGTGTGTTGTAGACTGCTTATATTGTTCCTTATCATTGAATATATTGAAGAGTGTAAAACCAATCTGGGTATAGGCCCTTTAATGACTCCAAAGTAGAACAGTTGAAGTGCATACAAAAACCTAATTTGAAATTGAATCATTCTAAGTGCCAATTTAACATGACTGAGTTGACATTTCTAGAACACAAAATTTTACAGAGGAAAGTAGAACTAAATGATAGAAAGATCAAAGCTATAATTGACAAACTAGACTCGAGCAATAAGAAAATGTTTCAGATTTTCCAAGGCATTGGCAAATTCACCTTTAATTTGTCAATTGAAAGAGCACCATTTACTTTTGAAAAGGATAATAACATTTGATAAAGCACAAAAGAATGCAGGTTAGTGCTTGAAAAAAATAAACTAGTAAGTATACACTCAAATGCAGCTTTTCTTGACTAGGAATTAAAGTCGGAAGAAAAAATCATAAACAGTTCCTGTCTTTTCAGTAAAATTTGAGGCTGGAAATTACTTCAAAAGCAAAATTTTATGAGGCGATTAGAACTGATAGAAAGTTATAAACATGCCACATTATAGCCGCTTAAACAATATATTAGACCAGAACAAACACTTGTTTTCTTTGAAATTCACTTAAAATACAATATTTAAGTGATTTGTACATAGATTTATTTAACCACTTATGTGTCATTTTGTTCCACTACATTTCACCATTTTTGAGACAGTTTTATGATTTTCTCCTTCTAGAACCTTTCTTCTTTTTGGGTGATGAATTGGTCTAATTGCTTTTTTGCCCGATTCCAAAGAAATAAAGTTCTTTTCATTAAGAGAATTTAGTAGAGATCAAAATATGTGATAATCTGAGGGTTAGATGACTGTGGCGAGTATAGTAAGACATCCCAAACTGTACCAGTTTGAGACTGAAAACTATTTTAAAAGTAAAATTGAACAATTTGTGAAAATAGTAACAAAATTAAAATCTATGAAGCAAGTAGAACCAAAAAGAAATGAAACCTGCTCATACTTACTAAACAAAGATCAATTAGCATGTCAGTCATGTAAAATGACATATACTATTAAACATATATTATGCGAATGCTCAGATCTTGCTCTCTCAAGAAAAAAGTACTATAATATAAATAATATGCATGAGCTGTTTGAGAAAGTAAAAGTGGATGATATGTCATTTTTCAAAACAGTAGGACTATACCAAAAATTATAAACCTAATGAGAATGTCAAAATCAATTTCTCTACAAACCCTGTATC